>CM029363.1:8063046-8079464 GCA_017140985.1 Hormaphis cornu | reverse complement strand
TCTACGACGACCACGTCTCGAGACCGTTTCGGACGTGTGCCTCGTCGTGAAATTATCACTGCAGTAGAACGAGCGTTCCACTACAAAGTGTTCAGGAACTAAAAAAAATATCGTACAATCCATTCATCGCGTTCGGAAAAAGTGTAAAAAGAAAAAAAACGGGAAAGAAGTGAAACAAATTCGGTACGAACGCGATGGATGAAACATACATATTTTGTGTTTCACAGTTAGAAAGGATAATATGCCGTGCACGGCTGCTACTATTACGTCATCCGCACCAAATCAATATTGTTTAATACGAATTTAACCGGCCGTATGTTTAACAGCCGTGGCACAGTGCAATGCTGTTGTCGGAATCACAGAACCGATGAACAGCAATTGAAACGAAAATATAGCTTCGCTCAGAATCTAAAATAAAACATCGTGTCGTGTACGTTGAAAAAAAAATAAACGATGTCGAATAATTGTGATTAAAATAATTAGAACCGTCGTGAACTTTTTATGTTAAACAATATTTTTCGGTAAAATCGTAAAACGACCAGCAAATAATCCATGTAAATACGCAGTATATTTTATACGGTGACTTAGGACGATATTTTAGAATTGGAGAGAGTAGTACTGCGATATATGTAGACACGCATATACAGTGTAAAAAAATATCACGATTGGAAATTAATATCTCGGTTTTACAACTCTCGTTATCACGGCTCGTGATTGAAGTCAGCAGTTTGCAAATTATCGGAACGGAACCGCGAAACGCTCGTGGTGATATTTTATAGTGAAATACCCTGCGAGTTTTTACGATATAACCAGAAACAGTATGAGAGAAAACAAATGAATCGGAAAACTATATTAGACGTACGGGATAAAAGATGGTCTAACAAAATACGAAGAAAATTCATGTACGTCCTTTCGTATAGGTTGTCATTTAGAAAATAAAATTACTACTATTAAAAGCGAGCAGACAAAAATCTGACGTGGTCGAAACCGTATAATATCACAGTCTGACCTTAATCAAACGGTTTTCGTATGATATACTGTTGAAATCGATCAATATAAATAATGAAAGACCGCGATGAATGGAACATAAAATATATTTTAATATATTAACAAAAATTCGGTAGGTATTTAAAAAAATAAGAAAATAATCGGTGCGTTTTTGAAACGTGATGATTTTTTTTTTAATCTAATTTGATTCGTATTTGTGATTTCGTTCTGATTACCGTGGAAGCAACTCATAAAAATTAAGTTACAAAAAAATATTTTTTCTACGAGAACACAAAAGCACAAATTTTATCAGAACGTAATCTATGTATTGAGTTAGGATGAATTCTACGTTTAAAATAGCGCGAATAAAATTTTCAATTAAATTTCATGTCTATTAAAGAGTAATAATGTGTATACAGCTGTAGAGTATTTTTTTTTTCGCTCCTTAGAATTTCGTTAAACTATTCTGGCGTGAACTTTACAATTTACAGATTTGTATGGTATACCAGAAAATTTAAATTGGCTGGATAAATCTAGGTCGCGCGAGTTATTTGACGGAGTGGTGCTTACAGTGGCGCAACTAGACACTTGGGGGCCCTAAAGTCAAATATAAAATGGGGCCCCTCCCAAATTTGTAATGAATAAAATGTGGAAAAAAATAGTCTATGGGGGCCCCCAATTTATTAGGGCCCCAAAATTTCACTTTGCCAACTTCCCCGCTAGTTGCGCCACTGGGTGCTTAAGTTTTCGGTGGGTCACTGGTTTGTAAGTTGTGGTTCAAATGTATTGTTTAACATGAAAAAAAAATGACAAATTATCGAAAGAACGACTCTGAGCGAGCTCAAGTTGTCTATTATACGTCCTGGTAAATTTTTTGAAAACTTCTAAAACTTTACTCAAAAACTTTTGAAATCACTTGAAACTCTTATCAAACCAGTATCTGTTCGGGTATTACGTGAAAGTTTGTTCCGATCACTGTTTTGGATGTTATGGCCAACAAACTAAACAGACGCGCATGACGCGGCGCGTTTGGCGATTTTGCCATTCTTGTCGTTTTCGGCACACAACTCAAAAAATAAAAAACGTTTCAAACATCACAAGATTCGAAGCCGACATTCCAACTCTCGCGCGGTTATTCGACGTGACGAGCACTCTCGTTCTAATAACCGAAAACGCCATTACAAAGCTGTAGATTTTTCGCCGTAGAACTCTCGATTTTTTATTTTTCTCAACTACATTAAATACGCGAAATTCCATAAGACGGCTTCAACCCGGTTAGGTCCATCAACACGCTCATCAGCGCTGCTGACACCAAAAATCCGAGCGCTACCCGAGAAGTCGTTGAAAGAAGAAAAAAAACAATAATACATTCCTCGTACGTCGCTATGCAGAATCTATATACTTTATCTTATAATACTTTTGCCGATGTTTGAAAAACATTCGATGAATCCGTCGATACGACCGCAGACGTACTGACGCGCTCGAGATCCTCGGAAGAGTTAGCACCGCGGTAATAACAGGAGTCGACTAACGCTCTACGCCGTTGATTTGTTTTCGCCCGATGTATCTCGCGTCGAGTACATTAGTTTCTCGTTTCGCTCTTATCCCCGACACTCGATGGCACGCGTGATGAATCTTATTTATCGCTCTCCGGGACGCCTGGTTCAGAGATGGGGGTACAAGATAATACTAAATGTATATATACGTATGCGTGCGTGCGTAGCTTAGGTCCCTTGGGGAAAATGCGCGGAAAAAGGGAAAAAACCTTGCTGCGAAATAGTCCCTCTTATTATCCGCCCGATACAAATAAAGAGACGAGAAAATCCGTTTTTCCCCGTGTCGTCGTACACCTTTCGCGGTTCTTCTTTCGCCCGACACGCGCTCGTATACAGGTCGTGCCGTTCATCCGAATCGCGGGCGAAACTAATTTTCGTAAACTAATTTTGTCGGGACGTCTCTGTCGCATCGTCACCGTACGCAATATGAAGTTTCGCTCTCAACAACAACAAAGACGTGTTCTGAACGGCGAAAAAAAAAACTGTGGGAACGATTAAAAAAAACCGCATTTTTCGATCGGAAACCGTTGCCGACGAGGGGTTAGGGTGCGTAAAAGCGGGGAAAAACAGCTCGTCGAACGATGTCGTATCGGGGATCACTTTGATCACCGCTGCAGTAAACGAGCTTTAGGAGAACGGCCTGTTAAGAGTTTGTTTTTAATGTTCGAAATGTTGAAAAACGGCCGTACGATATTTCATTAACTATCGTATATATGTTTGTGCGTGTGAATCGGCATAAAGATCATGTTTAGCCCACTACCGCTTCGAAATGGCTTCCGTCCGTCACATTCGTACATTTATGTCCGTTATATACTGTACGTTACACTTTTGAAAATCGTTATGATATTACGTTTGTGTTAGATTTTCCGCCATTCCCGCGACCGGTCGATCCAACGCGCGTTTCCGATGTATATTATATATATATACATATTGGAATAGCGAATCAATTTACGTGTCCGAAAACCAATTTACACACCATCCCCCCGAACGACGGATATGTGCCACCCTGGCTGCGCTAAAACCGTAGACTTTTTCCCACACACACACCGCGGTTGTAAAATGACGATTTGCTCACGCACCGTACTGTAAATCGATTGCGAAAGCCGATTACCGGTCGTGACGATTATAATATATATGTATTGTAGTAACACGACGATTATAGCACGTTATACGAGTATCGTATTTCCTCTGCACAAATTTAGATTTTTCTTCACGTTTTGGTATCGTTTTATACAAGTCAAAACTGTGTCACGAAATACGATAGACTGTGGCAATAACGCAATTTAAAACGTCTCGTGCGAAAAAGTTTTTCTACGACGACACGCGTTAATGACGCAAACGGTCGGTTTTTAAATTTTACACACATCTCGGAAAATACACGAAATTAATTGTGTACCGATCACCGGAATTCGTTACGAAAGAAAAATTTTTTACACGTCACATGAACCATCACGAGTCATATAATATATATGAATGTGTTTTTCGACCGCTAAACAGAAGATTTTAAAAAATTTAATGACGAATATGCGTATTATATCTCGTTTAGAACCGTAATGGATCACGTTTTAAAACACAAACTGTATTACGAACGTCTGTTTTGCGTTTTTCCTTTCGTGCGACCTGTTCTTATGCACTGTTTACTAATATAAAGTTATAAACATCAAACGTACATACACGACACGGGCTAACGAACAGACAGCGTTGAATTATTTTACAACGTTAAATAATTTATGGAATTTTTTTTTGTGTTCGCGCGATAGACAGACTGACGCGGTTTATTATGAAAAACGTAAAGTGATTTATCATCCATTATTCGTACAGACGCCCAATAAACTTCACTTAGAAACGCGCATTATTATTTTATCTTCTGGTAAAAACGACAGTGTACAAATAATCTCGAAATATATATATATATATACGTATAACTAAAGAATTCCGGTGTTTTTTTTACCGTGCCATACGTGTTTCTCGCCTAAATATCGTATGACAGTTCAATAACACGGTGTACGTAATTACGAACGACGTAATATTATCGACGTTGTTCATTCGCGAGGAAATATCTCACATATTGGTGCCGTTTCCGACAATAGTTTTTGATCCGTTGCGTATGGTGTTACCGTGTTTATCGTCGATTGATGAAATTTCTACAAAAAACGTGTTTGCCACTGCCGAAAATTTCTTTTCGTGGGCACCTATAACAGAAACTACGGAGACAAGATGTAACCGGACGGTGCGATTCCTGACGAACATTTTTACGTCCGAAGCACCCGACGTTTTTTCACCGTCCCAGACGTGTAACCGTGTTTCGGTCAGAGGACAGAAACCTATTTTTTGTACACGGATATTTTTGCATTATTATTATTATTATTACACAGTGTTATATTTTCGTTGATATCCTCGAGATGTACGCGTCGTATATTTTATTGTTTTTTGAAACAACACGCACATCGAAGGACCGATTGCAGTCGCACGGTACTGTTTTATCGATTTGAAAAAACGTTTGTGGCATTCGTGTCATCACAACGACAGCGATTATAGCAACGCCCTCGCAACACGTTATGCCCTTTCGGTCACCCCAAAGGACTCCTCGGCGTAAACACAATGATGTACACTTAACCCCTGATGTGACATTAAAACCGTTCTATGACACTTATAAAGCTGTATCGCAATGGCGGACGGTGCCGCGAAATGCCACGGAGTCGGCGGCAATTTTCGACGGCAGCTTTCGTGCCCGAAAGTCGCGACACGGTCAGAGGCGCGAGTTGTTCGATCCGTCATTTTCGTTTAGACGTTAGCGGAAAAACACACGTAAAGTATGGTGTTGTCTCTACCACGGCTCATAAAAAATGTATTATTATTGTTTTTTTTCTGTTTGATTTCAATTCGAACGGTAAAAAAAAAACGGATATTTTCACCGAAGTGGACGAGCTCGGCGTTTCCGAGTACGAGGAAGATCGCGGAAAATCATTGATGCCAGGCGTAAAGTAAGCGCGTTCGAATTGATTATTTGTCGGGGATGCGCTGATAAAACGAGAATTCGAGTGTTTTCCAAGCGTTTTTGAATGAAGAACACGATAACAGCGTTATCGACGAGATTTCACACAAACAGCTAAAAAATTCGTTTGAGCGATATTTCTCGAGAAAAGTATTGTTGTAGAACGATTGAGATAAACCCATCGAATCCTTTCTCAGTTCGTGCCGCCAGACCTTCAAGTCCGTCTTCAGATTACGAAAATTTTATCGACTCGACTGCAGACTCGTTGTGAAGCTTTCAAAAGAACGCTGAATTTTGGCTGAAAACACCGCTCTTACAGATTTGCCGCCACTTACTTATACAAGCGAATCAGCATTTTCGACATATCACTGCAATTAAAACAAAATACCGCGACCGCCTCAACAACCTCCGACTGTTCAGTTTTCAGCAATAAAACCGGACATTGCCAAACTTTGCCGAAATAAGCAACCACATTGATTGCATTATTCACGTTTCTGATATGTTTTCTGATATGGTTTTTTTTTTTTTTTTTTAATATTACGCAGATTACTAATGTCTAACTATATTGTATCGTGTTCAATAAAATTATTATATTATTTTTTTATTATATAATTTATAAGTATAAAACCACTGCAACATCGGCGAGAAAACGGTGAATATCTCGGTAAAATGTCGTTAAAATGGACGTGTTGATAAAATACTACAAAAACCAAAAATGGATCACCTAAAATCTATATTCGTAGTGATCATAAACCGTGCTACTATTGTTACAATCCGCAAATGCTTGTTTACGTTTCAAGTATAATTAATAGATCTGTATGAAAATATGTTATATTATTACGAAGTCTTACTAAAGTGTACCGGAGGAACAAGTTAAAAATCAACAGAGAAACTCAAACAGACAAAATTACTGAAAATCTGATAACAAAGTTTCGTCAAAATCTTACACAAACTCTTAACAAGAATTACCGAGAAAATACTTATTCACGCCATACCATCTATTTTATTACGAAAACGTTAGAGAGAAAGTTGCATTTTACGTCATTATTATATAAATATAAGTTTTAATAGTAGTATTCGTATAAAATCGTATAAATTAATGATCCGTTACATAATTTTAATCTATTACCTATAGTTCATATGATATTATATACTTATTTGTGTACCGATATCTTACAATTGCATTTTGTTTTACACGAAAAAACATACAAAATTGTACCTAATAACTTATTTTCGAGTAAATTCATGATCACGTATAATCGAATAGAAATTGAAACAAAACAAACGTCAATAGTTTTCTCATAAAACGAGTCGTTTTTATAACGTGATCACTAAATTAATATCGCGTGTAAAAGTTATGAATTATTAAAACCAAATAATGGAAACACAATAACCGAAGGCTAAAATATGAACCGTTTTCGAGAATTACATAACGCACAAATACGATCGCTTGTACAAATATTAAATTTAGAAAAAAAATAAATATGTTGTTATGTATTAATCAAAAAAAAAAACATCGAGTCTCTAGGGTTATCAACTGATTTTGTTAAAAACGGTATAGGGCCGTAAATTGTACGGGGATTTTTTTTCCGTCTGTATTTGTTCATTGCGTTTCTCTGGAAATCTGGTAGGAGATTCTTAAAATTATGACCTCCATAAACTATCATCTGTGTCCAGTTTCCAATCTAAAGCCACTTCTTGCGTGACCGGAGAACAGTAATATATGGAACTGTTTTGTTTCCGAAAAATTGTTTCCGAGTGAACAAAAAAAAAAAATACACGCGCCATTGTAAGTCCCAACATACATTTGTAGCTTCTACTCTGAACCATTCTGGTATACGTTATCGTCTCCGATTTGAGCTATGGTATGATTTCTTTTTTTATCGTGTTCATCCTGTTATTTTCCGATAGTGGTAAAGTCGTAGAATAAACTATTTGATTTTTTTTATCTTCAAGAACGTTTCAATGCGTTTTAAGACAGTTTGTTTGTAATTTAAAAACCAAACGTATTCTTAACTTTACATTAAAACCGAACGTTAATTACCTACAGGTAAAACAAATCGCTTCACTGTAAATGTTGTGTTGCTTATTAGTGTTACTCATTAGTGGAAAAAATTTAGGTATTGTATAAACGACGAGAGCGTTTTTTTCTCAAATTGAATCTGCAAATTTAAATAAATTTATATTGTTTACGCGTCTTTACTCTTTACTATATACGTGTACGATTCAATACGAAAATTTGGTGGGAAAAGTTTCAAAGAAAAAATTTCGTATGAGAAAAACATGGAGTACCACATCATAGCTGGTACCAAAAAGTGCTAGGAGCAATTGTGTAGAGAAAGACTCGAAAAACGCTCAGTGCTCAAAAATATCATGTTACCCAGCTCGTAGGTCAAATATAAATGGTATTATTGTACGTTTAAGAGAATGGTTTTTCAACTAAATTCGAAATAGTATGCAGTTTTCGAAAGATAAATGTTTTTTGTTCAGCCGTCGAGCCGTCTAAAACGGTCTTATCCCACGTATTACGATATTTATCAGTTTCCGTATGATACATAAAAAGTTTAAGTAAATACAAAATTAACGTATTGTTTCTGATCTCGCGTTTGTGAGGCACATCATATAACTAATAAAACCGATACGGGAATCGAGTAGATCACGTTAATTTTACCGACGTTATTATTAAACATAGTCGTTTATGATTTAACGTTTAAATCTACGTTGCGTGTAAACTTTGAAAACAAAATTTCGTATAAATTGTTTTTATCAGAATTATAGGTTTTTTGTTTAGAAAAAAAAAACAAGTTTGTGTATTTAATCGATTGCGTAGTACACGTAGTACCTATAATTGATATTCTCTAACAGTGGACTGTGTCACTGTCATTCGATATGTGTAAACACTACAACGCGAATTAAACTTTTATTTTTCTATCAAATAGTAAAATACGACGTGTATCGCTTGGTACACTGTTTTTTGGGAATTCGTTGACATGGCGCATAAAACGTGCATTGATAAAAATATAATATTTATATTTTCAGAACCGCGAACGGACATAATTGGAGGACCAGAGATATTCATTGATCGGGGAAGCACCATTAACCTTACTTGTGTTGTACTTCATAGCCCGGAACCGCCGTCGTACATATTTTGGAACCATAATAATGCTGTGAGTACACAGAATACTCTGTTCAATACGATTATTTTCGAAATCGATAGAAAACAAATTGTTTTACCAACTAGTTTTGCCGAACGAAATTGTTTTTAAAAGAGAATACCAATCGAAATATCAATAAATTTGTTATTGTAACTGCAGTTTTTTACACGCACAATATGTACTTATAAAAAATTATAATTAACGGAAGTAAGTAGTGTACTGTAAAAGTATATTTTATGTAAGTATAATATGATACACGTATACACTTACATATTAATATATTATGTTTTTAAACCGAGTCCAACTAATATGATTGTACAATTTTCATCTTTCGAACATTATTATTAATAATTCCAATTTTTATCCCGTGTTTTATAGTTATTGGCTGATTACTATTACATATTAGTTTCCATTATTCTAAGTTTCAATCAAACAGTTTTGTTCGCAGAATTTTTAAAATCATCAATTTAAAAGAATCTTGTCGTCAAATGCCATCGGTTCGAAAAGCAAACGCATTGAATATTTTATTATTTTCTTCGCGATACACGACGACGTTTACATTATTTTAATAAAGTTACAAAATATTTGAATTTCAATCAAAATGCAGCGGAATCTAATTTAAAATATACCGAATACGTTATTATTAAAAATATGCTTTGTTAAAAGTAGATATCTAACTCCACTTAATTGTCAAAAACATTATTAATCACACGCTTCAATGTCAATTAAATAAAGTGTATTTTAATTGCCAAAAACTGTAATTATATTTTATAATGCATTTCCATTCGAGAAGAAGACACAAAGTACAGACATTCGAATAAATATTAAAACGATTATATTTGTGAGTCCATTATAATTATTTTTTAAAAAACGTTCTCTGTAATTTATATTTAAACGGCTGTATAATTATTTATCATGGAAGTATTGAAACTATTGACCTAACTGTTAATTAACATTAAAATTAAGTTTTTAATGTTTTAGCCCAAAAATTGGTTGAAAAATAACAATTAAATAATACAAACTTCCAAAAATGTTTAAATGTAATTTCTCCGTACCATATGCTCTTTTAAAAAAGTTAAAATATCGTTACTAATGAAAACGGCATGTATGAAAATCACAAAATATTTTTGGAAGATAATTTTTTTTTATTTTTTTTAGAATTAATTTTTGAATTTTCAAGGACATAAAATATCATATTCCTGCAGTATTTTAAAATAATATTAAGAGAATACTGTCCATTTTTAACGACATAAAAACATAAAATATTTTAAGGATTTTAAGTGAATACAAATCCGACCATTATGCTTAAAGAATATTTTCTCTGAAATATTACACGCGAGACAAACTTTTATTGCGGTCTACTTTTCAAATTTTTGGATATGCCTTGATCTCGAACTATATGTATTTCTAAACGTTCGAATAATAATAAACTATGCGATTATTCAATTATTGTGTGACTCGAGTGAAGAGAAATGATCGTATAAATAATGAATCATCGAGATCTTGAGACTCCTTAATATATATATATAGTTTTCGAGTGAAGATACCAAAAAGTTATCTCCATAAAATTATTATGAGCTAACCGTTCAGTTTATACGATACGCTCCGTGAAAAATCGGGATGTAGGTGTGGTACTTAAGAAAATTACTTTTTTTCTTTTTTTTTTTTCCTCGATCGATGGCGCGCCCACACATTTCGAGAAGATAGGCTTATGCGGCAGAGTTAATAATAAATTACGTCAATCTTTATTTCGTTGTTGCGATTTTCGCGTAGCGAACGGTCAAAAGTTTTGGTACAATTATGTTTTCCCAGAAAACCGACATCGACCGTTTCGTAAAATATTTTTTTTTCTGTGCTAACCTCTCAAAGTACAAAATATTAGTAAAATTAGTATTTTAAAATGCACTTTTCAAAATAATTATCCAAACACTTTCGCAACACCTCTGCGCATCTATAATTTCGTGAAATATTACGATTTTCGATTTAGAACCTCGGTCGAGTCCCCGAACAATACGTCGCAATATTGACCACCCCCCAGGTTCAACCGTGATGTAAACGTTTCGAAACGTTTTGTTCACTCGACGAGTTAAAACGATCGTATTATTGAATTCGGATGTTTTTTTCACCCGTAGGCGACGTCTCACACCGCGGGTACACTTGTCGTCAGTACGTTTTTCCGTGACATCGAGACTCGGGCTTACCTTAACATCCTTAATACCGATATCAAAATCGTTTTTTTTAATCGCCCCGCGTTTGTTTTCTCGATTCGGCGCGTATCGTGGTGTGACCGGATCGGTGACCGCGGGGCAGTGGCGTGCGACGTTACGGGCAAGCGCTGAAAAATACGTCTACCCGAGATCCGACAAAAACGTACTCGTCTTGATATTTTACCGGATGACGTTTATCGTAAACGATCGTTGTAAGTACGCGTCCGTTTCGATTCGAATTCGGAATTCGAAAAGGCACGGTCGAGAACGTCACGGTCGATACAACAATGTATCGAATCGCCGCGGAAGCGTTTTGCCTTACGAGGACCGTGTAAAACCGTCGTGACCTCGCTCGGTCGAGGCTGGAAAGAACTGAGCGCTCTCGACTGTGCACACGAGTTGCCTGCGCAGTAAAACACTTTCTTGCTGAGTTTTTTTTACAAATTGTATCGTTTTACTGTCGATTCTGTCGATTCTTCCGATTAAATCATGAGAGCTCGTCATACTTCCTGACCTGATTTTCCTTTCGGCGTTTGTCCGGGCACGGCCGCGACTTTTGTGCTTCGTTTAACCGCGAAACAACCGTGATTCGCGCGATCGGAAACTTTACACGCTCGACACGCGCCGGTAAAATATTATCGTGCGCTGCGTATACGGCTGCAATCGTACAACAAAGTTCTGCGCCAAAGTGAAACCGCCGCCCCCAGAAACTTGGCGTTTCTTCGATGCGCGTACACACACCGGTGTACGGCAATAATAATGTTGTTGTTATTATCGTAACGACGATATAGTATAATATTTTATCGACGGGTGCGCCAGTGCGGTTTTATTCGCCCTCTTAAACTAATAATAATAATAATAATAACCGGGTGTTTTCGTGTACCGAACACATTAATAACGGTATTATACATACGTATCTGCAGACAGTGTATAAACAATAAACTTTTAACGAACGCGCACGTGCGCTATCCGTAGCCATGGACACGCGAATGTGCGAGCCGACGTTTGAGAAAACTCCGACGTTTCATCCCGTTCGCCGTACCCCCCGGGTACCCCTGCAAGGCACGCCGCACAAATTTACGAGTCGCGATGAAAAAAAGCTGGAATAATTCGAGAGAAAAACAAAAAAAAAGCGGGCGTATTTAGAATTTGAATTAATTGAACTGCTGTCGCGTTTTCCAGTAGGCGCATCGTACGACTTTTGAATTTAAAACGTAAAAAAAAACGAGTCATGAAATTACCGGGTATCGAAATGACGATTCGAATTTCACGAACAATATTATTCGCACTCTACGGTTCGAATAAATCGGTTCGCAACAGTTCACGCGGCACCGAATACTTTATCGCGTCTGGAAACGTTGATCGAACGGCGGGATGAAAAAAAAATTTTAGAAAAAAAAAGTGTTGACACGGTCGAACGTCCCAGAAGTGGGTATCTCTAGTACGACTTTACGATAACAAGAGCGAGGGCGGATAAGATTGATCGATCGCCTTGAAATCGAAAAAATTGAACGTTACAACATTTCGTTCGGTCGGCGTGGCGATCTGCAGTTCGTGGTCGGGGAGTATATTTTACAACATTGTAAATCGTTGGGCGCCCATTAAAAAGAAGAAACGGATGGATTTATCGCGATTTAGTCTTACGAGTTTGGGAACGCCCGGAGGACGACCTGGTCGGAGGTTTCGTGCGCCAGGACCGAGGCTAGAGGAGATAATGCAGAATAGACAGAAGAAGAAACAGGTGGCAGGAAAATAGGTTGGTTTATAGCGAAGGCTATAAACGGGCTGTAAAAGCTTAAAGAACAAGAAGGACAAAACGATTTACTGATATAATCTTCTTCGAATACGAGTATTTATTTTACACACAGATCGATACATTTTTAGAAAATCGTTTGATCGGCAAGGGGGCGATGGGGGGTCGTTGTTAGACAGTTATCGCGATGATAACGGGGCGCAACAGAAAAAATGCTATATAGCAATTGATTATACTACTCGAACAGTTTGTTGTGTTCGTGAAAATGTCAACGTATTTTGTTGTTGTTTTATCAATAAATTAACGTGAAAAAAAAATGTCTGTCCAGGTTAAATAAAGTATATGTTATTGAAGAGAACAAAAGTCACGAAAAAACTCGCAATCGTTTCACGTGAACGCAGCAACGGAACGCATAAACAATTTCACAAATTGCTGTTTTAAAACGCGTGGTAAAAAAATGCAACCAACCGAGTTTTCAAATCCTTAGAGGATATTAATAAAGTTTTTATGGTTAGTCTTAAGGTTACAAACTTTCACAACCGCGAGCTAGCGAAGCGGGCGAGTTCGTAAAGAGCTTCTGTAATACTTGTCATATAAATTTTTTTTTAATAGCTCGAACACAAACGATACGTAAAACGAACAAAATCAAAGTTAATCGAAACTAGTGTAATTTAAACGGAAATAATTATACTGTTTGTTTTTTCAATTCATACTTCCATTTGTAATTTTATCTTTGTGTTGTTATCGAATAGACGGGTTAATTACCCTGTTTTCTATTTTTTTTTTTTTTTTCCATTTTATACATTTCAATAAAGATCTATGTTAATTTTAAACTGTGGAATTTACAACTACGCGTCATTACTGAAAAATGTTTGTGTTTATTTGGCTACACCGTGTGCAACAGCTAATCTTCACAGAAATAAACGTAGGTGTTTAAAAAATTATTTTGCGAAAACTCGGACGTCTCAAACGAACGGTTGTTTTGACGTAATATTTTGTAATTTTCAATTAGGTATAAAATAAACAATGAAACTCTCGTCCAAGCGCCGCATTTCAATGGCTATTTTCGTTGCGTGAACTTTCTTAGGTATCAGGTACCTCGTTAACAACTTGGTTCTCGTTTACGTGTTATTCGTCGAAAGGGTGAAATATTGTATTCTTAGAGAACGCGAAAGACCGACTGCACCCTTTCGCTCCTGAGCGTGTTCGATTTGTAAACCTTGAAAAAAATACACGTTATGTCAGGCGTACTACTCGGCACATAAAAATGTGCGTTGAGCGTCAGTTGTGGAAAATTTACACGAGTAAACGAAAGTCGACATAAAAGTACCGTAAAAACTGACGATTTCAAAAATTTAACCACGTTTGGCTTCTTGCAGATAATCAGTTACGATTCGCCGAGAGGAGGCGTCAACGTGGTGACCGAAAAAGGAGCCGTCACCACCAGCCATTTGCTGATACAAGAAGCTCGGGCCGAAGACAACGGTAGATACCAGTGCAACCCGTCCAACTCGCAACCGAAATCCATCAACGTGCACGTGCTGAACGGTAAGCGGACCGCGACCGGTCCGACGTTGCGAGTTTTTTTAAAACGAGACAAACGTAATCGTCGAAAAAACGATATCTCGATGATGTCTTAGATTTTTGTTCGATCACCGTTGTTCGCAGCGCGAATTGAACCGAGCCGCGGTGATCATAATAGTGCTGGATGAGGAGTATTGAAAGAAAAAAAAAAGAGTCTTACGGACTTTACTTTAAAAAATAATAATGTAGTACACCCGCGCCCATGTTGTTGATACGATTAAAACAATTGAAGACGAAAAAAAATGTGTAATTTGTGTAGTCATGACGTTCATTCGGAAATCCCGTCAACAACGAGTTTCCGTAAAAATTCACGTTCAATATTAAATAATAATGAAATTAAAGTTATAGTATTGTAGGAAAAAGAATTTTCGCGCGCGACACGTGTCGATATTCTCTACGTTTTCGTTCGCGGCTTGAAATACCGGTTGAAATATTTTCGACTGTCGGTCCGTATTGTCACGTTAAAACCGTTATAAACTGTGTCCGTCAAACACGTTTAATTTTTTTTTTCCATGCCGGACCGAATAATCGAAATAAACTAAACATATGTATACTCACGAAACGATTGTTTTCCGTAAATAAAAAACGCTCGTATACATCTTTTCGTTCCTGCGGCAGATTCGCATTAACCACGATAAACATTCGGTTATATTATAACTGGTCTTGTTTGTTTCTCTTTAACTTCCATGATGTCGTCACGAAAATACGCTGTACTCTCACGGGATTTCAGTCATTTTATCGTTTCTATCGCGAATTTTTCGTTTTCGTTCGTCCTGCGCTACGGGAATGTTTTTACTATATAGCCTTTTAACTCGCCCGCATTTTCATCGCCTATTATTGTTTTCACCGTAACAACACGAAAATATCACCACGTATCGTTGTCGCTGACGATTTACACGAGTTTACGTCGCATTTTCACTTTCAGGAGAGTATCCGGCGGCGATGCAACACGGCGGCCAAGCGCACCAGAGGACCACTCACATGTACTGTCTGATCTTCTTCGCTTGCCTGCTGCTGCACGTGTAAACCGCGCAGCGTCCGCGTGGACACACCGGCGACGGGCGATTTTTCCGTGCTCCTGTTCGGCACGATCAGCTCCGTCGGACTTGACCCGAGTTCAAAAAAGCGGATTTTCGTTAAAAACTCATTAGAATAAAAAAACAAAATCGCGGCACACACGACGATCTACGTCCGCCGCCCCCCGTCCCCCGATAAATTTACGTTGAAAAAAAATACGCGTTTTATTTAATTAATGAAAATTGTATTTTATTTTACTTTTTTTGCGATTCGCCTCCATAATTTGGGTCCACAGCGCTACGAACAGAGACGACGAATCTCGCTTGCGATCCGGATGACGGAATTTCGACTCTGTTTTTTTTTTTATGAAAGCGTTCCGGTTGAATTTTATAGTAACGCGAAACCGTCGAGGACACGACCTTTCGGGTATCCTCGGCGGTCACCGTTGCACTCTAATGATTTCGTTAAACCGGGGCCGGGGGCCGACTCTGGCCAATCTGCGTTCACTTTTAACGGTTTCACACGCGTAGTTTACGTAAATTTTTTTTTTTTTAAACGATCGTTTTTCTCGTGAAATCCAATAGGAATACAATTTTAAACGCATTTTTTAGAAATAACCGTACGGAATATTATAACGAAGAAATCGTGCTAATCGCGCGAAAGAACAACGACTATTGGGTGCGTTGCGGAGTACGCGGACGGCGATTAAAATTTTTTTTTAATTTAAAAAAAACACAACACATCGGTAGTAAAAACGCGTACAGTTTTCAAAAAACACGTGTAAAAAAACGAGTCGCCCTGTGGTCGCCGCTCTAGAACGTGGAACACCAACGGTCAAAACGATCAAAAACCTTTTGTTCCGTCAACACTCCAAACGGAGTCGCTCTCCGCGTTTACCCGCCGCGCTCTCTTCCAGCCGCGTTTCCAGTGAATTCGTAGGTTCTCGTGTCGTACCTACGTCATAAATACGATTATCGTCAGCGTTTTTTATTTATTACTTCGACGACTTTGAAACCGTCGTCCTCCTGTACGGGGGCACCGTGAAATACAAGTGTGAAAATCGAACGCGCGCGCCTGTTGAAGAAATCTGTGAAACGACCAAGAGCAATCTTGCAATGACGCTCGCTTCTTAACAACACGTTAAAATAACCACCGTCGCGTTTG
>CM029363.1:7910974-8062946 GCA_017140985.1 Hormaphis cornu | reverse complement strand
GACGCTCGCTTCTTAACAACACGTTAAAATAACCACCGTCGCGTTTGATTCGTTTGAAATTTGAAAGAATATTCTGTTATATTCTGTTGAAATCTGTGAAACGGCCAAGAGCAGCAATCTTGCAATGACGCTCGCTTCTTAACAACACGTTAAAATAACCACCGTCGCGTTTGTTTCGTTTGAAATTTGAAACCCTCCCGCCGAACCCCTGTACGAGAGTAAATGAGCTCTGAAAAAAGTTTTAAAACAGAACGCGCTGTAAGTGTACGTTATATCCACACTGCACATACATGGACTGCGCTCATCAAACTGAGCCACCGTAATAAACGTCGTAAGGGCCGTCATTTATTTGATTGTTCCGTGTATAACTATATAAGTTTAAAAATCTTGACAAAATCGTTATTTTCACATGGAAAACAAAAAAAAAGGATGCCCTAACGTTGTATTGGCGACATTCGTGTGTGTTAAAAGTGGCGAGCAGTTCGTTCGTCTACGGTTATAACTCGTACACGTGTGTACTGTGTATATATTATTTTAGAATTAGTTATTAAAATCAAATTCGTTGTATACCCCCCCGACACTGGTTCTTCTTGGTTTATCTGCAAAACGATCGTCAGCGATAATATTGTTTTATAAAAACGACGGATTATTTTTGTGTACTCGGTAATTGAGTTCTGATTAATCAACGTCGTCATACCCATAATACAGTCGTGTGTATAAAATAATGATTACCATACAACGATCTTTATCACAAAATATTATTATACAGTCGTGTACCGAAATATATTTGGACCTTTTTTTTTTAGATATTTTCCGATGACCTGTGTAGTATACTGTAATATATGCGAAAAAAAAAATCTCGTTTCTAAACTATATTATTGTAAATATAAAAACAAAAGACCTCTACTATATATATTATATAAATGTCGTATTAAATAATATTTTTAATCGACAAACTATAGCGATGCGAAATCGGTATGATTTGGGGTTTGTTTATTATAGTATTATACATGATTCGTTGATATTACGATTATTCATCTGTGTATTATTCGTTATCTGTGAGAATTTTTATTTTTTTGTGTTTACTGTACATATTATGAGCGGTCTCTTTACCGTCGTGCCGGTATAATATTATTGTCGCCTAACCAGAAATATATAGCCATAAACGTTGTAAATTGAAGGAAAAAAAAAAATACATTTCAAACGATAAATGCTTAAAATGTCGCGGTTAACAATAATAATAATTACTGTCAACCGTTTCAACGATAATATTATAGTATATAGTTAGTAAAATATTAATGAATTTTTGTAATCGTTTTCCGTTTGAACAATGTGTTGTAAATAATCGTTATGAAATTATGATAAGATAACTCGTATTTACATAATATATTATACTATCATACACTTGAAATGTATTTATACATATATATATTATAATATGTGTTCATTGTTCGAAAGCATGTATTGTAATAAAAAATTAACGTTACTGTACAATTATACTATGCCGTTTCTCCAACAACTGTGGTTATAGGTAAAAACCTTAATATGGTAAATAAGCTCAAGATTCTATAAAAATTTTCATGTTTCAAAAACTAAAAAATCCATAAAACGATTTACTCTTTATCGGCAAACGCCGTATTTCGTAGAACAGTCGCGTCATTTTCATCGTCACTAATAAGTTGTTTATATAAAAAAAAAATACATTAGCCGTAAACTTTCCTTGACCGTACGGCTAATGTTATAAATCATTTTTATCGAAGTAATCGAATAAAAAATAAAACTGTTTCAATAGTTTAGTATTTAGTTTTTTAATTACAAAACGATTAAACTCCTTTGGTAACGTGCACACACACATACATTAAAAGTTTTAGAAAAAAAAAAAAAAAAACTATCGCATCCTGATCGAATGCTGCTGACCAGAATAACTAACTATTGAAAAATGTCACTATCTCGTATTTAGAATGTTCTTTTTATCAACAGTTTCAGAATTATATTTCGTAAATTGTATGGATTTTTCAGTGATTTCCGGGGTTAATTTCCGCGATTGAGTCCAAGAAAGTCAGAATACTACTAGTACGGCAAAGTGTTTGCAAGACAAAATCAAATAGGTTGTTGGAAGAAAGTTCCGCGGTATTTTTTTGAACGTTACTCCGAGTAATATTTGAGTTTTTCCTAAGAAAATAGATATTATTTTTAATTTATAATAACGCGTACGATTCGTAAAACAACCAAAATAATATCAATTATCCCCGACGTCTTTGGACAATGCGTTTGCTTCGCTATTACGGCACGTTTAACGAACAAAATATGACGACAACGGCGCAGTATTTTAATGCTATTTTCAGTGTTTACCAAACTCGACCGATGAATTCGGCCAATAAACGTGATTCGTACCTTTAAGACAATTTTCTTCGAGCTGTTGTCGTTTCACCCGTTTCGAGCGCGCGCGCCGCGGTTAGAATTATACGGATTAATGAAGCGCCACATTTCGTCAAAAGAAAAGGAAACCCGAAACGGTGATAAAAACCATCAAATTGTTAATCCGCGAGAGACGTTCGCCGGCACGAATTTCATTAATGCGCGAATGTACATCACGATGTGGTCGGAAGAAGATTAAATACAATTTCACACAGTTACAGTTAAACATATTTTCGAACGTGCTAAAACGGTGACCTCAAAAACTGACAAAAAAAAAAAAAAGAACGGAAAAGTCCACTGTTTTTGGCGGATTTCCGGTGGTAGTTGGGCATTTTGTGTCGAGTTTGTAAGCGCGCGCTTCGAAAATCACGATCTGAGCTAGTCGACAAATTTTACATTTCTGTATGTTGTCGTGTATAAATAAAATATTGAAACGTTTGTGAAATCGATGTGACGTTTAAACTTTACACATCTGTGTTCTCACAGCGTGCGAATATTTAATCATATTTTTTAACAACAATGCGCACGGTGGAGTTATCTCTAAAAGGAAAAAAATGAAAGTAACGAAACGATATTCAATAAAAAAAAGGAACCAACCGTATTTTAAGTTGACCGTCCATAGTGAAAAAAAAAAAAAATTATGAAAAAAGATTGAAAAAAAATGTGGACGAGAAAAAAAAACGTTGAATGCTCGTCACTTGTATACCACGTGCGTTGAGGATGTAAAAAAAAAATACATTTTTAAAAAAAAAACTTGTAAAACAGTCGCCAGTTTTGTTCCATTTGAAAATTCACATGTTTGCGGGTTTCGTCACTTCGGAATTTCGCCGTCGACGTTTCTACATTATTATAGTTTCGTTGTTTTCATTTTTTATCTCTTTCGACAATAACTCCTCAAAAACTTGTAACATAGTACATTTAAATATTTACACGTCATTATGAGAACATTTCGATTAATAGTTTTCATTTTTTATATCGATTATAGAACTTTCAAGTATAATTTTTACCTGTTCGATTGATTTCGGCTAATGACCACGATTCTATGTAACTATTTAAAACGATTGAGTTATAAACCATGGCCATTCATAAATTTCACGTTGATTCGGAGTAGAGATCGATAAGTTCTTCAAAATGTACACATTTCGGTCACGATAAGTTTTTGCCTAGATGAACTAGATGCCTATTTGTAAAATCCAAGTTGTACGGTATTTCAAGGCAAGGAAAATTAAGTTTTTTTCTATGCAAATTGATATTTATTTATTTTTTTTCAAATTAAATCAGTGTTTTCGTTGGTAACGCGTAAAAGTAAATCAACCACCGCAGTATTGTTACTAACAAGATGTAAAAAATAGACTACTCAGTTAACATTACACAAGCCAATCATATTAAGTAGGTACGACGGTTCGATCAAAAATCTCAGCAATAATAATAAACGATACTTATTGGCTAATCGGTAGGGGAAAAAAAACCCGATAAAAGTCTTCAAATGGTTATCGAACTTATGATCGTAAAAATTTCCGTGTTTTTTTATAAACCTGATAAAAATTCGATATTTTTTTGCGTTTTACATGACGCGATGAATGAATATCCCTGATGAAATTCAAAAACCATCGAAGTCTGTATTTATTATTTTGTTTTTCAACCAACACCGTACGCGTTGGAAGAACGAGTAAGTTAGCATAATTAACATAATGTGATGTCTCGACGGGCAAAACTTGCCAAACGTGAATTAAACAGTAACCAAACGTTACTGTATTTATTTTTTTCGACGTAATTTATACCGATGGATTTGGCCGTTCACACACACACATAAATTGTATCGCGCGTGTTTTGAGACTACACGGCTATGTAGTAAAAATTAAAAACACTAAAAATATTCGCGAATCGTAACTGTTTTATGCGGCGTTCCAGAATACCCGTAGAGTAGACGGCAATATATATATATATACACATTTCTGTTTTTAGGGATCCGCGTTTGAACGTGTTTTCTTTTACGTTTTATCCGAATGAATTGACGTTAAAACATATTCACAGATCAACTAAACCCGTCGACGCATTATTTATAAAAAAAAAAACACATCCGAATAAACGAAAAAAAATAAAGTGTCGAGTCAAGTAACGATATTAATATGATTTTGACTTGGAACACGGAATAATGTCACATTGCTCATTTCGACGCGATCTACCGTGTTATCGCTACTACACGTGACGAGAACGTGGGTTTTTTAAACGATCGGAAACGTCGCCTAAACACAAAAGGGGAGGAATGTCGGACGCAGTGGATACGTTTCCAGCGAGGGCGGTTTCGGGGCGCGCGAGGGAAACGCACGCGGTAAAGTATAGAGAAAAAGCGCAAAATGTCGAAACGCCAATATTATAATATATTATATTGTACGCGCTAAAAACAAAAAAAGGTTTTCGATTCGGGGCGGAAAAGCGAGAGAGAGGTACGATCAACGTTTGGCGTGTCAAAGGGCTGATATCCGTGTTTTCGGCGAACGGTCCGCGGAAAATGCGCGATCGACCGTTTTTGGGAAAACGAATTTTCGCATTTTGTGCGTCGCCCGTGCGAGTGACGCTATCGTCGGCCTCGGGGCCACGACGATTTCACCAGGTCCGCGCCTTTCTCGCCGATCATGTACGTCGGCGCCATGGTGTGAGCGCCCGTGATCGTGGGCATGACGGAACAGTCTATGACCCTTAATCGGCCCACGCCGTACACCCTCAGCTGCGGGTCGACGACGGCGTTCCTGTCCCGTTCCGGTCCCATTTTGCACGTGCCGCTCTGGTGGTGCATCTGCATGGTCACCGTTTCGACGCAGCACGCCCAGTACGCGTCGGTGCCGAACTCCAAGTGCCTGCATCCCGACATGGGCGTCCGGTGCAACGCTGACCCGTACTTCTGAAACGCTCTGGTCTTGCTCAGCTCGACCACCATTTTGACGCCCTCCACGAGCCGGTTCAGGTCCGCGGGTTCCGAGAAGAAGTTGGCCCGGATCACGGGGTCGGCGAACGGGTCTTTGCTGCGGAGCCGGACCTGCGTGCGGTACACGACACATTTCATTATTATCACAACGCGTGTAACGTGGCGCGGTTAAGGTTGGGTACGCGTGATGAAAGAATAATTCCGTTGAGGCCGAAATGGTGAGTCTAACACGTGCACGTCGTGTGGTACCGGGGCGAAGATAAGAACGCTCGGGTGCAGGACGAGACGCGGAGCGAATGGGAACAAGAAACGGGGATGCATGAGGGCGGTGTCGGTGTCGCATCTGCGGTGGACGCGACGGGGGAAAACGGACTGAGACGGTTCGGACGCGCGATGAGTAGAGAGGAGACTGAATCGGTGAGAGCGGTTTTGAGAGTTGAGGGAAAATGAGATGGATACAGAGGAAGGCCGAAGACGAGATGGACGGGAACAGTCGAAAAAGATATGAGGGTCGTTAATGTGTGTGTGTAGGAGATGTGAACGATCGTGACGTGAAGTGATCGACCCCCCCGAATAGTTGGAATAACGGCGAAGAACCGGAATACTGCGGGGTAACACTTTTTAGGTTCTTATGGCGAAGAATGTGAACCGTTTTTACAATGACGTTTTTTTTTTTTTTTTAGGGTAAAATAAATGCGTGGATTCATAAAATCAGTACGTCATCTGAAAGGTCTATGATATGGACCAATCTGGCCCTTTGGGGGGTCTCGAATTTGCAAAAGTCACAATCGAGAAACTAAGGAGAAACATCGATACTACCGCAAACGTGTTTTCGACATACCTAGCGATTCAGTTTTTCGACCATAACATCCAAAACGATGACCGGAACCAACTGAACATTTTACACACTATTAAAATAGGTGGGATGCGCGTTTCAACAAAAGTTTCAGCCGATTTCGAAAACTTTTGCGCCAAGTGCGGAACTAATGGTATGCAAAAAAAAGGTAAGTTACAATTGTTGGGTAAAAACATTTTAACGAACCGGTCCTTCCACTAATATTACAATCCATCAAGCACAGTTCAAATCAATTCTGGTTTTTTTCATTATGAGTTCACTAACATTTAGTTAGAAATTCAATAGAAATACCGTTTTGTATATGACGTACCTGCCCTCTACTCTCCGGATACATCAACATCGGCCAAATTGTCCATGAATCTTTTTTCAGGGCGCCCTTATACGTTTCGTAAAACAACTTGTCCGGTATCTCCATCGACCTTCGTCCCATCGTAGCTCCCAAGCCGTCTTCTCCTGCTAAACTGCCCGGTATGAATATATATTCAATGTCGGGTACATCCCCAACGTCGTTGTTGTACTTGGTTTTCACGTAACCAACAGCTTCTGGTGGCAAAACCGACATGAAACTTCCTGTATCGTAATACTTGAGAGCTTCGGAAATCACGTTCCGATATATTCTGTCCGGGACGAACCCGATCGTCTCGTTGACGATAAAATCTAATCCGGCGAACGCCGGATGCTCTTGTAAATTGTCTCCGACCCTCAGATCGCTCACCGTGTCTATTCCTAAAGACTCGAGATGTTCCTTGGGCCCGACTCCGGACAGCATCAAGAGCTTCGCAGAGTTGAATGTCCCTGCAGACACGACGACTTCTTTTTTCGCCAACGCTCTTCTCTTCTTTTTATTCTTTACGAACTCCACTCCGTACGCCGATTTCGTCCTTTTGTCTATCAAAATCTTCGTCACGTATCCGAATTCGACTACGTGCAAGTTCGGCAAATTGTCGAACAAATATGCTCTCGCGGCAGTCACGCGTCTGCCGTTCATGGTCGTGCTCTGAACCCTCGAAAAAACGACGTGGCTCCCTGGAGCGTTGTAGTCCCCGACCCGCATACCCACCTCTGACGCGGACTCTAAAAATGCGTCCAACAATTTCGATCTGAATTTTGGATAACTTATCGGCAACGGTCCTCCTACTCCGTGGTAAGGCGATCGTTTAAGTTCGGGCACATTAATATCTTCATTTTTTAAAAAATACGGCAGCACGTCGGCGTACGACCATCCTACGTTTCCAGCCTCGGCCCATCGATCGAAATCTCTCACGTTGCCTCTTGTGTACATGTTGTTATTGATGATCGTGCTACCTCCCAATCCTTTTCCAGCCGGCCAAGGACACGTTTTGTGTACGAGACCTTTGCAGGCGTGTGGTTCCTTCTCCGTGTGGTACGCCCAATTGTAATCCGTGAACTGTAAGTAGTGCGCGATGGCTGGCACGGAAGTGATCAACGACTCTTCCCCGCCGGCTTCTAGTAGAAGTACGTTCCATTCCGGCACTTCAGCCAATCTCCGAGCAACTGTGGCGCCTGCGGCTCCAGCTCCGACCACAATGAAATCGTATTCGTCTAGTATGGATTTGTTTCCAAACTGAGGGTCTTCGCGGAATCGAATTAAATTCTTCCGATACGACTGACCCAAGTGTTGAAAAATGTTAATTGTTGAACACTGACCGACGAATAGTAGAAAAGTACCGAGTACAAATCGTCCAATTTTCATTGTGGTAAATCTATAAAAAAAAAAAAAACATACGAGTAGATAAATAACTGTGACAAACGTGTAATGTTTTTGATTCTGAACGTAGCAAAAAAAGTATTAATTTTACCAAAATGTGAGTTTACTCTGCGTCACGTACAGCTCCTAGTATACGCCCTGATCTCAACAATACCTTGGATCCGAGTATACACTTGGTGAATTTCGCCACGCGATTTTTTGGAATGTTTCAATAGTTTTACCCAAAATACAAATGAAAAGAAAAACGGTAAGAAGTACGGCCGACTATTGTTTTTAGCACGTTCGTTTTGGTGTCTTGACTTCGAATATGTTGAAAACTTAAAATGTCCAAACGATATTTATAGGTAAATGTCGAGAAATAAACGCTGAATACAAATGTTTTGATAACATCTGAGCTTAGAAATTTAGAAAAATATTTTGGCGTTTTTGTTCTACAAATACTTTTTGAAAATTATATCCAAGCGACTAACAAGTAACAACGTTGAACGTATAGTTCTGTTTATAACTGAACTATTAGAAAAACGGAAAGTCAAAATTTGTTCACCCGTTATTTGAGTAAAGAATTGGTCATACCTGTGATTTTTTTACCGAATAAAAATTCATAGTTAACACAGTTGTGTTATACAAGATTTGAAAATTTAACGCGTTACGTTAAACAAAATTTTCCATCTGCGTCCTGAAAATTTTGAAAAAATCCCACCAGTAGTTTCCAAAAGCGTTAAAAAAAAATAAAATTATTGAAAAAATATTATTATTTCGGTACATTACTGAATACAACTATATTCCAAATAAAATTGAAATTTTACAAACGTATTAACTGTATTATTATTGTTATTATTATTATAATGTTGGAATAATTTTATACATTTTTGTCCGTTACACTTGAAATATCAAGAAAGTATAAATAATAAATCTTCAGCAAAAATAAGCAACATATCCGTGGTTTTTACATAACATTCAAATCGTGTATATTATCACTATACATTCAACAACATCACATTTTATTGGCAGTTTGCACCGTGTTTTGAATAGATTAGATCAAATTTAATTTTGAATAATAATTTAGATTTGCAAAAAACAGACATTACTACTGACTCGCCTACTAAACACTTAACGGGCACGAGTACGGACTTTTAATAAGAATATTTTCTTCGGAAAATTGTATCGCTAATCCATTTCACGTGTATATTTACGTAATAATGTATGAGCATTTCTAACAAAAAACGCGCAGTCATCAACATTTCGTATATTTTGTATTTTTAATGTAATTTCTTTCGAATCGCTAACATTGTAAAAACGACAGCATTTTATCGGGCGTGACCATCGAGTTTTAACAAATTATTTTCGTATAGATAGAATGAAATATAGCTTATTTAACAAATCAGTGACGCCAAAATGTAGAAAAATTCACACCCCGTAAAATATTATTTTTCTGTTACATAATATAGTAAAAAAATCCAATTTTAAAAGTCTATACGTAGTATGTAATATAGTATATTGCCCTTGAATAATTTTAACTCACCGTGTTTATAGCATACAAATTGTTCGTGGTGTGTTCATAGAATTTTAAAACTCACGTAAAATCCGTATCCACACAATAAAATGACGATAGAATGATACGAACAAAACCGTCTAGGACAAGAACATACTTTTACATTGCTTCGACACTTCCCGACTAAACTGTAATAGCTACACTAAGTACAGTATATTACGAATTAGCGAATTTTCATTCGAGTTCACTATACAAACAACAAAACCAGTTTACTCTTGGTGGAAGGTTAACAACCTTGGACAAACCGAATCATTGAACTTACCAATAAAACGGTCGTTTATGCTGTGTGCATACGTTGATGTTATCCACAAATAATAGAAATATGTAAATCGAACAACGGAGCACTCTAATAACATGTCTGCAACAACGAAATCATCTAACTACCACATAACAATTAGATGTATGATGAAACTACTGAAAAACAATATTACTAATAGGCCTAAAACATAAACAAGTAAAAATTATTGTACAAAAAGGAACAGCAACTCGCGTGAATCGTTTCGATATTAATAATATATGTGTCTGTTTGTATCTTAAGCAAACATTATTTTTTCAACTATACATCATGGACCTATAAATCTGAAGACAAAATAATTTTGTGTGCAAACACGTTATTTGAGGACAGAATATGATTGAAATACATAATCGGTTTGGTTATTCGGTGATAACTTCCAAAGTAAATACTGGAAAACACGTTAAGTTCTCGAACAATGTTTACTCAAGTAAAATATACCGGTCTGTTGTAAATCGAAAACATTTTCGAAAAATTTTGAGCTTAAAACTGAACGTGGAAATTTATATCACTCTTTTTCGTTTTAGTTCGATACAAATAATATGAGATTGACAAACTTAATTTTACAAGAAAATATTCAAAAATCCTTTGTTATAATTTTTATGACACTCGTTTCAAGTTAGAAAGTTTGCCATATAGTATGCGCTTTATATTTTGAAGAAAAAAAAACTAGTAGCTTACACAGTTACAGTATTTAAGATTTAAAACTTTGATGTGTTATAGGTTATGCAAAGTGCAATATTTGTTACCTCAAAAAATTCTGCCGTTTATTTTCCAAAAGCTTATACAAAAAAAAAAATCCATAATAATATCGATATTTCTTTAAATAACCGCCCAAAATATTTGGAATTCTCACAATTTCTCAAATGCAAGCGCGAGTTATCAAATTATTTTGACCCTTGTCGGGTTCAATTGAAACCATGTCAATTTGAATCGTTTTCAATCATGCGAAAGCTTTTTTTTCTATTTAAAGTTTTTTATTTTCAGTTTTGATAAACTTCAAATTTTGAACAAGCTTTCAGAGAACATAGTATTTCAAAAACGATGTTCTAAAAATAAAATATTCTGCAATAAATCGACGGTTTTTGATATTTTTTGTTGGGTCGTTTTGGTAATATAATATACAGGTTTGAAATAATTTTCTCTCTCTCTCTCTCTCTCTCTCTGTTGAATTTCGGCGAACTTTTTTCAGATTTAACTTTCGCATCGACAAATCTACTGATCAAAGACTCATTTGAAAAATTTAAAACCGCACCATTCAAACGGTATAACTCGCCGCCCAAAACCTTGACTGACTTTTAATCCGCTATTAGCTACCGAACCGATCGCGGCTCGTTGCTTTTTTAAATCATAAAGTACGCGTTCTGTTTAGCAACGAGTGAAATTTAATATGTATTAGGTACATAAAACAAAATTATACAGTATAAAACAGGTATTAAAAATATCTATGAAGTACAATAAAGTTTTAAACATTTTGATGGAATGACATTATTATAATGACTTCGATCGCACGCGCAATATTACATCAAACATTATTGTTGCCAAGCCAAAAAGCCTTTACGAGATCAGCGCCTTTTTCACCGATCATATAAGCCGGTGCCATGGTGTGCGCCCCCGTAATCGTGGGCATGATCGAACAGTCTATAACCCTTAATCGGCCCACGCCGTACACTTTCAACTGGGGGCTGACGACCGCGTTCCTGTCCCATTCCGGTCCCATTTTGCACGTGCCGCTCTGATGGTGCATCTGCATGGTCATGGTCTGCACGCAACACGCCCAATACTCGTCGGTACCGAATTCCAGATGCCGGCACCCGAACATGGGCGTTCGGTGCAACGCGGACCCGTACTTTTGAAAGGCCGCGGTTTTGCTAAGCTCGATCGCCATTTTGATTCCCTCTACAATTCGATTCAGGTCCATGGGATCCGTGAAAAAGTTCGCTCTGATCACCGGCTTCGAAAACGGATTCGCGCTCCGCAGCCGCACCTAAACACGATTCGCGAAATTATTATGATCCACCTGATTTACCGTATTATACACGTCACGTAATCCTGTAGCGTAATAGCTGAATGACGAACCTGTCCTCTGCTTTCCGGGTACATCAACATCGGCCAAATCGACCACGAGTCTTTATTCAACACGCCGTTATAAGTCTCGTAGAATAACTTATCGGGTATACCCATTGACCTCCGTCCTATGCTTCCTCCTAATCCTTCTTCTACCCCTAGGCTACCCGGGAAAAACATGTATTCGATGTCGGGAACGTCTCCGATATCGAGGTTGTACTTGGTTTTGACGTAGCCGATTCCCTCACAAGGGAAAATGGACAGTAGGTTTCCTCTGAGATTACTAAGATTTACCACTTCCGAAACTATATTACGGAAAAGACGTTCGTAGACTGCCACCGTTTCGTTTACAACGAAATCTAATCCAGCGAACGCCGGATGCTCTTGCAAGTTATCTCCCACCCGCAAGTCGCTAACCGTGTTTATCCCTAACGAACCGAGATGTTCTTTGGGACCAATACCGGACAGCATCAAAAGCTTTGCAGAATTGAATGTCCCTGCGGATACGATGACTTCTTTTTTTGCTGTCACTCTTCTTCTCTTTTTGTTCTTCACGAACTCGACTCCATATGCGGATTTCGTGCTCTCGTCGATCAAAATTTTCGTTACGAAACCGAATTCGACTACGTGCAAGTTTGGGAGATTATCCAACAGATAAGCTCTCGCAGCAGTCACACGCCGACCAGTCATGGTCGTACTCTGAATTCTCGAAAAAACTATTTGGCTACCTGGAGCGTTATAGTCGCCCACGCCCATGCCTATTTCAGACGCAGACTCCAAAAATGTGTCTATCAATTTCGTTTTAAAATTTGAGTAACCGACCGGCACGGGCCCTCCTACCCCGTGGAACGGCGATCTTTTGAGTTCAGGCACATTAATATCTTCGTTTTTTAAAAAATACGGTAGCACGTCGGCGTACGACCATCCTACGTTTCCAGCCTCGGCCCATCGATCGAAATCTCTCACGTTGCCTCTTGTGTACATATTGTTATTGATGATCGTGCTACCTCCCAATCCTCTTCCCGCTGGCCAAGGGCACCTCTTTTTAATAAGTCCTTTACACGCGAACGGCTCCTTTTCTGTGTGGTATGCCCAATTGTAATTTGTAAATTGTAAGTAATGTGCGATGGCTGGAAGAGAAGTGATCAACGACTCTTCCCCGCCGGCTTCTAGTAGAAGTACGTTCCATTCCGGCACTTCAGCCAACCTCCGAGCTACTGTAGCTCCTGCGGCTCCAGCTCCGACCACAATGAAATCGTACTCGTCTAGTATGGATTTGTTTCCAAACTGGGGGTCTTCGCGGAATCGAATTAAATTCTTCCGATACGACTGACCCAAGTACTGTATGATGTTGGTCGCAGAACACGGCCCTATTGATAGAAAACAAAATCCAAGTACTAGTATTGGTCCGACATTCATGCTGCCCAATAAATCTGAAAAATATAAATCAAATAAAAAATGTATTTTTATTCTAAATAATTAATTTTTTTAAGATTCTTATAATTTTATGATTAGATGGAATGTGGTGATTTTTTTTCTCCGATATTGCTCCAATCGTAATAATTTGATACCTTTAAAAATACCTTGATAATCGAACCTAAATAGTGTTTTATTTGAAGCATTTCAAAAGCTTAATTTAGTTTTCAAATTATGATTCAAGAACAAAAGGCCAATATGATGAAAAATTATCTTTTAGTTGGATAAAACTAATATAAAAACAATTAATTGCATTAATATACAAACGTAAAATTAACTACGATCATACAAACATCAATAAAGTTATATTTTTGACGTATAATTTAAGTTCTCCTCACTTGTTAACAAATTTAATACATTTGAACTCATATTAACTCTATAGCATTCACTTTTATAGGTGTGAGTGATAATATATTTATGTAAATTACAATAATTATAAAACTGTGCGATGTAAGTATAATAATTTGTTATTCTAATTTTATTGAGTACGTCCAACTAAAAAACATGTTATTTTTAGCTTGAAAAATTGAAACCTGCATATTTCACAATCGCATAAAACAACTAATAGTTTATTATAATGACGGTTATTTTTTTTTTTTTTTTGATTTATTAAAAATTTCATAATATTTCATAAAAATCAATCTGTTTAATTTTTCAACGCTATATAAAGAAGGCGTGGCCGATAAAATCATTACTTTTACAATGTATAAGTAAGGTTTTTAAAAAATCACCTGATCAACCGAATTACAAAATATGTTATTGTTCAATCGTTAATATTTTATGATATAGAAAAAAAAAATGTTAGAAAATTTAATCGTGTCCATATATACTCACTAAACGTTCATTGCTCAAAGGAATCATCGAAAATAATCCAAAAGTAAATTTATAAGAGAACATAAAAAAAGGATTGAAAATAACGATAAAAAATGTACATAAAAAAAACCGATTTTAACATTTTTAAATTTATTGAATAGGGAATATCACAAAATGTTCAACTTTTGTTTAAGTCTCAAGTCTTCAATTTGTGATAAAATCACAAATATTTGATGAAGCAGCAAAAAAATCAACAAACACCAAAAAAATATGGTTCGGTAATTCACTCGAAATTAATGACTAATGAATTTTACCCTTTTTAACGTGACAATTATTTTAAGTTATTTAGGTATTTAGGGCAATTTGAAAAATTTTGACTTTTTAGATTTCAAATATTATGTAAACTCTCAAATACAATCAAAATTAAAAAACAAACTTGGACGAAATTCCAATTGATATCTATAGAGGGATTAGAGAAATTATGATTTTGGAATGTTAATCGTATTTCTAAGTATGGAGAAATTCTAAAGACAAAACATATTTTTAAACAGTTTTTCAACCTTATTCAAGTACAAAACATGTTTTCGAACAAATATTACGTAAATATCAATACATAAAATCATTAATCGCCGTTATTTTTACCATACTAATTATTGACCCTTTTTCTTTTCAAATTTCAAGCGTATTCATAAAAAACTATATTTTTTAATCAATTTTGTATGCAATGTTTATGTTAAATAAACACTCGACAAGTTTCAGACAAGCTTCAGTCTTTTACAAATTATGTAGGTACCTACCCTATTTCTAGTAAAAATATTATATTCTGGTCGTAACAATTTCCAATTAAAATGGTTTTGAAATCTTTGATATTTCGGAGACGTAAACGTGCCAAAATTTACGAAAAAAAAATTATTTTTAATTTAAAAATTTTTATTTTGTTTTATTCCAACACCTGAAGTTCTTAAACAAAATCTTACGCCTATATTAGTTCAATGATCAAACAGTTCAAAATATTTAAATCAATGACAGTCAACTCATCATCTGTCTTGGACTAAAATTTTGAGAAAAAAAACCATCACCTACATAAGAATTATGTATTTATAAGAATAAGTAAAATTTTACCTTTAAACGTGTACACCGAAATTAAGTAATTATGGAGAATTTCCACACTTAAATGGATGATCAAAGATATGAGTGGTTATTTTTCACAAAATACACAAACAACACTCGCGTTATACATTATTGGAAATTTCGTTTTAAAAAAAAAATTGTTCTGTGAATTTATGTCACAAACTACCCGGAGTTAGAACAAACAGAGACTGTCTATTTAACGTTTGACTGTAAATAACGCCGACCTAAATCTAGTTCCAAATTCACCTTGAGAACTTCAAATATAATTATTGACCAAGGTAAGTCTAAAAATACCGGTTTTAGATATAAATAATAAATGTACCAAAAAAAAAAAGTTACCAATTTCCATAAATTTAAACTAATAGATAAATGAATGCTCTACTGTTGTACACTATTGGTAAATAAAAGTATTTTCTTGCAATTCGCACAGGATAGTACTATAATTTGAGGAGCCTTTTCACTCTTCGGCAAAAAGGTCTTGAAGAAAAGATTCAGATAGGAAAAATTATGATGTGAATAAACCGGTTATTGCAGTACTTGCTACGCAAAAAAAATCAATATAAATTACTCTTTCATTAAGTTTACGATAATATTTTTTTGTAACGTCAGACACATTATTTTTATTACATTTTATATTGTTTACAATTCGTAGTCAAGTTAAAATCATGTTTACGATTTCTACGTGTCAAAACAGAAAATCAGAGTGTTTTGGTATTGTAATTTTTCAAAAATAAAAATTAATTTTTTCTTCAACTGACACTATTTTTATGATATTTTATTTCCAAAAAAAAAAAAAAAAGTAAGTGCCGGGATCAGTCTAAGTCGCGTGGGTAGTTTGATGGAGATAACACGATGTGACGCGTAAAAAGATCATAATATTATATTTGTGATTTCAGAAAGGAATCGATATCATCTGATATTGTTAACTCATTAAATGATTTGGCTCAGCTCCAAACTTGTACGGCGTACGGGTCCATAAAGGTTTTTTGGAAGACATCGTAAATAACATTACGAGTAATTCATTACTATTATAAACGTATGTAAGTGTTCCGTTGAGTCTGTTTTTGCTAAATTAATATTACATTGAGTATTTACATAAAAACCAATACTATTTTGACCGTCAAGGATAACTTCTAATACGGCAGTCGAATACTATTATATATATATATACATAGGTAGGTACGTCGTAGGCCGGAAACATCGATTATTGAAGATCACATATAAACCTGTGGACTGCGCGTATCTCACTATTCAACACACAAGTACTTGTAGCCAGTACAATGTAAAAGCAGTCATAGATAAAATGTTTTTTTTTTATACTTTGTTGCCCGTGAAATATAATGATTTTATCCGGGACGAAATAATTTTTATACTCTTTTCCGTGAAAAATAACGATTTTATCAAGATTTAGGCACGTCGTTACGTACTTTTCAATGAACAATCAAATTAAATCATTTTTCATCCAATGATTTCCCAAAAGTTAATTTTGGCGTCTAAATTTCACGTCGAAACGCAGTCTATGTTATGTCTATGGAAGAACATATAAGTAGCTGAAACATGACCCGAAATTACATTTCGATTTAATCGATTGACCAGCGCTATATATTGACTTGATTAATGAATTCATCGCTGCGACAACTGTGTTGATTCAATGTCATAAGCTTATGGTTACATTATATTACCAGTTATACCTCTGGCGTTTGAAAATAGGAGCATTACTTCTATACGAAAAAAAAGTGAGCGAAAAAAAAACTTCACAGTTAAAACAATACATTCCTCGCTCATCGCTCAGAGCCTTGAAGTTGTCCTCGGGGACAAATATATGAATAAAATATTAAAAGATTTAGAACTGATGAAATCTAGAGGTACACAAATTGTAGATGTCCCCAGACGTCCACATTTTCGTGTTATTAAAAATCGAAAAATTTGCATGCGATAAGCATGAATTTTCATGCTTATAATTTAGGAAATACAACAAATAAACAATTGGGGGGGCTAGAGACACGTGTCTCTAGTCCATGTTAAAAATCATTTACCTCTGTTAAAAATCATGTGACACAAAAAAAATTAAAAATAACCTACAGTAAATCGCAGGTTCGGTTCGTGTTATTTTAATAAATTCGTGATTTTTTTTTATTATTCACGTTACTATTCAGTACCGAGCAATGCCTATCAGAAACATTTCATAAACGTGTTCTTAAATATTAAACTCCCTCCGAAAACGCTGTTGATCGTTTACGTTCACGTTTGGTTGCCTATCTCGTGACAGAGCGGCGTATTCATAATAATCGTATACGTTTATTATTCATTCGTTTAAAAAAGTACCTACTATACCCACTATGTCAACAATAAAATAGAATTCCTTTTCAAATCAACGTAAAGTGATGAACAATTACAAGCGCGTCGTTAGAAAATTACATTATTATCAATGGGTCTATCGAACGTGAGATCACAACTTTGTAATTGTTTCAATCGAACGAGACATTACAAGTAAGTGCATACTTTAAATTTAAAATCTGACGAATCATTTTATATAAATTTATTTTTAAAAAAAACTTTAATGACGTGTCGTAGTGCGCTGAATCGACCGTATCGTTTATAACCAGATTATTTAAAGTCCGTGTATCGAAATCGTAGATGTCCCGATGGTTTGAAATGTTAATTGATTCATTTACTAACAAAGCATCGTTTATCGCTGCTACGATTTTGTGCTTGTGAAAACACAAAATCGTGTTTCTAAAGAGGTGCGTCACGAAATTCATTAAACAGAAAAATAATATTTTTATTTTTAACGCGGTCGGTGTGCGTTAATTTTTAGCGTTGAAATTTGAACGATGCAATTTACTCGCACAAAAAAAGTTTTTGTTTTGAAAATATAGACTTTAAACAGCACACAATATTGCGTAAGATCTGCACGGGCTGTTTGTTAACTCAATCAACGGTTTTAATATATTATATAACGATCTGCATTCTATATGACTGTTACCTTTACTCTAAAAAAATAAAAAATACCCGTGTCATGATGTCGATTGACCAGCACGTTTACCGTTCGATTTAATTTTTTTTTTCTTTAACCGCCATTCATGTTGTGTAAATATTGACTATAAGTGCACAACGTCGTGTAATATTCATCTAACAAAAATGATTAAAACCGTATAATGCAGCGTCGAGTGGACCGCCGCGGCCAATGTGTGGGTAAATCTCTATCATAAATATAATATCATAACAGTTTGCACTTTCCACAGGCGTCAATCACGTTTAACGTCGCTGATTTTTTAATTGACCGTTTATTTGTCAAAACTGGACGTGCATATTTTCACCGTTAAAATGGGGTAAACACGACGAGTTATTATTAAAATAATGCGAGAAAAAACTACGGATCTTACGAACATCGCGAAATTCGTTTATCGAAATCGACTCTTACGAATATCGCGATTCTCGAATGCTTTACTCCAGTATTCAAGTTTTTACAACACTAAACAAACACTGTGACTTGAATAATTTTGTTGTAAACACACAACACCGATATCGTTAGACACGTAAGAACAATCACGTTTTTCAAGAGTTTTCAAAAACGTTTTTTAAATTTGACCGTGGGGAAAAGTATGCTACCGGTGTCCTGTTTAGGCCTATTAATACGTTGTATTTGAAGAAAAAAAATAATTTTAAAAACTAAATAAAAATATACTAGTGTAAAATTAAGTACGTACCAATTTTTTTTTTCTGACATTTTTTCGTTCCAAGGCATAAAATATGAAACAAAATTATGGTGCCCATTGTAGTATGAAAAAATAATTAAAAGATATTTTTGTCCGGTAGTTTAAAAATTGTTGGTGAAAATTTACCCCCTCAGGTGTAATAATATCCTTGTTTTAGTGTAATTTATTTTTTACTAAGAGCTGCACCACGCGATCGCAGTAGTATCGCTGTCGTTATTGGTTTTTTTTTGTTTTCAAAAACGGTTCCATACACTGTGATATATTTTGCAGTGTCGATATTTGCGATCTCGCCTTATTATTTTTTTTCAACAACAATAATATATTGTGCTCCGCAAAACGAACATTAGTTTAGATAATATCTAAACACACGTTTTGTATACACATACATTTTACATAACACAACGTTATGATTACGTTATCGGCGGAAAAGTGACCGAAACAGCAGCAGTAATACACGAGGTACACGCCTCGGTACAAAATTATTTTAATAACCCTTCGTCGAATCGTTGTAGACGATGTTGCGAAACGATCGTTGTCGGGCCGCGTTCCGCGAAGCTTTCGAATATTTTGTTCAGAAAACGCTGAAAATCTTTGTGAAAAAACTGCGTACGGGCGCACCGGTGTTTTGTTTTCGTCCGATTTCGACCGTTATGTGTGATCACAATATTTTTGGACGAGACGGAAATAACGAGAAAAATTCATCACGGTTTTCCGCACGGGACTCGGTGGAACCGCGAAGGTCTGCGCGTATATGACGTCCGCGGGCGCCGAACGATAGATAAATTACAATATTATAATTATTGTCTTGTAAATCACGGCCGAAACGCGATTGTGATTTTTTATCGCCGTAACAAAAAAAAAAACGAGATTATATACAAACTTTTTAACCGGTCCGACATTGACTGTACGTGTAACCGCACAATACAGATATACCCATATACATAATACCATAAACCGTTATTACTTTAGCTGCTTTGCCTATAGGTATAATCGCCTATATCGTGTTACGACCGATTTTCGCTTTTCCGCGCGTTATAGCAGCCGAAACACTTTGGTTTCTTCGTGTCCGACACACAATAGTTTACCGGCCTATAAAAATTATTAGGAAAAATTAAAGTTACGAAGAAAAATTATGAGGAGTGTAATACAGATCGTAACTATTCCGCGTACTGATCGAGTACGTACCGTAATGTTTGTACATATTTTTGATAAGATAAAAACTTGAGCTTGGCAAGGCCGAGGAGAGGACGTCAATCGTACAGATCCGTACGAAACACTTATTAAATATTGGACGAAAATAAAATATAAATTTTTGATTAGTGAGGGTGGGCGAACCTAAATTTAACGCTATATTTTCGTTTTTATTTTAAAAACAGGTGGGTACGCTGAGCACGTTAATTTTGACTTTTCCACATCGAGGATTCGAACTTTTACGCTCTTTTCGGTAAGCTCAAGATAATCGTGATCGTTTCGTAAAAATAATTATGGAACACGAGTCAACATCTATAACCTCGGTGTTTCAATTATATGGATTTACGTAACTGTTTAAACCGATTTACACACGATAATAAGCTCAAAATGATCATTCGATTTCAACTCTTTATTTGATTCGAACGCAGACGCGGTGAAAACAATAATTACTCAGCCTTGGAAAAATTTCAAAAAAAAATATAAAATAAATAAAATTGGGATCGAGTGTAAAATGTAATTAGAAAAAAATATGGGCACGTATACAAATCGTAAACAGTTTTTATAGATGAATTACTACGCTGTTATAGAGTATAGGTGTTGATTTTTCGCACACCGGCTTGCTTGCGTACTTTGATTTTTTTCTCCCGCGGAATTGAGCGTTTCAGTTTGGAAACAAAACAAAAATTTAACGTACGACAATTTTTTCACGCATGTTCGTCATTGCAAAACTTGAATACTTTGTTTTATGGTACGACATCAAAAATATCTGGCCACGTCTCGTTTGAGATTATTTCCAACAAAAAAAATTAATCATTACAAAAACAAACATTGAGTATACAGCTTGGTATGTAAAACGATTTGTATAGGCTGCATGAGCACGAGGGCAGTGAGACTATTAGCCGTCTCGATCGCAAATCAAATCAGAAAGACAACCTTGATGAAGTCAGTACATTCGTGGATGAAATAAGTTTTATCCTTTTTTTTTTTTCCACAAAAAATAATGATTTTATCCTGGATGAAATAATTTTTATACATTTTTTATGTTATGTCTGTTTTTTGTTTTTTGTTTTTTTTATTAACTCAAACAATAATACGCAAAAAAATGATCGAATCTGAACCACCAATACTTGCATAATATTATTATCTGTCACGTTCGTATAAGCGTAGTAATTTTTACTCACCACGCGGAACTAATTTTAAATACGTATTTACCTACGTCATGAAAATTAAGTTACCATCATAATAACGATTATTTTATTTTTTTTTTTTCATTTTTATGCCACCATTATATTACGCGTTACCGACATTTCAGAAGTATTTTAAAAATAAAGAATATGTAGCTGTTACTGTCGTAAACATTCATTGCAAAAAAAATTTTTATCGGTTAAATGACCATGAGAGCAGTCGATTCTCACAGCGATCGCAAAATGCTGTAACAATTTCGTGCGATAAACATCACGGCTTTATGTTGTCACCTCCAAATAAAATCGTAATATAATGGTTTAACTCCAATCGCAAATCAGAGTCTTACAGCGAAACTCAAAATATATAAGCGAGAAAACGTATCAAACGGATATTTTAACATCTTTCTTGTTAATCTTATAAAAATTGTAGTTTTCCAAAGATAGCCATGCGTCGAAGAATCCAACTAAAATACGAAATAATGTGTACATCACTGATCGGATAAATCATGTATTCTAACGCACAACTAAACATATTACGATAAAGTTTACGTGTTCGTTAAAACTATCAATGATTTCTGAAGAATGTTAAAAATAAAAACAGTGTATTAACATAAACGAATAGTTATTAATAGTTATGCTGTTTACTAAAAAAAAAAAAAAAAACGTCATTAATTATATAATATATGATCATTGACGTACGACGTTTTATTTTATTTTTTTTGCAAAATACAAAATATGTAACAAAGCAAAGCAGTTTTTCTGGATTCTATAAATATGTAAAGAACTAGTTAAAACTGATTTCGTTTTGTTCAAACACGATCAAATTGATATGTTTTCATGACGATTTTCACGCGTCACAATCGTTTACCACTTTTTCATGCTGTAATTAATGCGCGTTTACTAATCACGCAAGATCCATGAGTTAAAATGAAATAATCAGAACAATAAATCAACATTACGCCAATACACGAATTCACTAATTAATCGCATTCACCGAATCGTGCGTTACGCGCAGAAGCTGTACGAACAAATTCTAATGCGCAATAATATTTTTACGAAAAATGTATACTTATTAATAATGTGTATAAAATTTAAATTAATTAGTACAAAAGCCATTTAAAAATACTTACATGACCGGATTCAAGCCTACTTTGAATCCGGTCTTAGGCCTAAACTGACTAAAAGAAAACCGTATACAAAATACAACAGGTACTAAAAAATATTACAAACTACGACATTGAGAGGACTGCTGCTTTGGGCGGTTTTTTAACTTCACGTACGAAACGTATTAGTAATTACGTTAAAATTTGAATCAATCAAAGACTTCGAAAAAACGATATATGGAATATTTTTAATCTCCGTAATGAGCACAAAATAAAAATTATTTAACATTTTAATAACACTTATTTCAAGCTTATTAGTTAAAAGAAAAAAAGTTTAAATTATGTTATAATGAGTCATAACAATATTCATTTTGATAACATTCGATTCAGTTTTAGAACTCAACAGAATCGCTCACTACGCCAATAGTTCTTTATGCGCTTCCAAAAACTTGTAATCAGAATTTTTACAATTTCTTTTCGAGCATAGTTGGTTAACTTATTTTTTTAAACAAAAAAAATTCTTTTTTACCAATTTTTTCCAACAAAAATCGATGAATAGAAGATACGATCCGTTTTTAAAATTTAAAACACTTAAACATTAAAATATCACTAAAATAAAATTACAATATCAATTTGTTTTATATTTCTCACAGAAAGCTATTATCCTATAAGTAATTCACCAGGCTTAATTATTAACGAACTTCCGGAAATAGTCCAAAATTATTTAAAAACTCTCAAATAGTTAGTACAACGTTTAAAATTTAAAATTATTTGACCCAACACTTCAACAGTTTCGACATGATAACAAAATGGATGTGTCAGCCATTTTACTGGTTTTTCGAGATTTTCGGATAATTTCTTTCATTACGATTCTAAAGTATACAAAATTCTAAAAAAAAAAAAACTATAGAATAATACGTTAAAAACTAATCGTACCAACAATAGCGACATTTATGTAGTATAGAATTCAACATTAAGACGGATTATGTTATATTGACAAATAGTATTATCATAACCCAGTACGTCGTGAATTACAACTATAGTGATGATAAGAGTCATGTTATACCAAAATAATATTTAAATTCTCAGGATAGTTACTTGAACACATCAAGAAAATATTTTCTTTTACAATTTTTTTTTTCGTCATTATTATTATTTTTGCTACTATATTATCACGTCCTCGGATTGTTTGAGTTGTTTGTAAATATCTCTAAAGTTGAAACAGTGGAAGCAAAAAAAATATGAAACCTGATAAAACAATATGAGTAATCATGAAAAAAAAAAAAAACCGTAAATACACAAATTATCATTTAACATTCAGAAATGTATGAAAATGCTAAACAGTTGGTGTGAAAATTAGTAAAACACTGTTAAAAAAAACATGTACGTGTTTTTTATTAGTCATTTACGTCGTCAAAAACCTTAAAAAATCTTCGACCTTTCAACATTGAAACAGCAATATCCTAATTTACAAGAAATATTAAATATTATGATGCACGTACGTACAGTCTAGGTGATTTCGAGGAAAACGACAAACGCATTCAACAGATGTACGCGCGGTGTTTGCGCTAAACAAATACAAAAGATATAACGACGTTTCGTGTGAATTGATAATCTTAATTACACCTAATCCTTTTTTCACTACGTCGTAACTATTGTGACCGTCCAAAAATTTTATGCTCGTTATCTAATAATACGGAACGGAATTCAAAAGAGTTAAAACTTTTTTTTTGCGTCGTTGAGTTGGCCAATAACTTCGGGTTATACGCATTTGAACTGAATCGGACTTATTGTTGCTGTAACATGTATGCGTATAAAATTTAATACAGGTAATGTTTATGGGTTCGTTTTTTTTTTGGGCCTTTTTTTTTTTTACTCTGGGAGTGATTCTAGACAGACTTGGGGTATGAAGGTTTATCGGCCACCTCCTCAAAACAAAAATTTAGGGAATGTAGTTACTACTAACTTAACAGGGATAAAGATTGTTATACGGAATGATAATATGTAAAAATAACAAAATCCTGGTCAAATCCGTAGATCGCTTAAACCAGCAGACACCTATGAGAAGTTCAGGTGAAACAACATGGTTATATTTTATAGTAATAAAGCTAACAAAATGAATTTACCTATAATTTGATCTGTGGATTTGTCGACTTCACAATATTGTTATTTAAAATATCGATCAATAAAAAAAACTATTGAGTAATTGATAATGTATTAATAAGTAGGCGTGTAATGGAACTCTATAAATTGATTGAAAAATATAATTTAACGAAATAAAAGTCAATTTACAAAAAAAAATGATCTACATTTGTGTAAAAACCGTAAACGATATTGAACCAAAATCGCAGACTTCGATAAACTTTTCAACGTAGTTTTGATTATTAACTTGGATAAGAAGAGGGGAAGTAAATGCGTTAAAAAAAAAAAATTATTTTTTTGGTTCGGTGAAAAGAAACGTTTAAATAACAAGTGTCGGATTTTTTATCACTAAAAGTCGCTTTTAAAGACTAGACTGTTTTTCGTGGTTATTGAATGGGGGCGGGGAGGGATTTTTCAAAAACAGTAAAACTTACCGAATCATGAAAAAAACGAGAACGTAAACAAAAGTACCGTGTAAAATTACTCAAACCGTTCTCTTGTTGACAATCATGCTGTTCCGACGGTACTTTTTTCAAACGTTTTTACATTCTACTTACTTTTTTTTTTTTTTTTTTTTTTGGTTATAGTTTGGTAATGCGTTTCGAAAATCCGTTATAGATTCGAACGCGACATACTATCGTCAACGGTAATCGTTTTTAGTCCTACTACTTTGTACTACCGCACTAAAATGCTGAACAGGAATAAGAATAAAATGAGAATACCTACTCGATTAATTCGGTTCGCGCGTACGTAAATAGAAAAAACCAAATTGCTCGATCCAGTGTGAAATGGACTTTTTCAATAAATCGTCGCTCGGATGAGGCCCATACGAAAATAAACGTACGATTAATTAGATAAGACCATTTCGTCGATAGATTTTATCCTTCCATTATGGCTGTTCGCAACAACACGTCGTAAAAAAAAAAAAACAGACAGACCGAACTCACACGCTCCCAGCAACCGACGTGGTGCAACAAGCGCGTTCGGAGTAGACAGTCGGGTTTACTGTGTCGGCCGCGTAACTTCATCCGGAGACGGTGGCGTAACAATACCGTACCATATTATTTCGTTTGTATTTTAAGATTCTCCGTCGTAATCCAAAGTGATTTTTATCCGACTTTTATTTTTTATCGTTTTAAATTTTTGAAAACAGCCCAAGTTGCCCGGACGGTCGAATGCGATCGGTCTCGTGTTTCGTTTTCGACTTTCGCGGTAACCTCGTGTATTCGTCCGCCGCAACGTTCGATTCGTCCACATGGCCTGAACCGTTCGAACGAATCGGTTTCCGAAACAGGTAAACGTCCATCATAAATATGCAGCGATCGATGTTTTACGCGTTTGCCGTCCGTTTATCGGCAGAATAAAAAAAAAAATTTTTTTTTTTCTGACGAGTAAAATTAAAAAAAAATTAACGTATTTATAAAAATATGTCATGAGTACCGACGAAGAAAAAAATTAAAACAGCCATGAGCGTTGGCCATCACTTTCGTGGGTAGGCTTGGTTTTCCAAAAGACGCTGCGGTAAAAAAATATGTGTAATACAATTATAATTTTGACGTAATAATAATTTGTACTGCAGAAATAATCGGCTGATCGAACGAATTAATCTCAGACGAAAATAAAATTTCGATATTCGAGAAGGATTAAAAATTTGCAGAATCGTTAACGTTTTCTCGTAGCTTATTGATTTATAAATTTATAAATAATACTAATTTTAAATTGTTTGATGAAATAATTTTTCAAAATGAAATCAAAAATCTATTTCAAGTGTAAAGTTAAAAAAATCTGTCTGCATTGTCACAAAACATAAAAAAAATTTTATTTTTTTATATATTTGTTTAAAACTAATTTTCAAAAAAAAAAATGGTTTGTTGTATCATCTTATACACAAATCCTTATTATTTATTCCTGTATTTTATACTTTTAGAAGATACTCATCAAAGATTTTTGAGTATTAAACATTATTTTTTTTACAACTAATCGTATTATCTACAACTAGTTTGTAACCAAGTATGTCAAATGTTTGACATTTAAAATCAATTACGAAAATCAATGGCGAGTAATCAATCTTAAATTGTGCTAAGTCTAAATAAGGTATATCGTCGCAATATGTATACTTTTAATGTAACAAATTACTTAATTTATATTGCTGTTCTAATTGATGTTTATTTGTTAATTAATTATTCCCAAATCATTTTGGCATTAAGTGTGAAATTTATATTTTTTCGTAAAGATGCAATAAAATCGTAGACGAAATTTTTTAGGCAAAAAAGTTTTAATTATAAGGTGCCCTAAAACAGGTATTAAACTAATAAATTATAATCTCATATATAGCATTTCGTGGATTAATTTCAATCTAATGAAAAATCACAACAATTAACTCGTATAACCTTGATAAAATATGTGTAACGTATTTTACTCACATGTCTTTTATCATTTAATTAAAATGTATTTTTATATTACTAAAATATGCATTTAATCATTGTTAGAATATTGTGTTTTTGTTTGTTTTGAAAATCATCATGCGTATCTTAGGTTACTCTCAGCAGTTATAAGTCATAACACTAATTAGTGTTTAAATATCAGTCATAACCTTATATGAATTCTTTAATTGAAATTAATTAGTTAATAAAAATAATTTTATAACAATTTTTGTTTTATCTGACCTTTCATTTTAGTAACAAATAATATTAAAACATACTAAGCCGAAACAAATATCAAATTCATTTTTGTTTCAAGTAGGTACAAAACTTGACTGCCCATGATATTTAGTGTAAAATAAAACTGTTTAAGTATTATTTAGTATTTCAATTTTTTTTAAATGTTAATATCTCTTTTCAGATTATAGCTAATAATTATATTATGAATAACCATTACAATAAATTATTTAAAGTCTGCAGTATTCTAAAGATCCGAGATATAATTTTTATACTTGCTTTGTACACAGTACTCTGTACTTGGACACAAATGAAAATAAATTCAAAAAAATTTTTACCACAATAATGTATATTTCGTAACGAGATCGGTTCTTAAAGATTAGCAGATGATTTTATTAATTATAAGATATATTCAGTATTGAAAACAAATTTTTGTTATCTTGATAACCTATTAGCGCTAAAATTTCATTCAGAAATAAATGGTATGGAAAAAACCATAAATGTTTTTTCTCTTCTCTTCTTTGAAAATTGCTTACCACGTTACTCATAAAATATCTTCCTGGCTGGGCATATTTACTCTTCCTAGATAACTATTCAAAAACTAAAACTGCCGATCGACCAACTTTGCTGCGTGAGTAGTTTGGCAAAATACGCTTTGGACGATTTTGAGCGAGTTCAGTCGTCTAGTTTACGTCTTGATAAATTTTTTGAGAATTTCAAAGTTCTATACACTTATCTCAACGAAATCACTTGACGCTTTAATCACACCTATATATTGCATATTTTAATAGTATGTAAAAATTTCCGTTTCTTCCGATCATTATTTTTGAAGTTACGGCCAATAAACTAAACCGATACGTCAAAAACACGTATCATCTTAGTTAGTATGGCTGTAACTCTTTTGGAACTGAAAATCCGGCAAAACGTTGTGTACAATGCACGAAGGATAGAAGTTGGGCCTTGTCACGTCTTTGTAAAACTAATAGCTTCCTCGTAAACGCTCTGAATCTAAAATCACTAAACATAGTTGCATACGTTTTAGTTCTGCGTTAGTATTGCAAGGAATTTAAAAAAAAAATTAACTCGATTCGTATTTTATAAATCGTAAGATTTTAAAAATTATATTTGACGAAGATAAATTATAGTCATTGTAAATAATTGCGCTACTTGAGAGATTCGCTCTGGCACTTTCGCCTCAGGCTCACACATGCACTCAAATACGTACCTTGTTCAGCTCTCGAGGAGTGCCAAATTATCAACGCCATTTTAAGAACGTTGACATATCGACAGTTGACGTCGTGAAGGTTTTCCGTCACACGTGCCGAGCAATCTTTGATAAACGGAAGTGGATATATCATTTTACGTAGAAGATTTTTTTTTGTTGTACCTACGCGTAGTTTTAAATTGTAAATAGCTAAAAAAAAAAAAAAATGAACAATATTCCTGTGATCACTTATAATTATTATTTCACCACACGGTCACCAACCAATAATCAAAAATAAAAAGGTAGGCTGAATGATTTCATCACTATATAACCACATAGACGAATATGATGTTTATTTTTAATTTTTTTTTTTTTTTTTTAGACAAAACAAAATCAACGCTTCTACAACTAGTAGACTTTTATTTAAAAAAAAGTAAACTTTTTCCATGGCTGCTAAACGTACAGTAGATTGGAAATTATAAAATGTGCTTGAAACTTTTAAATCGATAATTATTCTAATTCTTGCCCGAAAATCGAATAAGAACATCAAAAACCGAAAATTCGACGATTTTGAGTTCAAGTATACGAATTTTATAACGTTGAAGTTTTTTTGTCTTACCAAAACTGAAAAATACTTAAAAGACAACCGCGGGAACGTCTTGTAATGTATAGGTAAAAACACATGTATATTAAAATGAATATCTGCCAGCTAGAACGTAAAATATTAAAATTAAAACCATACTAAACGGAAACAAAGTAACCGATTTACTGACCCCCAACCATATCGAAAAACAATGATCAAAAAAAATATTGATCACGTGCTTAAACAACGATAATAATAATAGCACTTAAATATAAACTTAAATACGTAGCGAAAATAAAGTTTTTTCTATAGAACACAGTAGAAAATAATCAAATACCTGGTCCATATTTCGATAGTAAAATCTTACGAATCGTTAACTTAAAATAGATAGATATTTTTTTTAAAAGTTTTTATCAAGCAATAATTATTCGCATATGCCTACTGATAAAAAAAAATATTTTTTTCTTTTTTCAAAAATATTACCTACTGATTATTAGTAAACATATGTATTTTCATATAGTTGCGTAAAATACCTTTTAACAAAGTTATTTACTGTTTAAAACTATAATATTATACGTGATTACAACGTGCACATTGAAAACTGTTACCTAGTATGTGGTTATAATATACAGCTGTATACAAATAACAATTTAGTTAATTGTGTTAATCGTAATTGAGATGATAAAAAATAACAATGATGACGAAAAAAAATCCAAACAAACACGATAAGTCAGTAATCTGATATCAGAAAACATGAAAAATTTAACCGAGGCTTGAATAATAAAACAGTATTGTAGTAAGTACTTATTCAGTCGGTGACAATCGTGCGTTACGGTCAATCATATTATGCTCCGCAGGTACGTGAATCGTGAAACATTTTTTATTTATAATAATAATTTCTACCGCACACTTTTATTTAGATATAGATAAAGATCGTGTACGGAATTCTATAATGTCTCGATTTATACATACTTACTCGCTAAATTTAGACATCGTATTTCCATTGGATTTAAGCGTCATAAATTAACTTCGTACCAGTTTCACTTCACGCAATTTAATACGGTTGAATTGTTTGTTCTCTGAGTTTATTGTTATTGTATCTATATAAACGGCGATTTTCACCGACTAATTTTGGATTTTATTAATTGTAGAGATAAGTTATACTTGATATGTACTCACAAAGTTCGTACTATTTCCACAAAATAACGACGGACACGGTTTAGAGAAGTACTTTCGTAACTTCCAGAAACGTGCAGACGTTTGAAAATCCATTTTAGAACACTCGACCAAGGTCGTACGTAATTTTTTTTACTAAAAATATCTAAAATCCTCGGCCATTTAGTTCGATACTATGGTATTTCAAAGGCATAAAACGTATATAGATACAAACGTAAACAAAACGTCATATTAATATTTCGATCGGCCGTCGATAAAATCTAATTGCGATACCCCCATACGTAACAACTAAATATTATGGTTTCGTTTAAAAAATTTGTTTTAATACGCCAAATTAAAAATAAAAAATAAAATTGCGTGTTTTTAACGGTGGTTATTAATTATTATTATTAATGAAGTAACTAGCCGGATTTTCACACCGAGTGTTAATTCTCGTTGGGCGCCTACCTAGAAATACTAGGTATAACCATCGCGAAGGTTACCAGTTCATAAATATGGAAATCATATGATGAATTATTGTATTAAAAAAACATATGGATTAAATAAATTGACGTCTATCGCATGTTGGGTGATTATTATAATTAATGATTTATGTCGGAATCCATAGGTAAGTTTGTAAATCAATCCTGTGTATAGGTAGTAATAGACAAATGAATACTACAATATGGGTACGCGTATGCATATTGTACGTATTATGTTGATTTTTCCCAATGTCATACTTGAAAAGAGACTCATTTTTTTTGTTTTAGAACTTTTTAAGCCATACGAGTTATTTGATTTTAAGTTCATGGTCAATAGAGATTGACAATGAACTTAAAATCAAATAACACGTTTTGTTCTTTTTGCTGTTGAGAGTTTTCAAATATAAAATTATAACTCATAATCGCTTCCGACTTTGATTTAAAACTTTTAGTATAACCCTCGAAAAAAGTGATTCTCCACTGCAAAATCGTACTTCATCGAGTTACCCACCCACCCCGAAATCGCTGGCTTTTTGTGCATGGTTTTGCTACAATATCAATAAGTTTTTATTGATTTTTCGAACATCACGTTTAGGTTCGATTTCAAGTGCTTGTAATAGCAAAAACGATTTTATGACGTGAATTTTATCGAGTCATCTGAGCTCACTCGTCGTGGATCATCGTTCTGGAAAAAAAAAAACGATTAAGATCCGTTTGTTTGAATAGGTATTATATTTGTTAAAATAACGACACGCCATTTCAACGAGTGTTAACGATAGGCAGTTACTAGATAAAATACGTAATTAGACTTATTTGAGAGTGTTTTAAAATAAACGTGTTTTTTTTTTTTTTTAATATACTGTTACACTTACAAAACATGTAAAAAAAACTAAATTTTCAGTCTTCAGAGATAAATTATTATTGATTAAATGTTTAAAAAAAACTTTTTTTTATTTCGTATTCATTTCCACGTTCAAAGACGTATAAAAGTTTGGAAAAGTAGTGGGTCTTACGTATAATAATAAAATATTATCACCGTAGTAGATAAAATTTTTTTTTTTTTTACTTTCTATTATGTTTACACGTTCTATAGTATGTTTACACGTTCATTACGAACGTGCAGTTCCTTATTGCGGATAATTATTTACAAAATGAAACACAATATACAAGCGATACTCCCAGGAGTGTTTATGTAATAGGAACTATTTTAATTTAGATAGGTTCTCATTCGCTATGTACATATCATAACGTAATGGATGAGATTATAATAATATGATAATCAGTGGCGATTATACGGTTGCGGATCCCAAGAGGTTGAACACCCAAGGTAACAAGTCAAAGCCGCAGTGTATACGATTTTCATGTAATACTCTAAATCAAATAAATATAACCGCAGAATTGAATAAACCTAAAATGTTTTCACCGATGATATGTAATTTTATATAATATGTCGATTAGTATTTTTTTTTTTTTTCACGACGCTTATACAATCCAAAAACTAGAGCGAACGTTTTATCATTTTGTTTCAAACTGATGAGAAAAACTGTGGATAGTTTAAAAACCGACTATACCCTGCATTGAACGTTGTCAAAACCGTTCGTAAATCAATTTCGAATCAAACCGGTTTCGGCAGTACTATTTTCACACGGTAGACAGCCAAATTTTGTTTTGTAAAAGTCATATTTTTTATACACAAAGTGTTCGAAATTATGCTAGTGTTAATCTTATTTTCGAGACGGTCCCATTGCTTTCGCGACGATTTTTACGTTTAGTCGCCCAACTAATGTAACAATAATAATAAACACCTGCTCGAAGTGTGCCGGTTGCGAGTTTTTATCTAATAAATTTTCGTTGGTTTTCACCGTCTACCACGCCATTCAACGACAGCGCGCGCTATTTTTTCTTCCAATTTCAACACGGTCGGTCTTGCGATTTTTCCGTCTCGCGGTGCACCCGTACGACGAACGCCGTCGTCTCGACGTTTAGAATCGCGACGATTCGTTAAAAAACAATGCACGGAGACGACCGTGATTTCGTGATTTCCATCCTCGTCCGAACCGTCGAGTGTTGAAATCACGTAAAATCTGCTTTCAGGGCGATCTCTCGCGTGGCCGCCGAATGAGCAGACCGAGCGGGTCGACGACGCGCGCGGAACAGCAGCTGTCGCCGCGACAATAACACGCGCGGCTCCGCGGACATGGAAGCGTCGACGTTGTGCACGCTGCTCGCGTGGTGGTCGGCGGTCGCCGCGCGTCGGGGCAGCCTGGCGCTGAACCTGAACGCGCTGGCGTTCGTCGGCGAGCGTTACCGGTCGAACCTGATCCCGTTCAGGGAGGACCCGCTGTTCGGCAACAAGCCGATACTGGACGAGTACGATTTCGTGGTGGTCGGCGCGGGCGCGGCGGGCGCGACGGTGGCCGCGAGGCTGGCCGAGGTGCCCGAGTGGAAGGTGCTGCTGCTGGAGGCGGGCAAACAGGAGACGATACTCGCCTCGGTGCCGGCCATCGCGCATTACCTGCAGTTCACGGACTTCAACTGGGCGTTCAGGACGGAGGAAGAGCCGAACGCCTGCCGCGGCCACGTGAACAGACGGTGCCTGTGGCCGCAGGGCAAAGGGCTGGGCGGCAGCACGATCATCAACAACAACATATACACCCGGGGCAACGTGAGGGACTTTGACCGGTGGGCCGAGGCCGGCAACCGGGGATGGTCGTACGCGGACGTGCTGCCGTACTTCCTGAAGAACGAGGACGTGACCGTGCCGGAGCTGAAACGGTCGCCGTACCACGGGGTCGGCGGTCCGGTGCCGGTCAGCTACTCGCCGTTCAAGTCCAGGCTGGTGGACGCGTTCCTGGAAGCGGCGCCCCAGGTGGGCCTGCGGCAGGTGGACTACAACGAGCCCGGCAGCCACGTGGGCTTCTCCCGGATCCAGGGCACGATCGACTACGGGCGACGGGTGACCGCGGCCCGGGCGTACCTGCGGCGGAACCGGACCAACCTGCACGTGGTCGAGGGCGCGCTCGTCACGAGGCTGCTGATCGACCCGCACACCCGGGTGGCGCTGGGCGTCGAGTTCGAGAAGGCGAACCGGAGACGCAGGGCGCTGGCCCGGAAGGAGGTGATCGTGTCGGCGGGCGCGTTCAACTCGGCCAAGCTGCTGATGCTGTCGGGCGTCGGGCCCAAGGAGCACCTGGAACCGCTGGGCATAAAGACGCTGAGCGACCTGCGGGTGGGCGACAACCTGCAGGAGCACCCGTCGTTCGCGAACTTGGCGTTCACCGTCAACGACACCGTCGGCCTGATCCCGGACCGGATCTACAAGCAGCTGATACGCGAGGCGCTGAACTTCTACGACGGCAACGGTTGGCTGACGACGATGGGCTGCGAAGGCCTGGGATACGTGAAAACCAAGTACAACGCGGACCCCGGCGGCGACGTGCCGGACATCGAGTACATTTTCGTGCCGATGAGTCTGGCCGGCGAGGAAGGCTTGGGCAACAGCATCTTGAGACGGAGCATGGGGATACCGGACAGCGTCCACTACGACTTGCACCGGGGCATATTCAACAAAGACGGATGGACCATATGGACCATGCTCATGTATCCGGAGAGCAGAGGCCAGGTACGTCGTATTTGGGATTCTTTTATTAATTTTCTTTTTAACCGACTGTTTTGACGTGTGCCGTAAAGGTTCGACTGAGGGACGCCAACCCGCATTCGAAACCCGTGATTCGAGCGAATTTTTTCGACGACCCCGTCGATTTGTACCGCATAGTCGAGGGGATAAAAATGGTGCTGGACCTGAACGAAACGCCGGCTTTTCAAAAATTGGGATCCACCCTGAGCACGAGAACCGTGCCGGGCTGCAGGCATCTGCAGTACGGCTCGGACTTGTACTGGGCGTGTTGCGTGCAGAGGCTCACCATGCAGATGCACCATCAGGCCGGCACTTGCAAGATGGGACCGGAGTACGACAGGAACGCGGTGGTCAACTCGAACCTCCAGGTTTACGGTATCGCGAAGCTCAGGGTCATCGACTGTTCGATAATGCCGACCATAACTGGCGCGCACACCGTGGCCCCGGCGTACATGATAGGCGAGAAAGGAGCCGATCTGGTCAAGTCCGCTTGGTTGAACCCTTCGAACGTTTAACGCGACAACGTCGTCAACGTGACGCGCGTTGATCGTTCAACGACAGTGAAAAGACTTAAATTAACATAGTTGTAATTACGATAAGCTTATAAAAACTAAATTCGTGTTCGGCGAACATCTTATAACCGCGTAGCTGTAGTTCGGATTCAGTCCGTATTTCGATCCGATTACTCGTAGACAATAAACTGTGTACGTGCGCATGTCCAGGAATACTACCATACATTATTATTACTATTACTGACACCGTTTTATGTATTTTATTGTGTTTTTATGTGGTTTCGATAAAAAAAACAACGTAAACTCGTTTGTATAAACACGGCGTACGATTTATACGTGTTATTGTATATTTATTGAGCATAACATATTTAAGTTCTTAAAATATGACGTAAATATATATATATCGTAATAATACACGTTGCGAACGACACGAATCACTTCGTTTTCGAATAGTACGACCCACGACGTTTCTTGTGCCTATATTAAACATAATGCGTCATCGTACAAAGTTATAGGTACAAATAATAATAAACTTATTGTTCGATACAATACATATTATGTACGACGTGTATTATAATATATTATACAACTATAAAAGTATTTAAAGTTGAACAATGATTGTTGCGATTCAATAATGTGTATTATACAGTGGCGGCGCTAGGCGTGGGCGAAGTGGGCCACGGCCTCGCACCTCAAAGGGCGTTCCAAAGGGACTAACCGTAGAAAAATATGGTGAAAAAAGGGCCTCTTTAAGTCTACTTCGCCCGCGTATAAATTTTACCTCGCGCCGCCACTGATATTATACGTTAACGAATTATTAGCAGACAATAAAATACATGTTAGACCGACGAAGACACCTACTACTGATCAGCTATATACGTATTAACACATTATTATGTATGTATTATATAGTATGTTTGTTTGTTTTTTCCCACCCGTTCACTACCAGCGCTATTATTACGGCCAGCGATGGAACAAAAAGCGCATAATTCAAAAAGGAAAAGTTGTTTGACAGCCGCGTTCGGTTCGGAGCGGCTTTTGGTCGCGGAAACGCGTTCGGCCGCGCGCCGCACAGCTTCCAGCCGCAACCAGTATTGCGGACGGCCGGACGATAATAATAATACCGTTGTTACCGTGTGCCGATCTCGTGAAAAGAAGAGAAAGAGAGAGATAGAAAACGACAGAAACGCGTGAAATTAACGTACGAATAAAAATGAACGTTACAATAACATTATGCGAGACGCGTCGGAATTTCGACCGGGCGTTACGCAAGCGGGGACCGGTGTAGTAATACGTAAAAGTGGCCGGACAAAATACAGTTATTTGTTCGGTGCGACAACAAAAAATAAACACACGGTCGAGTGTCACAGTTATCGACTCGTGTCGTTATGTACATCCGTACAACCGAATACATACGTTCATCCCGTTTTGTCGTTCAACATGTTACCCGCCTGTATAACACGACAGCTCGTTAAAACGCGGGTGTATTGTTTAGAACGTTTTAAAAGAAAATGCGGGGAAAAAAAAAAATTATTCAAAAAGAGGGATATACGAAACGGTGTGAATTACACGATACACAAACTGTTGTCTTCGTTTTAAGTCGTGAGATATTTATTTTTTCCGTTAGTCAACTCGACTCTTCTTCACTCGAGTCGAAAAATGTTGTTAGCCTCGTTTTTTTACGTTGAATGTAAAACTAAAATTTCCGTCTGCGGACCGTGTGCGTTCGGAAAAAACAGAAAAATTCGCAAACGACAACGCGAATGGACGAAAATCCGCCGAGTTCAGTGCTCGCGTATTGTTCGGCCTGTATCGTTATGACGGATTCAAAACGAAAATGTGCGATAAGAAACGAAGAATAACGCAGGTCGCGTACGTTACAGTATTTTTCACGCCCGACTGTTATCGTCTTACTGAATTTTTTATTACTTTTTTTTTTCGTCAAAACAAAAATATCAAATATGTTACACGCGATAATTTTTCTATCCTGAGAAATCCGACTCAATAGGCAGTGCGAAGTTTCACGTTTCAACCATAAAAAAATACTATACATTGTTGTGTATCTGGTACTCGGGTTTTACTTTTACGCGTAAAACACCAAGGTACTCGCTGAGAAGACTCGTATTGTTCCCCCGTGTGTTACGTGACGGTTACGCTCTATTGTGTAAAGTGTTCTCGATTTTCATTTACGAGAAAATCGAATTTTTTTCACGAATAATGTTTTTACTTCCGCTTCGACCGACGATGCCCCGACGTTTTGACGATATAATTCTGTATTACACACACGTGTTAACGCAGATTTACAAACGTCCAAAAAAAATAAGCATTTTTCAATCGAATTTCCCTCCAATCAGAATTATTATGAAACATTCTTGTGCGCTGGAAAAGAAGTTTCCAAAAAAAATTTAACTTACGTAAACGAATTGTTTACGTTTTCTACAAAATTAACACTTTTCGACTAGGGTGTTCCATACGGTGGTACAATGGAACGGTAACAAACGAGAATTTGTGAGTGCACTGTGTGAGTCTAGAGGTACGTAGTATGAAAGAGTTTGTGAATTGGATAAGTTTTCCAATTTATCAGACTTTGTCCGTATATATTTCATACGTAATATTATTACCATATTATACGTAATATTGAAACTCTCCCGACACGAAATACAAAAAAAAAAAAAAAATTGATTTTGGGTCAATCATTGGTGAATCTGTGTTGGGCAATAATTAAATTTTCGATTATACTAAAATTTAAAGTATACGCGAATTTCAAAAATTTATAAAATATTCAAAGCTATAGTGTAATTCATTTGTCGCCACTCCGCATAACATTTCACGGACCATATTGGTACACAGTCGTTCGACGTATATATATACCTATTTATTCAGTTTTATGTTGCATCATCGCAATAATTGAAAAGCAACCGTATTGATTACGTTTTGTAGCGTAATATTATTTACATATGTATATATATATTTGATAAACGCAGTTACTTAATCGTATTTTTTAAAAAAGACTTATACTAAACAATCGTTAAAACACGTTCGAAAAAAAATTCTCGTTTTGTAGTTTAAGTGTAGAATTGTGTGTATACATTTCACAGCTAAAATCGTTTGATAAAGCAAATAACAGAAGAAGAAAAACGAGTGTTGAACTTAAAACTGAAATTAATTTAAGTAAAAATGTTTTTATTAATCGTGTGGTTGTAAATTTTATTGGCACGCGTAGATTGTGAGCGAGTACCTACATTTTTTTCCTACGAGATTTTTCAATAAAATACGATAACAGTGCACAAAGTGTTTTGTAACATCGAAAAGCGTAGCGTAACATAAAGAACGACCGTTGTTGATCATAAATGCTAAGTATTTATGATCAGTGGTAAAACTATCAAACCCTTTTGTCATTAGAGCCCGAGAAGTTCGAACGTTCCCCATAGCGATTTCTTCGATAGTAAAAAAAAAACCTTTAAATATGTATTTATATTATACTATCGGTATGTAGTGTGTATTCAGCGAAACCTCCGCCTCTTCCTTCGTAATAAAACGACGCGCGTTTTACATACATTTTTGCAACAAAAAAAAACAACAACGGTTGCTGCATTCTAAATTTGTACGATTTAGTCGGTATCAGACGACGGAGAAAACTGTTTTCTAGCGATGAATGACAGATCCCGATCGATGGGCTTCGTATCATCGTAGAGCGCTGGAGCCTCGCACAGGATCAAAATCGTGCCCATAATAGAAGCGACCGTGAATATCCATAAGAATAAACGGTCCAACACCATGGCCACGAATCCCCAGTCTTGATCTTCCTGCAACGCAATAATATACAAACAAACGCCTTAAAAACTCTTTACGGTAATGACGATTATTGTTGAAATCGAATAAGGTGCGTGCAGTGTGTAAAATACTTTAGAAAACCGATGATTCCCTACAACGCGATATTCGTAACTTGACTGTGGCTCGTTTCCCGGAAAAAGATTTTCCGTCCATTCGGACCAGCTTGTTTTCCGATAATAGTTTCAACTCGTTTCAACAACCATCAAGTGGCGTACAAAATCTAAAAATTAGTGGCAATCGTCTAAAATTACGTATTTTTTTAGACGGAAATTCCGAATATCTCAAATGAAATCAGTCTATAATTATAAATTGGGCGAAAAGCCGACGGTATTAAACTCACTTTATGTTTATAGCGTTAAAAAAAAACTGTGTTAATATGCAATGAAATCACGCACTATTGCGCTAATATTCTATGAACTCTGAATATACTTTAGTAGGTCTCAAATTTAAATGTTCAAAATTGAAAAATTTACAGTCATAAAACTATAACATTAATTACGGCGAATTATGTCTTTTACGTATCGATTGCGTTTTTTGGCCACGATCGGAACGAGGTGAAACTCTGCGCATAACGTTAAAACAGGTGAGCGGCAGGTTTGATAAAAGCTTCAAGTGATTTTGAAAATTTTTGAGCCGAGTACGTAGAAATTCTCGAAAAACGTACCAGGACGTATACTGGACAACCGAATCGTATTTTCGAAATCAACGATATAGCTCTCGGGTATCGAATAACACGTCTGAACCACAACTTCCAAACCAGTGTCCCCGTCAAACTACCCACGCGACCTGAAACGATCCCGGCTTTATTTTTCGGACCGTCAGTTCACGTACCCATAAACATCCCGCACCCATCACCCATCACGTCGTTCTTTCGGTTGTTAAATTGATCGTTTAAACCGAACGTTTTAAACCCGTGACGCCAAAGCGCCTTAGCTACTCCGACCGACTTCACGCCCGACCTATAAATCACACCCTCTCCTCACTGTTATAGCACGTTCACACCCTCTTTTCGTTAGCAGTGTATAATTATTATAATAGGATTTTTTTTTTTTTTTTGGTCAATGTGTCATCGCGAATCAGCGCGTTACCGTGTTGTACTCGTCCTGACGTTGCAAGTGGTGCTGGATGAACTTGACGTTGTGTATGGCTTTTTCCAGCTCAAAAGGATACTTCTTCCTGACGGCCGCTGGCACGTCGTTGAGCGTGTCGTCTATGGACGACACGGCCGCGTTGACCAGACGGCTGGCCGCGGTCGCCGCCGCCGTCCCGTTACAACCGGTGCGGCCGGCGGCCGCTACGAATCGGCGAAGCGAATCGGTCGGCGAACGGTGTCCGGCCGCCGGCGGCGAAGGGACGGCCGGAGCTGGCGGCACGTTCAACGTGGCGCCTACGCTTGCCGCATTCAACCTGTGTCATAAAAAAAAATATTATATCGTTTAAAATATCAAACGACGGTGTCGATAGTGTTAACGTATGTGCCGGGTTCCGTGGCGAATTTCACGGGACGGGGCCAAAATCAAATATGGCATGGATTTTCAAAATGAACACGAATCCGACCTACGTGTCAGTGTGAACTACATACGCGACAGAACAATAATTGTCCGTTCTACTTTCTTAAAAAAAAAAATTTCAACATTTTTTCGTACAAATTACCAGACGACTTATGAACTGTGTCACAAGCCAAATTAGAAGTTTTTTTTTTTTTCCCCCCAGTTTACCGCTTATAACATTTTAGTTTTTACTGCACTCGTAACGCATACCCGACGAGGCGTTCATACAGTCAGACACGGTTTCGCGTTAGCTACTCATCGAACTATTTTCTGAGGACCACCACTCGATAACAACGTGTCTTAACCGTACGGTTCGTTTTGAAATGGAAAATTTTCCAAAGTTTTTAAAACGATACGTGTACGCAACTGCCTCGTAAGTCGAATACCACAAATGCTGACTAAACTTATGTCGAGCACCTTTTGTCAACGTACGTCTTTTAAGACTACGTAGAGAACACACGTTTCGTTCAGGTGATATGGCTCGAATTTACTCTAAAAAAACTAACAGCAAACTACGACTTTTGCTGAAGTAGGAAATGTGCATTCTCGCGCTTTATCGCGCGATAGGCACGCGTACCTGGCCAAATTCAGGTTCAGTTTTTTACACGTCTTCATCTGCTTCTGTTTCAGCGCCGAATCGGCCAACAGCTGTTCGGGCACCCTCATCAGCAACAGCTTCGGCAGCGCCCTGATGAACACCGTCCGCATCCACGATGGTATCTTGTGCGTGCTCGGTTGCCTGCCGGAAGATATGGTACGGTGGTTAACAGAAGCTGTACAATATAAGCGTGGAACCGCTAAAAATGCAGAGGGCTTAAGGAGGACGAAATAATAGAGAGTATAGACAACCGAATGGAGTACTCTGTGAATTGAATAACGTTATAACGTGAAAAATCTCTGTTCGCAAACTCAATGTTCCGCGTGTATATTTTTAATCTATGATAGTGTAAAGATGTAAAGCACGGACAGAAGACATGACACGAGATGAGTGGCGAGGTTGAGGGAAGGAACCCCAAAAATATGTTCGGTGAGCGTTGTACCGGGGAGGGTTAGTTTACCTGGCCCAGGCCCTAACTTCATCCATAGGTGTGCCGCCGAATGGATCACCGTAATATTCATGATTACCAAAAGCATGGCGCTAAATCCACCGTCAGGTAAACCCGCTCACCGAACATACCCATACATCGTCTTTCGCGTCGCGCGTTGTATCCCGTGATGTTAAGTACAATAACTTGGACGCAATTATTTCCAAACGGTCATCAGACGTTGTCTTATCCCGCTTCTGCAAATTTCGCGTCTCCAAACGTATAACGAACGGCCTACAGCGTAAAGGACGGAACACAGTGTCCGCCTTTTTAGGTCTCGTGAACACTCGGGGCCGAATCGCGCGCGAGGCCACGAGTGCAAGACCGGTTGGTAATAATGGACTTTGGCGCCGATGAAGAGCGTTACCGGTAGTGTATGTTGATGATGATGATGGTGACGACCACGCACAGGGCCACCAGCAGCATGGTGAACAGCAGGTACTTGCCGAGCAGCGGCAACGACAGCGACGTGGACGGTATGATCTCCGATATGAGCAGGAAGAACATGGTCTGCGACAGCAGTATGGTGATGCACAGCGAGATCTTCTCCTTGGAGTCGGCCGGCAGATAGAACACCAGCACCGACAGGTACGATATGCCCACGCACGGCACGATCAGGTTCACGGTGTAGAACAGCGTCCTGCGCCGCAGCGTGATGTTGAAAAAGATGTCCACGTACGGTTCCAGGCAGCACGGATAGTACTTCTCGTGTCTCTCGGCCGGCACGCCGAGAATGTCCCATTCCACGCTCGGGTAGTACGCCGACAGGTCGATGCCCACGTCCACTTTGTTGGTGCCCAACAGTTGCCCGTTGTGTTTGAGATCGATCTGAAATCGCGAAACGGTGAAGTGTACGTGCAGGAGTCGTACCTGTAGCGCGCGAAAATCACGATTTCGGGACGCCACCGGACTCAAATACGCTGTACTCGATCGACTTCGTTTCGCGTAAACTGTTTAGTGTTGCCAGTGGCGTATTCGGGAAATTTTTAACGGAAATTTTAGATTCTGAGCGCAGCGGTATCGTTTTTGGATTGATAAAAGTTTCGAACATTTTTGAGCCAAATACAGTACTTTCTCTCGAAACATTTACCAGGACGTGTACCTAGACGACTGAGCTCGAACAGAGTCGTTTTTAATTTTGTTGTATTTTTACAAAATTGTACCGAAGACGCACAGCTGTCAGTGCGCTTAAATGAGAAATATTGCGTGCTCGAAGGGGGTCTGACTCCCAATCCGAATTATTAGTACTTATAAATAATAAATAATCGTTACGTGAAAATTGACTTTTATCGTTTTGGCACCGCCGTATTTATATGTTTTCAGACGCGTTAATGCGTATCGCATCTGCAGTGTGCGTACAGCAACATCAGCAATTCCGGCATGAATATAATAAAATGACGATTTCGGAATACCTATACACTGGAACTACTGTGTATTATATAATTGTGACTCGTTTTTTTTTTTTTACTTTTTATTCGTTACGTGTAGTATAAGAAAATATTATTTTTTTGAAATGAGTGAACACACTAACCTGATTACCGTCGTACGACCACGAACCGAATTTCATGAAACACGTTTGCTGATCGAATGGAAAATAACGAACGTCGATTTCGCATGAAGATTTGAAAATGGCTGGCGGCGTCCACATCACTTTACCGGAATGATGAAGTACGGCTTTGGTCATCGTAGTGACCACGTACTCGCCGTCAGCACTGCACAACGAAAAACCATTTGCAACGTCACATATTTGTACAAAATCAAACTGTATTCAAGGCATTATACACATTAATTATGTGTATTGTGTAATGTATTAACAATAATACACGCATTATACATTCCACTCACTTGTTGTAGAGAACAATATCGGGCAACCAAATATGTTCAGACGGCACGTACAGTTCCTGGACACCGCCGTATTCCAATGGTTCCCATTGGAACTTGTGATCTTCCCATTCCTAAAAATAATCAAAAGTCGTGATAAAAATCATCGCTGTTTCCAAACGAAAACGACGACGATTACTCACGTGTTCCAACCACACGTTGGTCGTTAAAATCTGATCCTTGAGATTCTATAACGAATAATTCATAAGAATTTAGTACTGACAGTTTTAAAAAATAGTAGATTTTTATTGAAAAAAAAAATCTCAATTAAAAAACTAAAAATTATTATTGTCTCCGTTTATTTACACCACTACTATTAATATGTTCATGAATGCTGGACGTAAGTATATATGTAAAAATATTTTCACAATTGCGAGTATTTGATGTGATGTAATACCTAACGTAAAATTGTACGATTTTTCTAAAAACGTTGTGCTCTCCGGTATAATTCACCCTCCACATCAACCACTGGCTGATGGTATTAGGTATATATCGTACTGTTCTCATAAGTATCGAAACAGACTTTCAAAGTAAGTACTCTGGTTTTGATTTACCACAAAAACTCTATTCTCAAATCGTTTTCGATTGCTAATTCGATAGTAAAATTTTATTCGACTATTTATATTTATATTCTAATTGTTTACTAGTCGACTATTTATATTTATATTCTAATTGTTTACTAGTCGTTGATTGTTTAATAATTTTGGTAATACTTTTTCGATTCTGAGCGTCAGCGAGGAATGTATTGTTTTTATTATGATGTTTTTTTTTTCTGTCAACATATATTTTCGTAAGAATCAAATCAAGCAGATTAAAAAGGATTATTGTTTTTTTTTTTTTTTTAAATTTTCAATGTAACAATACCGATCAAATTAATAATATCAACAATCCGTCATAAATACAAAAAATGTTTGAATTCAACGCGATTCAGCGCGATGTTATTCGTTCCCGTCAATAACATATTTTTCTCAAGCATGATTTAATTACGTGCTTTTTTAAATATGTAAATTTCAAAATTCGTGACGATATGAGGCGAAGGGCCTTAAAATTGAAAAAGAAAACCCGTCAGCCACGTGAGGATCGGAACTGGACTCTTAGCAACGTCCTTTTTAACGCGTTTCGCGCTAAAAACAGAAAACGTTCCGTCTGAAAAATGTGTCGTTTCGACTGCTGACCGTGGAAAATCTACCGAGAAACCGCAAAACGTTTTGTGAATTATGTGAAATTCAAAATCGATGTAACGCATCAACACATTCAGTGTAACACATTCGTAGTCCATACGGTACTCCTTATCAGTGTGTTCGGTAACGTTTATTGTGCGCCAATCACAACAAAATATGATACCTACGTATTATGTATAGTACTGCGGTAAAATATAAGTATGGTGTTATATAGGTATGTTTACTTATATTGTGTTTGTTGGTTTCGCCACGTCCGCAACTGACCTGACCGCGGTTTACTCCGATCGCATTGTTGTTTAAAAAAGAAAAAATTTTCACACTCAACCGGTTTTCCATGTACGTAGATACGTGAAACATAATATTTCGATCTCAACACCACTATTACATATTGCGTTTTAAGTATTCCCCGCATTTTCAATCTTTTTAACGGACTTTTTCACCTAAACTAGATACACTGACGGCGCAGTTGAACAATCTGTTGGAGGACGGGTGGGGGAGGTTTTGAACTACTATTCCTACTAAAAGTAGGAAAAAAAAACCCCTCAAAACGAGTCGGGGTGGCGCGATGTACGCGCGGGACGTACCAACTCGATCAGCTGAGACAGCCTGAGCCCGAGCTTTACCAGCACGGTGTCGGTGTTGTTGCTGACGGGCCGGATGAGCCGATTGTAGTTGCTGAGCAGGTCGTCGTACAGCCGTTTGGCGTCCGGGTTGCACAGGCAACTGGCCGCGGACAGGAGCAGCAGGACGAGCGGCTGATACGGCGCTCGCGAGCGGCCGCGACCGCGGAACCTGACTGCGCCCTTGCTGCCCTTGCCGCCGTAGTCGCAGCAGTCTCCGTGATTGTCGACGACGGGCCACGGCATCGCGTCGAGCAGTCGATATCGGTTATCCGTTCGCGGCGCAGACAGCAGCTCAGCTGCCAGCCGCTCGCCGGGTCGCGGATGCTGTGCGCACTGACAGGGACGGCAACGGGCGCGCCGCAGGGATTACGGCGAAAGGCGCACTGGCCCGCCGCCGCCCACGCACCGATCTATACGGCGAGCGCGCGCACGCTCCTTCGAAGGGATGCGCCGCGCACGATACGCGGGTAGGGAGGGAAGGAGGGATGACAAGGAAACGGCCGCCACTGTCGGTATATGCCACTGCAGGAACCCAAAAACGGAATGCTGCAGAGGGACGGCAGGTGAGCTACATACATTTGAAAGTCTGAGAATAAAATCGGACGATTACGCTTTTTGACGGACCACCCCTGGCTCAAAAGGGATTCGAGGGATTCGTTCTATACGTATCTCTATACGGCAAGAAAAATCTCGGCGCTAAGAGATTATTTTTTTTTTTTTCGTCGACCGATTTCGGTGTTCGTTAAGTGTCGACTGAACAACACTCGCGAATTTTCATTGGCTCGGTTAAAGCGATTGGATACAGATAGATACCTTATAACTTGAAATCATTAAACTGTCCGATGCCCGCAACGTCGCGACTTTGTGCGTCTCATTGACGAAACGAGTTAAAATGATTTCTCGTCGCGTGAACCACAATTTTCGGCGGGATTTGTTGCAGAAAAAATTAACGAAATTCGTATTAAACATTAATATAATTCGTTAAGAGTGGTATACAACGGTTTATTTTGTCCGTTCACAAAACGTGATAAGCCCTAAAACGTTCAAACATATAAAGTCTAACGATAATCGTATTCGAACTCAACGCAGCTGCTTCAAAATCTGCATCAGTTGTTGAATATCAAATGAGAATATGCGAATACGCTGAAAACTCAACTTGAGTCAGTCGCACGAGTTAATTTCTTCGTAAGCTCACTTTATAAACTTCATAAAACACCGGTTTTAATCCTGCAGTGTACCCCGTTCGCTCGAAATCACCCTAATCCTTACTAACCTACGTAAGATTTACAACAAAACGTAAACAACCTACAAAAAAAAAAAAAACATTTTGTATCTTGTAAGCCGTTTTCACAATCGCACTGATATTCTAGGCTGTGTAAGCAGCACAAAATAATAATTATGTTAATAAAATTAGAAGAACGTCTAAAACATTTACATGGCAGTGAAAACGATTATTGTCAACAACGTGGCCGTCAGATTTTCATGTAATCACAAAAAAAAATCCTGCAGACGTTATTTTACAGGGTTTTTTGTTTGAGTACATATTTCATTTTTTAAAAATAAATGGGTACCATAAAACACTTTTGGAAATAAAACACAGAACGCGTATTCAACACGAACCGTGCGCGAACAAATATTTTAATTCTACGAGGCAGAAGGACTTTTCATAGATGTAATAAACGTTAATTATTTTTTACGACTAATAATCAACACAAATGTATGAACGCGTAGCTAAAACTCAAGGTAAAATAAATTATGTACATTGCGCACAACATTTTTTTCAGCCGAAGCATATAATACATATCTAAAAAAAATTAATAATAGCAACTAGCGACTCGGTAGAAAAAAAAAAATCTTGTAGTATTACGTAAAAATATCAGTAACATGACGTTTATACGAGCATATTTCGTTGAACAATTATTTCAATATTCATTTATCGTAGGTACCGCTACTTTAATAATGATTAATGTGTCAACTTTTGTTCAAATCGTTTGGTTATAGTATCCTATTATAACGTCATTTAGCCATGATTGGATTTCATTCACATAAAAAGTGAGTTTTCAATACATCAACGAACCAAATTCTCCGATCATATCGGAACGATATAACATCTTAAAGCGACATTATTTTGTCAAACATAAAATCTGTACGTAATCTGATCATATCAGTTAAACAACGTATTTATTATATTAAATGATATTCGAATTCATGTAAATTACTGAGAAGCTATTCGTAGGTAGTAGGTTTGATGATAAATTTCAATCCGGTTTTTTTTAGGAAACACGTCGCGGTATTTCAAATAGCCGCGGTAAAAAAATATGTTATAGGATATAACACGTTAGAGTTTTATAACAAATATTGTATAATTTTACAAGTAGAAGCGGAATAGTTTACCCAATGCTATAACCCATTATAGTAATGGGAAATTATCGAGTTATAGTATAAAACGCTTTATTATTATCGAATTATTTTCTAGTTTTATTTTACGTGTTTTATACGAATTAGGTACCATTTCACACTTTATTTCCGGTTTCTCGTGTTACTTTCTATTATTTTCTCAACATCGAATGTGTTTCACGATTATTATTACATTATACGTTACTGGTATGACGACAAACGAATATCGCAAAAATTACATACAGTTTTTCGAAGAAGAATTCGGATGTTTTCATAATTGTTATTTTTAAATAATACCTTCGTCCGAAGAAAGGAAAGAGATTGTTGAATTTTGCTTTTCCTCTTTTCGGACAAAAATTTCAAACGATTTCGCAAAAAGTTCCCAAATGCTCTCTCGAGTTACACAGCCTTTTTTCCCATTTTTCGGTGGAAAAGTGGAGAAGAAGTCACACTAGTGTAGTACTCTAACGGTCCGGTTTTTTGACGGAACGTTTTTATTGTTTTTTTCCACAGAGTTGTTGACCCCCCCTCGCCCTTTTACCCAGCACAGTCGTTATACCCATTTTTTTTTCCATCCCCTTAAATTTTACAAACCGCACTCGAGAATTTTGAAAAATTTTGATTTTTCGAAAAAAAAACCGAAAACGTTGGCGATTCGTTTCCGAGTGGACTCAGCGCAGCGAGTTCAAATAGGTTTCCGGAATCCTCGAGCCCGTCATACGTCATACGTTCGACGTATCTTTTTGGCGAGGGAAACGTCTGTAAATCCCCGCGTGTGACGGAGTTTTATCCCTTCGGTTTCCAAAAATTATTCAACTAATATAATCGTTCAACACACCGCGACCGCCGAAGCCACGCGGTTCAGCTCCCAGTTCCGTCGTGAAACGCGTTTTTATCGACTTGCGGCGGTCCGTTCGCCACCCCCGCGCCCGTTCGGTGCCGCTCGCGAACGTTCGCGACCCGCGCGAACTCGCGCCCCGATCCCTTCCGACCACCCTACCCCCCGCAGACCGGCACCAGATGAATCGTCCGCCGCCGCGAGTTCGGGCTCCGAGATCAGTGCAATACTTACGCTCCGAACGCGCGCACCGCCGCACGCGATTCGCACCCCGGACGTCCCTGCAGGGCGCGGGCTGGTCAAGCGCGTCGCACGTGCCTGCATGTGATCGTTCCCGAAAAGCGGCTTTGGGTCCGCGACCGTGGTAACGCTCCGAACGAAGTAAGTGTGACGGTATTCCGACCGTCGGATTTCCGTTTTTGTCTTGGCGAAAAAACTGTTGTCGATGGTTAATAAGTCTCACGACTTCTAGGTGGAACACCTCTGGGCGTAACGAAAAATAGAAATAAAAAAACCGTCGCGTTCGATCTTGAGGCCGAAAATCTCGGGGGAAGGACTCCGCACGATTTTTAACGTCCGCTCTTTGTTTCGGACGCGACAGCGCGTCGCGCGCGAGAAAAACGTCGGATCGCGTCAAACGTTTGTTAAAATTTAGGGAAACCGCCGCTGCGAGTTGATTCCCACATTAATAATTGTCACACACGCACACATATCACGGTAACAGATTTCTCTTGAAAAAAAAAGAAAATCCCTCGACGCTGCGATCGGTTGCCTGCACAGGTGTATCGCGGTTTTCGATCGTATCGTTTGTACACACACTCGTTCCAGCCGCGGCGGGCGGTGTCGTCGATGCGGCGAAAAAAGGTTTTTGAGAATCGGTCTGGACAGTAAAAGTGTGCGCGCGCAAATTCGTTATTTATCTGTGCATAAAAGCCGTTTCGATCGGCCACTCGGTAAATAATCGCGTTATTCCGCATAACCACCCGTCGGGTCGGCCGGCCGCCGTAAAGACGAAAGTATCGCGCATTATTTTCGGTGAAAAAAATGGCCCGGACGGCGCGTTATCTTGCGCGGGACAGCGTGCAAACGGCGGCCAAGTCGCTGGAAACAGGGTCGATCGATACCGTGTGCTCTCCTCCACCCCACAAATGGACCGTTTTCCCTTTAGGACGCACCACACCGCCGCCGCCGCGTGCAACAATGCCGGTGTAATATTATTAATATAATTATCCAAAAACTTGCGGTAAACTGATTTTTTTTTTTTAATTTCGTTTCATTGTCTGCGTAACATTACGGTATATTATTACATGCGGTGTACGCAAAGAGTGGCCGTCCACACTGTATACAGTGCCCGCGGCTGAAAGGTTTCGTCGACGAGTATATTACATGCAAACAAATCGGCCGCGATGAGGCTTCCCTTACGACGGAGCGCGTCATTATTCACGACTCCGGCAAAGACCGCGTGTTGGCGATAAAATCGGGGGTGAACCCTGTCACATGGCGGTTATCGCGTGTCATCGCGTAACTCGTATGAGATCGTTTGTTTTCGGTCGAATCGACCGAGCGAAGTAACACAGTATTATATAACGTACCGTTTTACGACAGTATAATAAATTCGTTTATGTTTTTCGGTTAACGCTGTAAGAACGAATAGAAACGTATTGTTATGAAAAAAACCAGTTTTTATTGTCGAACGGGTCGAATGTTTTTGATAAAAGATCAGAAATTTTATTTAAAAAAAAAAATCCAACAATAGCACAGGCCGACAGACTTACGTTTGAGGCGATTTTTCTATAGTAACGCAGTACTTTTGAATTGATCTTGATTTCGTCGGTCCAGGTCGGGACGCTTACAGAACTGCCGGTGGTGTTTTGTGCACTGCCAGTAATCGGGGTCAGCGGCGTGCCCGCCCAAGGTATTTGTTTACGTCGCGTCTTGAGATAAACGTTTTGGTGGTCAGCGTGCTGCAGCGCGTACGACGCGTAAACAAATTTAATAACAATTCACCTTCGAACAATAATCATAACTCGGCGTTACCTCTTATGAGTACGAGCGTTACATAAAAATATTTCAATTAGACGGATTCAAAACCACGTGTAATTCGTACATTATCGCGTCTGGTGCCCACGTAAGTCGTGTTGCGCAACTGCGACTAAGAATTAAACAACAGAATCGCTTAAAAACATCAAACAAATAATAATATCCGTGCGACGTACGATAAATTCGATGGGCGGTACTAAAAATATAGTACTATACGTGCAAGTATATGCGAGTAGCGTTACGAAATGTTGTGTAATCAACGATAGTTCTAAGAACATTCGTACGGGCAAAAGGTTTGATTTGGTAAAGTTTCAATTGACCACCATACTTGTGAGACGAGGTGTTTATTGTACAAAATTAGACGGTGCTTTGGTACGGTTGAATCTGAATGACTGTATTGGATTCTGTGCAAAAATCACAATTTTTATTGCGTTTCGTGTATCCCCGGCACGACGTGTAAAATGTACGCGTTTAATTGTTGTGTAACACGAAAACTCATCATTCATTTTAACTCACGACGCAAGTCGTAACTAGCGCAAAAACGTCATCAAACGAAAGTAGACAATTCAGTACGGACCATTGAATATGTTTAATATTTGGTATAATTATAACGCCTCAAGGGCGATGAGTACGGTAAAACTTATAACTAGCAGCAGAACAGATAGAGTTAACGGGAAATATTGTACTTGAATTTACTCAATTCACAAACTAGAAAAACCGCTAAAATTATACATTCTATACGATGTTTCAACTCGGCTAATGAATTGAAAGAAAAAAATCTAATTTAGTAGTGTTCATTTCGTCATCTCATCATTTATTACATTCAAAATGTTCCCGCCCCGGTATTTCTTTTTTTACAGTACCTACTTAATAAATGTATACATGCTGAAAGCAAAAATCTTTTTAAAACACGTGCAAACTACAAGTCGGTTTCAATACTCGGTATCCGATTAGTACGGTGAACCCACCGTGAAACGCGTAATATCTAGTTTTAAGCTTCTAGTTTCGAAACAGAACACCTAATTTGAAATGCGTGGCAAATCGAAGATAGAGCTAGGTACACGAGCTTAACGTAAAAAGCGATACTAATATTTTTCTTGCGATAAACTCAATCTAAATCAACACTGCGCACCGCAGTGTTGATTACAACTGGATTCCGTCAGGGGTAATGGGGGAAGACCGAAGAAAACATTTTTTTTTTTATAGTTATATTGTATACATCTATCTACTGGTTATAACCGAAAAATAGAAGGATTTTAGAGTATGAAAATGTGTTTTTTTTTTTAACTTTTACATTTTCGTGAATACTGAAACTGCGCTGCCCCCCAGACGTAACTCTGAAAAAGTCTTCGTGTATTGATCGACTTAAAAAATTATTAAAACTGGCGCCGAAAATCCAGTATAAATCTGTTGTAAAAACGAACTCGTACACGATGATATTTTCTCGGTCTTGTTTTGCAGCCATGAAAGTGATTTGCTTGGTGGCGGCCGCCGTTATTGTCGGCCAATTGGGTTTGTCGTACTCGTCCATGGCGTACGGAAGTTCCGACGCGAAGCGATTGTACGACGATCTGCTCAGCAACTACAACAGACTCATCAGGCCCGTCGGCAACAACTCCGACCGACTGACCGTCAAAATGGGCCTAAAGCTGTCACAACTCATCGAAGTGGTAAGCCCGGTCGATAAATCAACGTCGCGTACGCCCCCCAGTAAGGGAAAATTAATTGTAATCCATAAACAAAAATTAATCAACAAAATTTAACATTTTCCGCGTCCAGATGCTGAGCTTCTAACAAAAACGAATAATACGTATATCTAATGTTATAGGGTCAATGACCGTGTAAAAATAGTGAAGGTACCTACTTGAAAAAACCTTGAATCAGATATCTAGTTTAAAGTGTGTTTTAAATACTTGATTCGTTTTACACAAAAACAAAGAATACTAAAAAAAAACACGAAAATCACTTAAACAATATCCAACGACTTCAGTCATATGACCCCTCGACTCACTTGTACACAAGTGCATTTATTTTTTGGAGCGAAGGCAAAGGAATGACTTTACGGTAACATAATTTTGAACTCGGATTCCTAGTTATAACACGTATTAACAAACGATGTCGTGTTAAAAACAGAAAAACATCGTCTTTATTTGTAATTGCATTGTCAATTATTATATACCTTTATATATTGCCTTAAGCACAATAATGGATTTCGATAATTTTTATCGAGTTTATATTATTCATGCTTAGAAATAATCATAACGAAAAATCGGTTCATCGTGTTTTAACAAATTTTTATCGTTTTATTTTAACACAAATAATACACAGAATTTTCAGTAAATTTTAATTCCGTACGTCATTTTTTTTTTTTTTTTTTTTTTGTGCGCGATTTTGTAAAACAGTTTGATAACAATTAATGTTATTTACAAAACAAATTTCTCTCCTTTCATTCGGTTTTCTAGCGTGAAAATATCGTATAAACTTTGTTGTATAACTTCTTAGAACTAAGATAATTGTGAACCGTAGTAATTTGTTAAAGTAAAACTCTTGACTAATCAAAGCTTATTGTTACAAATATTGTAGGTATAAGGGCGTTTTCCTAATTAATTTGAATTGGTTTTGTAACAAATGTTTCAATGTAATTGGTAGTGTTGGCGTTTGGTTATTTCAGAAATAATATTGTTTGACAATAGAGTTGTGACTTATATATAGTGTTACGAATTAATAACAGTCCATTTCCTAAGTAACTCGTAATTTACTAAAAGGGGCGATACAATTTATTTAAAGAATATCGTACGTATTTTGTAGTTACAATGTCTCCCTTGACAAAACGAAAAATCGCTTACGCTTTAGATCATATTTTATTGAATAACTGACGATATTGTTTATTATTTTGACGACATTAAAAACCCATCGGATTTTGTTTTTTCGTATAGAATTTGAGGAACCAAATTATGACGACAAACGTATGGGTCGAACAAGTAAGCAGTATAATACTATGACACGCTTGTTCAAAAACATTTTTATGATATAGTTGTGTGTTTTAGGAATGGAATGACTATAAGCTTAAATGGAATCCCGAAGACTATGGAGGAGTAGATACTTTACACGTGCCGTCCGAGCACATTTGGTTGCCGGACATAGTCCTGTACAACAAGTAATAGTTAAATTATCTTGGTAAAAATTAAAAACCATCCGTACGGCGTGATACTTTTCATGTGATGGTCATGTAGTTAAAATCTTTACATAGATACTGCAATTTCGAATGGGTGCACAAAATGAAAATTTTATTTTTTCATTAAATGCATGATGCTGTACTACGTATTGCTCGTCATTTAAATATCTCGAAGATTATTATTATTTGCTATAATAAATAATAATTATTAATATAATTCTATTATTTTACTAAAATAATATTATACTTTTAATATAATTTAAATCGATAATATTTTTTATTATTATTATAAAATTTTTCTTCTTCAGTCTTCGCCTTTCTCTCAACTATTTGGGCTCGGCGACCCTATTGTGATCCTACCATTATGATCCCACACATTAACAATCATATCTTTTTCAATTGTTTCCATTCATCGCTTCTTTGGAAGAAAAAGAAGAAGATTATAATAAAATAATTTAAACATTTTCATCATGGGGAATAAAAATTTATGTTACGAGCTTACAGGCATTTTTTATACAAACATACAGGTATAAAATATTGCTCCACAGTCCAAAAGTAATAACTTACAAGTGATTTATCATATTCAACTTAGGTAATTTAGGCAATCGCCCCTGCCCCCCGTGACATTTTTATTAAGGTTTGCATCGTAGGTATCTAACGCTTCAACAATAGAGCGATTATTCATTTTTTAGTACCTTTGTCAAAAGTACCTACTTTTTTCATAAAGAATACTTTAAGTTATAAATATTAGTTGACGTTATTTTTGGATAAAGTTACTGAAACGTGTTAAACAAAAGTGCGTAATTTTTACGCACCAAATATTCATAATTTTTGGTTAGATATTTACAACATTAAACAATATTAATTATTTCATTATATTTTATAACTATACCAATCTTTTAAATTGAATACAATAAATCCTCTCGTTCTCATTTTTTTTTTTTTTTTACACCCCATCATGATGAAAATATTCTATTAAAAGTCGAAATGATGTCGACTATATGATAGTTAACATTTTCAGGCAATGAGGGCCAAGGGTTTTGCATTTTCAAACATATTTTGGTACACAAAAAAAAGTCAGTTTTAAATGATGTTATTTTGGATACGTTTCACATTAGTCAAAGCCAAAAAAAATCATCGTCGAACATACTTAAAATACCTCAAAGTACCTATATGTATAAATGGCTATTGTTTTTACAGCGCCGACGGCAACTACGAGGTGACGATAATGACCAAAGCCATTCTGCATTACACGGGCAAAGTGGTGTGGAAGCCGCCGGCCATTTACAAGTCGTTCTGCGAGATTGACGTCGAGTATTTCCCGTTCGACGAGCAGACGTGCTCCATGAAGTTTGGATCGTGGACGTACGACGGATACATGGTGAGAATCTTATATTATACAATATTTTTTAGTTTTAATCTTACAGTTCATCGTGTTTTAACGAAACGACATACTGAGTTTTCAGTGAATTCCATATGTGATAATTTTTATTTTTTACGCGACTTTGTACTACAGTTTTATAATAATTGTTATAACGTGTTGTATCCTGTTTTTCGACTTTTTAAAAAACAAATTTCTCTCTTTAGCCTGGCGCTCTCCTGTAGCCACCCCGTGACCGTTTATCGTTCAATCAGTAAAAAAAAAAAAAGGAAAAAAAAAGGTAAAATTTTGTGAACGTCATCACCGGCGACAAGTAGCCTCACGAAGTAACCGTTTGCCGCGAGAATGGATAAAACGCCTTTGCTTTGCCGCCAGCTACCTTGACAGCAGATTTAGAAGAAAAGTTCCGACCTTTATTCCATCGAGATCATACGCCTTCGTCGTTTCCTCTTCAGAATAAACAATAATACTCTTACTTTTTAAACATAAACGCTTTGCAATGCCAATCGAACAACAATTTAACAGTGGGTGGTCAGAGTGTAATAAAACATATATATTTTTCAATTTGTTTACTTCAATTTGATTAATACTCGCATACTAACTAATTAATATTTATTTACGAACTTTGCTCTAGAAATAAACTGTTACGCAAAAAAAAAAAAAGTAATATTTAATATTATTGATTATATCTGTAATATCACAAAGTTGGTTAGATAAATGAAGGTTTGAGGTTTTATTTTGCTTTTTTTCAATTCAAATGTACCTAATGGTTATTTTATGGTTGTTTTTTTTTTTTTATTGAATAATATTGATAATGTGCAATAATGCACACCTACGCTGCTACTTAATGAACAGTGGGCATCATATGAAATTATTATGAAATGTAATATTATGTTTCAACACAAAACACTCCTAGATTTTTTAATTTTGAATACTAAGAGCGTAACACAAAGCATTTAATTATTGTGCACTTGGTAATTCAATTTTTGGTCAAGCGAAAAAATTAATCGGCTTAAATGACAGTATGGTGTATGTTTTCGTGAAATGAGGAACGAACTTTTTCTAAATTTGTCGGAAAACTGAGTTGGCGGAAAAGATAAAAGCTACGTTTTTGGCGGAATAGGTTTTCACATACATTTAGGGTAACGTATGTTGATGTTTGAATCACTGTACTTTAAATGGAAATGACACAGCACCACATTTTTATACGTATTTTATTGTATTAGTAGGCGTTGATGATTTTATAATATGCAGATAACTGATAAACCGTTGACTTTAGGCAATTTAGTGGCGCAAATTAATCAACGGGGTTAATTTTTGAAAATATAGGGTTTGCCTTTGGATTATATTTAATCTCTACCATAATGCTATCTACCCAAAAAAAAAGAATCTATAAATAAGATAGAAAATCTGTGTATCTTAAAATTTATGATGTCTTGAGTCGTTACAGACGTAGATGTGTATTGTGTGATAATTGTTGGTAGTTAATATTTGCATATAGTAACAGTTTGGAAAATTTTAACACAAGTATAATTTTTTTTTATTCAGTCGGTAGGTTCACACCTTAAACGATTAGACTTGCATTTTTAACCGATTAAATCGTTTTAAAACGACAAATTACTCTTTGCCGTCCAAACGTGTTTTTCGAAACCGTACAAATCGAGCGCCGATAGTCGAACCTTAAAAACCCAGAACGAGAGGTTCTTCGGTTATTTTCCGAAAAAACGATTTCGCCACGTTTCACCGCAGAGTATCGTCACGGGCGTTATTATTACCATACCCCGCTTCTCACGCACTGTCACTGAGCGAGTATCGAAAGAATGAAAACCACCTAGCACTTTGCGAATGCGTGAGAATAGCGTTCGGCAATAATAATTCGACTCCGGTATCTTCCGTTCGGGGCGTTTTTTTTTTAATTTTCGCGCGTGTTCGCGCAGATGGACTTACGGCACATCTACCAGGCGCCCGACTCGGACGTGATCGACGTGGGCATAGATCTGCAGGACTACTATCTGTCGGTAGAATGGGACATCATGGGCGTGCCGGCCGTGAGGAACGAGAAGTTCTACGTGTGCTGCGAGGAACCGTACCTGGACATATTCTTCAACATCACGCTGCGGCGGAAGACCCTGTTCTACACGGTGAACCTGATCATACCGTGCGTGGGCATATCTTTCTTGTCCGTGCTGGTGTTCTACCTGCCGTCCGAGTCCGGCGAGAAGGTGTCGCTGTGCATATCCATTTTGCTCTCGCTCACCGTGTTCTTCCTGCTGCTGGTCGAGATCATACCGCCCACGTCGCTCACCGTGCCACTCCTGGGCAAGTACCTGCTGTTCACCATGGTCCTGGTCACGTTGTCCGTGTTCGTCACCGTCGCCGTCCTGAACGTGAACTTCAGGTAGGACGCGATCGTGTGTTTCTCGGCGATTCTTCTAGTTTCGGAGAATCGATTTCCGCACCGAAGCGGCGTGCCGACTGATAAGTAGTGTAGTGTAGCGTGCTCGTTTGTTTTTCATTCGTTCATCCAAACGAAACACGCTCACAAAGAGTTTCCCCCGTCAACACAATGACGACCAGTTTTGCTGATTCGCAGATCGCCGGTGACGCACAAGATGAGACCGTGGGTGGTGAAGCTGTTCATCCAGATCCTGCCCAAGGTGCTGCTGATCGAGCGGCCAAAGAAGGGCGACTCGATCGACGAGGACGACGAGGACGAAAAGCGCGGCGAGTATCTGTCCGGCGTTTTCGACGTGCCGTCCGAGATCGACAAGTACCTGGGGGGCGGCTACGACCGCGGTTTCAGTTTCGACTACGGCGTGCCGCCGCCGTTGCCGGCCGCCAGGTACTGCGGCGCGCGCGCCGTGTGCGCTCCCGGCGACGGCGGCGTCTTGGCATCGGCGGCGGTCACCGGTTCCAATGACACCGTGGTGAACATGGCGTCGGACGACGACGAGGAGGAAGACGCGATCGAGCTCGACGCCGAGGACGAGTACGACGACATGTTCAGCCCGACGACGACGACGGACGACGGGCTGGCCAGCCCGACGTTCGAGAGCCACCAGCACCAGCACCAGCTCGGGTGTCCGGTGGACCAGCGGTCCGGGCACGACCCGGCCACGCAGACCATCCAAGACGCCAAGTTCATTGCTCAACACGTCAAGAACCAAGACAAATTCGACGAGGTGAGCGCGATCTATGTCGGTTATCCGGTGGATGGGGCTAGAGAGGGGCTCGATTCGCCGAAACTCGCGTATGGTTTTTATTCGCATTTCTGACACCACTATATATATGGTTTTTTAGTTTGTTCGAAAACGCGCGGATCTAGCGAAATATTTAATTCATGGAACGACATTCTCAAAAACGTTTTACGCTTGCGCCATTTCTACAGTCGCGGCCGTTCTTTCGCGACAAATTTATAAGCATTTTCAACAAAATATTAATAAAACTTTTTTACTTTCACGTCGAATTATTTTCCGAAATCGTCGTTTGACCGATCGACACAGTCAGATTGGCGCCTATTATTATGACGGGGGACGCGTTTGGCGGTAAAATAAAATCGACATATCGATAATATCGACACGCGGCGTAATACTTTTACGGACCAAATTCAACCGCATCGATCAACACGCGAAAAAAAAAGTACCTACAAGGCAGTTTAGGCGGTTTTACGGCCGACGGATGTTGCATTTTTCGAGCTCCATCGACACGCTTTCACGCTTCGAGGGTCATTTTCCAGACGTTTGTACTCGAACGCACTTGAAGTGTAAGTAGAATATTACAAAAAAATTTTCAAGCTTCGGTCTCGACTTTTCGGAAGTTCGTTATTATCCTCCGAGAAATCAAACGGTTCGTTTTTTCAACGCACGAAACCCGATTACACGATGGTTCGAGATAAACGTACGGCGAACAACAATAATTAATAATGTTACGTATTCTGTCGTTCGCAGATCATCGAAGACTGGCAGTACGTGGCCATGGTCCTAGACAGATTGTTCCTGTGGATATTCACCCTGGCCTGTCTTATCGGCACGGCGTTGATAATTTTCCAAGCGCCGGCGCTGTACGACAAGACAAAGCCCATCGACGTTATCTACTCGAAAATCGCCAAGAAGAAATTGCAAGCCATCTTATGAGACACCACAAACAACATACAAACAAAGCTCAACGACGGATTTTAGTAAAAACGAAAAAACTTAGCGTACACAAACTCTTAATCGACGACAGTCCTACGTATTATTATTACTGTGTATAACGTATTATTTTGCAAACCGTCAAGTTTTTATTGTAAATTACCGTTACTTCATATTCTTTTTTACGATTGATTTTTTCGTTTCGTTTTTTCACACAAACTGCATCAAAATAATGTCAGTCGTACTGTACTAAAGTTTTTTCAAATCATTGCATGTTTTATAAAATCATTAGATTTATCATGCGATAACGAGACCGGTGCCATCAGTTATACCTACTATGTAAGCGGACGTGGGTTTTTTTTTTTTTTCGACGTGTTTCGTTCATAGACCACCATTGGATGTGACCCGCATTTATTACTACGTAATAATACTTAACAAACCATATTAATACGCAATAAAATATTTAGACTTACGCTTTACTAAAATGTCATTTTATTTGGTTACGTGAAAATAAACGGAAGATTTGAAGAAAAAAAAATCGAATTTATTCACCCCTCACCGCGATATTATTAAAATCAGCTAAAAATTTATTTCAACGGTGTCATGAATACTACACATAATACATAATGCGTACACAGTAAGGACAAAATTTTAAAAAACAAATAAGTTGGGAAACGAGAACACCGATTCGGAATAAAAATTCCAATATTAGAACTTACAATTTCACCATACAAATTACACGGTTATATTTTATACCCGCATACGTGTGTTGCGATTATTAACTATTGTGTTGGATTCAGAACAACAAATTATTGTTATGAAATATATCAAAAAGTAAAATAATCGACAATAATTATTTTAGTTAGGTACTCTTAGGTAAATTAGTTAAGTTTATGAAAAAATCTATAAAATATTATCAAATACTAGGAGAATAGTAATAATAACATACAAGTGCTACCAATCTTTAAAGCGGTTAAAAATTTGACAGTTTTTAAGGAGTTTTGTATGTTAGGAAAGTTATTAAGCATTGTGTCGCTCTAATACGATCAAGATATTTTAATTCGTATAATTTACAATTCTAAATAAGTACCGTATTAAGTTAATACCACATTTTGTCAAGGAGTGATTACGAAATTGATATTCTCGATGAACTAAAAGCAGAAACATTAATTTGGAAATAATATTGTGGAACGCGCATTTTTGTTCTATTTTTAAAAGAAGAGTAACTTGATGCAGCGTCTTTCGTTTTTCGTTAACTCATCTCATTAGTTTCATAAACGAAAAACATAAATCATTTTACGAACTTCGAAAAAACATTATTTTTAAATCTGTCTGTACTAGTATAAATATAAAAATATTACGTTATACCTGTTCTCCTCGTCAGTAAAACAAAATAATCTCTCTATCGTGACTATTAACAAAATGGGACTGTCCGTGACAACTCTGTTTTAAGGCTTAAATATTACAAGTCACCGCGTCATCTTAAACACTTTAAATAAGTATTAGCGGTAAGTACTTAAGTGTACAAAAACATTTTTTGCCTAGACAAATACATAATTAATGACGCGTATAATCATAGTTTTAGATGTTTGCCAAAAAAAATTAACTTGCAAAGAAAAAACAACTTTAAGTATAAAATGTATTTACCTACTCACATCGCCCAAAAATAACACGTAATAAATACGAAAGTTATAGCAATCCAAAAAAAAAAAAAAAAAATACGTTAATAAATAATTAAATAAAATTTAAAATATTGAGTATACAATAAAAAAGTAAATAAATATCGGATACCATAAAATATGAAAAAAAAAAAAATTCTTACAAAATAATCGTAAGTTATAGTTTAGGTTAGTTTTTACTTAATCCACGGCCAACATTTTGAACGACTCATTTTCGAAGCAATCGGATTTTGTTTTATTGCTCTTTAATCTTTTTGATTCATCGGATTTATAGTTTACATTTGACAAGAACCAATCGTAATTTTTCAGTATCAAAGTTTTCCATTCCTCTGAATAACAAAATTTTAAACTTTTATTAATTAAAAAACAATAATGTAGAGTGTAAGTAAATAAATGGTAACAAATGTTTCGGATAAGATGAATTGACTCGTTGTAGGTATACACAAATACCAATAACAGATATAGGATATACTTTGTTGAGATTAAACTTGAATTTTGTTTTTAATTTAAAATAATATATGAAAAAACTTTAATCAAAACATTATTAGGCAACGATTCACCGTTAAACTCATGTGAAATCTTTGAAGCTTTTGCTGTCTCAACAAGTAATAACATGTTCCATTTTATTATTTTTAGAAGAACCATTCGATTGGACCGAATGAGAACTAATATAAGAAGTTCTATTGATTCAATTAGAGTTAGGTACATATTAAACAGATAAAATAATTTGTAAAAGTACATTATCCTATCACGTTTTTTAGATCCTGAGCGTAGAGAGGAATGTATACCTACTTGGTTATTTGACTTCTAAATATTTTACCTTTTATTACATCCAAACTGCCACAATATCCTCCGTATTCAACTGGAAGTACGTCTCTGGGAATATGTTCCCAAAGTGATTCGAGATCTTTGTGAAAAGATGTCTGTAATACAAAATTGTATAATTATAATTTTTAAAAATGATTTCATAGTTAAAAAATTTGTACTTCATAACATATTATGATACTTACTCTAGAAAACATTTTTTTTGATACGAACGGCTTCAATATGTTTCTGGCCATGTCTATAAAATTCGGTGGAAACAACAAATGGGTGTGCTTCAGTCGTAGAGGATAAGCAGTCTGAAATTCAAGTTAACCTCAGACAATATTTGTTAAATTCTATAACTTTTGTCTTTCAACAAATTATAAAACAAACAAAATGCGATCCAGCGGTATCATTGCGTATTTAAAATTTATTTTCCACACGTCCATAAAGTTAGGAACCGTTTTCCATTCATACGTAAACAATATTTTGATAACAATTATAATATTTATTTGGTTTTAGCATCATATTGTTATAATAGATTCATAAAAAAAACCCGTTTAATTTGTAAGGGTTCTATATTCTATATTATAGGTACATGGATCTATTTTGTCTATTCCTACACTGTTTATTCTTAATGCAACGGGTTTCGTTACTATTTTTTTTTTTTTTTTTTGTCATTAACTTTTAAAAAGAACAATTTTATAGAAATAATCAAACAAACAGTAAACCCTTGAAGTAATACGTTTCGTCACGACATTTTGCTTTACATATAGATATAATGGCCTGACCTTGTATTGGAACGAGCATTAATTTATTAAAACAGCTTTATTTTCATAAGGTAACTAGTTAATTTGATTCGCTATAACGACTCAATAACATAAGTCATAAATATAGACAAACTTTGCATTTTACTAACTTAATTCTTCACAGATTATCATAATTATCATCAAGAATGTATGCCCACACGCACACGCTCGCTCGCGTGCATACCATTACATGCCATACGTATATCATTTTAATTATATTTTAACTTAAACTATTGTGTTTTTACTTATTTTTATAGCACAAACTAATAGAACATTAAAATGCTTATTTTTTCGGCACTATACATTTGTACAAAATATTTAATGTAAACAACGAGTAGGTAACTTTCTTTAAGCGAGTTGGTTAAGTTTTAATTTACTTTAATTTCAATTTGTTGATTTGAATTTCGATTCTGAGCGTCAGCGAAGAATGCATTGGTTTTACAATGGTTTTTTTTTTTTCTGTGATCAAAAGTTCTTGTAGAAAACCTACACCAATTTTAACGTATGATACCTTAAAATATAGATAATGAATCCGAGATGGTACTTTATTTGAAGCGTTTTTTGAAATTTTGTATGCGACAAAAAATCGTAATGTGTAGCTATCTATATGAATGATTTATATATGAATGATTTTTATCAACCAAACATGTTTGGTTGTTGTTTATAATAACCATTTAAGTGTTGCATACCAATCATTTGTTTCGGAAATACGCTTTGCGGTAAAGGGACGACCGTCGTTACGTATAGGCATTTAAAAAACGCTCTTATAAATCATATCTAGGTATTGATCCAATGTTTTCATGTGTTTTCAAAAACAAATAAAATTGGTTAATTACTAAAACTAACTGTAAATACATACTAACCTGAGCAAGCTTAATGAGACTTTTTAGATGGAACAAATCAAACTGACCAATATGTGATATCTTCAAATGTTTTACTTCGATTATGACGTGTATTCCGGTGAAGTCGATGCCTTTCTTTTGATAAATTTCCAGTATCAAACGGATTCTCCTGTATATTTCGGTCGGTCGAAACAAATGAGGATTGTGTTCACTGAAGCTGTAGAACAGTACTTTCAGACCGTCGGGAGTGTGTCTGGGAAACATTGCCATGGTTCTGTGGTAAGTTATGAAACAAAATCAATATGAAATTATTTTTATTATTTCTCTTTGCCCTCGAATTGAATATTGTCGAAAAAACACGTTACAACAGTAGTACAAAAAAAAAATTTTCTATTTTTACATTACTAACATAATTATTAACATATAGTTTATAAACAATATACGCTTTTCCATTGCGATATTGCATTATCTGTGATGTATCTTCCCTATATCCTTAAACTCTTAATTAAGCCACAAATTTAAAGAAAAATAATTTAACTTATTTTTGAAATCAATTAAATATAATTAAATAATATATAGAATTTTTAAAGTAGATAGCCATAAAAAATAATAAAATATGCTACTCACAAATATTCAAACAATTCACTTTCCACATATTCCGGTAGATCATGAACACTGCATACCTCAGGAAACAACGTTTTCAATCGTAAATTACTCTCTACTGCTATTATTGTCTTTTCGTAACTGTTTTTTGTCAATCGCAGTAAACCTTCGATCCAAAAATTTACTTCATCTAAAAGACAATCAAAATCAGTTGTGTTAAATATAAAAAACACAGGCACGATTCATTTAGTACCATACTTATATTCATTTATATACTATATTAATCGATATCAATAAAAACGATGGGTAGGTAGTTACCATTTTTGGATTCTGGGAAAACAGGCAAGTGTGGTTGTGACAGCATCCATTTTCTAACCAGGGCAACGTCTTTTTTCACTTGATCTTCAGTCATACCATATTCTTTGTACAACTTCTTCACTTCGTTTTCATTCGGGATGACACAAAATTCCGACATTTTGGATATAAATTACAGTTTCTACCAAAAAAAAAGTGCTGAGTTCAAGTTACACAAAATAATATTCTGATATTTATGCAGGTATAAATTGTATTTATGTAAAGACTACTTTTTTTTTTTAATTTATAGAATCGCTAGATTCGTTACAAATTTTGTAACAACTGTCAAATGTTTCGCTAGTCGTAAGATGTTTTCTTTTACTTGTGTTTACGCGAACAAATAAAAAACAAACCGTAAACACCACACTTGACTCGCTCTACCAAAAAATGAGACCATTGCAAACACATAAACACAATTATACACATAGTTCATGCTCAAAAATTATTTAAACAAGTAAAACTGCGTATTATTAGATACTAAATTATTTCTCGCACACTCGCTGGCCCACAAAGACGTATTGTTGGGGATCTGATCGTTTTTGATTTTACAAGCGATTTATAGTTCAATTATACTTAATATTATTTTAATAAAAATACCTACTATTAAAAGTATGTATAATATGTGTGTGATAAAACGTGTCGACAACATTTTTGTGTCAAAACACGTCATTGAATAAACGGTAATTTTAAACGTTCGAATGCACAATGTCATTGTCGACTGAATTTAAAATTTTAAAATGTAAATTATTAACGTCTCGCACCGTTCACGAATAATATTTTAACATCACATCGAAAAAAACATCATTCTTCAGCACGGATGTGTTCGGTTCAGAACGATTATCATTATTTTTTTATTTTTGGCCAAATCACGATCATACATTATTATAACTATAGGTATTCGCTGAGAAACAACAGAGGGAAAAACAACTAATTTGCCAACTGTTTTTAATAATTCCAGTAATAGAAACGCCCAAGGTGTTAGCAATATTTATCCCGAATATGAATTATGAATATGGTTTCACAGCCGATTTATCAAAATCAATAATTATTCAAGCATGATATTTATTTTCTTATGTATTTATTTATTTTTTTTTTTTTCATATTAACGCTTCTACTCACACCACAGCCGTATTGAGCATTTACAGCTTTAGTGAGTAAACCAATGAAAAAGTTTAGATTTATGTTCAATTAGTATTTAACTTTATTGTATTGTGTTACAGCTTTAGTGAGTAAACCAATGAAAAAGCTTAGATTTATGTTCAATTAGTATTTAACTTTATTGTATTGTGTTGGTGAATACAATTTTATTAACAAATAAATAACAATAATTCACAATATTGACTGAGTATTGCGAAGTCGGACGCAGCGTTCAATATTTTTTATTATGGTAATATATATTTATAATGACCTAGGTATATGTGCTCCTACAAGTGTCTAATAAAAAAAAGTTAACCTTTTTTCAGATCCTACGTATTGACTATTAAAGCTGACACACTATTTGAACTGTCAACGATTCACATTTATACGCACATAACGTTTTTTTATTCTGAGCGATCTGTTATTCTGCTACCTCCACCAACTGATCTCGTAGGAGAATTGAATGGCTATTTGAGTTTACGGAAAAAAGTGACTATAGTCATGAAATATTTGACAGGAAGTTATAAATCAGGAAATCATATAATTCATTTGTTTTACAGCAAGGAAAAAAAACAATCAGGAATTTTTATTTTGTTGAATAGTATTTCGGAGCCGTATGAATTCAAAACCAAATAATTTCTTGGAAAAAAAAACACATAACATAATATTTAGGTATAGCTAACACCTCAGTTAAATCGTTAGCAGATCTACAACAATTATTTGATATTTTTTTTTTTTTGTGTGTTGTTCATATGTTATTAAATCAATCGACACTCCTAATTATTGCTATGCAAGCTTTCTTTATCCGTTTCACCTTCGAGGAATCCGTGTACTTTTAAAATAAAATTCTACGCGATCGGGATTGGAAGTCTCTCATCGATCGGTCTACATCGACAACACTATCATCCGTTGTAGATGAATTTTTCGATAGTTCTTTACCATAATAATATAGGCACCTACGTTTATTTCGCTACAGTTTTATGTGACCAGTAAATCAATAAACAAATACAAAATGATTTTTTGACGTTTTTTGGCGGAAACTGCACGAGGGTGACGGGAAACAAAATGACAATACGTTTGTGTGAGTCTTTGACTAAGCGGAAACGAAATAATATTATTACTATCCGAGGTAAAAAAAAATTCGGATCCAAGGACGGGTTCACACGAGGAACGGTTTAACAACCAGACCCCGGTCAAGGCATTGCACGGTTACACAACGTTCTATGGGTAGATAAATGTTGTAGCTCCTGTAACGGCACATTATCATTTGTCGTGTAGCGAGTAATTTTTATTTGCATTTGTTCGAACGAGCGAAACAGGTTTTTTTTTTTTGTAAACAATATCCGAGATCCGATCAGACCGTAGAGTAAAGAATATCAGATAAACGAGAAAACATACCCGGGTTCCGTGGACATATAAAATACCTACGAGCAATTTATATCAATTCCTAATTACGCGTCCTCGTCGGTTATCATAACAATATTTATAAAAACGCTTTTGCGACATGTAATAAAATATAATATTTTCATTGCAGACGTACGTTGATAAAAAAAATTTTAGTCGCATATTCAACTACGTATTTACAACCTCGTATTAAAATTTAAAAGCTTTTACTTGAATTATTTTTAATTCTTTATTGAATAAAAACCACAAAAAAAAATTGTAAACTTTCGAAAATTTCATAGTTCTATAAACGTATATGTATGTATATACTTAGGTCAAAAACGATTGAAATGTTTTGAAATAAGTATCGAACCAGATGTATTTTACCTATTTAAAACGTTGCGTAAAAGTTTCAGGTCCGAGAAATCATTATTTCGAAAGTTAAGACCATTAAACAAACTTGCTTTTGTCAAAATCGAGTTTGCCGTACTTTTACCGGTTTATTCCAAGTAATTTTTTGTTTTTTTGTTTTTTGTGTATAACTGCGAATATAATACACCAAAGATATAAGTTGTGCTTTCAGAAAATGTTTCTACACTAGAATAAAAAGTGTGAACATACTGCATCTAACATTACTGTTATTATTAATAATTATAGTTAACTAGTTAAAAAGTAAAAGTTAAGTTAAAAAGTTGATTATTTTTTAACTTTTGAACTTAACTAGTTGACTATTTTTGCTTTGAACTTACATCAACTTATTCAGTTAAAAATTGTATCACATTTACTCAACTGTCAATACGCTCAGAATCTAAAGTATAAATCTGATGAACTATAAGCGAATATTATGAGGAGTACCTAATCGTAAATAGAATTATGTTTTTTTGTTTTGTATTTAATTTGATTTTATTCTCTACTTATATTTATTTTGCCGATTCGATTTATTTGAGCCAGTGCTGTTGGTGATTTATTGTTGCGCCGAATGTCTCATTATTTAAAGCAAGTACAAATATTAAATCAATACTGTTTGCTTTAATCGCATAACATTAAACTGAAACATTATTATAATTTATGTACTAAACGTAATCACGTAAAAATTTTTTTTTTAATATCTTTGTGTCTTAAATGTTTAGTAGGTAATTGGAAATTATGATTTATCCCGAACTTGTAATTTGTGCAACACAAAACTGTGATATTACGGTTTAAATTGATGTTTTACACAGTTAACTTTTAATTGAATACAGTTTTAATTTTAGTAAATGTTTTTAGTTGGCACTAAAACATCGAATGGTTGTATCGTTCAAAAACTCATAATTATTTTAAATGTATTTTTTAAAGATATGCGTTATGCATCAAAATTTAAAATACAAATTTAACAATTTTAAACAATAAAAATTACGGTTTATTAATTTGTTTCGTAAGCGTTGATTTATTACGATAAATCGCGTTCCAAATTATTTTTAATCAACTTTTCAAAACAAATCTGTTTGATTTACTTAAAAATGATGATATTTTTAAAAAGAACATATTTTTTTAATTTTGTGTACCTATTCATTTTTTGAAAATAATTTTAACCACACGCTAACGACTAAAATACAAATCCGAATTATTACAATCTACTTTGAGCATAACATATTATATCAATCTCACGTAAAATACGTATAAATTTGTACTAACCTGGTGGTTAAAAACAAAAGAATTCAAGTATCTCCAGAGCATCGGCCGTTATAAACGTCTGCTGAGTAATAACATTCTGCGAGTTGTGTCGATGAGTCGTATGTGTTAATCACAGCACATGTCGTCCAGAAAATACATACAGTCTGCATCAGGTGTTTGTGATACCGAGCGAATATAACTAGTTATCCTTGAATGGTACATATTATTCAGTACACTTGATGCAAACAAGTTTTTTGTTTACAAAGATTCTGTAGGAAACTATGATCAATATAAAACAAAAACGTTAAACGATTATAGTCGCATATCTATTACCTACGTGTTTTTCTACGTTTCTTTCGAAATTCCTGACGAACAAAAAATTTGAATACTATGAATTATTATTTCAAATCGTTCCAAAATATTAGAAAAATTATATTATGTATGGAAATCTTCGTTGGCATAAATCAGTAAAATATCCTTTTAGCACAATTAAATCGCACAATATCACTGTGGAATACGGAAAACTGAGTTTGAGGAAGTTTCGTAAATTTCAAATTTTTTTTTTTTTTAATTCGAGTGTGTAATATGATAAATTGGATAAATAAAAATCAGTTGTTTTGTATGATAACTATAAGATCTCTGGACTCTGGTTAATTTAAATATGTAACAGAATTAATTTTTTTAGCTAGTCATTTTGCATGAGTAGGTATATTGCAATTCGAATATAAAATACAATAGTAGCCGCGGCATTTTCCTTTGGCCTAACTCTTAATTATTAAAAATTAAACTCAACACTTTAATTTATTTATTTTTCCGTTATAAATAAATTTATATTTATTTCAGCGCTATAGGAAAAGTTGAAGGTCACTTATGTAAATTCAAAAAAAAATGATTCTCATTAGTTTTTTAACAAAATTTTTACTTTTTTTGGAAACCATCGATCGTATGCACTTTAACTTGCTGCTCGTGAAAGCAGCTCTACAAAATTTACATTGGCTTGATGTTAACGTTACATACTAGTCACTCTTTTTCTTTCTTTCTTTTTTATTCATAATTAATAGTTATTAACGAAACATTTTTATAATTATATTGAATATAACAATATCACCATAGAGTTAAATCAAAGTGTCCAAAATTTTTGTACCACCTAAATGACCATTTAGATGAGCCGTTGAGATCTGGGGGTGAAACTCATTAAACAGTGACATAGTACATTGCACTTATTGGTGATCTGTGGAAAATAATCACCAATCTATAAGACACATCCACCCATCACATCGCTCAGTCTTCGAAGTTACACGAGTCGCATAGTAATATAGTTATTTTATAGTTATTGGAATTTACAAATTCACTCTGTTAATTTGATTTGCGAATGTTGATTTAATCGTAATATCAGATTGGAAATATTATTATTTATTTCTTAAAATATCCTAAAACATTAAACATAAAATTACAATACCAAATTACTCTAAACAGACTTTTAAAAAAACTAATATACGTACTAAAATAATTTATACATAAGACATCAAAATGTTATCATATAGGTAGGTACATAATTATATCAAAAAGTTAATAAGTTTATATAATATCTATTGATTTTAATGGTAATTGCAATCTATAAATTTATAATACAAAAATGTTTAAAACTATTGTGTAATTGAAAATAATCTAAAAAAAAAAGAAAAAGCAAGAAAAATAGGTACGTTTTTATCGAAACAAGTACACGATTGAAGTTAAAGTTAGAATAAAGATTGTAGACGACGCGAGAGCTATTGAATTCGACGAATGTGGCTGATCACCGATCTTGGTGAACCACGGAAGAACTTCAAGAGCGGCCGGATATTTGAGCAGCCATGTTCTGCCGATTATCGGAGGCGAGTCGGGATGGTTTTCGTCCCTCCACAAACCGGATGGCAGATAAATATCTCGATGTGTCGCGCGTTCGACAAGGACCGGAGCTACAAGAATATTTTCTCCCAAAAGAAATTCTACAAATAAAACATTCAAAATGAGTTATACTCAAAGATTTTTACACGAAACCGATTACTATTGTTATTATTGTTTTCGTTGTTTAATACGTTTACATAACGAAAAATTATGAGTCGATTTTCGAGTATACGCATCATCTCATTAGCTCTCGCAGTGACGGCGATGGACAAAAATTTTAAATACACTCGCCATTCAAAAGATAAAATAACCGTTACATGCATTGTGATTTGAAAAACATTATTACTGTGCGATTGTAAAATCATAAATTTGACCGCTAACAACGATATTGTACAATTCAGACTCCAAGCGGTCCAACGAATAAAAATTTAGTTGTTTACACTTGTACACGGACGACAGTGTACGTATGGTATTTAGATGGATTTCCGTACCGTCATCGATCGCATGTGCTTCTGGATCGGTGGGATCTATCCACCATACTGGTGGATTCACCGGACTGCCGTTACTCACTGTGTTTTTCATCAACTGTATTATGGTATCGGTATGTTTGCTGCGTAGGTTCATGAAATATTTGCAAACATTTACCGTCTGAAATCATCGAGCACAATACCATCAGGCACAACCTTACACGTACGGTTTATGTAAAAGAAATTGATTTTAGAACGCGGTTACCTGTTGATCGAAATCCCACGGTGTGTACGAGAACTGTACCGCTGGCATGAACACGTTGGCTTGCATCCATCTAATGTACATTTCTTTAGATGGCGGTTGGTCGTTGTACCCGTTGCCGCCGATCATGTCCGGCAGTACAAACGGATAACCGATCATGTTCAACTGAATCAGAGACGTTACCAATGTTGGTAATCCTAATCGATAATCCCATCGAGACTCGCGGTCTATCATCCTCAAGAAGTAACCGAACTCTTGACTGTTTCTGGACGATCTATATTCAATGCCGTTACCAAAAGTGACGATAGTCTTGAGGTACGCGTTGACGATGTTGTCAGGATAGTAAGTCAGGTCTTGGTCGTGAAACGCTTGAAGTTGAGGACTCCTGCGTGTGAATTTAAAAAAAAAATTTGTGTCGCACAAGTGATTATATAGCAAGGAGGTATTACGACTCTAAGATAGTTCGCGTATAGTTTGTGTAATATATTTATATATATATATATTTATTTTAACTTAAAAACCGGCAGAGTTCTTTGCACTAGGTTTCGAAAAAAAAAAAAAAAAGAACGACGTACCAACTAGACTCTCCAGCGTCAAACTTCAGCGTATCAACCCCAGACGTGGCCAGTAGCGTGCGGAGATTGTTAGACCACCAGGCCGCTGCCGCGGGATTCGTGAAATCAACATAAGACGCGTTGCCGTTCCACCACACTGATTCGACCGTGTTTTTCGTGCTGTTTACAAAGTATCCATTTATTTTAGCCCTCTCGTGGATTTCGTGACAGTCCAAGTTGACAAACGGATGAGTCCACAAAGAGACCTTGAACCCAATCGATTCTACGGCAAAACGTACGATAATTTCGATTATACGTTACCAACTAGAACAGTATAAGGACTAAATAGATTTACTGAAATCGTACAAAGGGATTTCGGTGTCTGCGTTCATTTCCTCGGTTAATCTATGACTTGTCGTGATTTTATTACTTTTTTTTTTTTTTTTGCTTAATATCACATACATAGTTATCACTCATACAGTATACCTACTACTAATATTTTGGACCGATATTTTGATTTTTTTTTTTTTAAAACCACGGTGATCCAAAAAAATAAATAAAAATTTTAAAAGTGCTAAAAATCGCTTGAAATCATCACACGTCCGCAATTTGTTCGGAATGCAAAATTTTCTGATTTCGAGGAAAACATAATATTTGTACCTTTTTTTCGCCAGTAATTTTTTCGTAAGACCTATACGTGATTATCAGTTTAGAATATTTAAGTACCCGCAGAACTCAACGTAGAAAAAATACACTTTTTTTTACATCATGTTTAAAAATTTTCAAAAAATAATTCATAGAATCATTTTTCAACATCGAAAATGTTTCGTTGTAAAATATTTCGATTTTTTTGGAAATAACATTTTTAAAAATTAATTAATATACATACATCACAAGGTCGTGGTGAAGTTCAAACAATTTTAACCCTTCGTAAGTCACACACCTATTATATTATATGACTTTTACAATATAACGAGAATCCCCAAATTTCAATTTCGACCACAGTAGAAATTATTATGATATTTAATCCGAATCAGTAACCAACCCGAATTAGTGGCGCACTATCCGTTTGCAGCCCATCACTCTTATTTTAGATTCTGAGCGACGAGCGAGGAATATATTGTTTTTAAAATGACGTTTTTTTTTTTTTTTCTGTCATCAACTTTTCGTACAGAAGGAATGCTCCGATTTTCAATGAAAGCTCTTTGAACTCCGGTGGAAGCTTATTTTTAAATTTTGCTCACTTTTTGAATTTTACCCCAAAAATCGAGAATTTAACGGCGAAAAAGTTGAAATTTTCCGGTTTGTAATGGCGTCTGAATGGGCAGAAGGAGTTTTCGTCACGTTGAATACAACGTGAAACTTGGTATTTAGGCTTTAAATTTTATTGTATTTTTCGATAGTTTGATTATTTTCCGAGTTGTGTGCCGAAAACGACGAAAAAGTCCCCGGCGTCAGAATCCGTATATTGTTAAAAAAAAAATTATCGCACGTCGTTTTCAAACTTTTGCGTACTAAACTAATTATAAACACGTTATAAAACATTGGAAAAAAAAAAAAAAATTTTCTAGGTAGTAGGTATAATACACTATTTTTTACACATGCGATCTAGTTTTTTGGCCGTTACATTCGAAAAACGATCGGAACATGCTGAAACTTTTACATAATATGCACAGAACTTTGAAATTCCCGACAAATCTACCACGACGTATGTGTATGTATGCTAGACAACTGAGCTCGCTCGGGATCGTTCTTTCGATGGCGACGATTGCGATCATCGCGTTCAGACGAACGCGTTCGAACCAGTGACCCACCCACAGCGCGTGGTCGGCCACACCGTCTGACCACGTCTACCCACGCGACCCGGAGTGCCCTTTTTAATTCTTTTCTTTTTTTTTTTAACACTTTTACAGCACTCACTCAGCTCGTCGGTGAGCCCTTTGACGTCTGCGAACCTCGACTTGTTGAACTCGGCGCTGCCGTAACACGTCTCCCAGTTGTCGTCGATCTCCAACGTGCCCAGGGGGAATCCGCTGTCCACTATCTGTCGCGCGTAACCGAGGACGGAGGACGCGTTCACGTTCACCTTGTACCGGGCCCACGTGGACCAGATGGGGTACTTCACCGCGTAAGGGTCAGGGACGGAAGTCGGCGAGCCGAGCACGTCCCTGACGGCGTTCTGGTGCGCCGCCCTGGGGTCGCCGTACTTGCACGCGCGGAACCGCATCACGTTCCTGCGCTTCCTGTACGGCCCGGTCACCTTGGCCGTGAAGCACATGTGGCCCGGCCGCGGACCGTTGATGTCCACGAACAGCGCGACCGTGTCGTCGATGTGGATGTAAAACCCGTCCGAGTTGAAGAAATACGACTCGACCACCTGAAGTTGCGAGTTTTAGTTATAGAAAAAGCCGGTCAGCTTACGATTTCGTTATGTTTCATCGCGTTTCTCCCAAACACCCGTTTAGCTATCCTTCTTCCGTCCCTCGGATCGTTCACATCCCCTACGCGCGTCGCGCAATCGTTTCCGTCCATCTCTCCTCTGGTCCGCCTCTTTTTCCTCCTATCAACCGCTCTTCTTACTGCTTCAGTTTCTCCTCTCCTCGTCCGCACGTGTCCCCGAACCACATCTCGGCCTATTTTCCCTCGCACAACTGTTGTTCGCTGTATCGACGTAGTAGTTACTAGTGTGACCAGTACCACCAGCTCTTACACATTCGCGTTTCGTCGTATTCCGTCTTCTCTATTTTTTTTACTCCACTCGTCCATCTCGTTTCGGTTTTATTATTATTATACTGTATAGTGTGATTGGCGTATGAAAATTTCGTGAAATAGTTTTAAAAAAATGTCCCCGACCTACTCAAGTGGAGTAGGTCGCTAATTCTGTAATGTAATTTAAGAAACAACTGCGAAATAACAATCGGTGTACTGGCATCAACCGATGACGTTGCCACCACAAAAATAATTAAAATCGTTTAATTCGATTAAACACGCGTTCGAACACCTTGAAGTATGTATGGTATCGAGGTTTCTTATTTTCGGCTTTTAAACCGTTCCAGCAACGTAGGTATCATAAAAGTCATGTTTCGCAAAAAAAGTATCACGCCAACACCGCCGCGCAGCGATTCGCGGTAAAGTTGTCATTTTCATATTTATTTTCGGCGAGTATAAATCGATACTGATATTTTTACACGTAATTTTGAAACTCGAACGAAACGTTAAATCATTGTAAATATTGTATAGAAGGTAGGTGTGTACAATGTACATTGCTACCGTGTGTTTAAGGTCAATTTTTTTTTTATTACTACTATTATATTTGTGCGTTTAGTAATGAAATGAGTTCTGTTTACCGATAAAAACTTGTTTAAACAAATTAATACGTAGATAGATACGTAGCATAAGTGTGTGTGTTACACAATTATTTGTTTGCTTGTTACAAAACGTCGGCTTTCGTTTTTAAGCTTTTATTTCTCTCTCGTAACGTAATCAATCAATTAAGCATCGATGCAACATAAAAATGGACAAGAATAATAACGAATATCACGAAACACTAGACCTATGATAACAATTATTGTTACTCACTGCTTGAGAATCAGTTTCTCTAGTCACGTACGCGTTATTCGTCCAATTAAGTTTGTTCAATGGCCAATGCTGATAAGTGTTTTCGGCGCCCCCGTACCAATGACTGTTACTCATATCGACACAGAATCCCACAACGTCGTTCATCGATTCGGTCACTTGTTCGTAGTTCAAACATTCCCGTTTGTCGGATTTCGAAAACTCACGTACGTAGTCCTCGTTGACTTTTTGTTTTTTCTTACAAACGCTTGGATCCGTGTCGATACAACCTTCGTAGAAATCCAGCTTTAAGGATTTAACCGTTGGAGCCTCTATAATATTACAATACGAGTGCGAATCGTTCGAATTAAAAATTATTAAAACTATAGAGAATAATCAAAGACAAATCGGACGAATAAAAAAAAAATATTTACTTCCATATTCCACAAGTAGTGTATTGTTTTGATTGTCTTCGGAAAATAAAAAAACATTGTCAGACGCCAAAGACGCTGGCACCGATGTCAAAGCGACGATCCAACATACTGTGAATATAATAGAACAGAGTTAAATGCTATTTGAACGCACGGTTTTGAATGTAACGTGGGTGTACAATTTATCGCGTAAACCGTTTCAAGTTTGAAATGCGGTGTTATTTACGAATATTTTTCGAAAAATAAATCACAGATTGAAGAACCGAAAAAAATAACTCTGTCGTGCGATTTTTAAAATGTTTGGTTACCTACGTAGAAAGCTAAATCTCGCTAATTTTTTATTCAAAACTTTTTCTCGAAGATTAAAGTTTTGATTGAATAAAAACAACAAAAAAAAAAAAAAATTAACATTTTCGAAAACTTCATAGTTCTATTATTCTAATTAGCTCAAAAATGGTTGAAATATTTTGAAATTAGTACCAAACATGTACTTTGTACTATATAAAAAAATTGTGTCTTAATTTCGGGTCTTTTCAATCATTATTTTAGAAGTTATATAACCAAATAACTAAATCGATTTTGTTAAAAACACGAATTTATAGTACTTTTTCAGGGTTTTTCAAAATTTGTTTTTTGGGTAACACTTTTTTGGAAACATTTTCTTATAGTTCAACTTATATTATCCTCGTATCTCGATCACCTATTTTTCGAAATTTTCTGAGGCAAAAAATCCACCCAGCAGTTTCCAAATGTTTAGAAGAAAAGTGTTTATAAATATTGGAGCGATTACGGTACAGGGCGTACTATACAAACGATCAATTTATCATTAAGAACAGTCCACGCCGATGTAGTGACGACATTTTAAACGGTTGACCAAAATACTTGAGAGTTTCACAAATTTGCAACAGATACATGTATAAACAAGCGTGATAATCAAATCGTTTTGACGGTAACTTTTCTGCCAAAAATCTGAAAATGGAGACCTTAAAGAACTATAAGGAGCTAAGTCCCCTATCCGTATGCAACCACTTTACCGTCTTTACAAACTAAAAAGCACAAAATAAAACAGTTATATATGCAACAACAAAAAAAAACACTTTTAAAATCGAGCCTTTCTTAAAAAAATCGTGAAATCTTCATAAAAACCATAGGTACCAATCGATTTCGTTAGACAACGGTTGATCGATATGCAAGTGGTTGGTACAGTTTTCATCACAATCAACGTGACGAGCTCTATGAAGTAGACTAACGTGTATAAATTTATTTTAAATTGTGTCTTTTTAAAAAAAAAAATTTTTTAACTCATTATTTCTACTGTACAATCATCATTGAACACACACACACATCACGATAAAACAACGTAATTGAGTACGCTAAATGGCCTACGTTTAAAAAAAAATCGAATGGATCATTAAAACATGTATACGGACAGACCGCTGTCAATTATTTCGTGTTTATACGTTTTATAAAACCCGGCATTAGAGTTATGAATCGACTAAGCATAATGTTATAATAGTTACCTAGGTGAATAATCATGTTTTTCGGTGTTTCGCACTGGAAATTCAAAGTAGGTACAGAGTAGATGATGGTAGGTCCTACGCGTGATAAACGTCGGTGGATCACTGACAGCTGTACAACGTGTGTAACCGTGTTATATATTACACTATAAGTAACAGTTTTGTTTATCGTAAACAAAAATGAGATTTATGACTTATCCGATAAGACAATGCTCGCGTCACACAAAATCCAATAAAAAAAAAATGGTACGGAATTACGTGCAAAACACAGTGTTACTGAAGTACTCTGTTTGTACGAATATCATCCATATCCTATGCAACTGTTATTTTATTTTTCAATTAATCCTTCGTTCGACACAAACCGTATGTATAGCACCGTTTAAGGCGGAAGTCTGAGTACATTTTACCCGGCAAAACTGTTTAATGAGCGCATGATGATTATAATAATAATATTACCTACATCGAATCGACGTGTGGCGTCTTTAGGCAAATACGGCCTTGGCGCTTGTTTTTAATAATGTAGGCACTTATACGAGCACACACGTATCAGCTATGTAATGATTTGATAATACGTTATATAACGTTCAGAGATGGGAACGATTTCGGACGAAACAGTTTTAGATTCTGAGCGAATAACGTTTTAAATAATTGTTTTTCTGTGAACAACTACTGGCAAACTTACGGCAAACGTGTTTTTTACGATTCAGTTTTTTTTTTGACCATAACGTCCAAAATAATGATGGGAACAAGGTGAAACTTTTGCATAATGTTAAAATTGTATAGGTAAGATACAAGTTTAGTAAAAGTCTTTTGAAAAATTTTTTGGCTAAGTACAGAACTTTGGAATTCTCGAAAAATTTACCAGGACGTATACTAGACAACTGAGTTGGCTCAGAATCGTTTTTTCTTAGGCAGCGATTTATCGTTGTTTTCAGATAATTAAAATTTTAACAAGCCGCAAATTCCATACCAGCGACTAACCCAAAGCGTCACCACTCCGTCAAACTATGACCCCGGATCTTTGTCAATAAAAATTATAAATCACGATCGCGGATTGTAAAAAAATGTTTTGGATTTTCAAAAACTTTTTTTTTTTATGAGGATTTTTTGATCTCACTTTCAAAAATCAATTTAAACACGATTTCGAGCTAAATAGCTGCAGGGGCGAAATCCAGACCGTTAAATTCTATTACAAATATTGGACCCCTCCCATAAAAAATTTCTGGGTACGCGCCTCGATCGATTGTACATTTTTTGTTAGTTTTGATGATTTCGAATTATGTCTTCGATGTAAATACTAATTTATGAAAAACATGAATCAATTCAATAGTTGAAAAACATAAATTACTCCAACCCTTGTTCTTTTACTATTATTTGAAATTATCTTAGTACAAAACGTTTTGTATTTAATTGTTTGTATTGTGTATTATATTGAAAATAAACATGTTAAATGTTTACTACTTATTGTTGACCGTTTTTCCTAACAAACATCTACATTTTAAACATAAATTAGATTTTTACTATAAAGTTTAGTGTTTACTACAACCATCGAATTGGACACACGCTATTGTACCCAAAGTACAATTATTTATGCACGATATCGTTGTTATAATTTAGTGCGATTATTTAAAGTTAGTTTTTTAACAAACACTGGTTCATATATTAATGTAGGTACTTTTATAATTTAAACTATCTACCTATACTATACTTTAACGGTAAAAAAAAAAAAAAAGTAATAAAAAGGATACGCTGTTGAGTTACAACTTACGAACGTTCAAATTTCATCGTATCAGACTACAAGAGGAAGTAAATTTGAAGGGTTGCGCTAAAATATTTTGTAAAAACGAAATAGCACTCAATCCCCTTCAATTCCAAACACTCTTTCATCATTATACATGAAAGGACATTAAATATAAAATAAATATCTACCTAAACGTCAAACTAACATAGAAGAATTATTTCAAACCCAAATATTAGTAATAAATTTAAAACTACTATCACAGATAACATAAAATTATATCATCATATCTACTATAAAGAAGGAAAATACATCATACCTTTAAAGTACAAGTATGATACCTAAATTTCTTATTAATCTGTTTGTCTTTTGACTTTTTATCTTCTTAACAAAAACTTGAAACAGTGTGATTTTCATAAGCGTTGCCTACTAGCTACAATTGATAACATCCTCTAGTTAATTACCTATTTAAAAGCTTAAAAATAATCTACTGATAATTTATTGTTTTGTAGTTACAATACATTTGATTATTTCTACTACTTACATTCGAAAAAGTAGAGTATCGATTTCTCTGTTTTAAGTTCGGAGTGCGGCGAGGTATAAATTGATTTTACAATTTTTTTTTTTTTCCAGTAGGCACTTCCGGGTAGAAAAAATACCGTGATCCTTTCTCATTACCAACCTTAAAAGATAGATGTGTAAATCAATACCTAAATGGTAGTTAGGTTGAAAACTTCTTTGACTTCTTAATTTTATTATTTGAGATATGTTCCAAAAACAAAACAAAATTGAAATTTCGAAAATTGCTACAAAAAATTTGAAATTTTCACACATCACATTACTAAGGGTCAAACAAATTACATTTTTGTTTAGATATATTTAACTTTAATTTAATCCAAACAACATTTGTATCTAGATGTATTCAATATTGGGTTGAACATTTTTGGAAAGTAGTTAAAACAATTTTGGTTTATAGACTTTTTTTAGTTTTTCGGATTTGTCATTATGTGTTTTTAGCCATATGTGTTTCTTCAAAAAATGTTTAAATTTGTTGAGATATTCACACATGTCATTATTATAACGGACGAAATTTAAATGCTTCATAAAATTCCAAATAGTACCTATTGATCTATCTATCACTCAATCAATAAAATGGATTTCTAAAAATATTATCTATTGAATAATATATAATATATATTTTATTAATTTGTAATATTCTTTGTTTGGTAGACATTATAAAAGTTCTTCACTTAGTTTACTCAAACTATTTGTGTACCTAATTTTTTAAAAAACTTCTACATCTATAGTTATTTCAACCATTGTACATCATTAATCATTATGAAACTGTTTTGCACCGAGTGAAAACTGTAGAGTTCTCAAGCCCAATACACTTGTATTCTGTCGATGTTTTTTACAATTAAGTTAAGTACTAGGATTACAATAAAAATCAACAACAAATTCCCAAGCACGTACTTCAGTGCCGGATACAATTTAATGCAAACACTTGTTTTTGATAACCTCGTGTTATGATTTTATAACAAAACATAATGAGTTCAGCATTTGTACTTGTCATAACGAAAAATAATGGCTAAACATTTTGTTCCTTGAGTTTTTAAAATATATTGAATACCTATCTTTCCTCCAAAAAAATTATGCCAACACATCTAGGTATTAATCATAGTTTCTTCATTTCCTTATTGTTATGCCTACTACACTACTCCATTATACAAACACAAAAAAAAGTTTAATCTTCTGTCTACTTCCTATATTATATCTGCGCAGGAATTGGAACATGAGAATTATTAACAGCATAAAGAGCGTCAGAACCAGTCAGAGTAACAACAGGACAGAGGCAAGAGAGGATCCACTTTCACCCGTTCTCTTAAAATTAGTGTTGGAAAATGTTGTCAGAGAAGCAAGTATCACTGTAGGTTTATCGTAAGGGTTGTTGGCCTTCTAGCCTGCGCAGAGGATATTGCAATTATAGGGAATAGTGTAGAAGTTAAATCATAATATCAGAAACTCATAAAGACTGCGGAAAAAGTTGGTTTACAGATCAATGATAGAAAAACAGGGTATATATAATAGTAAATAGAAAAGAGGTTAATTACCGACAAAGTGAAAATAAAGAAAGTAGAAAACCACAGTTTTAAAAGAGTATCCCACTTAAATTATTTAGGATCAATATTAATTTATAACAATTATATAAAAGTAGAAATTGATACTAGGGGGCTGTCCACAAAGGACGTCACGCCTTAGGGGGGGGGGGGGGGGTTCGCAAAACGTGACCATTAGGTAAAATTTGGACCATTTTAACCTAAAAATTTGTGACAAGGGGGGGGGGGGGGGGAGTCAAAAATTGCCGGAAAAAGCGTGACATCCTTTATGGACAACCCCTAGACTAGAAAATGTGGATAACTGCTATTATGGGTTGGGAAAATTACTGAGCTCTGAAGCTATTTCTAAAAATTTTTAAGTTCAGATATTACATACGATGTTGATACGCCCAGTGGTCCTATACGGCTGGGGGACTTGTCCTCTCAGGAAAACGGAACAAATAAGATTAGATGTTTTTGAAAGAAAAACTCTGAAACGGATTTTTGGACCATTTTGATTGGATGATCAAACTGGGGAATCGAGAAAACGACATAACCAGGAACTCCAGAACCTAATTTAACGCCCTAACATTACAAAAGAAATTACGGTCAGAAGACTAAGATGGGTACAACATGCATGGAGGAAACAGGGATCATTGATAAGGACCGTAATCAAAAACAACCCAGTAGGAAAACTACCCTTGGGAAGACCTTGCTTAAGATAAAAGGATTGTGTTGCTAAAGATGTATGAAGAATAGAAGTTAAATTAAATTAGAATGAAGTAGCAGATTGATGTGTTAACAAGTTTAAGAATTTTCCGCCAATTTTTAGCCGCGTTCTAAAGAATAAACACTCAGTTTCCCATTGGATTTTGATGTATTTTGTTGGGTTTTTTGGTAGCAAATTAAAAGTAATTTTCTTATACTATACAGTATTTTGTACAAAATAATGTACTTTATTAAAACAGTGTGTTTTATTGAATATCTAAATAAAAATGGCTATAAAAATCCATAAAATTTACAGTTAATAACACAAACAAACAAATTAAAAACCAGTCTCCCAGTTTATTTTTTGCTGTTGTTCCCGCAACATGTAACATACTATTTTGTCTCCTGGATTCAATCTTATTGTAGTATCTTCAAAACGTAACCCACATTCCATATTAGTTTTGATTGTAGCCACTTCATCTTTTAGATGCCGCATTGAGGCCAATTTCCCTTTTTATAGATACAAATTATTATTAACAATGTTGATTTTTCCATTAATATAAAATAGGTATGTTTATAAGAGCTTACCTCTATAAATAACATTATCAGGATCACGAACTACTTTAAAGAATGCTGCTTTTTTCAATATACCACTAGTGCATCTACATCCAGCAACCGGTATTTTTTTTTTATTTTCATTTATTAAAAACTCTTCTAATACACTGGCTTCTCCTTTAAATTAATGAAATTAATTACAATTTTAAAACAATAACTGCATTGAAAATTATTTAATAATTAACATAACAAAACTATAAACATTTTAACTAAAAAAATTAAATACAAATACAAATTCAATAATTACCTTGAACATCTTCAACTTCAACTGGAGGTAGACAGTTGTTCATCTCTTCTTTTATATCATCTATCAGTTTGTAAATAACATTATGTTGTTTGATAGTGACACTATTTTGTTTAGCATTTTCTTCGGCATCTTTTAAAGTACCAACATTGAAAGTGTAAACTATAGCTAAAATTAAAACACAGAGAAATGTAGGAATATTTTTACATCTTCAACTAATTTACATTAATTTTCTTTTAGGTAAAATAACAAGTTTTACCTTTAAAAACACTAGCGTATTCAATATCACTAATATTTACATTGCCTATACCATAATGAACAATATCTAATTTACATTGATTGTTGTCATACGTTTCTAATACATCTAAGATTGCTTCAACAGAGCCAATAACATCTCCTAAAAATAATCACAAAAACGAAATTAGATAATTCAAAAATGTATTAATTACAGTAATTATTAATTGTTTTTAAGACCTTTAATAACAACATTTAACCTAATTTCTTCAATTATTTCATTTTTTTTATTTTGTAATAGTTTTTCTTGATAAAGCGCACTGAATTTTGTTCGTCTGTAAACTATGCCTTTTTTTTTTTCTTCCAAATGAGCTTTGTACTCCTAATATAAAAATAACATTTCAATAAATTATACTTGCAATTTTATTTAAATTATGTACACAATCAAAACTGAAAGGGAATTATTTTAGAACACAAATTGTATCCAAATCTGCTCATTGCCCGCATGACTTGTAACCATTGTTGTCTTTAGGAGAGGGAAATTAGACCTCAGACAATGAAACGTTGTCATTTGGATGCGTAAGCAACTTGCATTATCTCGGTGTACAGAGTGTAGTTAGTAATTACCTTGTTATGCTCTTCAAGTTTAGTAGATATTACTTCACTATCTTCCATTTGTTTTTCTTCTATAGATTTAGATATACGATAATCAACTACTTCCCTTGCACGTTTCTGAAACATAGATGATAGTAAGTAAATAATTCATATTAATCAATATCATGGTTTAGTTTGAATAAAAACAATAAACAATATTTTAGACTTAAAAATAATTACATCAGACGAAACTTGCAAAAATTCTTGGCCAGCTTGGGGTAAATCTTTCCATCCAATAACTTGAATTGCATCTGACGGATTAGCTTCAAGAAGAACATTATTTTTATGATCCAGTATTGTTCGTACTTTTCCCCAAGCTGTACCAGCTACAAGTATACTGCTATGTAATAATTTCCCCCGTTGAACAAGAACTGTAGCTATCTTTCTAAAGAAAAAAGTTTTAAAATCAATTATTCATATACGTATACTATATATGTAATTATGTACATTCAATCTTGATTTATTCAACAAGCAATATATATAAAATATTATTGATTAGAACATAAATGTATTGTAGTGATTAGAATACACTAAAAACAATTTTAAGTTAAGGTACATATGATTAAATTTAAAGAAAACAACTTAGGTACTTATTTTCTATTACAATAAATGACTTAAAACATGTAAAAATCATTACATAAACTCACCCTTTTTTACTATCAAGTTTTGATTCTATTATTACACCTTCTGCTGGAGGGTTAGGATCAGCTCGTAAGTCCAAGATTTCAGCTTGAGTAAGAATTGATTCAATTAAATCGTTAAAATTAGTACCATGCAAGGCTGATATTTGAACTGCTTGAACACTACCACCAAATTCTTCTAGGTCTAGTCCCCCTTGAGTTTGCAACATTTTCTTACAACGTTCCTAAAAAATATATTTTCTTAATCAATACTCATTTAAATATTTTGCAGCTGTACTAGGAAATACTTACTATATTTGCAGTCGGTTTGTCTATTTTGTTGATTGCTACTATGATAGGTACTAAAATAATGTTTTAATATACAAAGTCGTATCAGTAAATGAAAACTTTTACATCAAATTGTACATACTATATATTTTATACCTTTTGCATGTTTAGCCATTCGTATGGACTCAATAGTTTGTTCTTTCACACCATCATCAGCTGCTACTACTAATACAACAATGTCTGTAACTTGTGCACCTCTACTTCTGATAGTGGCAAAAGCTGCATGACCCGGTGTATCCAAAAATGTAATTTTTTTTCCGTTTTCCAAAACCACTGGTGTTGAGATAAATATAATGAAATACGTACATTCAATATTCAGTTTAAATAATTAAAAAAATACCTGGAAATGCACCAATATGTTGAGTGATAGCACCAAATTCAGATTCAGCAACTGATGCACTCCTTAAAGTATCTAATAACGTAGTTTTCCCATGATCTACATGTCCCATTATTGTTACAACAGGATGTCTCAAAACGGTAGATTCATATGGAGGAGGTGGCCTGAGATAAAATAAATAATTAATATTGTACAAAAAGTATTAAATTAATTTTTAAAAACAGCACCATAATAGAAAAAAAAAAATATTAGTTAAGTAAAAACAAAACAAAATGATAATTTTGGTTTACCTTTTAAAAGCGTCTTTCAAATGATCGTCGGATGATTTTTTGCTTTTATTAGGATTTGATACTAAATTAGACTTAAATCCACATTTTTTCACAATTTCACTGAGTAATGGAACGTTGTTTATTACACTTGTCGGTTCAGAATATATATGTGCATTTCTTACTAGTTCAATTATTTTAAGCACATTATCTGTTAAATTGAAGTAAAATATGTCAAACGTTAACAAGCTGAGAAAATTATTCTGCCTCAAAAAAAAACTCTTTATTTAAGTAGATACGTAACTAACAATGTTGCCATAATCAGTACACAACAAAAACTTTTAGATCAACAGTTAAGAATAATTTTTTTTGACCATTCATGCCATTCAAGCCATCATGTACTTTGAAAGATTTAAGAAGTGACTTAGGTCTATAATTTTAAAATAGTAGTGAATTAATAATTTACCTACTGGTATTCCAGTAGCACTTGCCACCTCTGAAACGGTCATATTTTTCCAAACATCGATAGTTTTGTTTTCTTTTGGTTTTAAATCAATCACGGGCGTAGTAAAATTTTTCTGGGAATAGACAAACATAATCTTTATCAAGTAATTATTACACTCGACTGTATGCAAACGTAAGCTGTGTATTAGCTATAGTGCTGCATTTGTGTCTATAAAATGATTTGAATACGACTTTGATTTAAAGTTGTGTCGTACGAATTATTTCACTTAAGTTAACAAAACTACTTGAAAAATATTATCATTGCATATATAATGTTTAATACAACAATAATATAGTGCAATAATGGTATTACTTTACCCTTTCTTCTCTTGATTTTCTTTTTTTTCTCATTATGGCTGATACGTGTATTTTGGTTTTGAACAGTTCAGAACAACACACTGTCGCCGGATATCTTCGAACAATGATACCCAACCTGAAAAAAAAAAAAAAAGGAACCAAGTTATACTTTGACAAACAAATTTGTATTACTCACAAAAAAAAAAAATACTCACAAATTAACACTCCTAGCGGTACTGAACATTTTGCAATAGTACCCGCTTAGTATTTACATTTAGGACTAGTAATAACCGTACAAGGGTATAAAATGTTTAAAAGTGAGAACAACAACAATAATATTGGCGACAGTACCGCTGTTTAATATTTTTTAACAACAGAATTTCATTTATACAGTGACGGTACATCGTAAAAAACAATTATTTTCAATTTCAAAAATATTTTTCAATCGCTTAACGCTAATCACGGTTGCGGATTAGTAGATAGGGAGTGCGGGACCGTATCTCTTTAGCCTGCTTGAAATTTACAGCTTTGCAACGCGTCTTATCAAAATATAAAAACGTTACTGATAGCAAGCGGCAGTGTAAATTACAACAGTTGTCGAGTGGCATTATAATTCGTCCGTTATCTTTACTGTTTACCGCCAAAAATCGTTTGATAACGTTGGTTTTTTATTGTTATTATAAAATAATAATAAATTTATAATAAATAAATAATATATTATAGGTATATACTTTTTGTGACATTTATTTTATGTTTTTTTTTTCGTTCCAATGATTGCAGATTGCAGTATTTCACAGTTTGCTTAAAAGTTAAATCTAGATTGTTCAAACCAATACGATCTATAAGCTGTGTAAACACACAACATTAAAGTTAAAATTGATCAATCATAATTTCATAGTAAAAGCTCCGGTTCGAGCATGATAACTTCACACACTAATTGCAGCTATAAGGAATGATGTAGGCGACCAGACACACCTTAGCCCGTGGCTAAAGTAACCGTTATAGTTTAAGAAATGAGTACCAATTGTGACATTATGGAGCTAATGAAAGATTGTGGAACGGAATTCAACATGTCTACTGTTATGCAGTGTGTACAAGAATTAAAAGCTTGGCAAGAGTCTGAAGAACAAAAATTGTGCGTGAATCCAACAATGGACGCTCTGACAAACAGAATGGAAGATGTGTTGAAGTCTTTTGATATTCCCAATAATGCGCATGGTATGTCTTTATTTTCAATTCGGTTTGGGTACTTCTCAAACTTATAGTTTTAAGGTATTAAGTACTAATATAAACAACTTGTGTCTATTTACTCATCTTAGATTGTGTACACTTTAGTACTTAAAATTTGAATGTTTCATCTTGCGTTATTTCCAAACAGCAAAAATAATTGGTACCTATTGTTTTTCTAAACAAACGTTTAAAAATCATCGTGTAAATTAATTACAATAAAATACATAGAGACGTGTCATTGACTCCCAAAGAGGTGATACAAAAAAAATCTGACGGAAGACCTCTGATATAAATCACCTCATTTTATTAGCTATAGGTTACAGGAATGACGGAACATTTGAAACTTTTTAAAGAATCAGTCTCTTTTAAATTGTCAATTGTTCAAAACGTATTAATAACACCATTTACCCAAATTAATGAATTTTTATATTTTACAATTTCTTGTTATTGTTTGGGTTTACCTAAAGACTATATTTTTAAAAACATTTTCAGAAAATTATTGTGATGATGGGGTGTCTTCCTTCTCAGAGATAGATGAAGAGTTAATTAAGAATTTTGGCTACCAAAAAGCTGTTTCATCTCCATCTCCGGTTAGTAAAAGTTTAAATTTCAAAACATATAATTTACATAACAATTAATATCAAATAATTTTAACTGTTTATTTTTTTTTTTTTTTTTAGATTTTGAATTTACAGAACAACATAGATATTTTATCACCTAATAAAAAGGTAGATCAAACCTCCAACACTAGCTCAGTAGATTTTGTTCAACATACAGCAGAAGAAAATCATTTAGAAGATAAAAATAGAGTTGAACATCCAAAAAAACCATTTTTGAAAAGAGGATCCGGTTTAGCTAGGTATGGTTTAAATCTAGATGAAGTAAAAAGAAAACCTGGAACTTTGAAATTTCACAAACCAAAAATATCAGTTCCTCCAAAAATTAAAGCTCCCAGAAAGTGTTTAATTCAAGTCCAGTCATTTCCCAAAACAGATTTTGGTAAACTTATTTTAGCATTCAATTTTAAGCGAAATATATTCGTAGAAATTATTATTTAATTTATTTGTTTTCAGTAAATAAGCCATTAGAAAATGCACGTTTAGATTTGAAAAAAGTTAAAGAAACTAATTCATGGAATAGGTATGAACCAAAAGATCTATCAAATAATGAAGAAAATCATAACAGTCATGAGCAGAGTGAATTACGTGCATTTGAAATATTAGAAGAACGCGCTAAAAACTCAAATTTAAATGCATCGTCACCTACCGTTTGTCAACTTTTAGAAAAAGGTCGTTCTAAAAACAAAGATAATAAAAAAGTTCGATCATTGGATATAGTTCGTTCATTAAATTTTAATGGAATGAATTCGTCTACTCCTCAACGAAATTCTAAAGACTCCGAGGATTCTTACTCGGATTCTAGTCAGGAATGTGATCCACTTGATTTAACAGAAAATCTGATAAAAGATTCAAATAAAAACGGAAAAACAAAACATATCAATTCTACTAAAGCTGAACAGGTTATTTTAACAGAAAATGAAAAAAAATATTTGAACAACTATACTAAAGAGTCTGGATTAGTAAAAAATATTAACTTAGATCAATCATTTGATACAGAATTGCTTAGTAAGAGACTGGAACAATTAGAATCTGAGATTGAAACATTCCGTGCTGAAAATAAAAAGTTAATAAAGTTGCAACGAGAATTTGAGACCGAAAGACAACAATTTTTCAAAAATAAAGATGATTTTGTCAAAAAAATGGATGAAGCAAAAAAAAAAGAAGAAGACAAATTGGCAGAGGAAAGAAAAAAATTCTTAAAAGAAAAAATGTTGTTTGAAAAAAATGCCAGAGAATTAAGAAACAAACCTAACAGAGAAGAAAGAGAGGAAATAAAAAAACTTAACAAACTGGTTTGTTTTATCGTTTTTGTATTCTACAAATATTTATTAAAAAGTGTGACTTGATTTTTAGATTACTGAGTTAAAAGAAGAATTCAACAAAAAAGAGTCTCGATGGGCTACTGGTCAGGCACGATTGAGGACTCAAATGAAACTGCTTGAAAATAGCAATGCATCTTTGCGCAGTGAACTTGAGTTGTTCAAGAAAACATCTATGAACAAAAAAGTTGTAAGTTGAAAAATATATTTAAAATAATATGAAAATATGTTACCTGTACTTATTATTAATTTTAGGTAACTTTTAAAACACATTCTGAAAAACAAGCTTTGAGAAATACCAAAAATATTCATAATATAAATGCAGAACTGAGTAAACTTACTTCTGATGATGTATCATCTATGATTGACCCTCAAACTAAAAAAATTCCAGCGCCCATACTGAGGAAACCTACCGTCACATCTATTAATTATAAATCTTCTAATGAGTCGTCATCTGATGATGATGGTCAAACATGTAACAATGATGAAGATGATGTTACTGAATCTAATGATTGTAATAGTACTCAACACAGTAGTCGTGATGTAGTGCGTGAGACTGTTTTAAATGATGGACGAAAAGAAATTTTATATTCCAATGGTAATTTAAAAAAGATTTCTGCTGACGGAGCTACTACAAAAGTCATATATTATAACGGTGATGTGAAAGAATCAAGAGAGGATTCTGAACGATACTATTTTGCTGAAACTAAAACGTACCACACAACTTATAATACTGGCTTAGAAATAATTGAATTTCCAAAGTAAGATCAATATTGTAATATAAAATGTTTGATTAATCGTAAAATATTTATTTGAATAGTTAAATATAATAGATATTTGTATTTGTACAGTGGGCAAACTGAAAAACATTACAAAGATGGAAAAGTGGAAATTGAATATGTAGATGGTAAAAAACATACTGTTTATCCAGATTCTAAGGAGGTTTGGAATTATTTAGATGGTTCTATTTTAACTATAGATCCTAATGGGCAACGTGAATTAGTGTTACTTAATGGTCAACGAGAAATACACACAGCCGATTACAAAGTATGTTCTCTTCTTCAAGTACAGTATAAATTATTGTTTGAATCATGAACTTACCGATTAGTTAGATCCCCCAATCTATATTTGAAAGTCAATTGATCATATCAGTACAGAAAATAAGGTATACATAAAAAAAATTTCTTAAAATTTTTATGCAAAAATTGCAACGTACAAAACATAGGATAAAAAAAAATCTAAAAATTGTTATGGGTCGTGTTGAAAGCATATTTTGTCTATGCAAAACTGAAATGAAGTTATTTATAGAGAGACTTAATATTTAAACACACATGTTTTAAAGACTGATTCTTTTGAAGAGATTTGTTAAAAAATCATCCTAAAAAACTTCTTATTTTTATACTTGTGGGTTAAAAATAAATAACAAAATTTACGTGTGTTTGTATTTTTAGAAAAGAGTGTATCCTGATGGTACAACAAAAATTGTGTATCCAGATGGGTCACAAGAAACTAAATATCCTGATGGAAGAGTAAGAAAAAAAGACAAGGATGGAAATCTAACATTAGATACCAGTGCTTCTTCATAGAAAGTTTGCCAATTTGATTATTGTCATTTGTTAAATTTTACTTAAAATAACTTTTATTTTTATAACTGTGTACATTTTTTACAATTTTATTTTTTTTATATTTTATAATAAACATAGATTTTATAATAAGGTCTATGATAATAAGTAGTAGACTTTTTTAATTATTTGACTGTTGTTGTTTATAAATATTATTTTACTTATTATTATGTGTTTTTGTACAATGAATGTGCGTGATTAGCAATGGAACACTATACCATTTAGAAATATCTTTAATAAAACATTACAATTTTAAAAAATCAAATTTTATTTTTACCATTTTATTCTTTGTGCTTTCACAAAGTTGGTTGTCCTTGGAACTCCTTTGTCAATTCTTGGATCTCTCGGTACCATAAAAATAATTAAATATTTTTATGTTTTTTCAAAACTGAAAGAACTTTTGTTTTTTGGACTCTTGTGGTTCAAAACCCAAACATTAACCAATACCAATGTTCAAACACTTTTATTAGAGTGCATTACAACACTCACAAAATATCAACACAATTCTATTTATCTGTTAAAAAATATTGTTTGGTATGAGGGAGGCATTGGAGGAGTCTAAAAGATATTTATTTATAGAGTATTTTTGTTTAAATATAGGTATCAAATATTTTATAGGAAATACATATATATTTTACAATCCATACAATAAGGTGTTGTATTGAGTAAATCTGATGGCTAGTTAGTAATTTGTTATTTGACTAAAATAATGTTTACAATTTAAATAGGAAAATTATAATTTAAACTCATTTAATTAGAATAAGTTATTTTTTAAACCACAAAATGTGTTCATAATCAGCAGAACCTAAACATGAAGTCAATATTTTAACTATAATTTATTTATTATATTATCTGACATCAACGTTATTAATTGATTCTATTATCGGCCCGTAATGTACGTTAAGTATAATAGAATTAATTTAAACAACAAAAACAGCATTATTTAGATTATTTGTATCACAAAAATTGATGCCGGCTAAAAAGTGTTTAATAAAAATATACTTGGTACCTATACATTTCAATTTCTACTAATAAAATCCAATTTCTAAGTTCTAATAATTTTACCAGCCCGTTTTATAGGTCAAATGAATGGACATACGGCACAATAACACGTTGTATTTTAATTTAATACATGTATATTAGACGTAAATTAAAAATATAATACAATAGAAAAAACTAAAATGCTACTCGTTTAATTGCAACTGGTTTGAACAAGTCTTACAAGAATTTCTGGTGTTATGTTAATTCCCTGAAATAATTATTACTACAATCAAAAGTCATATTGTGCAACACGGCTTGTTCTAGTTTGTTATTGTAGTTTAACACGTCTTGTTGTATTTTCAACACTGTCGTACGGATGGTTTTTTGTTTTCTTATGCGTATTAAATTGAATAATTTAATTCGTGAAGGTGTATGTTAGTATGCATAATTATAAATAATATGAATAATTTAGTTTTTAACACCAAAAAGTTGTTGATAGTAAAAAATTTAAAAAAAAAACACTGTATTTAAAAAATAAATAGTTTTACTACATAGTACAAAGTATAAACACAACAAAATCATTATTAGTTACACAATCATTAATGAGTAATTGCGATATCGATTAAATTTGAAAAACGTACAAGTCCAGTAAAATAAGTTTACTAAGCCAATTAAAATAAAAACCCCAGGCAAAAAAAAAAAATATTGACGCTTAAAATTTGAATTCTTTTAAGTGTTTTATCAAACCTAGGTGTACCTAGTTATATTCATCATAGACGATTAATTAATCATCCTTCTTCGATTCATTTCCAACAGTCTTCTGAAGTTTCTCGTGTTCAGCCATGAGTCTGTCGTATTCCTTGTTGACCGCTTCCGCTTGGCTTTTGATCGCATCGCGGTCCGCCTTGATCGACTCGAGTTCCTTTTTGAGTTTCGCGAGCTCTCCAGAGGACTCGTCGTCGTCCACGTTGTCCTTCTGCTGCGCCATGTACGTCTTGGCCGCTTGACTAGCGCTCTGGGCCTGTTTCAGGGACGCCTCGCTCTGGGCCAATAGCGACGCCTGCAGCGTCATCAATGAGATGAATCGCTTTATGACGAAGCTGAGGAACAGGGCGATTCCGCTGATGTAGAAGTTTCGCTGGGCGCGGAACAGCCGCATGTTGGACTGCATCTCGTGGTCGAGCGGCGTGTGGGAGTCGCTGAGGTCCGGGTTGGAGTACTTGCGCATCTCGCGTATGGAGTCCAACAGGAACAGGACGAGTATGCACAGCAGGAACGTGAAGTACCATTGGGCCTGCGAGCTGAGCGCCAGATAGAACCGCGAGCGGAACAGACCGTTCCACCGCTTGGCCGACATGTACGGCACCAGGAACAGCGTCAGCACGCCGACCTCGAAGTACAGGAACGTCGCGATGATGGTCCACTGCAGGCTCATGGCGACCGTCGGGTTTTTGCTCAGGTAACGTACGCAGGAGTCGTGCGACGCCGTCGGCAAACGTTACGCGGCCGTGTGGATAGAAATCCGGAACGGACGACGTTGAGCGGTTCTAAGTAGTAAATACGAACGGAGATGCGAACGATCACTGAAAGAAAAAACGCGATACCACGTCTATTTGCGATGTGACGAGTCAATCACGGTCGGTCAAACTGGTCGAAGTCTGGTACTGTTTGCGAATAAAAAAACGGAAAAGACAATCATCACTCGAGGATTACGCAAATTTTGTACAGACGACAACATACGTTCCGTGGTACGTTTTCACTATAAAATAATAACAACTGCCGTTATCAGAGCCGAGAACGGCCGCTTATCAAAAGTTTTATTCTGTGGTTATGACCTTGACAAAATTTTGTCATTGTTATGACCACGTTTGTAGCACAAGTTGAAAGTGTTTAAACTTTATTTCAAATATGATGAAGTGTCTAATTTCCCTGAAATTTTCAAATATTTTCCCTGAAAGCTCATGTCAAGTTAAAAAAAAAGCGGGATCACTCTAAATGTGTAGTTTGACGGAATAGCGACTACGCTTTGGCCATAGAACATATTCTGTGCTTTGGATGGATCACTGGTTTGGAAGTTGTGGTTTAAACTTATTATTTAATATCTGAAAGTAATGATAAATCATTGCCTTAAAAAAAAAACGATTCTGAGCGAGCTCAGTCTAATCTAGTCTAGTACGTCTTGGTAATTTTTCGAGAATTTCAAAGTTCTATTCTTAGCTCAAATATTTTCGTAGTCGCTTTTACCAAACTTGAATCTTACCTATTTTAGTATTATGTAAAAGTTTCAGTTTCTGGATTATTTTGAATGTTATGACCAAAAAAAACTAAATTGATGTGTAAAAAACACGTTTGCCGTAATTAAGGTTTCATGACTGTAACTTTTGCAATTTTAACTTTCAAATTTGAGGACCCTCCTCAAAGTACCATTAGAGTTCATAGACCTTTCATCAGAGGTACAGACTTAAAAATCGCAGCATTTCTTATACCTTTAAATAAGTTGTTCACAGGAAAAAAAACATCATTGTAAAAACAATACATTCTTCGTTACGCTCAGAATCTAAAAGATAGTATTTGCTGTATTCATTCACAATCGTTTTTTTAACCTATTCAAAAACTGGGTATTAAGAATTGTTTTGTAAACCAAATTCATTGATGATTAATACCTAATTAGAAAAACAACTCGATACTTTACATAAAAATATATAGAATAGTTAGTTATAAAGTAGTTGATTCACTAAATATATTTTAAAATAACTAGTTATACGTATTAGTATAACATAAATGAATAATATTTATTGTCTGAACAATTCAACATTATTCGTTTAAGTATCTATTAGATGGTGATCTGTGTTTATTTGTAAGTATTCACTTTACAGAGAAGTCTGTTGAGCTTAAGTCTGCACAATTTGTTTGTAACGATATATTATGATATATAATGTAGAATAAACTAAGCTAATTGTCCAGACCAATAAAAACTTTAGTCATATTGACCTAAATAAAACATGTTTTCACTTGACCCTTTGAATATTAATGGGCTTGTCTAAAATATTTAAAACTTAGAAACTAATTATTTTATATTTTTATTAAATCTGTATTTTGTAAAGGTAAATGTTACTTTTTCAAACGTTTTAGATGCGTTGATTAGAGCTAGATGTTTATAATTTGTATACTTCACCATAATAGTTTATTATTCTTACCAGCTATATTCAACATAAGAACTCTAATAATCAACAAACACAAACTATATCAATCAATTTTAACTAATGCACAGTGTGTCTGTGCATACTTAGTTATAATTTTATATATTGATTATATTTATATACCAAAATAGGCTATAAAAAACATTATTCAAGTATGGATGAATAAACAATATTGTTTACAAAAAACATAACAATTAAGAACAAATAACAATATAAATTTACATATTTTAACAATCACATATTATACAATCAAACAATAAACATAATAAACATGTATCATTTACAATTACAACCACCAAAAACTTACAGAAAAACTTATTGAAAGAGATTCCACTCTATGCCACCAACCTTTAGGTATAAACAGCATTTCACCTGCAATAAAATAAATGGGTACATTTATCACAAAACATTTAAAAAATAACAATAATTGCAAAACAGGTACAATTTAAACATGACATATAAATTATAACTTAAAAATAAAGTAGGATTGTAGTTATGTTTTAATAATCCTGCTATATTAAATTTTCAATCAAATTTACAAATAATCAATAAACTATAAAGCTAACCTAGCAAATACATTTCAAAACATACTAAATTCAATCTAATTTTAAGAATGCAGTGTTTAGTATGCACTTATATATTGGGCGATAAATGACAATAATTTTATTAAAAGAAAAATTCTAAACAGTGAATACAGACAACTAATTAATTAATACTTTTAAAATTCAATTTCTCAAAAAAATGATTTATTATTTCCAACTATATTAGTATGTTTATATTATATGTAGTACTTGAAGTATATAAAAAATATAATTAACAACATTATTGGCTATAGACAATATACTCATACATTTATAAATTACTTTGATATGGTCAGTAAAATTATTATACAGTATTTTTACTAGCCAATAAAATAAAAGAAAAATTATCTAAACAAATATTTATTGGACTACAGAATGCCATTTGTAATGAAAAAAAAACTCAACTTTAAAATACACCAATACAAAGTTTTTAAGCACCTTCATTTAATTTACAAAGCACAGGTTTAGCATGCAAAAAGTTAGGAAATTGATTCAAATCCGGTTTTACTGGATCCACTTGAGCAGTATTACTCAAAAATTTATCTTCATATGGATATAAACACTCAGACCATTTGGGATCATACAAAATAACATCTTTTGATCCAACTACCTATATTATAACATAAAGTAGGTATTTACAATTTAATATTTTAATCTTTAAAACATCAAACAATAAGTTTTAAAACATACTTGAGCTAAAAGGTTATTTTTTGGATCATGATGAGTAGGAGATACTGTTCCTTTAGGACCTAACCATGCATTAATATCAGGCTCATCACCAATATCTGTTAAATAACAATATTCCGGAACTTGTACATCATCTTTCAACTCTGGGATCTAAAAAAAAAAAATTTCATATGGTTAAAATTATTTGTAACTCTTTCATTATTTATTACTATTTTACTTGATTAAAAAGTTGATGTTGAGCAAGATACGTAGATTTTTTGCTGTCCTGAACAACACAAGTATTAATAAATTCCTCGAGAGTAATTAACTTTTGACTCCACTCAGAATCTGCATAAGACGATCCTATTTCCACAGGCACTAATCTAGCTCCAGCTATTCGTGTTAAATAATTTAAATCTTTCCATTTGTCAAGAGCAGCCCAATGGTCCATATTGCCTTTAACATTGTAAGTAAAGTACAGAAATTGTTATTATAATAGTATCATAGATAACAATATTATTAATAATACATTTTTCTACAATCTTACCACTTTCTTTAGCAACTCAACAATGTATAAAGTGTTAAATTTGCTCATACATTACCTGTAATTTTGACTGGTAGTTGAGGCGTAAGAAAATCTCTCAAAAATGTTTCTAATGACGGTTGATGTGAAATCGGGACTTTATCACCAATTCTATGAAATGTTCTATGATTTACTTGTACATCATCTTTACATTTTTCTATACTGCACACTAACTTTGGCAGCTCTACACATAAAATAGTGTTATTTTTGTCATAAAAACCCATTAATTCAATTAATGTTACCAGGTGGCGGATTCTGATATAGAACTTTACACAACAGTGATGCTGCTTTAGATAATTCGTTTCTGTAAGCATTTCCCATTAATAATCCCATATCTATTGCTCGTATAGTCTGTTTCAATGTCTTCTCATCTTTACTGTGGGCAGTTTTTAATAAAAGTTTAGCCTGCAACGGAAAGATGGGCAGTTCAATAATTCGAATACAGATAATTTACATCATAGGTTTTATAACAACAGGTATTATAATATAGCCACTATGCACTACTAATGACTTACCTTGAGTAGACTGGCGTGGGAATAAATTGTTCGTACATCGTTTGAAACATCAGACCAAGATCCGGTATGAAGCGATTCCCATAATTTTTCTAAAACCGCTTCAACACACGATAATGCCACCGTAAAATTATCCGACTCGCAAGCTTGAAATAAGGAAATGCATTAATGATAATTTAAACTCTAAAGGTTAGGTCAATATAGGTAACTAGCTTACAACAGTGTTAAACTATAGAAATAACGAACAATATTTTTAGTTAGCTTTAACACAAGATTATTAGTTATTACCCAAAACATAACACAATTATCACGAGTACTTGTTGTAACATATTATATAAGCAAGGTTGACCAAATTAATAATTTATTATCAAGTTGTTTAAGTTAAATAAGTGAATTTGTAAAACCAAGTTGAAAGTATACGACAATTTTGAGATTACCAATTTAGGTAAGTAAAAAAATAAACTTTTAGTTTTTTTAATTTTTTTAACAAAAAAAAGATCATTATAATAACAATTTTAAAAATATTATGAAAATATTTTTTTAAATTGTTTGTGCTGTATCTGAGACTATGAAAATTAAATCCAAACTATTCAAAAATAAATAACATTAATTTTAAGTTAGTAAAAAAGGAAATACTTAAGTTAAGTCAATTTAGAACTAGAGGTTTCCTATTGAGTTAAAGATTTCACAGTAGCTAAACTTTTAAAATTTGAACTCTTTAATATCCAGCCTTTAAAATTTTGAACTCTTTAATATCCAGCCTTGTACACGAGTAATCTTTAAAGAATTATTATGAACAGTTACAGACTTTGCATAGCAAATAATAATTTATACATAAACGATGTATACTTATCTACAAAACAGTCTCTTACCTTCTAGTGATTTACGTAACAAGAAATCTAGAGAATTGTAGATGTTGCTGTAGTCGAATGCAATTGACAAGGAAGCATCCAAGTGTAGTAATGCTTCATCAATAGTGAAATTCATAATAGAAAAATGTTGCAATCGTATGATATAATAACTGGATAACTAAAACTATTAAATTGAGACAATCATAATGTCATTTTTATAGTTAAAACGTCACACTAAAACCACAATTTTAGAGACTGCCTAACAATTAACAATAATGGGAAAACACTATAAATATATTATAGACAGTAGATTTAATAAGACCGACCAGGACATGTACCTTAAAGACCTCAGATCATAATAATACAATATTATCATAAATCATATAGTAATACTGCAAAATATGATCTAAGGCATAACTAAACTGTAGTTTAATTATGATCTACATTCTAAGGTAAGTTGTTCTGTACTTTTATTTAAACTTTAAAGTAACTACTAACTAATATTTTGTATATATTAGTTCATAACTTACTATAATTGTTATAGTTATTTTAATTTCTTATCACGGCTATTATTTCCAAAACTGTACGAAGAGTTGCCTATACTGAAGATTTATGGCTGTGTTTTTACTAATAAGTTTTGACTATTCAAAAAAGCCAAATATACACGTAATTCGATGAATGTAATTCAAAATTTTTAAAACGCTACTATCCTAATCATTTTCGCATGGTATTTACTATTTAGGATAAGTTTCTCCGTTTACCCGTGTAAGCAGAATCGTGTACCTAACTACATATTGTATTTTAGAAAAGTATGCAGTTGAAGAATTTAATGAAGATTTAATGAAGAATTTAAATATTAATGATAAAATATTGCAATTACTGTGTTCTTAGAACAAGTTTTGTTTTTTTCAAATTGACTACATACCTACTTACCTACGATAACACATTCGGCAAATTCAATTTTTCGTAAAAATCAAGAGCAAAAATTTCCAATTGTTATTACAATTTTCGAAGTAAATTATTGCAGTTTGGACGGTTTTTCCATAAAATTAATGTCATTTGCAAATCATTACGACGCGAAAATTGTTTTTTCTCGTCTGTAATAATAAACCGTTAAGTGGTCTGAAAAACCCGATGAAAAATTTTAAAAACGCAAAAGTTTTTTTACTATGCGTATGGTTTTTTTTCTTTTTGCTCCAAAATCGTATAAATATCTATACACATAACGACATCGTGCAGTTTAGGTTTCAAAGTTATATTTGACTTGATCGTTAACGAAAATATGTTCAAACTCGACTACAGTCCACACCATAAAATATTCTAATATTTTATGTCTATGGTCCATACGTGTCATATTTACGTAGGTTTGTTGATAACTAATTACCTAGGTTTAAGTCAGTTTTTACGTAGGTAGATTTGATTTACTATATTTTCATATTTATGTTTAGGTCTGTGAGTTTGTCGATCATTATTATAAGTAGTCCCTATTGTTTCCTCTCGTGTTAAAATTATTTTTTCATGGTACTGGCAAAAAAAAAAAAAAAAAAACAGAAATTTCCGTACGTTGTTCCGTTTTATCGTTCAGTGTTGTGGAAACAGATCAGATTAGCATTAGCAGAAAGTACGTAGAAACAGAAGTGTGAGTTTGAGAATGTTTTTAAACCTTAGACCGCCCCAATAGTTGTAAAACATACTTGGTGCCTGGTGATAAATTCATTATATCTCAGGAATGCCAAACTTAAACTTAGCCTTTAGAGATATATTTGGTTCTGTAGTGTATTCAAATAGTGCTTGTTCAAAAAAAAAAAAAAAAACAAATTATAAACCTTATTGACTTTTGAACACGAGCAATCGTATAGCCCATAATCTCCTATAATATCAGCCACTATTTGGTTTTCTTAAATCTTAATAATTACTAAATACATGGTATAAGAAAAAACAAAAACTGCAGCTTTTTTAATACGTATTATTTCATGGATATATAACAATTATTATTATTATTATTTAACATCAATATTTGTAACAAATTTGACAACATTATATAAATAATAAATATTTAGGTACAATTCGTGCGCGCCAAACAATTGAAACGTTTATGAAAAACAAATTCAAACAAATGTTTTCAAGCCGTTAAAATATTTTTTTTTTTTTTAGACACTAAGCTATTACAAAAAACATCGTACTCGTATCTTAAATCGTCTAGTGTTAGAAACATACAAAATTAGAGTTTTGGTTATAAGTATAGAAATAAATAACAATAGGTATACTAGGTGTATTTTCATCTCATGGGCACTTTTTATTTTATTAAAACCGCAAATATAATATTATATTTTCGTTAAACTACCATATTATGTTATGTGTTTAAATGATAATACTGATCCTTTAAGCTCATCCAGAAACCACAAACGACAAAATAAATTGTCAAGTTTGTTTGTTTCGTAAAAAGGAAGAAGTTAAATACATTTTTGATGATCATTTTAATCATCAAATGATTTAGGTTAGTTTTGTATGAATAATGATGTGAAAATACAATATAAGCTATGGTTAAATTAAATAGAGATAGCTCCACTTGCAAGCTTGTTGAAGTTTTCAATATTATCCATATTATATAACATTACCCGCATACATTGAAATTGACACCAAGAGCCACGACGTATTACAATAATTAAGTGTAACAACATTCTTTTGAGCATGGCTACTCGGGTAAACTAGATACAATTATACCTAACTTACTTTAATTAAGATTCATTCAAACAATAAAACGTTCAATTTTACATTAAACATTCAATAATAGTCTGTTAAAAATCGGTCTGTTTGCTTCTAAGTATAGGAACAGACTAGTTAATTTCAATAATTATTCAAAACAATCAAATGCAAAATACCAGAGCAAATTCTAGTTTCTAATTATTTGATGGAATTGACATGTGTTATTTTTATTATTAACTTACAAAGATTATTACAAAAATAACCAAGTAAATTAAACTTAGCTTTGACATCAATAATTATTGTTCACGTTGTCTACAAATCGTTAATATAAAGAATACAATTGTAATGCAATAATTATTATAAAATGCTTATAATTTATATCATAAGGTTAGACGTTAGTAAGTATGGTGTATAACATATATTGACATTTATGACTTTATAAGTAAATTTATGTAGATACCTAATTATTAATTAATAGTAATGAATAAATAATTTGTTTGATGTCCATTCAGTATAAAAGTACATTAGAAAATATATATATATATATATATTATAAGAAAATGTTAACTGCTATACAAGCATGTATATTAAAAACATAGTTATATGATGTGTGTGAATTTAAGTACCGGTTAGCATGGTATGCTTAAGGCTATTTCCTTTTAACACAATACTTGAACATGTATTAATTCATTAATTCATTTAACAATTATACTTACTACTGTCTTGTAAGAAACCCATCAATACTTTCTTATCGAAGAGTACACCATTGGGGATTTTTTTTTTTTTTTTTTTAATTTATTGTTTACTTCGAGAGAGTTGGTAGTTAAATTAGTAAATTTGCATAAGCATAACTTAGATCAACATAATACGTTTACATTATAACACATGGCATAGCGCAGCACATAGGTAAACACACTGGTACCATCGTTGCGCCAGAACTCTGTTTTTCCTTTGATTTGCTCTTACTCTTGTATTTGTACATGCCTTTGCCCTTTGCCTTCATTTTACCTCCGCCAAATTGACCTTGCTGTTTCGCACGGTACATGAAACAAACAAAAATTCAACAGATTCAATCATTCCGAGAAAAACGTTGACATGTTAAAGTGTATAAGTACAATTTACTGCTTTCATCAAATGTTTTGTCAAGTTAAAATACATTTTGCTTTTTAAATGTTAAATTTCCAATTAATGTTCATTGAAGTCTAAATTTGAATTTTCGTTTTAAAAACAAAACCGTTCCTATTATTGATATAGGTATTAGCAATTTTCACAAAATGTAGACATTTATATGCTCTTATAGCTAATGAAAATTAATAAAAATAATTTTTATAACTATTCAAATGGCGGAGGACGGAAATGGGATACTAAATTGTTATATAGCAGGGGTGGCCACTAACGTTAACTTTGGGAACCGCAAATTGTATAAAGCCAATTCGAGGCGATTTCCTCGTTGTTGAGCGACGTTTAAATAGTACGAAAACTTTTAGAGATTTGTGATGTCAAATGAAGGAACATTTATTTTTTACACTTTACCACTAAACATTATTATTATTATTATTGACATTATTGCCAATCTTTACCTAATGACGACTGTAATGACAACGAAACCGACGGAAATAAAAACACTGTCTACCACGTTTCTAACGATTCTAACAGTATTTTATATCTATTAATTTTAGTCTAAATCTGGTTCGAGAGCCGCACGAAACTGATTTAAGAGCCGCATGCGGCTCGCTGTGGCCACCCCTGTCATATAGACTTAATCCCCGAGTCTGCGACAATTGTATCATAATATTATGACATTGAAGTATACCATATTGTATTCAATATGTTCTACATAAATTAGCGTACTTGGTGTAACACGTCTTCCTTCTTTGCGAACGTCGTCGATCCGGGCGGATAGAAGACCGGCGGGCCGGCGGCGGACGTTTGGATCACTTCGGGTTCTTTGATCTCCACCAGTTTCTCGGGGCCCTTATCTTCGGGTTGAGGCTTCTTGATCGGGATCGTGTACTCGGCGCCCTTGTCTTTCTCGTGCTCTCGGAACTTGGGCTGGTAACCGTTGCTCGTCTTATGCTCCCTGCTGCTCTGGTAGCTCGTGTAATCCGTCCGGTCGCCGAACGACGCCATCAAGTCGTCCACCCGTTTCGGCGGGTTCTGGACGCCGGGCGTGTCCACGTCGTCCTTGGGGAACGGAGACTGCCGCAACGGCAACTGTTCTTGGTACACGGGCTTCCCGTACCCGTCGGCGGGCTGCCCGTACTTCGTGTTCTCTCTAGTCTCGCTCGAATACTTGTACGAGTAAACCGTCTGGCCGGCCGGCGTGGCGAACGTGTTTTCCGGACTGCCAAAACGAAATAAAAACTATCAGTCACGATCAATATTCGCACTATGCACGCGTTGTTCACGTCACATTCCCCGAAAACAAAATCATGTGCCTCAAGTACGTACGAACGATCACAATATAATAATAAATTGTATTAACCTCCGACAAACTTACTAACCTCACGGGGAAACGACGGGATACAGGGGGCGTGGCGTGAGCGACCCAGGTCACCTCTTCGCTGCGACATACACACTCGTTACAATCCCTCGAAATTATGTTATAATATGGTGTGCCAAAAGTGTAACGTTAGGCAATACTCACTTGGTCCTGCTCGGGTCGGACGGGCTGAACTTCTGGACCGGCTGCGGCGATAGGGTTCTGGTCGTGTTATACGTGCTGTTGCTGATACTGTGCGCGCCCGACGCGTAGTTTTTGGGCTCCGGTGGCTGGGCGAAAGACATTGGAGACGGCGAGCGGTGCGGTGACGGGGACCGTGGCGACGACGATCGGTGCGAGCGAGGGGACGGTGGCAGGTCCCTGATCGACCGGTTCCGGGAGTCGGTGCGATACTCCTCCGAGTAATTGTACACTTTTGACTGACCCGGCTCCGTGGTTGGCGAACCGAACTTCTGATACGTTGAATAGGTCGTGGAACCCGGTATTATCTTCTTCGTCGTTTCTTTTGAATACATCGACGTCTGATACGTTCCCGGCGTCTGGTTTTGAAGCAATTTCGTGTAACTATGCGGCCCGTCTACCAAATCTGCCGGGATACCGATAAAAAAATCCATGAGCACGGTCGTCGTGCAGGGTACACACGCACTGGGGTGCAGCCGATCAAACGAAAACTACCACTAACCTAAGGGTTCGCCGTTGGTCATCGACGTTTCGTAGGTAGAAACGATTTCGCTGGCTCCCGGCGCTTTGGACCGATTGAGACTTCCGTATCTGTGTTCCTCGTTCTTGCTGTACTGTTTGTACGGCGTACTGGTCCGTAACGGCTCCGCGCTGTCGACAATATAGTGGACAAGTTACGTATTATTATTTTTACAATCCTTAACTACATCTGCTGGTCAGGGACTGACTAATGTGAGGTAAAACTGCACCCCGGGCCCTCATCCGCAAGTTTGAGCTTTGGCCCACGATTTATAGGTTTTTGGCAGGTGTCTTTATGAGCCCTTAAAACGCTTTGCATCCTAGGGTCGAAAGTTGTCAGTCCACCCCTGGCTATGGTGTACCTAAGTAATTGTAAACTTGTCAGGAAAAAATACTGCATATATAACTTACATGTTTGATTCGTGGGTAGTTATAGTTTCATGTCTCCTAACACCCGGGGAGGAAAATCCAACTCTCTGAGCGTGATTCAGATCGTCAAGCAACGAATCGAGTTCAGTGATACTCTGTCTCATGTTAACGCCATTCGTCTGGTGGCTCGGTACCACGCCTTTACCTGAAACACGAAGAAATTAACACGGTTAAGACTCGCCAGGCTGGGCGCAATTTGAAGAGCTGAAATTGCAATTTTTGCGGAAACTTATTTTTACTACGAGATAGATTATTCCGTGTATTTTTTTTTTAAAAGTTGCCCCCCCCCAAATTGCGCCTATGCTTTCAAGCTACTGTAGTAAGTGTACGAATGCGCCGCTATTAAACGGAAACAAAATGGTTACAATGTATACTTACTCTCCGTCGACTTCTTGTATTGGTACGATGACACAGTTTCATATCCTGAATTTTTTCCACCGGTTGTCTGCCGCTGAAATGTTAATTATAAGTTAACATATCTTATATAGCAAACACTGACGTACGTGATTTCATATGACAACATAATATACGATCAACACCGTCACAATAATAATAAACTGATTAACAAACATGTCAAGTATTCGAATACTATTTTCGGTATTTTGAATACTTTCAGAATACAAATGGGTATCCTTAAGTAATGAAAATACTTTTATAGTTTTATCTAGTATTTGTGTTCTAAACTTCAAAATACATTTCGGTTTTAAATTATCTGTTTTACTTAAATATAATATTGATTTTTTTGGAGTAAAATTTGTTTTATGTTTTGACTTTACACTGTCGAGTAACGAGTATCGAACGTAGTAATCTATATGGTCTTACTACAGGATTTCAGACTTCCGTTCTGGATTCAGTTTTTTTTCACAGAGTATTTCATTCTTAGGTATTTAAATATTTTTTGTTTTAAATTTATTCTGAATACAATTTCTGTATAATATTCAAATACGTTCCGGAATGCAAATTAAAAGTAATTTTAACGTGTTTGCATTTAAAGTGTTTACCAATAAATCGACCGATTGAAGATCAGGCAACCGTTCGTTGAGCACGGTGGATTTGTTGACGGGATTGAGGTATTGGATTTCATACTCCTTGTTTGTCTCCGTTTGACCGTTCCCTACCGACCTTGATGTACTTTTAGTAACTTCTCTGTACCCAGTGGATGACGTGTTACCGAGTCCATGATTTTTTCGCGGAAGAGTAGATTGCAAGTCATCCAGTAACAGTTCTAAAACAACATAAAATACGAATTTTTATTACAGTCTAGGTATAATAATTAATACATTATAACCTTGGGTAACAACTATAATAACCGCAAAAGTTTAAAAAGCGCGTTCTTGTATTATTTGGTGACAGAAAATGTATTTTATGACCGGAAAACATTATCGGTAGAAGCTATTGTTTTAATTTTGTGAGATTGTTTCGAAATCACAACGCGATTATGGTTTATTGCGAATATTGTTAAAATTTAATTTTAGACTCGTTTGTTTTGCATACGGATTAAGTTTATCAAAAAATCACTACAACTTATATTCTCGAGTATGTAATAATTTTCAGGCCTACGCATTAGAACACATGGTATTAAATATTTTTGGAGGGTAAAATTATCTCATTTCAAAATAAACGGAACAACATGATAGAAACAAGAAGTACGTGCGGGACAGTAACTAAACATCTTCGTGTTGAGATCGAAAGCACTTGATTTTTTTTATAGTTCAAAACAATATTCATTATGTATTGTAAGTACAATTAATGATAATGCTAAATTCCAACACTGATGCCTATTACTTTTTAAGGCAAACAAGACATTTCTGAAAAAGTCATAATGACAGTTCACAGTCATATACCTAATTGTAATTAAAACAAAACTGCAAAGAAATGAACATATTTTGGTACCTACAGGTGTTTTTAAACAAAATAATTTATTGACATTGTAGGATAATTCAATTTTTTAATTTTATACTTAAATGCGCAATACGAGTGTCAATAATAAGTATTTTCACTATTTAATGAAAACCAAATACCGGCAATTTTCATTTTATTTTATTTTAAGTCTAAATACGGATTTGCAATGCATTAATATACAATGTATGTTTGATAATGGTTGAAAATAAATTGATTGATACATTTTACAATAACATTTTACTCTGGTCTAAATGTACTTTTTGTCGGCAAGTAATTTTTGTGATTTCACTATTCTATAAAAATGTACCAATGAATTGGAAATGTTTCATAGTTGTTCCTTACCAGTTATCTTTCTGTTCAGAAAAAAATAGGAAATTTAACTTTCATTGGATTTTGGATTTAATTACAACTTTTAAGTACTATTTTAAATATGATTGAAAACAAAAGATACTATTTATGTACGAGGATTTTGTTGTTACAAATAACAAAACAACAAAATCCTCTTTTAGTGTGAATCAATTTTAGTATTTTTTTGTGTGTGCCCACATAAAATAATTTTTTGTTTTCATAGGTGGCCGTTTGAAAATATAACAATTGTGAAGGTGAAACCTCCTTGTGTAAATGTTTTTTTCATGTTTCTATTTATAATAGTTTTCGCTACGGTCCAGACAACCAAAATGTGTCAACGTTGAAACACACTGTAACGCTACAAAAATAGCTGAAGTAAAATAAGATTTATTTTTTATTTATTTATTTATGTATAGGTACCTAGTCAAAAAATTATGATATAGAACATTAGATACCCAACGTTTCCTTTTTATGTGAGCATTGAGTTGTAAATAGCTATATAATGTACTGCGACGAGGGAGACATACAATATTTTGTTATATTAATGGACCGTCAAAATATTATTTTGACTTTTTATTGCAATAACCCGTCAGACCTGCAAAAATAATTAATATTCTCACAATTTTACCTCCCAGAGGCTACTTTTATAAGTTTGATATTGTATTTGACTTGTTTGATGATTTATTATTTAATAATGTTGTGTACGTTCGAAAACTTGTGTTTGTTTCTTGTTCTAACCGAGCGTACCTATACTTTTATGGAATTTTTTAGATAACGCTGATTACACATGTAATAAGTTATAACAACAAATCGTAATTATTGTGAGTATATGGACAATAAAAACGTGATAAATCTAATTCTCGGCGTGTATGTAGTCATAGGAAGAAATAGTGTAAACACACTTACCGAGTCTTGCTTCGCCTTGATTTTGATTTTGTTTGCTGTACATTGTTCTAGGCTCTGAAACGAAATAAATAGGTATGTTATTGAAAATCCGTGTCTACACGTAAATACAAACATATTATTATGATAACTGCAGTACGTGAGAATATTTATAATATGTATTTTCAACAAATAAGTTGTACATAATCAGTGTTCAATATTCATACATAAAAACCGTCTTATATGAATACAATAGCTCTACCTAAATTTCAAAATCAATGTTTGACTTTAAGGTTAGTATAAGAATAGTAATGAGATCCAAAATAAATGTTTTACGTGAAATATAATATTATTCAAAAATTAAACTTGAGCACTTGTTAAAATAAAAATTGTTTATAATAAATTTAATAAACCCAAAATCACAAAAATAATACACTTTTTATTCTGCGTTTTACTGCGTATACGTATTTCGACAACTATGTTGTCATCTTCAGCGCGAATCAACAACTAACCAACAACTTGACTCGGGTCAGTTGTTGATTCGCGCTAAAGATGATAAAGTTGTCGAAATACGTATACGCAGTAAAAAGTGTATAATTTTTGTGATTTTGGGTTTATTAAATTTAGTAAATATCATTGTACGAGTCTCTAATCACTATACATACAATATATATAGACTATATATAAACATATTAACATACGAAATACTTATAACATAGAATATTTTGTCTGTTTTGCATACATAATAATCAGTTGAAATTTTTATGCAAAGTCTATATAAAGCCAATTTTTTTTATAAATAATGTACAAAACTACTCAGTATGTATAATATAATTAATTTGTATTTCATCAAGAAAGAACGGGCAGAGCATTATAAATAGAAAAGATTTAGTTGAGACGTAAAGTATAAACTGAGTCTTATTTGCTGACCTAAAATCCAAATGACGTAAGTATATTTATGTACAACCAACCGCATTCGAAATAACATTTTTCATTTTTGTGAGACTTTTAGGCAAAGTAAATACCTACCTACACTAATGACTAATTTAAATATACTTCTGTCTAAACTTCTTTTTAATCATTCTATAAACAATTCTTTTTTATCCAGTTAAAATAAAAATGTATTTATAAAGTATAAACGCACATTGAGAGAAAATTCAAACACATAAAATCACAATATGTATTTAAATAATATTACCTTAAAATACATATTTTAGGACAGAATTTGTTATATTTGTAAATGTATTCGTCCGGTAAGGACGAGTATTATTCTCTTTTATCCGTAAAAATATTATAGAAAGATATCGCGTATATGAATGAAAAACTGAACTGGCCTTGAGCCAATCTTATTATTTAGCAATAAGAGTAAAACGGATCGAGAAATAAATCGACTACTCATCAATGTCACAGTAGTTTATAAAATGAACTATTTTCTTAATAACACGGAACTTGCCTTTTTACTCACTAATTGACTAAAAAGTGAAAAGAGTAAATTTGTTTTGATCATTGGCAAACTGTTTATTATTTTACGTATTCATAGTAAGACAAATGTCCAAACATAATACCTACTAGTTTTCAGCTGGAAATTGAACAAATGTATAAATATAATATTATGTAAATATTTATTGTACTACATATAGTATTTATAATCAATAATAATAATAGGTACTACTTATGTGTGATGTTAATCTGCATTGACTGTTTTAGTTTATTACAACAGACGTTTGAATTAGTACAAAATGGATCGGAATTGTGAAGCCATTGTAGCCATTTCATTGGAAAAAATATGGTTTTAAACTACTTTTAAACTATAAAATAAGAGTACCTATACAGTTATAATTAGATGATATCTGCAGGAACAAATTTTATTTCTTATACGACTGAATGGCAACCTATATTAAATTTCCAAATTAATTTTTGAACTAAGCGTGTATTTAGTAAAATGAATAGTTATATTATCGTTGTATTTTATATGTAAATAATCTAACTTACACTAAGGTGTATATGTTACTCGACGTTTCTATGTCATATTTAGACGGATTTGTTTATTATTTAATACATAATGGCGTCACATATTGTTTGATAAATCCACTTGAATAAAATTACAATGCCTTATAGATATTTATCATTGGTGCAGAGTGGCAGACATTCCAAAAACGTCTGACCTTTATGCCTAATATGATCAAAAAAAAAAAAACGTACACATATGAGTGAGCGCGGATACCTTCACGTACTCGTTTATGGTGTTATAATATCCTTCATACTGGCAATGTTTTGGACGTAATCCAGTGGTATTGTGTTCAACAGGAGCCAGCTAAAGTCGATAATTATTCTCTTTTTGCTTTTATATCTCGCGTACATTAATCGTTAATAACGATACAGTAATTCACAGTGTAGGCGTACCTACATTTTTGTACGGAACAGGCAGAATCTGTTTGTATAAATGGTATCTTTTGAAGGGTGTGTGTCGTGAACGTTAATGATTCGTTACGACTATAAGTATACTAAGTGGTTGCTTAAGCAGGCACACCGAGAACAGACTGAAGACGTGGTTTCAAATTATGTAAATGCTGCCATTGTTTAGAAACGACTCGACGACGAATGTTCAGCCGTATAAAAAAAAATACTATAACAACAATAATATTATTTCGAGTAAAATACCGACGGTATGACGTCGCTGTATCAACAAAAAAAAAAAAATACGATGCGTGTTTGTTGTGTTTGACATTGATTACAGTATAGTATAGTTTATGGAATTCCATCGATCGTAAAGCGAAATAATAATGTGCGTGTCGACGATTCGTTCACGTATCTGAAAAACTTGTAACGGGCAAACGGAGACTAATGGGCTTGGTACGAGTTTATGTATGCACTAAAGGTACCTTTGGTTTTATTACACTAAAAAATCGAACGGAAAATGTAAAAATTGTGTACAAATTTACCAGAATAAGTATTAAAATGTTTCAACGATGTACATACTTAGGTACGGTATTACTCAATAATTTATGTTTAAGAATTAATTGTCCGAGGCTTGACACACAGCTCGATAGAAGTTTATTATGATTGGTACAAACAACACGAATTTTCCAAGTGAATTGGATTTCAACTCGTTTTTTTTAGTATTTTGTCAAAGTGCAGTACATACGCGCGCAATGTAAAAACGTTCTCAACGCTGCAAAATTTTGTAACGTAGTACGAGGTACAAAACGCTGCAGAAGCTGCCTTCGCAAAACGGTTCTATATTGTACTCTACGGAAATCTATAAATCTATATGGATGATATCGGAAAACCGAAAACGCTTTTTGCTTTCTAAGTGTATACGGTATTGCATAGTTTTCAGACAACAACGTGTTGTGATGAAAATCGTTGTGGGGGACAAACCATTTGGCGTATCTATGACCTCAAGAAAAGTAAAAAGGAAGTAATATATCGTTATGTTATAGTCTCGCGTGATCGCCAACGCTTAGCAGCTGTGCAGCGGATTCGTGAGGTTTTTTATTATTATTTTTTTTTTCGTGAAAAGAACGCGTAGGTATCGTACGTTCGTATGCTGCTTTAAGTGTGAAAAAAACAACGTTGATTAACATCATCATTATTATTATATTGTAGCCGTTACCAAATAAGGAGAAGATCGTGTGACGGTGGCAATGGCGTGCGAGGACCGAGCGCGCAAAGTCGGCAGTTGCTGCGAGATATCACTCTTATGAACGGGGCCCGTCCCGCCGGGGGAGTGTCGCGCGACGCAACGGCCTTGTGATCTACGTTTACTGACGATCGCGCCGGTTTACGCGGCGGCGTGTTGACCTTGTCCTCCGTCGGACGCGAAACGTGGCGTGCAAACGACTCAGTAAGTCAATTCACACCCTCTTGACTACTTTTTAAAACGAGTTTTCGATTTTTGCGGGGAAAAAAAATTTAGTATTCTTAAAATGTCTACACAAAAACTTACGTCATGTACGGTTGATTCGGTTGTTTGGTACTTTTTTACCTTTTTCCACTAATCCTGCAACGATAATATTTGCCGAAAATATAATAGAGAAAAATACTTCTCGTACAGGCGGGTGTAATGTTATGTTTCGAGTTGTGACAGTACGTTTCTTATACAAACATAGGTGCATCATAATACACTGTCGAGTTCCGTATGGGGTGTACATGAATGCATCATAAAATTATGCTATAACTTATTAGTATTATGTTCGCTGAGCAAAAAAAACACATAGGTATTAGAATGTTTGAAATCGGGTATATGACACGGAAAAAAAAAAACGTTAGGCTTACAATTGGTGAGCAGTCAGTGACAGCGCAGCCCCTACTAATTACAGTCTACATTTTGCGCACGTAATATGGAAACTGTCGCAGTGAAGTATGAACTCCTCCGAACCGCACAGTTTTCATACGGCTTCTCTCGTAAAATGACGCGTATTGTTTAAAATAAATATGCCTTTTACAAATATATACCAACAGATGGTGGCAGACGTGCGTCACGATATGTGATACTCGTACTTATAATGTGCAATCGTGTATAAAGACGCACGTCTGCTTGATTATCTTACAAAGAAGTAACGTAAGTCGGGTTATTCTGATCGGACCTAACTCATTTTTACGACGGACTACAAGTTTGTATGATATTGTATTAAATGATAATTTATAAATAATAATACTGGGTAGAACAATTTTTAGATACGCACCGAGAAACGTATGATTTTCACAATTTTCTAATTAAATAAGTATCAAATCTTGATACTTTAACACGATCTAAATAACATACTATATGTGGTCGAAAATTTTCAGAAATCGGTTCCAAAAGTTTTAGTAAATAGACATTTTTACTATTTACATAGTTATTATTTCGTTATCGTCGTCATGTGTTTTGAATATATGACTAAAAATTTGACACTGAAATTTAAAATTGTATCTCACAGCACTCAAGTTGTAAGTTAGGTGCTGCACAGGAAATTTTAAATAAAAATAAATTGAACAATTAATCGTTTTATGTACGTATTGATCAGTATTTTATTATTGCGTTGTCACAAAATTGTCCCAAAAAAACGTCCAAGCAAACTTTCTAAAATTTATTGAAAGTGGTTTTTAGATATAGTAATTACAGTCAAGTTTAAAGACATATGATGACTTACACGGTTACACGTTATCTTGAGTCGGTCGTATGGTTTTTTTATTCATAATAGATAAATAAAATTATAAATTTAATTTTTTTTTTTTTTTATATAGTTTTAAATTGTAACTCGTACTCTTTCTAACTGCAGCTTAAAAAAAAGTGTGAAATATTTTAGATAAAATTGTCACTTTTTATTTTAAATTTCACTTGGATTGATATGTACAATTTGAAGTCAACAATTTACGAATACTGACGTTTATTTCTATATTACATACTCATTTAAGAGTTAAGATTAATGAATTAGTTAAAATATATGTATATAATAACAAGTTAGTTTTAAGTTTTACTCTAATACATGTTTTACGTTATACGTTTTCTAAATGTTTCTTACCCAACGATAACTGTAATTCGATGGAAAAAAACTTACAATAATATTATAACAGTTATAAAGGTAAAAAAAATTTTTTTGAAAAAATACTCTATTGAAACGTTTTTTAATACTATAAAATGGATATTTAGTTATTGGATATGTTGGCCTAGAATCGTATTTGTATAAAACTTTAGGCCCTATTTCTTCTTAATTTTAAAATATTTTTCTTTCATAGCTCCCCAATATACATCCGCTTTTATGGTTGCAGTATATAAAGTACGAATAAATATGTACACCAGAAAAAATATTTAATCAAATGTATACACAACTTATTCATAAATAAAAAAAGTTTAATTTTCCGAATAATAGTTCTTGAAAAACGTTTTTAAAACGATCATACATGTAAAATTTAACCGTCTATAGTCTTTAGTTTTTGCGCACCGTTAAAATAATATTTACTAAATCAAAATAAGTGTCATTGAAAAATACTTATTCGGATAGGGTCACACAAATACGTTTTACGGGATATTTCCGGCAAAGCTGCCTACAGTACATCCTTCAACAACCGGAGATGACCTTTACGGAACGCCTCAATACAGATTAAATCGAAAATATTGTAATATCGTTAACGCGCAGTGTAAAAATATGTGTGTCATGTGAACAACGCCCACATAAACTATCCGGACGAATATTAAGTGAACACTTCCCGACAAGGTGCACTTCGCAAAACGGAAACACTCGGCTAATAGGTACTACAAGTCCGAACGTGCCTTTTTTCAACGACCCACGCCGAGCCGACAAAAACAATATATTATTATAACAAACAACAATGAAATCGCTCCCTCTGAATTTAAAGTTAGCAAAGTCGGTAATGATGTGACAAAATTCGGCCTACATAAATTACGATTATTGAACTGTATGTAATCTAAAACGATATCATCGTATTGCAAAACCGCGAAAAATATCTTCTCTATGTACGCGTATTCTACGTACGGTTTTGTAAGCAATAGCGCACGACGGAAGTTATTACGCGTTTGGACATTAACAACTGCCGGCCACTGGCGTGTGAGGAGCTGCGGGGAGATTTTATTGTATGCCGAAACCGTCGAGCAACACCCACATGACGTCCGACGTGTTTGGCATAGTTTCCAAGTCGAATTGGGTTTATCGTCGGAAAACTGGGAGCGTGCTGCTGCTGCAGTTACGCAGAGCGTTATTTGTACTCGTTTTATTTCGTTTGTACGACTGCGAGTTCATTGAAGGATCGGATGTAAAAAAATATCAAATGCGCTATTCCTAGTGCTGGCACGGGTCCACGGACGGATGAGTCAGCAACGGTTAAATTTGGATTCGAAAAATTGGAAGACGAGGCGAAACAAAAAAAAAAAAAAACGGCACACAGAAGGCCGCCGCGTAAATGCTAAACGTGCGCGCGTTGCTTCACCGTCTTCAGTACTAATTTATAACGTAGACGAATATTGCGATGAAGCTTGAAAAATTAACATTTTCCTAACATCATGAATTATTTCATGCAAGTATAGGTTAGGTACCTTTTAAACGTTGCAGTCAAGTAGGTTATTTGCTTTGTTTGTATACATATAGGTACGTTTCAAATTAAAACATCCAATTATGTAATTGTTATTAATTAGCTGCATGTTTACAGTTTGTTAAGATCTTTTTTTTTTTTGACATTTATAGGTCATTACGTTCCGGGCCTTATAATTATTATTAATTTTATGGGATATGTATAAAAGCGGACGCCACAGTGTTAGTAAACACGCCCGTTTATCGAAAATTCACATCACTCATTTTTAAAGACCGCGATTTAACTCGGTTACATGGCGTTTATATTTCGTCGGTCCATTTTTTTTCTCTACTAATTTTATTTTAACTAGTTTTCTCAATATAGACAACCGTCAGTGTACGTGCCAAGACTTTAGATTTCAAGAAAAGCAAATAATACTTTATAAATACCGATGGTATTTGTTTTCTTTGGTAAATGGTTTATTGATTGATGATACTTCAAAATCAGTTTTAAAAAAATTGTCACAAAACAAGAAGATAAAATGCACTTATAACGAGGTCTGTACCCGATCGTTTAAAAGTTTAAAAACGTATGATTTAATATAATATCAAAGAAATCGACAAGTCCAAGAGTTTTACGCTCCATATTAAGTTGAAGTAATAAAAATTAGAAATTTCTAATTAAACGAAAAACATGGTAAAATCAATATACTCTCCCCTCACTCAGCTCAGAACCTAAAACATTATCTAAGATTTAAGTCACTTTTACACGTAGGAAATAATTTTCATGTTTCAAAAATATAAAAATGTATCGACAAACATAATATAATACAAAACTATGACAAATGCCTGCATTTTGAATACGCAGCAACAAATACAAATAAAAAAATGTGTAAATGAATAAATTACTAAACGGTCATCATACATTGTATTACACAACAGTCACACACTTGTACACCTAAGTAATGTGTATTGTGTAGTTCCAATGTACGCCTGCAATGACACAAATGAAAAAATACGTGATAGGTATTATACCTAAACTACTAATAACAACTCTGCAAACTGCAAGTTAATCGTGGATGTATTTTTATGCAAGTAATGGTACATCCCGAAAGTTCCGAATTTCTACATCAGGAAATTTGTATGGATGATTAAAACCGTAAAACGAAATTTGATCCTGGCAAAGTGGAAAACGAAAAATTTAACAACAGTAAAAAACTAATAATAATATTAATCGCAACAAATTACGCGACGATGATATTATTATTACGTTCGTTGCATACCAACTGTCATTTAAGTGTTGCAAGTAGTAATATGTTTCATACTATTACGACGTATTCAAAACTTACCAACATATTTCAAAATAATATTATATTGTTGAGAAAGAAAAACGCGTTTTACAGCTGTTGTTAATGTACCTACAGATATTGTACGTCTTGTGCAGCATTTTCTCTCGCTCACTTCAGCTGTCTTCCGGTACATATATATTCGTATTTATACATATATACATATAAGTATTAAAAGTGTCACCAATGAAAACTCCATTTTGGGAATAGAAAATAAATTCCTAAGTGGATAAATTGTACAGTCAAACAAGCCGATTGGAAAGTCGAATAGTTCAATAAGTCTAAACTATTCGGAATTTCTGCGCTTCATAAACAACGTTTTTCTCGGGAACTATATATACGAAGGACGTGCGTGTTCTACATAGAAAACGTCGAATGTTTTCTAAGTATCGCATGTATATACTGTATTACGGTTATCATAAATCACAAATGGACACGGTTTTTTTTCAAATGTATGAGTACAAAAACATGTGCTACAATAATATAATTAGCATCACGACAACTTGGGTATGTCACGTTTAAATCGCATTTAAATACGTCACAACCTTCGTTGTTCGATAGCAGCACTCTGTTGTTCATAATACACAAGAACTATAAAATCAAAACACGTACACATGTGTCTACGAACCGACGGAATTCTCGATAAATTATTACATCTTGGAGCTGTATAAAAAATAAAAATAGGTCGTCTACACTCAAAATCACAATAAACTGCCTCGTACAGTGTCAAAATTTAAAAATAGAAAAAATCGTACAAAATTTATACTGTTATCCTGAAGTGTTAGTTCTTTAAATCACTCTGCAGACAAGACACTTTATTTTTTGATACAAACACGTTGTGAATTGGTTGATAATAATATTTCTAAAATTTCAAACGAGTTTTCTGAATGATTAACGCGTGGTAATGTAAATATACGGCTGGAACATACGATTGCTAGCACTGACTTTTGACACCAAAATGGCCAACGAACAACAAATTCATTTAATTAACAGGGGAACGATGCAAAAGTTACTCAGAAAAGATGTACTTTATAAATTCATCTATAAATTTAATTTAATTCGGCGTTTGTCCATTTGAAAAGTTCAATTCAAAACTATAAACTACAACAATAACAGAGCTAATAAACACGGTGCGGGGATGGGTTAAAAATCGAGTTTTGCCTCCATTTCTGCAGTTGAAACGGATTGGACAATCTTTGGGGGGGCCATTATTTGAATATTTGCACAGCTAAAATATCATCATTCCACGACCGCCTAAATCACGATTTCACAATACGCCTAATGTTGTTGTTTTTACAGAACAAGAACGCGTAACAGGTATTGGTGTTGCGTAAGTATGGTGGATAAGACGAGGGAAAATAGACCGAGTTATGGTTGAGAGAAAAAACTGAAGTAGCGTGAGGACCAGGGTGGCTGCAGACCCCAAATGGTTGGGAGAAAGGCAAAGTAGAAGAAGATTGTTGGGTTTTTGCCGAACGTACCTCGTGGTCTGGAACGGTGTCATGTACTCGGGACTGAGTTGCGCCTTCAACGGTATCTACGCAATAACAATACGACGGTGTACGGGGAGTTATTCCGGCGGAACCGAATGCGAGACCAAAGTGTCAGCAGCTCCGGCGGCGCATAAAATACGTTCTGTGGACGAAGTTGCGGGTCGTCTCCGAAGTGAAGAAGTGGCTGAAGTGTTATTATAAACCGTCCCGGCAACAACAGCGGCGGCGGCGGCGCACGGACGGACGGACGGACGCGAACTGCTTTTACTGAACGCGCGCGCAAAGACGCCCGACGTGCCGAGAAGGTGGTTGTTTTTTTTATGTTTTCGCGAGAGCTTCGCGCGGGTTCGGCGCGTAGGCAAGACGCGTGTGGGCGTCACCGCGTCGTAATACCATGTACCGACGGACGCGACGTCGTGTCGCCACCGCCGCCGCCGCCGCCGCCGCCGCCGGTTTTGGTGGGAGAAACGTTGCACGCAGCCACCGTCGCCTCCCCGACGCCCATCCGCGCGGGTCGTATTTTGCATGTTTGTGTCGGCCTCACGGACAAAGAACCTGTAAGAGCGTACGTAAAAAACGTTTTCACTCGCCGCAGCAGGCTGGTCCGAATTTAACTTCATGTCTGGGTAGTTAGGTCCGTCTCCGTACGGGTTTAAACCGCAGGGCAAGTTAACGACTTTTTTCGTCGAGTTAATAATAGTTGAAAACGCAAAATGTCGAGTTGATTTTTTTCGTTTTTTTAATTTATTCGGTTAAAAGTTAACACAAAAATTCACTTAAAATAAAGAAAACGGTTCGTATTTTTTTTTTTATTCAATAAGGTTGTTTGCCTACCTATAGTATACATGGCGTTTCCTCCGCTTCAAAATATATGTTTTTCGTAAATGAGTTAAACATAAAATTTTAATTATTACCGATTATCTCAAAGTTAAAAAAAACCTAACCAAATCTCCGCCTACGCTCCGACAGTTTCTTTTACGACCGACTTTGAGAAAGGAGGAGGTTCTGTGGGTATTTTCAAACATTTGTTATGCGCATGTTCGTCGATTACTGTATACGATTATGAACCGATTTTCATGATTCATTTTTTTGGTTTTTGTAGTTCAGAGGTGGTCCCGTATAAATTTTATCGAAATTGTTTCGTTGTATTTGGAAATAATTAACAAAACCAAAAAAATATCCAGAACAATGGTGATAACATTACGGTAACAAACAACTATTTCGAGTTGCGAATGACATAAGTACGGTATGAACACGGAGAGTAATCACGTATAATTTCACTAAAATTATGAAGTAAAAAAAATCTTAACAAAAAAAATAAAATCCAATTCAAAAAAGAAAAAAGCACTAAATAGTATAAAACATTAAAATAAAAATAAAAAATGTATCACTTTTTTTTGAGTCGGTGTCCAAGAGTGATGAAACATACGTGATGAAAATGCAACGTTTTTAATTAAAATACAACATGTTGGACTCCAAAAAAAAAAAAAAGGTGATAACATTTTTAGATTCTGAGCGTAGGTACTTTTTTTCGTTTGATTATTTTATACTTTTTTTTTTTTGTGGACATTTATTTTTCTGTTAAAATATTTTTTTATTTCATACTTTTTACAATCTAGATTGTTTTTAGTGGCTGTTACGATAATATCCGCGCATGCCTATGTATGTATATTATTTTAGTCAACGGTTTGTTTACGCCGGACCGAGTCACCGACCGATACAGCGTAATCTTATACACACACACAAAGACTGGCGGTTTTTGTCATTTGTTTGTTACCGTTTGTCTGAAGGGACTGCTTATACGTCATAATGAGTGTGTACTCCATTTTTGCGCATTTATCCGCATCATCGAGTGCGCTGGTGACAAATCGTTCACGAAAATACAAAGAACGATAACTACGATGTTACTAACGTGTACCTAACGTGTACCTAACGTGGTAACGCGAGAGCGTCTTAAAATATATTTTTGGAGTATGATACGTTTGGTGCAATATAAGCGTTAACCCCATGAACGTCATAAGATAATTCTAGGAAACAGTGGGCAGATCTGCCGCTTATATCTTAATATAGTTTTTTTACGTGGGCCAAGGTAGACGCGTTTACTAATAATTACCTCACACAAATAATGATGATATACGGTTGGCAAACTCGACCACGTGAGAATGAAATATAACGAGACCATATAGGTGTCGTAGGTGATATTCGTAAAACATACTTTGATATCAAACGCGCCAACGTACGCGAAAACGTTTCCAGGGAAGATTGAACACATTTACCCATGTTTTATGAAATTATATACATTAGATATACGTAATACTTTGTATCTCTTATCCCATGGATCTATACTTCTTATAAATGTTTTGATCAACCCTAAAAGATAGAATTAAAGTTTAAGAAAAAGTCGCGGGTACTCGAGGATTATGAGGAAAAAGTAAATATTTTAGTATCATAACTCATAAGCAGGGCCGTCTTTAACGGGGGGCAAGGGGGGGCAATTGCCCCGGGGCGGCACATTTTAAGGTGTTTGAGGGGGCGGCAATTTTTTGAGAATTAACATAAAATTAAATATGTAATTATAGATTTTCTTAATTTGCCCCGGGGCGGCAACATAGCTTAAGACGTCCCTGCTCATAAGCGATCGGGCTAAGAAAAGCTAATGCCGAAGAACAAGAACTACATTAACTTATTAAGGTGTTTTTCGAAATCTCGAACAAATTCATGTTAAAAGAATTTCAATTAAATACAGCAACGAGCGGTAGACGTAGGTAGTGGCGGGGAATAATTTTATAAATCATGACCACAGATTTATAAAACAAGCAAGACGTCCAAAAATGTAATGTATTTTACACTAATAACACGTTTGTACGTTAGTTAGCCTAACTGTAAGGGGTATAAATTCACAATATTTTTCTACTTATTGTACGGTAGACGTATGAAATGCGTAATAAATAATATAAATATATAATTTTATATTTATTTTATAAGTATAGTAGTCATAAATCTATAGATGTATCACTATAGTAATATGTAATTAAAAATTTTTAAAAAATCATTTTTTTCCGATGATTCTGAACAAGAGATATTTCCGATGTCCTGACCCTCTTTTTACTGAAAGTAAGAAGGCGATTCTGATTGGGTTCAGTTTACCTATAAAAATTGAGCCGTAACGATAGAATCTATAATTAAAGTCTTATATCAAACACTACAATATTAAAAAAAAAGTGATAATAGTTTGTAATAGTTGTCAAAATTGCTTGAAATATAAATTTTATCGTCGATAGAAGATCATTTTAAAACTAACACTTATAGAGAAAGGAAGGAACGAAAATAAGTACATTTTAAGAAAATGAGTGGGTAAATTCGCAATAAAAGAAACGGAGTACATTCTAAGAGAGGAAAGGAAGGTTAAAATTTAAAAACAACAAGTTGGCGCAAAAATTTATCAATAAGTGCTATCAATACGTATCAAGTTGGTGGTGTTATCACAGATTTTGTTTTATATTTTTTATTATACCGTTTATTAATTATTGTACATACAGATGTATACAATAAACAAAATATAAATAACAAACAATAAAAAATTTAATTTAGTGTATACATCTGTGATTGTCATAGACATATTTACTTAAGTCTTAATATGTCTATATGGTGTTTGTACTCAGCAGTGTTGCGGTTTTCGTATAATTTTATCAACAACGGCTGCAGTGTAGCAAACATTTTTTATTATAGATAATATTAATAATTTCTATGTTACTTTAAAAACCATCACTGTAAAGTGTGTAAACAAACTCAACGAGTTTCGTTCCCAACTTCTTATTATGTTTTCACCCTGCAATTTTTACAATATTCTGAACATAGGTACCTAATAAGTAATAACAGGTATATAATATATAATAATTATTTGTATTTCGTGACTCGGGAGTTCATTATCGAGTATCGTCGTCTTGGCTTGTTCTCACGGCCGCCAAATTGCACCAGTATTGACATTAATGCGAGTTTTAGAATTTACCTTACATCGCCTTTACCTTACAAGTCGGTTATTGCAGAAGTCAAACAGAACTAAATTTTTGCGTGTTGAAATACTTCCTCAATTCCGTTTTGCGCCCAGAACTGTTTTAATTAACGTGAGTAAACACATTTCACGTCATGTGTACAATTTTATGCTTAGTATTGTGTCCCAATTGAATTTTTGTGTTATATGCTGTTTGTTGCTTGAAACTAAAAATGCGCTGCGTACCGTAGCAAACGATATCACTAACTTGTACGTGAGCAATTGGCGAATATTTTAAGTTTGCAAATACCTAATATTTTTGAATTACTACGCTTAACTGCTTACTTCACTGTGCCAGTGTATTTTTACCAACATTTTATCTTGTATTTAAACTCTGATCAGTAATGAAACATGTATAAATGTAACATTAAATATTAATAAATATAAATATTTCATGAAATAGGTAGGTAAGTTCTTAAGTTTAAAATAAGAAACAATGCATTTAGGTAACTAACTATTTTTAATTCCATAGTAATTCATACTTATCTATCATAGGTACCTTATTTCATATTGTCTAAGAATGACTATATACTATTTCGTTTATTCTGTACTTATGAAATGATAAATAATTATGGTTTATTATTCATTTCAAGAGAAATTACGAATTTAACTTTACATTGTCAGGTATAATTATGTAATGCCTACGTAATTGGTTAAATTGACTACCTATCAATTCTTATTTATTTATTTTATTCATAAAAAGAAAAATTGAAACTTCTTTTTTATCGGTTTAGATTAACTGGTTGATTTCAATAATCAAACTAAATTGTAAATACAACTTTAGGTATATACTTATGATATTCAATACGATGATCCTCATATAATTTTGTAAATGTATTTAAAATTGTCTAATGATCCGAAATCTTGCTTATATTATATTTTGTACAATAACTGTGCATACCTACCTAATACATTTCTCGAAAGTCGACCATACTCTATTCAGTTTAAAATTGAACTACTCGCTTGACCAAAACTCTCGTCCCCGCAAACGCACCTTGCGATTGCCGCCCACTGCACGCGATAAACTCTATTCAGTTTAAGTTACCTAACACGTGCAGTGGGTGGCGAGTGGTTCAATCTAAATAGGTATAGTATAATTTTACCAACTGTTGAACTTGTTATTTTATTCTACAGTGAGTTAGAACTTAATTTAACTAAATATACATACTATATTCTGATTAAGATTAGGTACTCTACTCTTGTGCATGTAAACAAAGCCGCTGAACTCCATCTGTCCACAAAGCAACAGAGACTCATTCTATCGTTGATTTCCAATCATCAGCTATCACGGTTTAAGTCGTTTAAACCGTCACTAATTTTCATTACTGCATTCAAACACTAGTAGTAGAAGTTGTAATTAAGCGGATCTGCATGAAAGCTAAATGTATTTATCAGCTGTGCAGTATACTCTTTAATCTGAATAGAGTAGAGATCAAACAAAATAATTATTTTTAATATTGTTATCACTTTTATCGCTAAATATAAATAGCAGTTCAAAATAACATACCTATATTTTCTGTTTAGAATAACTTTAATGTACTTTTATTGTTCAAATTTAAAATGTATTTAACATTTTGAAAATACCAAAAAAACTTTAATATCCTACTGTAGCATCTACATTCTCAAATACATTCTTATGTACAGTTGATTAAAATTAATCAAAGATTTAATTTAATTTTAGGTTTGACCAATGTCTTCTAAGAAAGTATTTAATGTCAATGACAAAGTCTTTGCCAAAATACGAGGATATCCTGCTTGGCCTGCATTAGTATCTGCTATTAAAAATAGTGACACTCCGTCAAAAACCAAGTACAATGTATTGTTCTTTGGGACTGGAGAACATGCTGAATGCAAACGAGAGGATCTTTGTTCCTATGAAGAAAACAAGTCCAAACTTGGAAAGCCAAATAAACGTAAATTTTTTGCTGAAGCCCTTGAAGAAATTGAAAAAGAACCTGGAACTTCAAACCATTCTAATATCAATTCTCAAACATCAATAGAACCCAGTCATAATAGCAATGTAGAAACAGAAACACCTTCAGATGTTGCGGTAGAAGATGTTGGCAAAAAAGAAAAAATAAGTGATTCTAATTTAAAGACTGAAGAAAAATTAACAAATGATGAGTCTTCTTTGCCTAAAGAAAAAAAAATTGTAGCCAAGAAGAGTTTAGGCATTTCAGTATCTAAAGGAACAAAAAGAAAAATATCTGAAGAATCTTCAAAAAAGTGTTCGACTAAAGATCCAAAAGTTCCAGAAAACTTCAAGCACAAGCACGGTCGGCCAATAATAGTAATAGAAAAGTTAAATGATAACATGATAGAAAATATAACTGGTAACCAGGTTAGTAGATTGAGTATTGAATTTTAAGTTTAAATTTAAAATTTATTAGCTCTTTAGTTAATAACTAAAACATTTATTTATGTACAATTAATCATAAAATTATGAGTTTATATTCTTAAACATTTTCATTATTATAACAGTTTTTGTTTAATTTATGATGTTTTATAAGGAAATAAGACTTGTACATTACCAAGTAATTAAAACAGTTAACAATTTTAAAAAATATCAACCAAAGTCAATCTTAAGGATATTGCCTATCTTTTGAGGTGTTATATTATATAAACATTGGACAACTTTTACTTGGGACCCCAAAAAATTTTTTACAGAAAAAAAAATGTATTGTAAAATCAATATATTCCTTACTGTGCTTATAATCTTATACACATTTTTTGGGTACAATATTTATTTTTATCTAAAAGTCTTTCCAAACGTAATTTACAGATCTCTGAGTCTGAAGACAAAATATGTATTCCTGATGACAAAACTAATGGAACTGATTTAGAAGAAGTTAATCAACCTAATGTAAGTATAACTGAAGCAGAAACTGTTGTTGAAAAAAGTGATATCAATTTGGATTCAACAAAAGCTGTGAAATCAGCATTAAAAGTTAAAGACAGTTCTATATCTAAGACTGAAATATCCAGCAATATCTCTAATATTGGTCATGTATCACGCTCTGGTCGTAAAATTAAACCTAAAACTTATTCTGATTATGAGAATGATACAGAAGTTTCTAAACGTTCAAGAATGAGTAAAGGAAGTTCCAAAATTTCCGAAAAACAAAATTCTACTACTTCTGCTAATGACCAACCACAGGAACAAGATGGAAAAACTAAAGGTAAAATTGTAGTTATAATTTTAAAACTTTTTTATTTTATATTAATTTTTTACCATTATGACTGACCCAACTTTACCTGCCAAATTTAAGAGCAGTCAAACTTGAAACCACTCTTTGAACCTTTTATGTAACTCTAAACATTATGAAAATGTCCATTTTTTTTTGTCTTTGCAATTTAATTAATGCTTAAACTTAACTGAAAGAATTTCAATTATGTAAAACAAGTTTAAAGGTTTAAAAATCTCAAACAAAATTAAAAACTGCTGTCTCAATTTTTTTACAGCTTTACAAAGTTTAGTAATTGACAAAAATCAGTAATATTTGAGATTTAAAATAAACTTTGCAACTGAAACAATATTTTTACTTACAATTTTAAATTTTAATGTTGTTTAAAAACGATCTTCTATATACATCCAAAAATTTGAATAATCCGCCAAGATAGTTCCAAGTGCTGGCATAAAAACCTATAATGTTAATCTCCAGTTAAGTATAATGTATATTTTGAATTTTCTATTTGAAATAAAATCTAAAAAGAAAAACTAGTAATTAAAAAAAAAGAGAGTTAAGTTAAAAAAATAGTAAATTCTAAGACCAGAAAGCGGCAGAAAGGGAGTAAATTTAAGGTGAGTTGTTTGGTAGAGCAACTACACTTTGGAGTGGGTCACTCATAAACATCAAAAAATATTGGCATTATTATAGTACCAATACTGCCTTAAATACAACTTTTTTTGGTTTGATTTCATAACATTTATTTGTGAAACAAACAGCGCAAAAATTATCAATTTTTTTCATTCATAAATCATTATTGATCAATTGGATCACTTCTTCTGCCCAAAAATGTGTTGACAGTAAAATAATCTAGGTCCGACATCCTATCATACAAATTACTGCATGAAAGATTGGAACACTTCTTTTGTATTTATTAGTTGCTGTAAATTTTTTTTGGAAAATTAAATCACAGATATGAGTAGTATGACCAACTATTGCAGGATTTTAATTTCAACAGGCTTTTTAGTCTAAATTTGTGTGTTTTCAGATCAAAATTTGTATTTATGTAAAATTAAAAAATTGTTTTAAATAAGATATAAATTAAATATAATTCCCTAGCTTGTTAATGCTGTAATCAAATATTGATCAGATCGCATCTTTTGCCCAAAAACATAAATAACCAAATTTTGTGATTACTTAACTCTGTAAATAATCAAAATTTCAAATAAAACAAATTTTTAAAACCAAAACCCAAAGTTATGTGTGGTATTCAACGTAAAGATCAGAGACACCTGTTGCCCGAAAAAGTAAATTATAAAATATGTTAAAATTTTCAAGCGTATCAAAAATATTAAAAAAAATTTTTGATTTTTGGGCCATATTAATCAAAACTTCAAAAACTGCTTCAAATAAAGTACCATTTACGTCCACTTTACAAAATTCTAAGTGTTATGATATTTTGCAATTGATGGATGCTTCCTCCGCCTGAAAAAGTGATTACAGTAATAAAATAATAAACATCATTATACAAACAATACATTCTTTGCTACACTTAGAATCATTATTTTCATGAACAATTGCCTACAAATATATTATACAACTTCTAACTAAACCTTACAAAACATTGTCTTACTCCAAAGCAAAGTTGCTACTCTTATCAAGTTTTCCACTCAGGCTTAGCGTGAAATTCCAAGGTTTTTTTTTAATTTATATTTGTGTTTCTATTTTTAGACACAAGTTTAAGTTCTGAAACTAAAAAGACTCAAAAACCAGAAGTCACAGTTCCATCATCGCCTGTGAATGAGTCTACAGTTGAAGACATTCATCAAGTGGCTAACAAAATTAAAGAAGACTCTGAATTACCAGTTGAGTTAAAAGCTGTCATTGTTGAGTCCATATCAAATATGGAATCTGGATGGAAAAGAACTACACAAAATAAATTAACCAATATTGAATTATTACATACGGAAGTTGAAATGTTAGATTGTATACAGACCTTACGCTTTTCTCTAAGGACTGAGCAGGCCGATTATGAAAGGGCATTTGATGCATTGGACCGGTTCAGAGAACTTCAAATAAATGCCCTAATGTTGAAAAAACATAGAGAGGTTGTTGATACTGTAAAACAAGTGGCCAAATATATTGGAAACATAGAAGAATGGGATTTAAATGAACAAGAAATTAAAGAACACCGTGAAAAAATAGATTTAGTTCGCCGTAAAGCCATAAAGCTGTACCATAAATGTGTATCATTATTCACTGTACCAGATGGTGAATCGTTCCAAGAAATATTTAGCAAAGAAGTTGATGACTTTTGTGCCAAAACTAAACATTTAACTAGTGATCAGATATATGGTATGACTTCAGATAAGCTTATAAATCATTTGTAATTTGCCTTAATAGATTTACTACCAGTATTTTGTATTTTAAATTATATATACCAATAAATATATAATTATTAGTGATTTGCTATTTTATTAAGATTTTGCTAGTTAGTATTTAATCAAACTCCATGAAACAATTTTGTATCCATTATTATTAACTTTTAAGTTTTAAGTATAGAATGTGTTGGAATTATTTTCTATTTAGAAAGTGTTCAGTTAGTTTATAGAATAATAAACAGAAAACAACATTGTTTTTTTATCCACTTTAAAAATTATTTTAAGCAATTGAATTTTTTTTTTTTTTAATACATTAATTGTTGCACATAGTTAAGTCGTTGACTAAAGTCTATTGTAAGTGTATCAAAATATTATTAATTTTACTATTTTTTGTTTGCTTTATTATTTACTAGAAGTTAACAATAGATCAATACGTGCATATTATATTCAAAGTGAAATAAATGTATTATTCAATGTGACATATATTTCTAGATATTACTGACAATCATAATTTAATCGGAGAGTAAATTAAATTATTATTTATTCTGTGATTTAATGATGATGTTTCAACAATTTAATGTGGACCGGGTGAAAGTGACATTTAATTTCTGTACCTAAAATGTATGTATACGTTAGGTCATAACAGTCTGACAACATTATGGTTATAATATCAAATTGCTAACAATAATTCTTAAAAATTTTCAAACGTCCTGGATTTAAATTGTTTCTCAACATTAATCTAAGTACAGTAAATTGTGTTTCATGTTTTAACTTGTAATATGAATTATTTGTATTATGTATGTTATGTACATTGTATTAGCTGGCTTTATAACAAAAATTGTAATTTTATATATAATATAATATGTTTAGAGGCAAATTATCCGCAGATCCTCTTCTGACAATACAAAAAAAAAAAAAAAAAATTTTTTTATCTGTTACAAAAATTATTTTAAAAATCGCAAATAGTATAATAATTTAAATCACAACTATTGTTTCACGTCTTTGCAAACGTCAATGGACTTAAGAATATTTTTCTGTAGTAGATGAGTACTTACAAACTTAGTGAAGTAACAGTTTTTTTATTATGTTGTGTGGTTTATGATTAATACATTAGGCCTCTGGAATAAAGTAAATATGTTTTTCTTTAAAGCTACCCGTTTAAATCCATAGATGTAACTAGTTACCTGCAATAAAAGTTAAATAGAGGTATATAAGGGTTATATTAATTTCATAATCGAAAAATTCCATGAAATATAAGTGCAATAATCTGGTAGGTTTCAATAGCGATCTATGAAGAGGTTGGGTATGATATTTTCTGCTGGCCAGCCATCACCCCCCAAAAAAAAGTCACAACTGTTTAAACAAATACTCAGGTATAATTCATATCTGTGCAAATACCGCAGTTCACTAATCATAGATATAATTATACCTTATAAATATAATGTGTATAAATATGTTTTTAATTATAATAACAGCTCACTGGCAAGATTCTAATCCTAGATAAAGATGAAAACAATTAATGATCAGGTTAATCTACTAAAACTTAAAAATACCAAATTTGAATTTTTACAGCTCATTGGATTGCCAATAGCTAGGATCATGACAAAACAAATTTTGTTTTGTCACGGTTAAAATTTAAATTATTCATCAAAGATTTATCACAGTTAGGAAATCGGAATTCTATACAATTTGTTATCACCTGTTATGGTTGTAACCTCCAAATTGTTACATTTGAAACGTCAATTTCAAATTCAATATTGTTATAAAATTAAATTTCAAGAGCTGCTGCTGCTGTTGGTAGGTACGTGTGTTATTTATTCCATTACTCGTGTAATATTTTAATGATATCACAGATTAAATAAAATTAAAATTTTTTTTAATCTGTGATGATATCTCGAAGTTCGAACCTCTATAATGTGCCTAATTAAGAGCAATTATTAGTTTCTGTCGGCAATGAACACTTATGAGTCAAATGCTGCTGTTCTTAAAGTTTATCTGGTTAGATAAGTAATTTCAGATAAAATGTGAATTTATTTTAACGAGTGGCAAGTGCAATCATTTTACTTGAGTGGTGCTGTCGAAAATTATAACTCGCCACTGTTTTGTAGACTGTAGTGTCGGTTATTGCTTTTGTTTTTCAGCGGAACCAGAAAAACTGCCGAAAAATGGGTGACTCTAAAACTTTAAAGTAAGGATTTTGATTGATTAAACTGTAGTAAACACTAAACAAACAAATCAAGTACTTTTATTAAAATGGTAAAATAATGAATTGCTTTTAGACCAGGAACAATCGTTGGTTTTTGTAACCCCTTACTAGACATGGCCGTTAATGGTGATCAAGACTTGTTGGACAGATATGACCTTAAAAACAATAACGCCATCTTGGCTGAAGAAAAACACATGCCTCTCTATGAGGAATTGATGAAAAATGAAAAAATTGTGTGCACTGCTGGAGGTTCGGGTCAAAATTCTCTAAGAATCGCTCAAGTATTTTTCACCATAAACATTTCAAAATTAGTATTGTTCTTAATACCTACCTCTTTCTTTTTATTGTTACTAGTGGGTTTTAAAAAAACCAAATGTGGCTGTATTTTTTGGTGCTGTTGGTCAAGACAAATACAGTGAAATCTTGAAACTCAAAGCTAATGAAGATGGATTGGATGTGAAATATCAATATTCTGCGGAAAAACCTACAGGCAAGCAACCTACATACTTATTGCTTTTATATTGTAGGTTGTTAAAAAAAAATAATTTGAAAATGATTTGTTAGGCACTTGTGCTGTTGTTGTCACAAATAATGGCAAAGATCGATCTCTTTGTGCCAATTTATCAGCAGCACAGACTTTTACTGAAGATCATTTAGAAGTGCCAGAAAATAAGGCCATAATTGAAAATGCGCAGTTTTACTTAGTTACAGTAAGTTTTTTCTTGCTATACGTTCTACTTAAAGAATGTTCAATAACATTTTGCTTGTTAAATAATATGTTCAATTTAATTGCATATTACAATTACCAATTGCATTGTACAATTATTTTGTTTAACAAATTGGTTAACAGTTTACAGTATGAAATTTAGTTATGTTATCCTCTAGTTTAGTTTTAGAACCAATTAATTTTAACTCTTTACTGTTCATGCAACTCTGGGTAAAAGAACCATGTTTGAATTTCAATGCTAATACGTTAAATAATAATATGTATTATGTTATTCTCATCTAACCTACCTACCTTTCCATTGTTGCCTGTTTAATCAGGTTTTCTGATCTCCATTTATGATCAGTCCAATAAACATATAGTGAGTTGCAATTAACCCATTCCATCTGTGATACAAGTTGGAGCCTCAGTGACAAGTCTTAGGGTTAGGCGAATAAAGTACAAACATCGTATGTGCCAATAAAATTGTCACACATTTATCAATAATGGGTTTGTTTTTTATTTGGGACACAGCACTCGCCTCCCGGTGCCAATAAATGAACTATACATTATTGGTAGACATGTAACAATTATCCTGATGCATGTGGTGTTTGTCTAATACAGAGACTTGTCGCTATTGTTTGTTTCTCAAATTAGATATGTGGGTATATAACTATACCCATATGGCAATTTGCAAGTCTGAGAACTAATTAAAAATTTTACTTATTAAGTTAAAAGTAAACAAAACAAATATGTTAACAAGTTAATGCCCAGCTTTGCTTATTTGTTTCCTCGTATTTTTTGATTTATCATGAAATTTCTTGTTTTCTAATCTCCTTGGATGTTCCTATTGGATTCAAATATTCTTGTACATATTTCTTGTGGTCCATGCACACATTGTACTTACAGTATTATTTTATAATTGTTATAAATAATATATTAATGGTTTAATAAATCTTTTTAGGGTTTTTTCTTACAAGTCAACGCAAAAGCAGTTCAGAAATTGGCCAAAATTGCTTTTGAACGGAAATGCACATTTTTATTTAACATGAGTGCTCCATTTATCTATCAATTTTACATGGATTCGGTTATGTCAATTTTTCGTTACATTAATATAATAGTTGGGAATGATGAAGTGAGTGATTATTAAATTAACTTTTTTCTTTTACCAAGATCATAAGTACGAAATGTTCTTTATTTTAGGAAGCTAAAGCATTTTCAGATGGACAAAAGTGGAGTTTAGACAATATTGAAGAAATTGCCTGTAAAATAAGTACTTTTGAAGTAGAAGGTGATAGACACCGTTTAGTCATTATAACACAAGGCGAAAAACCTGTTATTGTAGCTAAAAGTAATTATTACTACTAGTATTCACTTTTGCCTAATAAGTATTTTACCTGATATATTAATGACTTAGTACTAAAATGATAACATAAAAAAAAAAAAAATGTTCCCAGTATAAATACAAATTAGAAATTGACTGGTTTGAGGAAGAATAAAAAAAAATTACATAAGTCTCAGATTAAAAATGTCTAATATAAAATAAAAGTTTTATTCTTCTTCTTCATTTCAACTATTTGGGATTGGTCACCCCTGTCCTAGCCCTCCACTTGTCTTGATCTTTTACATACCTCATATACACACCAGCAGTCCTCATATCATTCCTAACCATCTTTTTTTTCAGCCTTTCTCTCCTTATTTTTTCTTTAAAGTTCATTTTTGTTAACGCTTTTACTTGTTTCCATTTCTTCTCTACTCACCATCTCAGACTATTTTTTTTTATCTTCTCTATTGTCACTACAACAATACTCTTACATATTTGTTCCTTTTTTAAGAAAAAGGTTTTCTGTAAATCTTCTCTTGACCTCACTCTTACTTCTAAAGCATTTTTATATTTGCACCACTCATACTCTGTAATACTTCTTTTTTGTTTTATAATATTAAAGAACAACTGAGCAATTATTTTTAAAAATGTGGGTCATCACACATATTATTCTCATTGGGGTTAAACTAAAAATTGAAACAATTGCAATCTTATAAACTTCCAACAAAAATTTAGTATTCCACGTGCAATTTTGTTCAATTAAGAATTATTAGTAGAATATTTAGTTGGTGTTATATTAATGTTTTTATATTGAAATAATATGATTTATAAAAATGCCTCACAAAATTATTTCATTTACATTAGTTATAACTACAATTATCACCGATTTAACTGATTTTTACACTGTCCTCTTAGATGGCTCCGTTTCTCAATATCCAGTTACCAAAATTCCAACAAGTAAAATTGTAGATACAAATGGTGCTGGCGATGCGTTCATCGGTGGTAAGTTAACATCATATAAAACAGCCATAATACATTCATTAAAATAAATGTAATTTTGTATCATAGGGTTCATCAGTAAATATGTTTTGGGATGTTCAATTGAAGAGTGCGTCAAGTCTGGAATAAATGCTGGATCGTACATCGTACAACAATCCGGTATATCCAAAGGAGATTCTTCGTTTGTTATATAAATGTTTTTAATCCTTGAATGTGTAATTAGTGTACCTAATATCACAACAAATTGAATGATTAAACGTTACCAATTATATTGGATACGAATGTTTTATTATTTCAATAATTGAATTTAGTTTATTTTCATTATGTTGAACACAAAAAATATAGTGTTTTAGTTAATAAAACATCACAATAACTTATTAGTTATTTACAAAACAGTATGACACATTTTAAACTTATATATATATACACAATACTTAATAGCTATTTATCTAAAAAAAAAATATATATAATATATTATACATTTGAGAATACCAACAAACACTTTACAATTTTAACATACAAATTAATAACAAACTCTAAGTGGGTAGTGATGTTATAATTTTTTTAAAGCTATTCAAGTGTACTTCATCTAATCCAATGTCATCGGCGTACACGCCAAAATTCAACGCAAGTAGTACAACACAAGTCTTGACGTGGGTTAGCAAGTATTCAAGCTTCTTTGTGTCGTGAAGGTCAACTTGTCTTCTTTGTAGTTCTAATTGGTTTTTTAAGTTTAAAATGGCACTAACAATGTCCCCTAGCTGTTCTCTGACAACACCATAGTCGTCTTCTTTTAACGAAACAACAGCTAAATTCGATAATATATAACAACACCATACCGTCGTTTCAAACTCTTCCAACGATTTACCTTTGTCCAACTGTCCAAAAAAATAGTTGTAGACGCGAATATTTTTTATAAAACGAAGCATATCTTTTGGTTCGATTAGTACATTTTTTTGGTCTTGTTTGTCAGCGCCAACGCCGTTCATTTTTATCAACCTGGCATTTGGAATTTTCCGTCGATAGACCAGTAATGGTGACGCACATTTCACCGGATCCGTCATGTCGTCCGTGGTTGATTTAATGTTGTTCATACAGTAGTGGAATATGGTTTTCCAACTTTGAGAAACGCTGCCGGCGAAACTCAGGCTAAATATTTCTTTCCGCCTCTTAGGGTCATTTATCGTGGCTTGATACAAATCGTACAGCGCTAAGGACTTCACAATCTTGTTGTCGGTGCTCAACGCGTTCAGCAAACAACATCCGTCTTTGTTCGCGGTGACGATGGGGAACACGGCCCGTTCGGTCATGTTCAAATACACGATGAACTCGAACGAATGGAACAAGTACAAAACCAACGACACGGAAAACCATACGGTGCCGACGAAGTAAACGTCACCGCGCGCTTTCGGTTTGGCGGCGTAGACGGAGAGGTACACGAAAAACGCGTACGCAAACGACTTTTTTATCGACCGAAACGCGATCTCGGAACGTTTGGACATGAACATCGAGAACTTGGACGTCTGAATGACGGGAAAGTGAAAGTCCCGTTCGGTGTACACGTTCTCGCAGTAGTACAGAGCACCGGCCACGGCGCATCCGACGTCCATCAGCCGCCGCGCGTCGGCCCCGTGGCCGTCGCGCAACGGGTTCAGGGTGGACAGGGCCCACGCGCCGGCCGAGCACAGGGCGGCCAGGCAGCACGACCGGATCGACAGGCCTTCGGCGATCTTCCCAAAACGGTTCGCGCAGACGGCGGCCGTCCTCGCGTAACGGCGCGACGCGACCGCGACGAACGAGACGGCGGCCGCCAACGCCAACGGTACGTTCAGCACGGAGCGCGGATCAAACGTGAACGTGGCCAGCGACGGGAGCGACAGCGCGATGGCCGTCGCGCACGCGAGTAACGTCGAACCGAAAACGGATTTCAAGACTCTCGTGAGGAAAATGTTCGTGTCGGCGGGAGACGTCATGTCGGATGTTCGCGTTCGCGTCTTTTCCAGACGCGGATCATTCCCGAGAGACCCCGTCGCGGAGTGCTCGACGACGTTACGAACTACACTATATAATTATTGACTTGACTAAAGACTAACGACCGACTTGTTGAGCACCATAGATACGTTACGGTCAAGCACAAACCGTTTTCCCAAGTCGCACGAATAGTCCGTTACAAAGACGAAATTGAAATTACAACGGCTTACAAGGTACCTGGAAATCGCCGGCAGCTGGACATTCGTGGGAATTTTCCGTTTTTTTTTTTTTTTTTTTAGGTTACATCCATTCGCGCAGCGGTTACAGCTGATGATCCTGAAAACTTTCAAAGACGTTAGAACAATCGGAATCAACAGGTCGTAGTCAACAACACAGATAACACGAAAATAAATAAAATGTCGAATTGGGCGTGGGTATCTTCTACGGTATCAGTATGTCAGCGTAATATTATTATTATAGTATCATTGTAAATTGTATAAAAATTTAAATGTTTCCCATTTCCACCAAGGTCCGTGAATCAACGGGCAATTCAATCTGCAGATTGAAATTCCTGAACGATTAATCTACCTGTTACGCATTATGACTGAACAATTTTTTAATTAATTTTCAAACCTAGTACTAAATTTTTACATTGTATACCGTTTTTTCGAACATGAATATTCTGCTAAAACTCATTTTGACAGCATTTTGTTTAGCTTCGCGTAAGTAGGATTTATTGTAGATTTTGACTGTTATGTCAACAAACTCACGAACGTGCTTTGAGTATCTCGGTGTATTTTGTATTCTACTACCAATGATTTGATTGTCATCCAGAAATAAATATCACTCGGTAATTTATTTTAATTTGTTTTGTTATTAGTGTGTGGAAGTTACGAGCTTAATAAGAGAAATACAAGTTGTAATATTCCGTCGATTATTCGTGGATCGTGGTATTCTTGGGAAAATGGCCATAGTACAACTACAATTATTGACGCAACCCAAATGACCGAACGAGGCGTATGCGTCAGATCGATGGAAGAAAATCGTGTGAATTTTACTTTTGTTTTTCTCAAAAATAACTGTTATACTTGCGTTAAAGTCATGGTGCGCACTGTAAATGTGATAGACAAAATGGAGAGTAAGTAATGTGAAAACAGTCTCAATTAAAACATAAAAATAAAACATTGAATTTTGTTAATGTTTTAGGTGTCTGTATGTCGTTAAATCCTGATGAGGTAGAATCTAACGATAAAATATGCCAATTTCAAGATACGCAATTAAATACACTGTTTTCAGAAAATTATATACCAGTTAACTGCAGGTCTAGTCTTGAAGGTGTTTGGCAGTTTGCGTACCAGGTAACAAATACTAAAATTATATTTGAGAACTTGTGACTAACTGTTTATACTAAATTTAACAAACCCAAAATCACAAAAATATACACTTTTTTACTGCGCTTACGTAATTTTACAACTATGCTGTCATCTTCAACGCAAATCAACTACTGACGTCATCGGATATAAACTGTGTATAAATAGGGGTGTATATTGCTTGAAATGAAAAATTTTCTGAACTAGAATACTTTCATAAGTTCCTATGCAAAGCGTACTGGTTCATTTCAAGCCCTGATTTAGTTGTTATGGCCTATATTATTTAAGTTTTTTTCTTTATTTAAGGAAAGGTAATGTAAGAAGCTAAAAAAAAAATTATTATTTTATAGAATCGTTTTCGTTTTACTGGTGAATGTAATAATCCTGAGGCACAAATTAAATCATGTCAAACTGCAGGAACTCAATTTTTAATAACTAATCAGAAATTTAATATAACGTACAAGCAGTGTCCTGGTATGACAGGCACATTTGACGGAGGTAAGTTTTATAAAATGTTTTCATACGGGTATATTTTATTTAAAATATAAATAATAGTAACTTTTATTTTGTTTATTAGTTGTCGAGTACAGTTGTTTAGGAGATTGGTTTGTAGACAAAAATCATTTCTTTGCTGTAGCTAATACTAAAGAATCTAGAAAAGACGAAAAATATAGATGTTTCTTAAAAAATCGAGATGACGATTTGTATATTGGTGTTTCTATTACAGCTGAGTGTAATACACTTACAACAGTAGATAAAAGTCCAGAAAGATTACACATTAATCCTGGTAATTACTAAACAAATTGTTGTTTTTAAATAATTTAACACAAGAGAAAAAAATAGTTCATCTACATTTTTATATCCTTCAATTATTAGCAGTTATGTAAGATATATTTTTATTTGTACAGTCAAAGCTGAAGTTGTGGAGGCAGGTTGCCGCTTACCACAAAATTTTAGTGGTGAATGGGTAAACACAGCTAACATGGATGCTGATGTACTCGTTAATGAAACTCATATAACTGAAACATGGTACCCTGATGAAGCTCGATTTAGACGAACGATATATGTATGTAGAGAACAGAGAGGATCTCGTTATATGATGGCTCGATTAACTGTTGATGGATGGTATGAGACTTTTTTACACATTATACCTACTATTATGCAAAGAGCTTAAAATGTATTGCTAATGTGTTTATAGAATTCAAATTATTGCTGTGAGATTCGTATCCTTTATAGAGTATGACCTGTATTGAAAGAACGGTTTACCGTTTTCAATTTTCAATTTTGTGTTTTGAATGTTATAGTAGCGGTGAACAATTAAACTAATTAATGTGTACCTAAGATATAATGAATAAACATTGTTTTAAACAAGGTGTCCTTGTATTAGGTTATTAATTTGTGCAGTACAAGTCTGCTAATTTTATAAAATTTACAGCTGTTTCTGTGACCCCCTAATTTTTTTTTTTAATATATGACAACCATTGAAAATATACTACAGATCATGCATAATATAATATAATATGTTAACGATTAAATAATTTCTGTTAATACTACCTAATACCTCTATTCTTTATATTTTGTTAAAAGTTTAAAAAACATTTGTATTTTATTGGAGGTTTAACACTGTTCAAAATTGTAGTCACTAGAATACTTGTATCTTTAAAGGCTTCATTTGATGAGAACAGTCCGTGATCTAGTAGAACATTATTACAATAAATCTGATGTTTTGTGTTATATGCAATACATATAGCCAATTAATTGTGTAGTACAAATATGCTTGCTGCCTAATTGTATTTTATTTCTATAATTTTTCTCATTTTTATTTTATAGTCAAAAAGATTACGTGTGTTTTGATTTTGTTTCACGGCATCATAATATTATTCGTTATAGAAGAGGTCTTGCATTTATTAAAGACAATTTTCATACTGTATGCTCATGGGTACAATTTCCAAACAAGGATAATTGGAAATATGATATTTTAGTTTGTAAGTATTCATTTGTTCTAAAGTAGTGAATGGTTGGAATAGTTATATTGAGTTTTATACACTTTCAGCCAAAACCCCCGTTCCAATTAGATGTCCGGTTGCTGGTAAATTCAATTTTACTCAAAAAGGTGATTTTTTGTTTGAAACTCGTATTCTTGGGGGTGTTACACTATCACCTCGTCCACAAATTTCATGTAAAGATAAAATATCAGACTTCTCTGCTTGTGATGGCGATCAGAAAGAAATAACTATTGATGAAACATTCTGTCTTGACGTGGACCATCGTGGACAGCCCATTGATATTTATAGTGACCCAGACTACCGATTACAATGCATTGGTTACTGGAAAGAGAACTTAAAATCTTATTTAATAACATATGACCCTCTTGACGCGGCTAGTATGTACAGATGTTGGGTTTATCAACGGGCTGATCTTAACCGTGTAGTTATGTCACAAGCCATTGGCTCGTTTTGTAACCTAAAACAAGATGCATTTAGCTACAACTATACACAAGGTGCCTTAGTTGCTATTGAAATGACAGAGTATGAGCGTGAACGTAAGTAATAAGAAAAGTGCTTGGTAATTTATAAACAATGGAACAAGTTTTTATAAAAAAAAAATTAACATTTATACTTTCAGGAGATCAATGTCCAATGTATTTTGATGATGGAACAAATCCATGGGTAAATGAAGACAATTACATACAAGTATTTAAGTATGGAGGCTCATCAACATTAATAGTTTCGTCAAGTATAATTTCAGTTGCTATTTTATTTACTATTCTACTATAAAATATAAATTATTAAACTTAAATCAAAAATTATTATGCCACCAAGAATTTATCATATAGAACTAATGATTTGTTGCTTGTAATATAAGCATATTATATTTTATTTTAATTATTAATTTTTTATTAGAAAAGCAAAAAATTAAATGTAGATAATGCTATTGACAATGAAAAGTACTAAACATATTTTATATTATAAACAGCACATATTTATAAAATATTTAATAATCTCAATAATTTATTAAGGTTCTTTTTTATATAAATTTATATCTTATTTATCACCTTTATTTAACATTTATACAATTATTTATGGTTTAACTATGTATGGTTACTTCAAGTGACCTATTAGTTTTAAGATTTGAATTTGTTAGTAAATTGTTGTGTTTTTCATTATTTCTTTTGTTTGACCATATTGGAAACATTTAAAAACCAATCCATAAGATTTTTTTATAATTTGTTCAGATTTAACTTTTTATTCTAATGAAAAATATTTTTCAAAGAACGTTATACCTGATTCCAGTATTGAATTAAAAATTTAGAAATTTGTTTTAAAAAAAAGTTCATGAAATGAGGTATAGTACAAATATTGAATAGTAAATAGGCATTATGTTGATTTCTTGCATTTTGATTTATACCTAATGTGTAAACAGTTTTTGTGTGGTATAACTATTAAATAAATTCTAATATTCATAAATTGCACCAATGCTGTTGGTCAATTGCTCAAAGGCCTTTTTTTGTATTTTAAAAACAATTACTAAACAACTAAACTTAATGCTAGAAAATTATTTATGAATAGCAATATTATTAATACTTGGACCATTTACAATGCCGTATAACTCTAAAAATTGTTAATTTAACGTGTGATACTATTAAGGCAGCATGCGTTCAGTATGTATTTGGTACTGTGGTTCCCAACTCATGGGCCGCAACCGCTGGCAGCCTGGTACTGGGTTGCGGACGCCAGTTGATGGTATAAAACCAGTTTTGTTTTCCCTGTATGCTTATTTAGTGGGTCTTAAAATTTAGGTTTACAAAAGTTGTGGTCCGCACAACTAAAAATGTCAAAACCGCTGATTTATCATGTTTAATAATGTTATTGTAATAACTGCCCACAAGCTTTGCTATGTATAACATTCGTTATTTATGTATGACTCAATTTAAGTTACTGGTCTTAAAATGTATGCTGCTTTAATAGTGTTTAATGTGTTTACTGTGGCTCTATCCATTTTACGTGATCAAATATTTTACTTCTTAAATTGAGTAATTATTTTTACTAAAATTGTAGTAAATATGTACACGTAGTATTACTATACTGTAGTAGTAGTAGTAGTAGTAGTAGTAGTTATTGTAATATTAGGACGTGATACCCCGTAATTTAAGCCTAAAAATACAGCTCATGTGAGGCAGTATCATATTTTTATAAGATAAGGTAAAATAGATGTTTTGGACATGTGATGAGGAGAGTAGAAACCGGAGCAGTAAGAGCAGTTATGAAAATGAAAGTTGAAGGAAAAATCTACCTCAGACCACTGAAGAGATGGATGGAAACAATTGAAAAATATATGAGGGTTAATGTGTATATGTTGTAAATGATTGTAATAAGTGGAGGTATAGGACAAAAATTGCCAACTACATATAGTTGGGAGAGAGACAAAGAATTATTTTTTTTACCATAAATTAAAGAACTTAAAATGTTACTAATGTATATGTGTACAGTAACAACACAGTAAATATTATAGAAATCTATTTATGTCAGCAAAAAAAAAATTAGAATGTTTTCTTTATTTTAAAGTTCTAATTTAAAAATTAAAAACAAAAATGATGATTTTATCATGATAACTTACAGAATAGGTTTGTATCGTGTAAACCAGTTTTTACTACACTGCAAAAATTGCATCGTCCTAAATGGTAATATCAACATGGAAATTATTTTAAATTACTTAAAATATAAATGTGTTACATCTTGACAGGATTAAATGTTCAAAATTCAAAGAATTTCTCTCTAAATTGCTCACACCAAATTCCTTAAAAACTCTCTGTATCACGTCCTATTAAAAAGATAAACGATCCGTCCATTTTTATGTAATTTAGTATTTAGTACCTTTCAAGAATTAAATTTTTTTTTTTTGTGCGATTTATTTTTGTATATGATAGCAGATAAGTTTAATTTATAAATTCTAATATTGTTATGAAAATTTGATCCGTCCATTATATTGTTTGTGTTCAAAATTATACTTAAGATTACAACTTGTAACAAAAATGTATTATTTAATATTAATAGTTAAATGAGTTTTTTATTTTATTGTTTAGAAATTGTTTTAATAAATATAAATTTTTATATACATTTTAAGTTATTTGAAAACTATTTATACAACATATTATAACTAATATAATTATTATATATTTGTTTAATAATTTAAATCCTTGAAGATTGAAAGCTAAATCAAATGCTTAATACTGTGTACAATATATTCTGTTTAAAACCTTACAAATATAGTATAAATCATTGCATTGTGATTTTTTTTAAAGGTATTCGATTCTTCCAAAAACGTACGTTTGATTTGGAACGATACAAAGTTGAACTATAAAATAGGTACAAGTCAATGGTAATACTCAGCACCACTAATTATGCGTATCAATATAATATTCAATACAATATTGTGTTATTGCTATAATTTTTTTTTTTTTTTAATGGACAATTATTTATAGTTAGTAATAACATTCATTCGCAAAATAATTTTACTGATATATTTATTTACACAATAAAAGCAGAAGAGGTAACTGATTTCTTAAACAAAGCATATAAGATAATCAACATACTATACTAACATTTACGTATACAATATTTGAGTTGTAGAAACCATAAAAACAACAGTATATTATTGCAGATTCGGCAATGTGATGGCATTGGTTAATTGGTTTTGCATTAATATCGTCTACGATTAGTTAAATTAAAATTGCACAATACACCTGACAGCGATACGGTTATGTACGCACTATATTATCATGTAAGAAAGTCATAAATGAAGTTAGAAAAATCATTATATTCTAAACGATAGTAATAATAGGAAGTTAATGTACTGTATATTACTATACGATAATATAGTATGATCATTCGTATATAGTTACAATTTATGATAAAGTTAAACACGTTAAAACCTATCAGGTATACGTCATAATATACTATAATATTATTTAATACATAGACACATAAACTATTACGGTTTAATAAACCTACCTATATATTAGGTATGTAAAATAGAAAAACACAATGGCAACTAAGTTTCTGAGAGACTGTAAGATATTTCTCTCCATAATATTAAGTATAATAATAATACACACTGCACGTACACTGCGTTCCGCGAGAGAAAAATAATCGGTTTTCACGCTTCTCAACTCGCACGGCTTCGGCAATGCCAGACTTCCTTCTTGGAAAGCCAAACTTTTCTGACGCGAAACGATTCCTATTCTTTCGAAGGAAAAGTTTATGGACGACCGATTATTATTATACTCTCTCGTGGAACGTAGTACGGTTAACACAATAATACTATAATTATTTTATTTTCAAAACGGGTAAAAATCGAATGGCTGTTTACTGTACCCGGCCGAATCGAACGCGATACAATCAATGTCGAATTAACTAAAACAATAGAATCCGCGTGAAAAACGCTCGCTAGACGACACTCGGGCGTCTACAACTTTCCGGAGTAATGCGATCCCATGTTGGACGACGGCGGCCCTCGCTGCATGTGCGGCTGGTGGTGTTTGCCGGTGCCCGAGTACCGGCTACCGGGTCGGGAGTGCACAATCGCGTAGTGATCGCTGTTGGTGGACATGGAACGAGTGGAGTTCATCGTGGATCCTCCGGACGCGTATCCCGGTTTGCCGTTCAGCGAATACCTGGAGGATCGTGTGTGCAAAACCGAAAACATAAACGAGTAGTCGTGTAAAAATAGTAAAGGTATTTACCTACGCGTATTATATTATAGCCTCACCCCGAACAAAATGACGCCACTGGGCCAAGGGCAATCAATACATTTTGAGTGGCACTCCTAAGTTAGGTACTTTTTATTACGGTGTGAATTACGCAGCGAAAAATAAAATTTGTTTACATTGAAAAAAAACGTATATCTTAGTAGGTTGGAGAATATTTGAGAACAACAAACGCGCCTATATTATTTAAATAGTTATTAGGAATAAATAATTTTACATTACCTACCTACCTACCCATTCCTCCGATATCAACGCTCTATTAGAATTTGTATTGATTTTATAAACAAAATATAAGGTACTGAATATGAATGGATACGTTTGAATCGAACAGTTTGTTTTTAAGGACATAAAATATCATAATATTTTTAGGTTTCTGGCATATTAAAAGAATATCAGGAGAGTATATATTGTATTTCCCATTTTTAACGACATAAAAACATCGTATTTTAAGAAATCCTACCTCTATACTCAACAAGTAAAATAAAACCTACCGGCTGAGTAAAATAAAACCTACCTACCGAAGCTCAAACTAGGTACAAACTTAGTATACTATACAGGTACCCTAGGTGTTTCATACAATGACTTTGGTCGGATGGTGCGAGTACAAAATAATATGTACTGAAATTATCCAAAATGTCATATTTTTATAGTCGTAGCTTTATTTTTTTATTATTACTCGACGATTGCAGAACACGTCCGCAGCGACGGAGCAACGCTTCTAACGAGTGTATTGACTTTTACACAATATTTTACAGTCACGAGCGGATTCGCCCGAGTAAATTATGTACATTGTTATTATTGTCTGGCGCGTGTTGACAACGACCGATTTCCATACATTCTCTAACTATATTGTTTTACTGTAATTTTTTTTTTTTTTTCCTGTACCTTATGGCTGCGGTAAACCTAATCACCTAAAAACTAATTAACAGGTCTAGTAAAATAAAAACATCTGCAGCAGCGCGGTGCAGACGCAGTCAATAATTAATAATTTAGAATAAACAATAGCACCGCTTAATTCTTTACAATGGATAAAACGGCCCAGCCCCCCCGATTCGTTTACAACAACAACAACAACAGTGTCATCTTTTTCTTCTTCGCCTTTCTCCCGATACTACATTTGGGGTCGGTCACCTTCGTCCAATTTCTCCACTTAGTATCACGATCGGTCTCACACACACACCCACAGTAACAACCCTCGTATCCATCTATCTTCTTTGGTCTTCCTCTAATCTCGTAGGTGTCATAACGCTGCTTGCTCTCGAGGCTTCAGTTTCTATTCTCATCATCGCGCGTCTAAACCCCATCATCTTGGCCTATTTCCCTCATCTTGTACACTGCGTATTGATGCAACACCAATACTACCACTACTCTTCAATATTCGTTTCTTAATTCAACAATGCGCAAAACGTACCTAGATCCGTACTGGGAACCGTGCCAGCTGCGGTACGGGTCGTAGTCCTCGATGATGCTGGGCTCCTTCTCGACGATGTCGGTGCGGGCGCACGAGCACGTCATCGCCGAGCACAGGAACACGTTGATGACGAGCATGATGAGGAACATGAGCCCGAACGCTATGCACAGGTACAGCAGCCACGGCGGCCGGATACCGCCGTCCGTCGCGTCGTCGCACAGCGTCAGGCTGCGCGCCGTCTCGCCGGGTTCCAGGACGAACACCGTCGTGCTGGCCGACAGCGTGCCGTTCTCCGTAGTCTGGCTGTCCGTCGCGAAAGCGTCCCTCGACTATATGTAAGTACAGGCACCAAAAAAGTGTACACCTTTAGCGATCTGTGGCGTACTTAAGGGAACGGGGGCACCGCGGTATTTTTACTATTTTTATTTTTTCACGCAACACGCTACAATCGAATATTGTTAATATACCTATTATATAATCATCAATCAATTTTGTTTTATTACACTTAAATCAATAATTTATTTGGGTAAAATTATTTTGAAACGATAGTTAATACGTGTTTATAAAAAACGTTCCAAACGACTATACAGATATAGACGACGTTTTCACATTTCATTCGAACAATTTTTTTCTTTTTTTTCACTTGGTACTGAATCGCAAAACGCTTCGGAAAACGTTTTTTGAAGGATTCATCGCACTGTCGTTCCGCGAACCCCTACTATCACGTCACTCTTACCGCCGCATTCTGAAACCGCTGTGCTACGTAAAAGATTAAAACTACCCAGTGACATTATTTTCGGTGAGATAGGATCGCAGCTCCTCCAAGTGAAAGATTGAAATGTTGCCTTTACACACCGACGTATACGTTTTTTTTTCATTTTTAAGTACAGCGTGTATATACCTGTTGTAGCAGGGCTGACGTACTGCTGCAATCGGGTTCGACGCACGCACCCCGGCACACCTCTATGTCGCACTGGAAATGCGATTCCGAACTCTCGGGGAATCGGAACATAGACGACAACGTGGCGTCTGCATACCCGGACTTCGGGTCGTACTTGAAAGGCGTGATGACCTTCGTGTTGGACGGACACCTAAAATACGTACGTACCCGCAAACGAACGCGGAAAATCAGTTTTACAAAAATTATTTGTTTACGGAAACGTTTTGATCACGCAACGCTGCGATTTCCCGTCACGCCGCGGGAAAATGCATGGAAAATGCTGCAGAGTGAAACATAAATGTTTGCGGTCATACGATCAAAGTTTGTTTTGTACTGCGGTGTAAACGCGGAAAATTAAAAACGATTTGATTTTGAAAAAACATACTACAATATGTAGTATATCGTGTACCTACCACTCATTTTCGGTTAAATTTTACTTTACTCTCTTTCTTTTTTTTTTTTTTTTTGTACATAAATATCGTATTGCCAGCTCATACAGACGGGTAATCGAGATTGGCAGATTGGTATGTCGACGGACGGTGTAAACACAATTCGCGTCGTGTTCTTAGAAACGATCGAGCAGACGTAGGCAAATTATAAAAAGCATCCTCGGAGTCATCGGAAGTCTCAAACAGAAAATCCACACAATCGCACAACACGCTCAGTGCAGCGGGATACCGACTATAATGTCGCTGCTATTGTGCAGGTATATATATATATATCTCGTCTGGGTTCACTTACCCGAGCTCATTGATGAGATTGACGCTGTTATTCCTCTTGTTGAACGCGAAACAGTTCTTAACGCGTATTCCATAGGCACCTTTTGTTGCGATGGATAAAAATAAAAAAACATAATAACGATTAGGTATGTACGTTATTTAAACGATTTCACACGCGATCACACACAAGCGATCAGTGACATTGAGCTTGCTTTTATGCTTGAGAATATTTGGTGTGAAAAGTGATTTTGCAGTATATTCCATACTTTAGTTCGGTCAAATTTTAATATTAATACTGTTGCGGGTATGAACAGAGGGGAGACGAGTAAAACTATACAAGATGGAGTTAAACTGATTTAGTTGATAAGTTTATGAGTGTGAGAAAAAAAAAAAAATTTTAAATCAAACAAAAACAGATAAAATATACGTATTTGCGCTCTAAACATACTGATGCTTTTTTCAATACAATCGGAGTTTATATAATTATATAATTGCATGATCTTACCATCGTGTCTCGATATCTCAGCCCTTAGAGTGTACGAATGGCTGTAAACTACTTCCTGAACTCTTTTGCCGTTCTCGAGGAATTTTAACGATACCAAAGACGTTTCGTTTCTGAAAAGTAAACGCGATGTTTTAATCTTGTAGATTGTTTTTTTTCTTTTATGCATTTGTAGAATTTTAAAGCTAAATTCAATTTGTTCAAGACGTTATTTACTTGGAATTCTTAAAACCAGCTTTTCCGCACGTGATGACGTAATACTTATCATCTGCGAGTTCTAGAGTTCTGTGTATTCTTATAGCAATAGATACTGATCTTTCTTCGGTTTTCTGTTGAATAATAATTACATTATTATTATTATGAATTGCAGGTAGGTATACAATAAGAACTTATTTAACCTTTAAAGTATATAGGTATTAAAATCTTGGATTTCGAATTAAAACTACTATACAATGAGTAATGAAATAACGATATTTTATGAAACTAACTATATAGTTTTCTCGTCTATTGGACTACGTCCGTTACAAAATAATATAAATTTGGTAATAATAAAAATACATTTGGTATAGATAGTTTGATAACTATTACCTATTTTTGTTTCAATATATCATATTATTTGTAAACGTTTTTTCATCAGTACTTATATAAATTGATGACAATGACACGACTAGATACTAAAAAGTACAATTATTACTTTACACATCTAATTAAATTCCTCATGCTAGTGCAAGTAGACACCAATCAATCACCTATATAGGATATAATGTTACTTGAAAATAATAACTTAACGAAATAACTTTATGGACATATCAAAATTGTTACATTAAACAGGTGCGTGGGATGATTTACTAAATCCAAGCACAAAATAAATAATATTTAAAACAAGTTTGAAAGTTTTAAACAATAAAATGATTTTTAACCATAAAGGTGCACATAAATACGTGAATTTCAAACGTATACCAATATAATTTATCAGCTAATATAGTTGGTAAAATATAGTTTTTTTACAAAACGTTTCTATAAACAGAAGTTATAAGAAGATATGGTTATTCGTATTTTAAATTCAAACACATAAATATTAATGAGCACAATAAATTGTCCGACCATCGTGTGACAAGTTATTAACTTTATCTAAAAATGTCATCTAACTTTATCATAAATATCAACGTTTTATGTACAATATTACAATAGAAAGCACGTATAAAAAAAATATGATAAACGTTTATCTTCGCTGTCGGCTCAAACAAGATTTTTTATGTACGATTCTATACATTATATAGCATAGTATTAAGTATTATAATAGTTAATAAATATAATAATATGCCGTTGTTAAACCTATAAGCGGATTATTATAATTTTGGGTTTATTTTTTTTATTATTGACACATATTTTATGAAATCCGTTACACGCGTTAACGCGGGTCATATCAGTTATAGAGCACACGCCGAGCTCGACAAAAATTAGGTACGCTACTGTAACGAGCAAAAATACTTTTCTCGAAAAAACAAGAAAATGATTTGGTCGTTCTGGTGGGAAAAAATCCAACGAAAATCGTACGTACATAATACCAATATTGTAACGTTTCAATCGTTTATTCGACATGCTCACGTAATGAATAATTGTTTTGCCACTTCTACGGATCATCTGTGCCTACCACAGCACTTTCCCTAACCACGGAATCCTATACAGACGCTGTGGTCAGTTACTCGACCATAACATGGCGTTCATTTTATTTACACAATTTTAACAAAACCATGCCACGCACATCAATACATTTCGGGCAACGAAAATACTAAGCACACTTTGTATTTTGTAGATATTGAATAACAAATATAGTGTTTATTATAGTATTATTATTTGTAGAAAACAAATCAATCTTTTTTTTTTTTAATTTGGCATACCTATTCCCTAGTAGTAGTAGAAATAAAACTAGGTTCAGTAAAAGATGATAAAACATTACTGTATTAGAAAAAAGTTATTTCAAAAATAAAATTTTCGTACAGATATGTTGTGACTATTTTTTAAATCAAGTAATACAATAGTTGTACAAAACGCATAATAATATTATAGGGAAACGAGTATTAAAAGTTAAACACGATGGGTTTAGTTGTCCATCATAAATGTTACACATTTTGAGCTTAAAGGCCTATTTTTTCACAATTTTTATACATGTTAGAATGAAACGCATAAGTCGAATTAATAATCAAAAATAAAATGTTATTAGGGAAAAAATGTTTAAAATACAAAGTTTTAGTGAACTGTTTATAGTATAATTTATCGTAGAATGTTTAAACATAGAGTGAAAAAGTTACCTAATTAAATGCAATTAAACTTTAAAACATTTAAGCGCATAGTTTATAATTTAACTCTAAATGGAAACACATTGAAAATAATTGTAAATTTATTGTTGTTTTTAAACACGACTAATTTCTTAAATGAAAAGTGTTTTTGGTCGTGCCTTGGAATACCTAATAATAAAAGTTTTGGACTGTATTGTAATAATACTGTAAACGAATGCTTATAGAAGTTTAAAACAACATATTATGATGTTATTTCACTACAATGAGTACAACCGTAAAAATTTTAACGGTAAATAGTACTTTTTAAGAGTTTAGTTAAACAAAGTAAAACTAATCACATTTAGAATCTTAAAAAACTAGAACACAATATAACACGTTAAAAGTACCTACTATGCCTTTTCGAATAGAATATTTAGGTAAATTCTTGGGAAACATATTACGAATGTACTTCTATTGAACTGTTATAATGTATTTCCATCAAAAAGTATTTCAATAGAAATTGTATATTACATTGAGATACTTATTTGTCACTGGAATGGAAAACGATAAGTATCACATCATTTTCGTGGAAGGCAGAAGACTAGTACAATATCATTTGTATAAAAATATTACTATGTACCTATTACGTAGCAGTTTAGTATTTTTTGTCATGCTCAGACAGTTAACATCAACAATGAAAATTGAACTGACAACAAGAATGTATTTATTCTTCACAATCAAAATACCAGAAAGTAAAAAACGGTAAGAATAATACTTCATAGGAAATAGGTGTTAAATTTGTTTTATAGTGTAGACCTATTTATTTGATATATGTAAATATACAGCAATAATATATATAATATAGACAATAATAAATTTTGCGTCGTTAATTCAAATTCACAAAAAAAAAAAAAACGTCACAAAAACTTCATACAAAAAATACATATTTTTAATTTTTGTAATTGTTAGCAAATAGTAGATGAATTCAGCATTAAGCGTAAATACTTATAAGTTAATGGGTGATTTAATTTAGTTTTTCATAATCTTTGACATTATATTTGTGGAACTGACTGTGATAGAAAAACTTATGTTTTATAGGGAGCAGCAATTTAACTAAACAAATAGTTAAAGTTTATTTCCATAACACGTTTCAAGATTTTAATAATGTATTTAACACTTTTATTCTATTTTTACTATTAATTTATCAGTATAATAGTAATAATGATAGTAAATATTTTGCGAAAACAAAAAGCAAATTTGTAAAATAAAATCACGAATTACTGGTAAGAGAGCTTAATGTTCACGATTGTTAAAAATTATCTTCTCAAAAATGGAAACAAAACTACTAGGTTAAAAGTGTCCATTATTCATTAAGAAAAAAACTAGGTAATACATTTGAAACGGCAGTTTGTAATAATTTTTTTTTAAAACAATTATCTGTTTTTAATCTAGATAAAAAAATTTGTCTTATCTAGATAATTAATTAGAAGATATCTTTGCACAACACTGATTATTTAATAACTATGTGGATTCCTCACACGTCATATAATAATGTAACGTCTGACAAAAAAAAAAAAAAAATATAATCGTACACCTACACCTACAGTTAGTCTACCTAGCTGGTACATAAAACAGCGGACTCGTCACGTCGTCGTAAAACGGCGTCTATTTATTCGAATTTTTAAACGTGTATGTACCGTGAAATTGGTCGAAATAATAATGTTTCCCATGTTCGTTTGTTGCACGCATGCCGCCGCCGCCGCCGCGATATTACGCGATATTTTACACGTGGAATGTAAAACTAAAAACACAATAATACCTATAATAGTAATATACGTTTTATTATGTGTCCGTCTCATCTCCGACGTGTGATACAATGTTAACAATAAAACGTACATTAAGACCGCGTTTGCGGACATCGAACGGTACAAAATCTTCGCGTGCGAAACGTGAGCACAAACGACACGATTTTTTGTTATTCCGTAGGTATAACTATACATATATTTTATAAGTCGTGCCGATATTTTGTGGAAGTCGGACCACGTTTTGTCTTTCGTCTAAGAAGAATTAGTGTGAAAACATTTTTTTACGACCACTTTTAATGATATTATATTAAAACGTGATCTCTGAAAAGTTGAATTTTACCAATTTTAATTTGTAAAACTTCGGACGGTACTAGAAATAATAACAGTTACATATCATACAGGTACGAGCGAAGAGTACAAAACATCGTCGTGTACAATATATATTATAGTCTTATGTAACGATTTGTTTTTATACAAATTAAATTGGAATTTTTTTCTAAGTTACAATTAATACTATGTGATTGTCACGAGTTACTTCAAAATATAAATTTAAAAATAAATCCAATAACCTATCGATTTCCAAATGTATTTTATACAAAAAAATATGTCTAGAGAAGTTAACAACAACATAACAAAATAACAAAATTCTACTTTTTTATTTTTAGATACACTTTGTACTCGGTTAAATGAATTATTATTGTCCTTACCAACTATGTTATCATTATTATTATTAGTTATTAAACTCGTATTACTAGTGTCATAATTATTGCTATTGTTTACTTTATAGATGACAATATGTGTATTATACATATAGGTACTTGCACTTGGAATTTATTTCCGTTGATCGATTAATAAATAAATAAATAAAAATAATATTAAAAAATATAAACACGTACGTTGTTGATGAATATGCCACAGTAATCTGACGATCCTTGGGTGGCCAACAGGTTGATGCTGAGCGTGGTGAGCTTGGTGCCGTTACCGTAGCTCAGACAGCTAGGCGTACGAAAGTCTCTGGCGTGCACGGCCCCTGTGGGAAACGTCAAGTCCACGTTTTTTAATTTATATTAATTATTTCCATTTTTATAGTTGTTGTGCTCATGATTTTTTAATTTTTTTTTTTTAGATTGTTAAATATATTTGATCATCTTCACCAATATAAACAATATTTGTAGAGAAACACAGAAAAATATATTGATAACAATGTTTGTAGCGTGTTCTATATTAAATTATTTTTTGTCAAGTCATACATAATAATAAATATGATAAATAACGTATAAAAGTATTAAATAATAAACGATAATAAAAAATTTTATACTCAACGATAATACATATTTTATACATAGAGATTGTGTAACATTATACAGTTTACACTATAAATTATTTAAATCATTGTTGATCATGAAATTTGATTTTAATCATAAAAGTATACAATATACGACTAAATATGTTGCATAACATAATTAAGTTTTTATGTATGGTCTAATAAAAATAATTAGTTTTCTTTAATTGGTCAGGTATAAATTTTAGATACTTATGTAGATACTACATATAGACACTTATCAACATAAATGTAAAGTAAGTCTGGTATTAAAAACATAAAAATAAACTTGACTTTTAACTTAATTAAAAATATTTTAACTCATTTGTAGCCTACAAATTGTGCGTACAGCTTTAAAGCAAAGGTTAAACTAATATCTCGTTTTAATCCTACAACTACACAGAAAATATTTTCATACTCTTCGAGAATGTAACCAAGTACAATATATCAAAAACTATCTTTTACTTTGCTATTAAAAAAAACTCCCCGTTGATTTATTTATTTAAACTAAAATAATGTAAAAGAAAAATAAATTTTATTTTGTTTTATACTAGCATTTTGATATGCCAACTATAAAGAGTTGAAGATACCCACATATAAATAACAATGTGTATAATTATTATCAAAATATGAATGCAATTAAAGCAATAACTAATAAGTATATCGATTACGTTAATTCATTTTGTACATCAAAAATGGGTAGTAATAAAAGTAATAGGTACGTTGTTTTAAAAAATCACAGTTACTATAGTCATATTTTCATTGATAGAGTGTTTTTTGTTTGATCTAAATTTGATATTTTAACGAGGTCGTATAAGAATAATACATAGTAACGACATAATGACGCGTTGCCTTGGCAGGGATTTGAAAAAGAAATATGTTATACTCAAAAGAAAACGCAACCGTCACGTTTACTATCTCATTCATACAGAAGATTCATGGTTGACGTCCGGACAGCAGCCTTAAATTTGAAATGCGATCTCAAAGTTATAAACAGTAAAATGATAGATATATTCTCTGGTAGATTGAATT
>CM029363.1:7878540-7905974 GCA_017140985.1 Hormaphis cornu | reverse complement strand
CGAAAAATTTTGTCGGTTTTTGAAGTATAACTCGAAGGGATGTAACGAAAATTTTGAAAAACGCTTCAAGTACCCTCTCGGTCTAAAACCGTTTCACGGGAGTTGTACTGAGTATAAAAATCAGACGAGCGCTCCTTCAGCCAGAAAAAATCAAAATCATTGTACATTCGTTGCTCATGCAGAACGTAAAATTGTTTTCGCGCGTAATGTGCTCTAAAAATCCAAACTACAAAAAGACGATATTTCAGTACCAAAAGAAATAATAGATTAGGTGGTTATATGTGTTGGAAAAAATTTCAGAAAATAAACTAATACGTTGCAACTTGCATAATATGACGTGTTTGCTGCGACGGGTTGCAGCGTAATGATGCACTTCGTATAGTAAAAATTTTATGTTATGTTAAATACCACGATTTTATTTCTCTAGCGTTTATAGCGATTTGTATTATAGTATGCGAAATGTACGACGTTGGAGTACGTACCCAATAAATACACAAAACAGAACAAAAAAATCGCATACGAGTAAAAAAAAATAAATATTTTTCCAACTTTATATTATAATCTATTCCTAAAAAGGTTTCGGATGATCTTTATTTCGTAGCATGCAATCAGCACATAATATTATATAGGTATCTCTACCGAAAATTCTTTTCCGTTTTCGAGATTTGGAGTCGACGATAAACACGCTGTACACTTATTGTTATAATATATTACACATGTGCGCGATAATTGCCTATAATAGTAATCAGTAACCGATAGGCAGTCCAGAATGATCTTTTCTTTTTTTTTTCTAATGCACATCAATCACGAGAGAACGGCGAGCTCATTATCGAAAATCTCTCGGCTTGTCGATTTATAGGTGTACCTATACAATATATATATATATAGCTAGTGTACCTATAATATGTTATACAGGAAACACTAGAGCGTTTGTGGTCTCCGCCATAGTGCGTTCCATCAATAACATCACTAATAAGGCACACAATAAACGACGAGACGAGGCGGGCCCATTGTGTAAAAAATTAAAATCACCGCTGAGCGGCGTACCTATATACCATGTATTTATACCATGTATTATAATAATATATAAGTCGCAGTCGATGGGAAGGAAGAGAGCTGGAATGGTCAACGATAAAATATGAAATAATAATATAACATAATATATATATATATATTATATTCCTACAGTCACGATAATTAATAGAGATAGTCGTCTGCGCAGCCGAGATCGATGTACAGTTATATATTTTGTTCTGGATTGCGTCGCCCATATTATAACGTATAATAAATATTATAATAAAATGCGCGGTACAGAAAAAAATATGCAGGAATGCAGGATGGTTTTTTTTATATCTCCATTACAAAATATTGTTCATAAGATTACGCAGTCAAAACAATAATACGTCGTAGCAGCGAGCGTTAAAGTCTCCGGATAAATAAAAAAATTATTATTGTTATTGTATATATTTACTCTTACTCCGTTTGCCAAAATATAATTTTACCTATAATAATGTCAAATAAATTAACTGGCATCAGTAAAATATGCATACCTATAAACACATCAAACTTGTGAGAGTTGAATTTTTGATTTTTACCAAGTTTCGACGAAATAAAATTATAAAATCGTAAAAAAATCATCACTCAATAGTATTACTACCTGTAATATAATATAAATAATACAACAAACTGTTGAGTAATGAGTGTCACGCACTTACGTGTACGAGGTAAGACGATGATTGATCGTTTAACCGATTATTAACAATAGTTATGTAGTACAGAAACAATTGAAATCCATATTATAATCAACAAGTTCTTTGGTACATAACTTGGTAGTTACGAGTATGACTAGAACTGTGCAATGATAGCTACCTTCATGACAGTACTCATTATATGATTAATTGAAACTCATATTTTAATTGAACTATAGAATCATTGGTAGGTATATTTTATACGTATTTTATTTTATTAACGGTATATAATGTCATACGTAAAGTGAAAACAATTACGTGATTAAGACTACACAGGCACGGTACCTACGTAACGTGTACTTATTTTTTATCTAACTATAAAAACCTACACATCAATGAAATACAAACAAAGAACTTAGTACACAATATACAGAAGTAATAACTTTTGTACCCTTTAAAGTTGTGCTTCTATAGGTATACAACTTGTAACCGATGATAAATTATTGTATTCGTTGTCTTTTTAATGAAAATATACATATCATGAAACAGTTCATTTTATAAAGTAATGTCGTTTGCGTGATTGCTCAGTGAACACAAACGCTGCGATTGCATAAAACATCGTAGGACTTTCCATAAATGGAAAGTCAAAAAACGACTGTAGTCTGCAGCTGCTGTTGCCCAGAATTCCGATATAACCTTGGAAGAATGAGTGAAAAACACTTTTCACGGTCATGCATATACAAACCATCTCATTAAAATAAATTATACATTGTTCAATAGGTACAATTAATTTTACCGAGATCCACAAACGGAATTCGATTACTAAAATAATGGTAACACGCTACACTTGGTCGTGTACACGGACTGTATACTATCAATGCATCTGTAGTTGGGTGTCATATAAATCTATAGTCCGTAATAATGCGTATCTATCTACCTATTTTATTACAGTGCATAATTTAAAAAAGTATACAGTTTGATCGAGAATGCTTTTTGTTTTGGATACAGAGCAGAGCGAAGAATGAATTAATTTTACAATAATCTTTTTTTTTTTTTAAACACTATTTATGGTTTAAGTCCCATTTGAGTCTGGCCCTTGGGGGCACTATTTAAATAAATCCGGGACCGAACGACGCAATTAATATTATTTCGCACCGGCCAAACGCGAGTCAGTATAACCGTGCGCAAAACTTACCCCAATAATGCAACAATATTTTTGACTGCGCAGATTAACAAGCATCTGCGTTTAATGCCTACATAATACCTTACTTAAACTGTCATTTTAAAACGAATTTAGCACTATGTCTTCGTACAAGAAGCTGTAGGCACAGTCATAAAAAAAACTACTTTACGAATGACAACCCGATGAAATATGTTGTAAATACATCGATAGTATTTATTTATATTCCTTCGATTTTATTAAAATACGTGTATATATTAGAAGCTGAAATAATAACGTGTATACCTACCTACGCATGTTACCAACTAGTATAGTCCGGATAATTTTATTAACATTTTTATAAATGTTTCCGGATTAAAACCGTCTGCAGAGGAATATTGTCTATGATGCTTTATAATATATAACGAAAATTCAGTATATTAATGGTTATTTTAACACGTTCAATACAACATTATTGTTATTTTTAAAAAACAGGCATAATTAAATGCTGTTTCGATTGTTAAACGAAAACGAGTTACATATACAGGTGATGCGTAATAGAAGGTAGTGACTAAAAACTTCAACGTAGGTCACAATTCAAATGATTTATGTCGGTTTTGTATTTGTACGTGGTTGTGTCAAGATTCCAAATAATAAATCGTACAAACGAATACTTTTGCTAAAAATCGAATTCAAAAAAATTCAACGGAATGGTCAGTTTTATTACGGTCGTAATTATATAACACGCGTTAAACTTGCAGGTGACCAAAACAAACGCGATGTTATATAGTATTGACAATATATTTTTACGACGAGGCAGTGATGTTTTGTATAACGTTGACCTTCATTTGACTGATACATTTGATTAGCCTGATTGTAGAATAGTATACGTTTGTGTGTACGTATATTTTAAATTTCCTACTTCCATGGTCACCGGACCCACACACGAGCCTCGTATTGTATGCTAATATCTATAGACTATTTACGAAAACGAAACAAAAAAAAAAAAGTGATTCCGATGCACCCAATGACACAATTGCACGAATAAAAATGAACGCTTACCAAAATCACGTGAAAATTAAGTGCCATATCAAAATAAAAAAATAAAAAAAACAAGAAACATTTTATACAACTTCGACGTTGTTCCGAGGACCGAGATTAACATAATAAAATCGGGTTTATTTATCTGTATAATTTTAAGTAAAATTTATGCAAAGCACACGCTACATCTATACCACGATATAATGTTATATAATATATATATATATTGTACGCATAAGATAATGCATTTAGTTTACGATCCAATTTTATCGTTTTGACTGAGACTGATATAACTAATATACAATACTGAAAACATCTATACAGTTTCATCATCCCGTACACGTTATCTCGATTCTCGTTATAAATGTGCAACAAGTCTTCGGTAAGGTATCAAAGCTCTAATAAAATGTGAGTCTGCATCACCGATGATAAAAATGTTTTCACAGACACGCGTATATACCGACAATATATTATATAGGAGGTCATCCTACAGAAACATTTCGTCCATAACTAACCCGCGTTTAATTCGTTTTTTTATCACCATAACTTTTTTTTTATTTATTTTATTATATACCTATATAAAGATTTTATCGCCATACCGATGTCTGCTGCGTACTAAGACAATTTGTCGCGGGCCCGACACTATATCGTCATAATATAAGTCAGACCTGTATACATAAAAACTTTGTAACACACGTACACGAATTATTTCGGTATATTGTTTACGGTACCGATAAATATTGCGTTTGTATAGCTGCAGGAATATTTAAAATTTAAAATGAGTCGGTCTGGAATAATACAAAAACGTCTGAAAAAAAAAAAAAAACGTAAAAACAAGAACAATTAAGAGACATTTGAATTGTTTCTATAGTTTGACCAACCTACAATTTCAAACTTAAAACCATCGTAAACGTTATTAAAACGAATGAAGTAAAATTTCACTAATTTTCGAGCTATACAAACGTAAAAATTCGACATTTTTAATTCGTTGAGTATTTGACTCGCTCTGAGCTCTCTCCGCAGAATCGATATGCGTTTTTAAAATAACGGCTTGCCACCTACACCTTCCAAACCAGTGGCCCACCCAAAACGGTGACCTACTCCTGCACCTACGGCTCGTTCTCTCTGTTCCATTACAATTTATTTTTTTTCACGGGGCCACTGCACACTGACCAATGCGCAGGTTATACACAACGAACCATGTCATGTGATTCTATTATAACTATTATTGAAGATTTACTATTATTGTTGAAGCTGCGCGCATAATATGTATATTATAGTAACCATACAGGGTGGTGTTCATCGATAAGGGCAACACAAAATATTTCTGTCAAGCGCCATTTGGGCTTTAAGTACAACGGAGTCTTATGGAATCAATAAGGTTAACTCGAAACTGATCGAAATCAGTATAGTTTGTGCTGTTTAGTTGTAGAAGCATCGTCAACACCATGGATTTTGATGGTGGTTATCTAGTGACGATAAAGTGGTAAAATGGAAGCATACTAGTATTACAAAAGAAATAGAAAACGAAGATTTTGGACTCACCCGTATTATATACCTTGAAAACAATTTTCATCGCCGATTGTTTCGTATTTGTTGCGGCTATAGAGAACTTTTCAGATACCATATTTGTATGCGTTTTTATCGCAAGTCGAAAGAACGTTACGTACAGTTGGTGCATCCAAACCGCACAAGCAAAGTACAAACATATTATACGAGATCACTTGAATGCCGAAGACGGACATCCGTTTTGTAGTGAAACCGGTAGTGACTCAGAACGGACTGGTCAGTGATTTAAATAAAAAATCAGTTGATTTTGCGTAGCACCGGCTTTACCCTTATCGATGAACACACCCTGTATACATATTTTAATACAGATATACGACTATACGACTATACGAGTATATGGTATGTTTGCGAGTTGCAGAGTATGTATGTGTGTGCAAGCAGCGTGAAACAGCGCAAATAACACGCGCACGCACAAACATATTATTATTATATAAATATTTTATAGAGACATACAGAGAAGTACGTGTGTAAGATTCATCTGCAGCGCGCGCTTACTGGCACACATTCATTTCCACTCATTATGCAACGCGCGTGGCACCGACAGCATTTCTCTCGCAACGCGCCTCTTATATCGTCTATAAAAAAATTGTTGTATCTAAACTAAAATAATAATATTTTATCACATATTTTCTACTACTGCCACACAATTATTATTATTATTATAACTATTAATAATATGGTATAATATAAGAAAAGTTTTAGGCATAATAGTTCTAAAGAGAAATAATGGAGTTACATCGATTTTGAATGGAACGTATATACATATTACAGTAAACCAAACTTTTCAAAACACGATTTTGGTTTTTAAATATGTTTTTGAAGAATTTTAGGTATTCGCTGTACTGAATTACGGCTATTATAAAATCATGAACAGTTGTTATGAAAATGATTCATCGCATTAAGTCGTATTACGGACTTGCACGCATACCTACTAAGTGTGGTTTATTTTAGTGACGCACACTATTTCCACGTACTATAAAAGGAATCATGTCCATAGATTTATTAACGTATCCGTGTATTATAGTGTGAAACGGGGAATCAGGAAACGAAGGAACAGCTGTATATATGAGTACCTAATTACAGAAAAACTTGTCGATATTATGCTTGATATAAATGCTAAATATCGTTTAACAACACATAAAATATAATTTTCTAATCGATCTGCACAAATCACACAGTTTTCAGAATACGAATTGAATATTTTAGCTCATATTATAAAAAAAAAACATATACTCTTTAAGATAGAAAATCGTAGAAAACAATTTTATACCTAATTAAATTATAACCGTATAATCGTATAATTGTTAAGTATAAATCTTCTTCTTTTACTTCTCCTTCTTCGTTTTCCATCTTCCTTCTAACTATTCGGATCAACCGACCACCCTTGTTTGGACATCCTCATTCTCACATCTTGTCCACTATCAACACTATATACCAATATCTATACTAAACGTCTTTCATTCCTTATTCTATAATATCCTCCTCTCGCCACCCCGCTGCTAATCCGCCAATAAGTATTCTCGTTTCCGCAACATATACCGACTCTTCGTTGCCATGTTTGACAATTTTGACATTGGTAATTTTATCTGGTTGTTACTAATTTGAATAGGAACCTATAGACACGAATAAAATCATTTATTATTTCACGACACGTATTTGTGCGAATGCTATTTTGTAAAACGTTATGTTTTGTCACGATTTATCAAAATATTATATTGTACTCGTAGGTTATAACTTACAAGCGTACATGTTAGAATATGAATTCTAGTATAAACTCGAAATCATATAGTTGTATACGTTAGGTACTCTCTATATCCAAAAACTCTGTGAACGAGTATTGCAGTGTAAAAATTGGTATAGTTTTACAGTACGACCCTCAAACAAATTTTGTTGAAAATTGAAATACATACAATACGAGTATACCAAATGTCCAATTGTTACGCCTACATAACGTTACGTCTGCATTTCACCTACAAATAACTGTAATCAAAACAAATCGTACATACGAATTTAATTCCTCGTTTATGCGGTTTATAGGTACCTCAATTTTCGTCTACAGTTTAACTTTCCATTAATGATGATATTATGGTGTTTTTTTTATCATTATAGACCAGGGATGGCCACAACGAGGCTCGCGAACCGCGTGCGGCTCTTAAATCAGTTTCGAGCGGCTCTTGAACCAAATTTAGACTAAAATGATTAAATATAAAATTAAATTAATAATGTTTTGTGTAGTGTAAAAAATAAAACGTTCCTTCATTTGATTTAAAGTCTTTAAAAGTCTTCATATTATAAACATAGTTCAACAACGAGAAAATCGCCTTGGATTGACTTTATAAATTTGCGGCTCCCAAAGTTAACGTTTTTGGCCACCACTGTTATAGACTAACACCAGCTAAACGAACGTCAAACACGTGAGAAAAAATTAAGCGTTTTAATACGATATTTTTACACGTTTGTTCAGACTTATACGTCTAAATATACGTGTTTAACACTCGTTGTTTTCGCACTATGACGATGATAAATACAATGTGTTTGATATGTAAAAAGGAACCAACATGGAGAAATAATGATGATTCATAAAACGTACACGCACATAATTTATTGGAAAAATAGTGTCAATACTCGTTAATAACATATAACGTGTAGATGTCACGTCATCGCTTAAGGGGTGTGTGGTGTTTGTTAAGTGCATGTAATAAACACTACATAGGTACTATGTACATTTATATATACTTACTTAGTATAAGAGGAAGACGTCCTCTCAACCTACATAATAATAACGAGTTTGTCATAATAGCCACGACATTCCGTCGATTCCATGCGTACAAAAAGATTTTTTTTCTCTCTACAGCGGAGCCGTAACACGCGTTTTGTTTTTTATTTGTTTGTTTTTTTAAGAGAGTGACGTGATCATCACACAATAATATTATGATATCGATACGTACGATGATGCAAGTTAAACTAGTTTTGACATTTTGTACACGTACCCCATATCGCGTGCACCGATGCGAACGCGTTTAAAAATATAAAATAATTTAAGAAAATATTATGTAGATACGAGTACCTACGTTGTTTCAACAGAATATTTAATACTGCACGTAATAGCTGCTGGTAAATACACGCATAATCATAGGCGGAGATCGGGTTGTACTTTACGGGGATGGGGGGGGGGGGGCTTAAACATTTTAAAAATAAAATTTAATTTCTTAAGTGAATTTCTCTTTTGACTGGTTAGAAATTGTTTTGGAGGGGCTACGGAAAATGTTTAAGGGGCTAACACCCCCCCCCCCCCCCCCGATCACCGCCTATGTACGTATAATATTATGTGCGTGTACGCAGAGCGTAAGTACCCGAATAATTTGAAATTGTCACAACAAGGCTCTCGGAAAGTTAGCGCACTATCCCGTCTCCCACGATACGATGATATATTTTGGTCAGTTATTTTAATAATAATTATATAAATCAATAAAGCCACACGAAACTCACAGTTATAATCACGTTAAAATTTTTCAGAGCGAAAATTTGTAATTTAGGGTTTTTCTCGCTATTTCAGAGTACTATTTGTATCATTCTACACGACACTGCAGTAATTACTATTACTTGCTGTGTCCAAAAACTGTTTCCGCAAAAATAATAAAATGATGTGTGAAAAATAGGTACATACTTTAGACGAAAAAATAGACGTGAATAAAAGTTAATTCGTACATTTTGAAATAATATATCGTGTTGTACACTATACAGAACCTGCAGATCGCAATATAAAGGTTTGCGCACTATTATAGACAATCGTACAATACAACTAATAATACAACACATAAAGGTGTGGTCTCTAGCCTCTAGAACCTCTGAGATCTATTTATATTAAATAGGTTGTACCTACATTCGATTGAATTTAAGAATTTATTAGAATCGTCAGCATTAGAATAGGTAGATACAATACGACTTGCTATTTTTTCGAGTTAAATTTTTTTTTTTCAACTATATTAATTTAATTGACAGACCGTTACTATTGTTATTCGTAACTCCCCATGATGTTTGTTGAATAAGTTTAATAATTGTAAGTTCAACATTATAAAATAAAGTAGGTAGGTACCTTCTATGTATACACAACAGTAATTATTATTATTATGCGTTCTCACGTGTACTACTTCAAATATCAACCATTTGAAAAATAGATTTACAGTTTTTCTTTCATATATTTTTTTAGGTGAGGATTTTTCTCTACTTCTTTTGATCGCATTCAAAAGAAATCTTAAATTCGGCCAAATAATTGAACTGAGGAATCCAACAACAGAATAATGATATATAATAGGTAATAGAACATAATAATATGATGGAATGCATATTATATTCCGACATACAATGATATCTGACATATGTACAGCGAATACAAAACGCCTATACGGAACAGGTAGAAATGTCGCAGTGTATAGTTTGAGAACAAGACATATTATTATAATTTATATTGATAAGTATTCATTTTCGACACCACCCACAAGATGTCTCGTCACATTTTCTGCCTTCATTATATAGTTTTAAATTGCTAATTATTTAAAAGTCGAAGAAGTCATAACTAAAAAGTTAAATAGAACAACCCGTATTTTTTTCTGAGTAAAAATAAAAATAAGTGACATTATAAGGATGTTTTTATGTCTAAAAAAAGACGTTTTACGGCAATAATTAAGTTTTTTTGGTTTTAAATAAATTAAAAAATACTTATAAACGGATTGAATCGTACATAAATAATTTTCACGGTTAGACATGATGGTTTTAAGTTAATAGTATACTTGTGAATAGTATAAAATATGATTTTTCAAGATTTTTCTTTGAAAATTACTCGGTGAAAATGATTATTCCGTACAACAATTGAGAAATCGTGTGTTTTTTACATAAAAAAAACTTGTAATGGGGTGATATTGAAAAAAACATTTTTTACGTAGATCATTTTATGGGGTGTATGAAATTCAAAAACTGCCAAAATAAAAACCACTCTAATATGTATGTATAAATACACGTGTAGGTACACAAAATGTAGTTAGGTAGGTAATAAGTACGATTTCTCATTCGATCTTCAAAGCGTGTTGCGTGTAGTTCAGTAATTAAATCCATTTAAGTAAGTTAAATTTAAAATATAGATTTTTATCTCTGTGTTTATTTGTTCAAATACATTGTTCTTTCTTTTTATTTTATTGATCCAATATAAAACTATACAATACCTATGTAAACATTAACTGGCCACAATTATAATGGGTAACTATTAAAATATTTTGACAAACATACGAATGTTATGTAAAAATTATCATTCATTAGCACAGTCATGTAAGTATAATAATAAAAAAACATGGAAATTGTGTACCAATCATATTATAGTATAAAAGTTTTTTTTTTTACGGTCAGTAATTTTGAATACAAGACATTTGTTAGACTGTTACTACAATGTGAATAATATAGGTATACATTATATAATGTCTACAATAAAATACAAACGTCAAACAACTACAAAAAGAACTAAAATATTTAAACTGAATTGTGTAATATGACTACTATCTATTATTATGTATACATAAGTAAATTATAATTGTTATTTAAGCATAAAATTCAATAAAATATATGTAATATAATTATTGTTGTTAAATTAAATAGAGGTACTCATGAATAATGTAGACATTCGAAATTGAATAAGTAAATTATACATATTTTTCCTTGTCTTTGTAAATATACTCGTACGATTTTCTACATTAAAATGTATGGTGAATAATATTCTGAATTATGTAGATATAATCGAAAAATCGTAAACTTATATTTCTTTATTGGATGAACTTGAAAATGAGAACCATCGATTCATTTATAATCGTGTTTTAGAGTACTAAAATAACTAAAATACATCAACATTACACAGATATTTCGACAATATTCATTTGCTATTTTTTGAAAATCCATCATGCTATACTTACAAAAAGTTTACAGGGTTATGGCAAAAACAAAGTATCTACGCCTTTGAAAAAAAAAACAAAATACGTCGTTTTATTGTGATATAAGAACACTACTAATATCATAACTTTACAACATAAGATGATTGAGTTAAAATTACGCATTTTGTTATCTAAGTGAATCATAGTAGTACGTATCAACGTTTTTTCATAATATCTACGTAGGTCCATACAAATTTACATTTTGTAGTTTGATTTACTGTAAAACTTTTTACTCCTATCTTAAATGATAGTATAAAATATAAGGGGCAATTACTGTTCAAATAACTTGAATTAAAATCTTGTGTACAAGAATAATATCTAGAATAATATGTCGTACATAGAATAAAATTGTATCGTTAAAAATGTATATAAAACGTAAGACACAAAACAAGGTTAAAATAAGAACTTAAAATTTATGACGAACGTTATTAGCAGCTAGAAAATTTAAAATATTTTTTTTTTTTTAATGGGACGTCGTGCATTATGATCAATGATCATAGGTATACCAACACAGGTTGTTTTTCGAGTTTTAAAAACTATTTCATCTTGACAAATGACTAATGAGTATAACACGTACGGGCTACGGACAACGCTATGAAATATTATAACAGGTAATGCTGTGGCACCTATACGCAAGCTAATTTTATTAGATAATATGGTTTATTTCGATGATTTTTTTCGTTTGAATGGAATGCAGACGGGTAACTTTTTCCGCGAGTAGTGGACAAATCTCATTCAATACAGCTATATAGGATATAATATTATTTTCTTACTTTATTATTTCGTATAATCATCATAAGGTACAACAAATCTGAACTGAAAACAATGTTTTATAGTTTTATACGCAACACGTACCAACAACACTTTATCACCACCAAAGGCGGTGATTCAATCACATATTTGGGGGGCTATTTATTACTTTTTATACTAGAAAGTTTGAACTTTGAAGAGGGATCAAATATTTTTAAGGGTCTATTAATATTTTCAGGGGGGCTCAGCCCTCTAAGCACCTCTATCACCGCCGTGCTACATAGGGCTGATTAATGGGAAAATATACGGACAATTATGATGAGTAGACATACTTGTAACACAAATCTGCACCCTTAAAGCTATTAAGAAATTTATTTCCGGATTTTTATGTCTGTATTTAAATTAATTTCCCGTAGGTACAGCCAAAGTACAACGTAGGACCCGAGGGGGGCGTCCGCAGGAATTCGTTAAGGGGATGGGGCAAATTTAATACATATTTCTTAAATTAAAACGTTGTGTTTTTGTATACAAATGTATTATATATAATTGACCAAAAAAAAAAGGGCCGAGGGAAGGGCGAGTGGCTCCTTTTAGCCCCTACCTACTTGCCCCCTCTCCGTACACGGCGTTCATTATTAAAACCGCGAAAAATAAAAAAACGAGTTCGACATTTAAAAGTCTACCTACGCCAAAAAATGGGTGCCTAAAAGACCAGCTATAACATGATACAAACCACGATCGGGTAGGTACGCTTACTATTATTTTTTGTACGTACGACAAGTACGCATTTTTTACTGAAACGCGTGTAAACAATTATTGTTATTAACGACTCACCAACACGCAGAATCCGGTCAACAGGACGAGACACACCGAAGTCGGCTGCATGGCGGAGACTTTAACGAACGCGTATTTTTGAAAAACGTTTTTTCTAAACGGCGTTCAACGACGAATCGACTGCTCCGGCCGGCGCGTCACCATCGTGTGCTGCGGCGGTTCACGAACTCGCGGACGCCGTTTGCGACCAGCGGCGCGAGATTCGCGCGCATCGTTCGAAAATCTTACAAGCGAAAATGCAGACAGGTCCGGGCGAAATAGACGTAAACCGATGTAATAATAACTTGACGACAGTAAATAACGAACTATGCGTCCATAAAAATGACGCACATCGGCGTTTCGGTCGTGGGTTTGCACGAAACGACGTCGCACGCAGCGGGACGAGCAAATGCGAGGAGTGGCTCCGCAAGATGTAAAACACCGACTGCCCGGTGCAGTCTGCCGAGCACTATTCAACGTACCGTGTTGCCGCGAAGACGGTGGGGGGGGGATGCCGTAGTCGCGACACGCAATTCACGAGTAGGCGACCGGCGGCGTGCGTAGGGGTATTATGTATAGTACGTAGTTAGCGCGCGGCCGGGCCCCCGAGTAGAACCTTGGAACCAGCCGGAGGTGCACACCGCGGCCAGAGTTCGTCGAGCGCATGCGTCACCTCACAAAAATAGGTAATCTGTAAGATACAATAAAATTATATCATCAATTTCTTATTGTGCAGTATATGTGTGCAGGTGTTCTAAGATTTTCAGATTCTGAACGTGGTCCGACGAACGAATAAATAAATGCGTTAGTACAACTACTATAAGTAGTACTCGGCAAAGATTATTTTTTGCGTGCGCTAACTTTTTCTGGTAGGAATCGCACCGACCGATCGTTTGATTAAACCCGTCCAAAGACGTTGTGACGACTGCCGATCGGACCGAGACCTGCTGGAGTGGGTAGTGGAGTTCCGGGGCACAACAGCATCCCGTGTCCTCATGATAGTCATAATATTTCGTCTTCTTAATTATTATACTTGAGAAGCCACTTTTGTAAGCACCCGTCGTCACTGGGCACTTAGTTATTTTATATTTAAAACATTTTTTTGAAAATCAATTTATTTTACGATCCAAAAACGAAAAATGCTTCTTCAAATTACACACGATTTTCCCACTGTTCGTTATAAATAGTTTGTAATGAATTTTTCTAGCGAGTACCTAACAAGATTTAAAATGTTCAAAGTTTTTATTTCATTAGACCTTTATCACCTTTATTTCATCGATGTTGTTGCTACAATGTAATTAGACGCGCAAGTTCTTGAATTGAAAAATAATGATCTTTGCTGTGTACCTATTTCAAACCCATCAGATTTCAGAACACAGAATAAGTTCAATCGACTCGCATGGCTCATCCGTTCACTGTTGTGACGCCCAAGTGAAAGTGCAATATGGAATTACATATGACGTAAAAATATAAACAAAATAATACGTTAAACACTATATAGTTTAAAAGTTTAGAACACATTTTTCAGTATTAAAAATATTTTATACACAATTACAGCGGCGTGTGTTTTTCAAGAGGTATTTATGTTAAAAATAAATTTACATGTATTAGTAAATAAATATATTTAAAATAAAGTTAGCTTTTTAAATACAAGCAGCGATGTTAGTTAATACCAGTTTGCAATCATTGAAATTATGGTGTGCATATAGGCAAAAACATTGAAAAAAGAAAATTAATAAAAATAAAAAAAAATTGGAATAAAATGAATTGTATCGATTTCATTTTATACGAGGAATTACAGACGCTTGTTACGTAATTTTTTTTTTTTTTACTTTTTTTTGTCTGTTAACGTTTTTATTTTTTTAATACTTTTATTTGCATTGAATAAAAAATGTTCATTAACCATGATGGCATTGTGATACCACGATGTAAGTTATAACGAAGAAAATACTATATACCATGGCTTGCTCGCATAAAAATAAAGTACCTATTTACAGGATATTCGGATGAGTACTTAAAATATATTTATGACAAAAAGAAGGACAACGTACTGAGAAATGGCATATTAATATTACTTTATCCTTGGTAGCGAGTTCTGTAGATTGAGATCTAATAACAGGTAAGATCGAGTAATTTAGTTTTGAAAAATAGTCGTGGTTTGATATTTAATTTCCACAGTATAAATTAGTAATTAAATTACGTAAAGTAAAAGTGTTAAAAATCGCACTAACATTGTATACTGTATTGCCTATTGTGGAAGCCAAATACCAATAATTAAACATCGGATTGGTCGGACATAGGTTGAATGCATAATTTTAATTTAAACAAATTTAACGCATAACAACCTATTAAAGTTGGGTACACGGCTATACCAGTTATACTCGTATCATCGAATTTCATAATTATTATTATAAATTACCATAGTTCAATATTATTCGTATCACTTAATACGTCCATGAACTTTCTATTTAGTTGAAATGCTTAAGTAAATACAAAAGGCGTAATGTGTTTGATACAAACATATCATGATCGATGTTTTAGTTATAATACATTATATTAAACTATAATTATAAAACATGACACAACGATTAGTTTTGAACTCATTGTAAACTTGACCATTTTTTGTACTTAGTATGTAGTATGTCTTTTTGGTATCGAACATATTATAACCACTTGATGTTTCTACGTTCTCGCAGGATCCACGATTGATAAACAAAAACATCGGCCTCCAACAACCCGGATATCTTAGTATTTTATATTTTCCCGAAAATATGTAAAATCTATTTGACTGCCTTTTAAGAATACGATTTAGTTTTCGTTTTTCTGAATACTCTCGACTAGTTTTCGTATAATTTGGTTTATTATTGTGCAGCGATTTTGTCGACTTTTCAAGCTCATCGACTCTTCTGTTCTTAATATCATAGTCCAAGAAATTAGCGTTCGTATCACCGGGAAATAAAACGCGACTCGACAAATATTTTTTATTTTTACTGTCGATGTTACTGGTCTCGGAGCCATTCGAGTTGTAAAACTTAATAGAATCAAATTGGTATGATCGATCTTTAGAATCATTGTTGACATGGATCTGCGCACGAGTCTTGTCTCTAATTTTTTCTTGTGACTTCCTAATATTATTGATTTTACTATCTATAATAATAAATTAAACTATTAAACAGTTAGGTACTATTAATCACAGTTTTATCGTATATTTGCATCATATTTTAACAAACATATAATTTTAAACGATAATACTTGAAGATCAAATAGTTTAGGTACACACGTGACTTGTGTACACTTAAAATAATTTATATAAGTAGGTAAATCCAAAATTAAAACGATTATTAGTTTTTAGTTTGTAATTACAGATTATAGAGAGTAAATATCCAAAAACAAGTGTGCAACAATTACTGGCTGGGTAGGTAGCTTGTTGGAGTTGCAGCTACAACTTAGCAGATCGAATCATTTTTAAAGAAATTATTGTGATTTTAGAAGGGGAAAACAACACATCATGCTAAAAATAATATTTTTTGAAAAGTATTAACCAAAATTCCTAATATTTTAAATAGAACTATGAAAAACTCTGATCTCTACCTACTCCATGCTAATAAGATCTAAAATAGACAATTGTTATTGGTTCACCTGAGTACAAGTCAATTGATTTTATTGAGAATGAACTGCTTGGTTTTCTTAAAGATTGCGAATTTGATTTTCTTAAAGACAGTGAGTTTGATTTTCTTGATGATGCTGAATTTGATCTTCTTAACAGCGGAGTGCTTGATTTTTCAGAAATTGATGTACTCGATATTCTTGAAAATGAATTATTGTTATTTTTTGAAAATGAGTTACTGGATTTTTCAATGAGAGAATTTGATATTGAAAAAATTGTATTTGATTTGTTGAGTAATGATGCACTTAATTCATTTGATTGTCCAGAGGATCGGGAATTCGATTTTCTTTTTATTGATATTCTTGAAACTATTGTGTTTGATTTTTTGAATAATGGTGCATTTAATTTTCTTAATAACAATGTACTTGATTTTCTTGAAAATGAATTATTAGAATTTTCTAAAAACGATGAACTTAATTTGAATACAAATGATTTTTGTTTTGTGGATAATAATATTGACCTTTTTATGTGTGACATTGACGCCAAAGTAATACGTCCAGAGTTGATCATGGATTTCACTATAAAAATTAAAACCATATTATAAATTCAAGAATTGACATCAGTAATAATAATACTTAGGTATCATACATCTAGGGTTCTTAGAATAAATTGAATGAGTCGAAGGTAAATATGATTTATTTTTAACGATATTATTGTTCATCAACAAATCATTTTTATCATCTTGTTTCAATTGCATAATGATTTGATTTTGTTTTATTTGTGTTATACATCCATGTTTTGTATGCTGATTTTTACAATTTTCCGAACAAAAAAGAGCAAAATAACAATTTGCACAAGGATCCATCTCTATCGAAGAATATTTCAAACACTCATAACACACCTGACTTTCTTCCTAAAATATGTTTACAAAATAATACATACATATTTTGTACATCACAATACTGGTTGTTAATGCATATTATAATATTTTTGTACTTTGGTAAGATTAATTGGACTGTGAGTCAATGGTTTTGGTTTTAATTTCATCAAATACAATTTGTATGTACCAACGTTAAAATTTTTTTCAATGTTCTGTATGATTCAATACAATATTTTAATAATTTGATTTTAATTATAATGCATATTGTTCATACATTAGTGTACTCATTATTCTGAACACGACTGTCAATATCTTTTTCAACTTTGAATGGATACGTGGTCTTGAAACCAAACTCCAACCAAAACATCATTTTCATCCAATCATCAACCAATGTTGTTCTATTATTATAAGTACTTTTAAAACTGATAACTGATAAGCGAAAAAATAAGTTATATGAATTCTTGATGGTTTATTATATTAAAAACTGGAACTCATAACTACGTTTTGTGTATTTTGTATTATAGGATGGTTATAAGGAATTATTAGTTAACAGAAAATTAGTAAATTAATAACTTTGAAGGAGATCCAATTTCCTCCTTTCCTGCCTACATAGGAAAACCAATTCTAAGAAGTTAAATACCTAAATGCACTGAATTCTCAATAAAAAAATTATAAAAATTCAAATAATCGTAAAAACCAAATTTTAAAAAAATCAAAATTCATATAGCTGGCTATCAAGTATCAACATTTATCTGTTCTACATTTTTATCTCCATTTGGCTTTTGGGAAATTTTGTTTTGACATAATCAAATAATATCAACATGTACTTAGAGAAACATAAGTTTGTAACTATAATGTATAATTTTCCTAAGCTATTTGAACAATTTTCATAACCAATACATAAACCAATTCATCAATTGTATTTTTGTTACCTTACAGAAAGTATACATCAAAACACTTTAAGATTGATTATCATTAATTTCTCTTGCGACTCAATTAACTATTATACATATTATATTATATAATAGTATTTAAAAACTTTTTATTTGCTGTAATTAACGTAAGTAAGACTTATATAAATAGTAAACTAAAATTAAATATTTAATAAACAAATAGCATTATAATTTAATAAATAATGATTAATTTACTATATTATATAAATGATAATCATAATGATAAAGGTTACAATTATAATTGTATTTCAAATAACACCGTTTACAGTAAAATAAATGCACCTTATACCTGGATAAACCTTGTATTTTCTTCAACAATGCAGATTTAGCTTTTATAGCATAAGCTGCATTTAAAATGGATTTTCCAACACTTTTTAATTTTTCTATTATTCCACCAAAGTTTGGTAAACTTACGTCCAATCTGATAATTATAATTTTTTATAGTAGGCATAATATAATTATTGTATTTAAATAAACAAATGTACAACTTTTTTGTCTCGGATAACTTGTGACAGTATTCAAATATATTGCCTCTGAATTTCTCACTGGATATTGTTACGATTTTTAAAGGATTGCAGTTTGCATCCAATAACAAATCCAACAACTCAATGATTTTTTTATATGATAAATTCAAATTATACGTAGGATTTAGCAATAATGTTAGTAACGTCCCAAAACCAGAAATAGTTTCATCAACATTTTTTCTATTTTTGTTCAAAAGCGTTTTGGTCAAATGTAACTTTCCTGTCAGCATTGCTAAAGCCGTTGGCCTAAGACCACAATAAGGGTGACTTTTTTTAGTTACATCATAAAGTATAGAAACCAATTCACTTTCTGATTTCTCGTCAATTTCTAGCTTTCTATTTAATTTACTTTTGTTTTCTTTTAAGCAGAAAATGTCTAAAGGGGTCATAGAATCCTTGGCTGTAGTAATTTTTCTCCATGGTAGTTTATATCGAAATACAGTAAACAACGGCTAAAACAAATCAAATATTATAACGAATTATTCAAACAAATCAAATAAAATTTGATTAATTTGTAACATAGTAGTGGTTAAGTAAATACTTTGTAATTACTTTGTAGTACCTATACTTACTAATGTTTTAAAATTAGGATCAACTTTTTGCGTGATTAAAATTTCAATGCATTTGACAATGTTCTGATTTGTCGGCATCATGACAGCCATGTGCAACAAATTTAACGTATAACTACTCTAAATAATTTATGATAAAATAATATAATATTAATGTGAGCATTTTTTATTGAACAAAATTTATAAGTACTTACTTCATTGAATGAAAATATATAGGATGGAGATCCTCCAGCATTAAAAATTGATTGTAAAATAATTGGATTGGCAGTCAGTAAGGCCAAATGAATTGATGTTTTCGGTAAGAAACAAGTGGTAGCTTTGGCACCCAAGCTAATTAAAAGCGTTATTGTTTTTCCAATTGATTGTAATGCCATCTGCCTGTAACATTGTTTTTTGAAATTGTTATTATTATTTAGACAAACATTACATTTATTTAAGGATTAAAACTTAATTTTTTCAAATTACTTTCTTTGAGCTGTTTGTTTTGACTTGAAATTTGTATCATTATTTCCAATTTCATCATTTTCTACAAACTAAAATAGGTATAATTTTATTATAGATACTGACACTAAACATATTTGTATAAAAAAAAATTCGTCATATTATATATTATTATCATCATGGAATTTTAAGGGGTACCTATATGCAATTTTAACAAAAGATTGAAGAAAATTAAGAACTAATAAATTTTTAAATATTATTAAAAAATTTAATCAAACTTAAAGATTTTCTTTGCTACCAACAAAATCTAAAACATCTTGCCTCAGTTTTGTGTTAATTTAGAAGCTTACGTCTTATACATGACTAAAACTGTACCTGTTAATACTTAACGCTGTTATAAGTAAAAATAAACTGCAACAATAATATTTTCGTTTTACCTTCATGTTTGATAAATTTTCTGGTTGAAAGAAGTTAATTTTTCCCGTGTTTGTTAATGTGATACTTTGCTCTCCTGAAAACAAATAAGGTATAAATAATAAGGTAGATATATTTTATTAATTATAGGTTCTTATTTTGTTTAATGATAATGACAATAATACACTTAGCATTTTACACACCCTAAATAAATTTTACTTAAAAAAAAATGATTGTTAATGTTGTATTGTTGTGTATGAGCAACTTGATGGTATCTTCAGGTAAAAAAATAAAGAATTTTAATTTTGGCTCTAATTTGTGCCCATACATTTTTTATATACATTAAACAAACTGTGGGACAACAGATTCCCTGAAAACAGTGTGTATTGTGTATGTATATTAATTACACAGAATTTAAATTGAAACTATAAATTCATGAGTTTTGTAAACGGTAAATCGTAAATTATTATAAATTAGAACTTTCAATAATTGTTAACTTACCAGTTTGAGAGTGTATTAAATACTCAGTCCAACTTTCTATGTCATTTGACATCGTAATATATCGCATTAGTGTTAGGTTTAACGGAGTAAACCCATCATCATTGTAGCATTCTAAATTGGCTCCAAGATCTACCATGCTGTTAATCATTTCGTGTTGATCGTTAGCCTTTAAAAAATATACATAACAGTATAATATGTTTCTACTATACTTGAATCATTATACATTATAATACATAGGCATTATAAGTAATAGCATTGATTTCATAAAATCAATGATTATAGCAAACAACAGAGTTGTGTCAAAACGAAAAGAAAAACATATAATCACGGAAGATATCATGAGACGAGTGTTTCCTCGAGAATCGGCTACGTCGGAGTCAATTTTAAAGTTTTTAACAATATTTTGAGCGCTTTCGAGGCTCAATTGTAATGTACTTAATAATTGTATAGCCGCTAATTCCTGATTGTTGGGCCGCATGAACATGTTTCGTTTTTCATTCCAAATGTTGTGCACGTCGTACAACAAAATACTCTAGACATTTACCAAATGATACGTTATAATTTTATTTATATAATTACTGTTTGTAAGTTTATAAGTTTACTTATTTTTTCTGTAGGTTTAATTAGGTTAAAGCGGCAATGTGTACCAATGGGTCAAAAGGATCATTAATGGTAAAAGAAATTGAACGAGCAAAGAAATGTTGAAAACCTATCATATAAAGTAGGTACCTATAATAAATGAAAATATCAGACTATACCTAATTGTATCTACCTATAGATATAGTTTATTAGTTTCTGTACTTGCTATCATTTACAAAGCTTTGTTCATTAATATTTACTTTGCCAAATTGCTGCTGATACGCATGGGCCAATATCATTTTATCCAAAGTGTTGTTATTGTATGCTAAAATTTTTCCACAATGATTTACAAGTGTGTCATTGTCTAAATAGTTTTTGGATTTTCTTTCATTAGGTTCTGAATCTTTCAGTTTAGAGTTGCTGTCGTTTTGTTGTTCTTGTATGGTCCACGGGTAACCATCAAAATGTCCAAAATTGTTGTTGATTTTAGAATTGCAGTACAATGAAAACTTAACATTCTTTTCTGATGCCCATTGTGGCTCTTCCTTATGTAATATAACAAAAATAACTTAATATTTTGCACACATGTAACACATTCGGTTATTCTGGCATTGGTTGGTAGATTGTAGTTGTACAAAACATATTAGGTAGGTACATAGTTTACCTAGCAATTTTCATAGATATTCCTTATATCTTTATAAAATATAAGTAGATACCTATGTACCTACATTCTTGTTCTACATAAACATTAAACTGTTCTTTGTTGAAACAAATTTTCAAGCTAAATTATAATTTAAATACAAAGAAAGAGAATGAAAGTTTATAAAACATACAACTATTGTTCATTACTAAAATTATGTATTACTAGATTGTTCTTCATTTTTAAGTCTTCCGTATTATGACCACTCATTAAGACATTCTCAGTAATTATTTCTGGGTTAGTTTTTGAAATCATTAATTCTGAATCAAACGCTTGAGCATCAAAAAATAAGCTGTTTAAATGTCTTGAGTATGAAAACGAGTAATTATTGTTAAGATATTTTTCATAGTCGTCTCGTATGTTTGTGATGGAATAAGGAGGCTAAAACTAATATATTAGTTATTAATTTTTTTGAGTAAATTATTTTACCAACTTGAGTAAGATCAATTAGATGCCTAAACTGGAGCAATTTTATTTTGGTCGAAATATTTTGTAGATCATATGACGGTACTGTGTGCTTTGTTAAGTTACGACTAAGGCGCAAAAGACGAGTTCCTATCCAGAAACCAACTTCTTGGCATTGATCAGGATATGTCACCGCACCAGGTCCAAAGCGAATGTTTTCTTTGTACAGGCCCTAAAATAAACTTTAAAAATGTCATAAATCCAATAACTATTGAAAATTTGCATGATTCGGGTTAATTTTACATGGTAATACTCATTGTACTAGTTAACATACAATGCAATTCATAAAAATACATGAACACCTCATACCTATAAGTATTAATAATTATTGAATTTATTGTTAGTAAATTGATCAGTTAAAAATTAAACTAACTAATTATAAGTATCCAACTTTGCAAGAATAAAATATGTCACTAGCTACTCTTTAGCCATTAGTACACTATACTAAGTAGTAAGTAATGATTACTACATCAAAAAATAGGAAGAACACGTTACAATAGAAGTAAAAAATATTAAAAACACAATATACTTTAAAAGCCAAATTTATGAAGATTTTAAAAACCAACTTTAGTATCTGTAGATAAATAGTACCAAAAATGTCCAACTAATAATATCCTAACAATAGGTATTCACAAATCACATTCAAAACTAACAGAATTCTTGAGGATTTTGATATGCTATGTTTTGTTACCTCGAAAATCATTCCATTTGCATAAGTCATGCAACCGTAACCATGTATCTGATTTACATAAAAATATCCTTCATACGTTTGTTTTTGGTTTTCCTCCATCCAAATCATTAACCCTCGACCATGATAACAACCTTTTACAACAGGACCTTTATAAATTTGAGTTACCTAAAGAAAATCATTCTTATTAGGAATTAAGGTTATTAAATGTAAACATATTTATTAAAATGTTAAAACACTTAATAAATTGATATTTAAAAATAATATCTCACTTTTCCATGTTTAATAACATCATTAATAACGTTTTGTATTTCAGATGAATCAAATCCAGGAGTAAGAACAGATTTCTCACTTGCTTTCATCACACAAATTTAAAAATATTTATGCACAAAATAATAACAGTTTATTTGTATCAAAAATAATAAATACAATTTATATATATATAAAAAAAAAAAAATACAATTCAGTAGACTTCAGTTGCTATGAGCACGTAGTATTGATCATTTATTAACAACAATATATTAAATTAAAATACTACTACTAATTTAAAAATAACAGTTAAGTCTATAACTCTTCTCTCCTCTTGTGTATTTTGTCCTCAAGTACCTTGTGTAGTTTTTGCACGTGTCTGTTTTCTTTTTTAATCTTACCTTCAATGCCATCATGTTCATTTCCAGCTGCTAAATCCACATTCAAGTGTCGCAGTTTCAGTAATCTACGCTCGTATTCTTTCAATTCATCCTAAAAAGTTATATTATGTAGATACTGATTGAAAGCAACAAATACTAATGATAATATAATTAATTCATACACGCAAAAGCTGCAATTCATCACTACTAAAATTGGTTTCTTGAGCTTTAATCCAGATTTCTTGTACTTTAGGTTCTACAAAATCTTTGCTATTTGGACCAGACTGCGATAGTCTATGAAGCCGATCAAAACTATCTTTTATGTCATGTAAACGATTTCTTAACAACAAATAAAATAAAGGAAAATAGTTAAAATAAAATAATTTAACACATTTATATTGAACATTTACTGTATATCTCTGGTTTTATGACTGAACTTGGCAAAATCATCATCTTCATTTAATGAATTGAAATCATCTTTGAATTTAGTTTTTGGAATTGCTTCAAAAATATAAACATATATAAATTAGGTACATAATAATTCACAATTATTAATTGTAAAATAATCAATATAAATTTATTTGTATATACCCATAGGGATATCATTTTGCATATTTTCAACTTCATTTGTTAAAGAATAGAGTTCATCAATTTTTTTTTGATGACTTAAAAATTCATCTTTTAATGCAATTAATTCAATATCTGTAAATGAGAGTAAAAATTAAATTAAATTTTATATTTGTACTGATGAGTGATAACTTAAACACATTACTAGTAAAACCAGACTGTTTAGCTTGATCCCAAAGCTGATTCAACCGTTTATCATGCAACAAATATTTGTCGACAACCTTGGAAGGATTACTAGAAACGCGATCAAGCATTTCAAAATCCGATTGATTATTTTGATGCACATTTTGATGCACATGAGCTGACTCATCAAAATGATAACTTAACTTAAACCTTTCCAGAATACCTGTAAATTAAATTAAATTATTAAAATATTATAATTATAAGAACATAATTAGATTAAGAAAATCATCAAATTTAAATTATTCATTACTTTTTTACATTTTAGTTTCATAGGTCTTACACAATCAAATTAAACAACAAATAAAAAACTTATTAAAAGTAGGGTATAAATTTGAAAATGTAAAAAAGTCATTTTCAAGTAGATTTCATGACAAATTCAAATCAGTTTTAAGAATCCTTATTGCATCATTAGATTAATCGGCATGCTTGGCAAAGAAAACGTCTAAATGCCTATGATTTTAGTGTCATAGACAGGGAAAGAAAGTTGAGGTCTCCAATCCCCTTAAAAAAATAAAAACTCATTGGTGCAAAGCCACAATCATTGATTAAGTTAAGCTAATGCCACAAGCACAAACACAAGTATATAACAGAAACATGATGTATATTTTATTGCATAATATGTTATTTATTTGATTTTTTTTTTCTAATTTCAACGCAACAAACATGAATAGTTATTTATTATTTACTAAAGTTAGTTATTTAGAATTTTAGTTATGAATAGGTACCTAAAAGTTTTTTTCGCACAATAGATTCCATTTCCCCATCTTTATCCAAATTTTTTGTTTTGTATGTTTTCATTTCTCGTTCATCTTCATCCTGAATTCGAAGCTCTGAAAGCAAAGACCTTAGCTCCGGTTCCGAACATCTCTGTAAAACAAAAACAATGTCCTTAAAAAAGTCAAAAGAAAAAAAAAACACACACGCTCATTAAACAACCGCAAAAAAAACTCACCTGTTTAGCTTTGCTCCAAACCAAATTTAGTTTGTTGATTTTAAAAGGTTTGTTCAAGTGACGAACGTTGAATTCAGGTTCATTGTTCAAAGATAACTTTTTTTTTAAAGTTTCGTTCTCATCTGAACGCGAGTGCACGTTCGAGTAATAACACGATAGTAAAATAATTACAGCTAATCGCTTTCCCATTGTCTAAGGCTTACAACAAAAAAACATAAACAGTTAATAATGTCATACACAATACCAAAAAAATTACAACTTGTTAGTATAATACACTGGAGAAACCTATGAAATCAAATGTGCAAGGTAAAAATTATTATTTATTACTGTAAGTTTCTAGTTAAAGGAAAATATGTCAATGCCATCAGTTTTCATTTGGACTTAGGGGTCAGTAGGGGATGAACGAATTCATCATCATAAATGGAAAATTCTACATAGGTACAATTATAGCTTACTTAATTATCATGCAATAAAAGTATTTATAGTACCAATAAAGTATAAACTAGTCAACGAGGACACTCCAACCAGAAGTTTAATAAATTCTTGGTGACTTGCGTGTACAATAATTTGTACTATTTGTACAACTTATAGATCATAATATACAGACTGCGCGTAATGCCGAATGTGTAGGTGGGAGATTCATAAATAAAAGTTAATACTGATAATAACGAGATTGATAAACAATTTTTTTTTTTTTTGTAACTCTTGATAATATGGACTATAGTAAACGAAACTGAATTTGGAAAGTGTAACAAAATAATGAGTGACTCGTACTATAATTTATACCTACTCATTTCGTTGTTGATTATTCGTTAATTCGTTCGACGGTTATCGTTAAAGTACTTACAATTATAGTTTTATGCGGCTATCGTGTACCATCATGTGCGGTAGTTCTTGCGCGCTTTTAACTCTCGCAAAATACAAAAACCTCTTGGAATATGCGTCCGAAATAAAATCGAAAAGTTAAGTTTTAAACGTTTAACGACGCCTTGAGAGTTGAGGTGAAGTCATATTTTTGTTAAAATGATGTTAAACTGTACGATTTCACGATGATTGATGTCACCACATTCCTATGGTATGTGTCCGGCGGACTCTTGTTCACTTCAATAATACTGATTGTTGCTTGCGTTTGTGGATGCCACAAATCAATACCCAAGTAAGTCGTCTGTTCTTAACTTGTTTGTATTTTTGTGCAAAATATATTTTTATGATTTAGTATCGTGTATGTAATTTGCTTTTTTCTTCAAATTTTAAATGCACCTAGTTATTTGAATGATTTATCTAGCACTACTCATACCCTACTAGGTATACTGGTTTTATTGTTATGCTTGAAACACCTCGACCAAACTTTGTGCGTATAATTCTTAGCACATCTATATTATAATTTTTAAACACTCTACTAAACATAAAACACTAATGTATACTCTACAGCTTATTCAGCCAATGCCTTTTGTTGCCAAGATCTTTTTTTCAGTTTTCTGCTTAAAAAGAACTTTAACTGTTTATGACTCGTGTATTTGAATTTTGATTTTAGAAATTTTCTTTTCAAATGTGTTTTTTATACGGTTTTTTATTTGCGCCAGAAAATATTACTCTCAAAGTATAAAAATTTATTATTGTCTACCAAGAGCTGTTTGTATTTTTTTGTTATCCTGGGGGTATAGGTACCTAGAGAGATTGGGATTGAAACATATTTTATATCATAGCAGATAAAACTTTACGTGACA
>CM029363.1:7849349-7878530 GCA_017140985.1 Hormaphis cornu | reverse complement strand
AAACTTTTACAAACTTTAGAAAACATCCAATCTGATGGTTTTGATTTGTTTATTTTTTGGTAGAGTAAGTTATTAGTATAAACACATCATAAATTTGTATTTTAAAATTGCACTACAAAATGTCTTGTTAAAAAAATTATTTTACTCAGCAAATTCAGTTTTTTGTCAACAGTGAAACAAAATCATGTTGGTACCGAATAAAATTTTGAAATTATTATTTTAAAAAGTTAATCACAAGCATCAACTTGCGAGTTGGTCCTTGCTTTGGGTGGGTTAATACTTTTAGTAGGATATTATAGGATTATTTTTATCAGAAAACTACTATAAAAAATTAATTTGATTAAATATGTGTAAAATTTTACCAAACAGATTTAGAAAATTGTTAGAAAAAATGTAGATAGGTACTCTTATCAAATCTATCTCTGATGTCCCATAAAAATATTAAAGAACAATAATATTACAGTTTTTTATGTTGTACCTATTATTGCTTGTGTTAGTCAGGTTATAGTTTAAGGCTCACACATTTTATTATGTCAGAATTATACATAGGTATGAATTATTATTTATTATTTTCATTTTTTTTTTTTTTTTTTTTCATTATTTTGCTTGTAATACTCTAGAAATGAGTTACTTGGTCTTGCTGGTATGTTAAAAATCACCAATCCCGACGTTGGATCTGAACAAGTAAACAAGAATTTATCATCAAGTCCATCCCCAACCAACAGTACCAAAAGGTACAGGTTTTTATATTTAATGAACACATTTAAAATGTAATAGCAGTAAGTAATATATAAATACATTTTGAATTATATTTCAACAGGAGTTCAGCTGGCGCAACATTATCGTCAGCCACCAGAAGTCTTCCCGATTTACCTATAGAAACTCTTAGGAGTTTAGATACTGCTCCCACAGCTGTTTGGTATGGCGGAGACACTAATTCTGAGTTATATGCAACAGTTGAAGAAAATAAAAATGCCATTACAAGTGATTCATCAAAATACGTTGATGACGCTATATCTCCGTCCAGTGGTACCACAGCATCAAAAAGTGAATGTGTCTACGCATGTGTAAACAAGGAAAACCCGTATGACAAATTACAAAAGGAACATCCATATGCCAAAGTTGGTATAAATAGTTCACATAATCAGTATGCTAGTTCTCAAAGGTAATTTTGAAATTTAAATCTAAAAATTAAAGTCTAATCTTATAGATATGTGTTCAGTTATAATACTTGCTAAATTATATTTTAGACTGAAAAAAGGTAGTTCGAATGGTTCCATTGAATTAGATGAAGTTGACCGTGCTGTTCCTGATCTTGATATAGCAGCAGCTAGTGTGATTGCAGGCGATGAAGTTGCCAGCATTAACATCCCTTATATGACTCCTCCCGTTGGACCTGCAGAGCATCCATTAAATGCGCAGCCAAGACAGGGCCATTACAGTGGCGACTCACATGATTCCAGTAGTAAGAATAATCACTTAGAGAATTTTTTTTTAATTTGAACAAATCCTCCAATTATTACCAAATTTCAGAAGGATATACAAGTATTAGTGTCCGAGAACCATTATCAAGAATCATGACTAATGCTCGAAATGGCAGTATACCATCAGATCCTCATTATGCTTTTGTTTCTGATGATTCTGGTATGATAAATTTAATGAGATATTATATTTCAACTTGCGTACTAAGCCTTAAACTCTGAAATTATGTTTTTGTTATTTTTATAGATGAGATGTACGCAGCTATTATTGATCCAAGTAATAATGTATACACCAGTGGAAGTGAAACATATGCTCAAATACCAAGTGCAAGTAATGTACCAGTAGCTTCATCAGGTCAATCGTATAAACCTTCTACTTCACACATTAATGGAGCTGAACAATTGCAGCAAACACATTCCAGAAAAGGTAGTAAAAAGTATTATTATTTTTTTATTATTATGATTGGAAGTTAAATAAAATAATATTTTAGATTCTTCATCAAGTGCTGTGAGTTCCAATTCTCCTAAGCCTGAAAAGCGACCTGCCAATTCTCCATTACCTAAACCTCCAGAATATTTGGATGAAATGTATGCCAAAGTTATCAAAAAACGCAATGAATCCCCAGAACAACTATCTCCTACTGGACCTCCCTTGTACAATGAAAGTATTTATGATAGATTAGTTGAGCCGAAAAAGACGCAAACTTCAGATAGCGATCCTAATTATGAAGAGCTACGACCAACCAATCATGGTTATGCTCGTATAAAAAAAATTGACAAACCGTCTGAACCAGATTACGCAAGTTTGACACAGACCTCTGAGTACGCTGAAAATGATCCAAACTATGAAAGCCTAAAAGTAGGCTTAAATGAAATTAATCATAATTCAATTTATTCAGAAGTGAATAAAAGATAGTTTTTGGAAAACAACAATTTTTCTTTTTAAGTTTAGTTAGTATAAGTTTCTAATATCTTTTTACCATTGCTTTTGTTAATTTTGTACCTGACAAATATAGCTGGCGTGTTTTATTCTATGTGTATTTAAAATATTGTGTTATTTGACATAATAATTACCATTATTTTTATAATTTATGATAAAATGTAATATTTATTGTGTATGTACTTGTTAATTGTTTGTAAGAACACTAATCGCTCAAACTTTCTGTTGACAAATTCAAATATTGTTGCTATAAAAAATTTAAAACTAAAATTATACACCTAGACCCAACATTTTAACATTAAAAAAAATTAATAAATCGTTAGTTATAACATAGCTGTATAGGATATTAATAATGCTTATTTTATTTTGTATATATGTTCAAAGTTAAATTATATATTCAAAGTTAAATAAAAACTATTACAATGTGCACACAACACACCTGAAATTAGAAACATGCAAAAAAGTCAAGAAGTCCGTATCGATACGTATCAATATTGTATCAGTTTTTTTCAGTGATACATTTTAGGAAAAAACCAATATAAATGTACGTACCTTAGTCGCGTACTGAAGTCTAATCTTGATATAAATAGATACGTATCATAGGCGTACCCCTGTAATGTACCGTAAAACTTCTTGAACACTAGAGTTCGTGGAACTGTACATGTGGAACGTATCGATACTTCTTCCTTGATGCTCTCAGAACATTATAGTTACATAGTGATTGGTTATCATCATTGCAATAATATGTAACGATATTTTAGGTTAAAATGTGTAAAAGTTTTTGTTGCCCACCTGGTTTATTTTAATTAGGAATAGTATGATAGTACAATGTACAACAGATTTCTGATATTTTTTTATTCAAATATAGAAAATAATTACAATCCTCTAAAACTGCTTAACTATAATTATTTTTTTACGTAAATATATCTAAAAAGTAAAATAAAATTGTCTATTTAATTAATGTTAGGAATAATTAAAGTATGACTAAATTTTGGTAAATATATCAAATTAGGTTTATCAACCACTGACTGAAGTATTATTTTTTTTAAATATTTTTGTATGTAATCTACTTAAAAAATTTGTTGATTTTTAAATGTTTTACTAAGTGTAAGTAATATCTTGAATAATTATTTTACAAAATATGAATAAGTAATTTTTTTCTATTATATGTATGCACTCCATATGTTGAACGCTAATCAAAGGTCCATATTGTTAAATTTTTTACAGTCAACATTAAACATTTTGGTATGAAATACAAAATGTTTTGTGCTGTCTGTTTACTATTGTTGTCTTAAAGTCATTAATTTATACCAATCCAGACCCTGGTGAGAATAACTTTGGGCATAGCTTTATAACACATGCTAACGCTCACATTTTCTGCAAAGTTCTGGATAGGTGGTAAAACACATGAATATCAATAAGTTAATCATTAAGACTTTAAATTTAGTATTAACTGTTCATTATTATTTAGTATTTTACAATGTTTAAAGTTAAGTTGAAGTATAAACTATTAAGCATTGTGTTAAAAAATTTTTTTTTATATTTTATGCAAGTTGAATTGTTTTTTACTTTTATTTAATATACATTTTAAAGTATAAATGAATCATATTACACTCTAATTCCTTTAATTCTTACCTAGTTTAACTATATTTATTATTTTATAGTTATTTAAATACTTTTGTTTAAAATAACTTAGTTTGTCTAATTGTATTAGAATTAGATTCACATTTTGTCATTAGAAAAAAATTGGAATTGTATTGCTGGAAAATAATTTGCATATTAGTTTTATAAATCTGTTTATTACAATACCATCAAGTAAAAAAAAAAAAACAAAATTATTAACTTTTATATATTTTTAAACCTTAGTTATAGTTGTGACTAGTTAAAAAGATTTTTTAGTATAATAAAAACAAAACGATACCTAATATTAATAAAATAGATAATACTAAAAAACAAAATTGTAAACAAAACATATTATTAATAATACAATAAAAGGTAACTTAAAAAAATTTAAAAAAAATGGTTTATTTTTTTATGTAGAGATCTTGGAATGTTAAGTATATAAGAAAACATGCATGGACTATTTTTACTAGCATGTTACATTTGTTCGTCATTTGTACTTTCAGTTCGATTAATTGGCACTTTAATGTATATAACTTTTTTTGGTCTTGCATCATTGGACAAATGCACAAAGTCATCTTGAACTTCCCATTTTCTTTTTTCTTGAGCTTCTTTTGCTCGTTTATGATCCAACCAGTTGATAATACAAGAAACAGGCACCCATATTAAACCAGTAACTAGTATTACCGTACCTACTATATTATCTTTTAGAAATCTTAACATCTTGTTGATGTTGATTTCTTCAATTATATCCCAAAAACGTTCAACAACATCTTGAATAGTTTTCTCGCATACGCCCTGTCATAAAATAATATACCTAGTTATTTATAAAAACTTAGCAAATAATTATTAATTATAAAATAGTACTTTGTTACAAAATCCTTGAATACACGGGGTTCCATCGGGCAGTACGTCTGGTGGATCTACTGGATAACAAGTGTCGTTCAAATTTATACGACAGCAACGTTTACATGAGTGCAATACTAAAAGTAAAAAAATTTAATTATTTTAATTGTACCTACTTCAAGATTTATATAAAAATGCTATACAATTCTTATAAAACTTACTAGTATCACACATGCAACTTTGTAGTCCCTGTGTCTCGCAAAATGGTATGCATTTGCCTGTACGACATTTACCTCTTTCCAGGCAACCTGTACCATCTGGCATGGGTGGACTTTTCGGACATTCTGGTCCTGTACCCGTACAGCGAGATTCTTGTTCGCAAGTTGCAAATTGTCCTTCACGACATTTCACTCCAGATGCCATAAACTGACAGTTTTGGCAACACGGCGAGTTTTTATCACTACACAAATTAAACATCTGGTTAAATTACATATATAAAGTAATAATTATTGCCCCATACAAATATATTGTATTGTTTTACCTGCAGCGAGCGCCTTGAGCTCTTCTGAGTTTACAGTTTTTGTCACAACACGAGTCATTATCTTCAGTACCCAATAAACCAGCATCACACTCTTCATTGCCTTCAACTCTAAGGTTACCACAAAATGATTCCTCCGGTTCAGAAAAACAACGAGCTGATTTAGCTTGTAATACTTTGCGTATAGACCGTAAACTACAAGGAGAGAATCTCTGAAAAAAACAAATGCTAGAATAATTTCTATTTGAACAATAATACCTTGCTTTTTAAAATTTTTACTTTTACTTACTTTATTATTAATATCATATCCGCTAACACTGTAAGTATACATAAGGAAAGATCCACCCTGGCTAGCAGTAGGACTACATTCAGTTATATCTGGGTCATGTTCAGAACCCCAGTTATGGCCAAATTCATGTGCAGTAACTAAATCTGCTTCGCGTGTAATTACTCTTTGACCATAATGGTTTCGACTTGAACTAAGGCCAGAATTAAGATACAGCGTATAACCATTTTTAAAATATTCTGTAAAATTATTTTCTCAATAATAAAAATGAATAAAACTAATTATTAAAATTAATAAGCTTCCATCACCTGGTGTACAAATTCCACCAACTGAATTACGTCTAGGAGAACCAACATAAGCTAGACCCAAGATACCGCCTTCAAATTTCAAGTCGGTAAATAAATGAGCTAAGCAGAAGTCTTTATGACTATATTCGCGACTGAATACCTACCATCACCAAAAGCAACAATTATTTAAAAAATTGAATTTAAATTTTGTATTTCTTTATGTTAGTACAAACACTAGGTAATAATAAAATTAGTTTTGTTATGTTTAGTTCCAAAACATCAAACTAAAAAAAGTTGACAGTAAGTGTAAGAAAACAGTATTATAAATTAAAATTTTAACAGTTTTGCACCACACAAACCAAATTTTTAATTTTTCTTTAGCTTTAAAGCTAACAAACTTAATATTTAGTAAATACTTATTTTCATAAGTTTAAAATAGGTATTCCTTAAAAAGGAAAATTAATATTAGTAAAAACTAATTAATACTTAATAATATTGCACACAAATACAGTTAAACATTCCAATAATTGACATAACACACTGGTTACAAAAAATTATGAACTAATAATAAAAACCATGTTACGTAACTTTTTAATTATTTACCAAGCAAATTCAGGTTTTAGTTACTAATCCATATGCATTTCAGTCTGAAAATAATATAGCTATGTATATTTTAATTTACAAGTTACTATCTACCTATTAAACAGTACAAATAATAGTGGTAACCACTAATTTTCTGGAGTCAAAGGAATAAGTTATCAGATTGGTTATTAATGAACACTAATATAGCAAAACACTTTTGTAACAATTTAATAATAATAGTATTATTATAATTGATTATTTTAAACTTTAATGTCTAAACACTAGTGAGTCAATGTTTTAATAATTTATGGTTTTTACGACTTCACTTAATAATACACCACCATTAATGCAAAACATAATTTGTTAGTATGTATTTTTTATAAAGATTTTTAGTTGTTAAGTTATTTAGTGCATGCATTCCTTTGTGTAATTAATTATTATTTCCAATTAGTCTTATCATAAACAAGAAATATTCACCAGGGCTACATATGCCTCCAATTGTGTATCTTCTAGGTGAAGCTATATATGCCAGACCCAGAACTGAAGCTTTTTTTGATTTAAATGTTTGATGCGTAAATAAATGAGCTAAACAAAACTTCGATATGTCTTGTGCTTTAGAAAATTCCTAATTTTTGTTTTAAATAACACATTCATTTTAAAATTATTAATTAAAATATACATAATAAATAAATGCTTATCACTACATATTTCTAAAAAAAAAATCACAAAAGTATAAAAAAGACTTTTTATAAAGTTTTGGAAAGTATAAGTAATAAAATGCAGGAGATCAAAGAAGCATATACATAAAAACACAAGAATCGTTTAGCTGAGAAAAAAGATAATCTAAACAAATAATGAAAAGTATCAAGTTATAAGTACTTTGTTAATATGTATAACTTATACATAAAATACCTCAAGTAATGATCGAACATCCCATTTCTCTCTAACCATGTTATAATGATCTTCTGAGCTTCGCACTTTGGTTGGGTCACTATGAACTGTGATTTTCTTAATTACAAAACCCATTCCACGAAACCCATCAGATTCTTGTCGTTCCAGCCATAAAGTATCATTATAAATTTTGTGTACTCGATCAATTAAACTTATCTAAAAAAAAAAAATAGATCACTTAGTTTAAAAGTTATAATTGATTATTTAATATCTCTAAAATAAAAGTAAAAGTTAGACAGCTACAGAAATTTACCATGTAGGTAGTTAAAAATATTTAGCAACTTGAAAATTTTTTTAATAGGTAATAAATTATTAAAATTTAAATAAAAAAAATTATTGGTTTTTTATTTAGAAAAATATCTATACCAAGTACAATATTTCAACATACACAAAGTGTTATGCAGAATAAAATTCATTAATTAGAGAAAGTAATATCAGAAAACAAAAACATTTGTCAAAATGATTAAAAGTGCCTACAAAATTAGTAAAGCAAATTCAGATAAATACTATGCAATTATACATTTGAGACCAAAATCATGATAAATTTTATACTATAAAAAGTAAATTGAACATATGCAAGTTGTTTCTACACAAATATTATACTGCAGACATAGTAAAAATTTTAAAACTTTTTAATAAGTATGAACTTATTTTTTTGTGGAGATATTTTATTAGGTAGTTTTTTAATGAGTTTTGATATGCTATTAAAATTTTGAATGCTATTGACCATGGCTTACCTTTTTATAATATTTAACAATACAATGCATTAATAATTCAGTTCTGTACATAACTAAACTTGGCAACACCAAATAACAATCAATACATTATTATCATACGTATTTAATTTTTTTTTAAATATAAAGAGCTATAAATAAAATAATACTATTGATATAATTAATGAAATTTGAAACTTTTACTAACTTTAAAAAATAAAGGTAATCAAATGGTTTTGGGTGAGTTAATGTTTGAAAGGGTGTGTAATTGTTTATAAATGTAATTTACATTGATAGCTAAGCTAAGTAATAAATAATAGCCAAGTTCATTGACAGCCACAGATATATAAAGATACTTATACATCTATGTATCTTTATATATCTCTGTTGACAGCTAAAGAAAGGGATGAAATCTTTGTAATTTATTTGAAACAAAAAATTAAATGGCTAACAACTATTTTGAAATAGGTACTTACTAAATAATTTATAGTTGTTTTTGTATCACCTCCACCCATTTCTCTAAAAAATCTATAATCCGCAACTAATAGCAACGGACATCGTGTTCTTGTAGGTGTTATCATGTAATCATAAGAGTCGGCATCACGTTTAGACCGAGTAATATAATTCAAATTATTGTCATCTTCGTCCACAGTTTCTACTTCTAAAAAATAGCGCACAAACCTTTTAATAAATACTATTTTTAAATTTATCTACACGGTTTTGTTACAACCTGCATCTTCTTTCACATAAGCACATGGTTTATGTTGATTTAGATCTGAATGTTCCCAACTTAAACGTACATCAGATGCCTTATAGGTCACCATTGATTTATTATCTTTATCGGGCATGTGTCTCCATAACGGCTAAAGTATTAAATTATTAAATTAGCAACTATAAATTTCGGTTGTAAAATTTAAATTTACTACCACCCAAAAATTAAAATGTAAGTATTACATTAAATTAATAAAAATAGTTAAATTTACTTCTATATGATACGTTTCACCAGGAACATCAATGATAGCAGTCATTACACCTTCATCTAAATGAACGCTAGCATGAGAGATTTTTTCTCCAAATACTCGACCATCGTAAAAATGTTCATGATCTAAAAAAAAATTTTGAATACATAAATTAAGTAGTATAAAAACAAATGACCTATTTATTAAACTCTTCGAACCAATGACTTAACTTATTATAAATATTAATTTATAAGGTACCTAATATATGCCTACATGTAATTTATTGTGTTACTAGGACCAAAGAGTAGGTACCTCTAACTTAAATAAAATAATAAAATGCATAGAATTTATTGCTCCTAAGCGATTATTTTAAAACATACCAACTGCTACAGGAGTTTCATTCCCTTCAGAATCTATACTAGTGGCTTCAAACTGGTGGTGTAACAATCCTTTTTTTGGCGTTAAAATCAGCCGAAAATCCCTACAAAATGATAAATTTTCACAATAAATTTTCTAGCAATAAATTGAAGAATGTAAATTACCTTCCCAAAGTAGTAAATGATACTTCTTTCACTTTGTTTAATGGATGTGGGCTGTCTGTAACTCCACGTTTCACAATGCTATGAGAAAAGTCTGAAGCACGTAAAGTTTCAAAATGTGCAAGATTTTTGTGAAGCGAACCTGGACAGACAGAGTAGGAAATGTATACTAACAAAATTGGTTTTTATACATTTATATTTTATAAACAATTATAATATAGGTACTATAGATAATAACGTACCTTGCGCGTTCTCAATTAAAAATATTAAAAAGATAATCTTAACTTGTTTTTTCATGGCACTGGGTTTGATAGCTATTTTAACATATTATTAAAACAAACGCGGTTTTAAGAGCAAAAGGTTATTTTTAATATTCATCATGCATGCGACAAACAATTGTTGAAGTTTTTTTTTCAATGTAAAAACTTATTAGGTAGGTAAGTAATATGCATTAGTGTGAGATTTACATAAAATTATTGAATTAAATTAGCTCATAGTGCACAAAGCACGACATGATGTTAACTCATAATTATTGTTGGCACAAAGCCAAAGCCTATGAAAGGATTTTAAGTAAATCCAAGATCTGAATGTGCATCTTACAATTCACATTATTGACTATTGTACAATGTTGAATGTACACAATTAAGTAAAAATTTGTTGAAATTACACTATCTCCAATCTCTTATGCTTGTTAAGCTATGGAAATCAAAACTATAACTATTATTCTGTCAGCAGTTTCTTGGGTGAAAATCAGCTGTTGTCTGACAAGGCTTAACAAAATACCAAATGGCAAAAAAATATGTCTGATACTATAGTAAAATTATCATGTTAAAAAACATGCTGCCTAACGCTTGTTTGTACTTTATTTGTTTAAAATTTAAATTTTGTGTTTGTCTACAGAGCATAGACTGTAACTAATAGATATATAATATTATTTGTGCTCAGTGTTACAGTAACTACTGTAAATAGTGCTACTGTAGTACTGTAGTACTACTTAGAAGTATTACTATAAATTGTAGTTTTGAATTTTACATTTTCTTCAAGTGGGGTTTGATATTGAATAGGATTTATAGATATTCGACATTCACTGTCAAATTTGTATTATTGTCTAAGATTATAAATTTTGTGTCTTGTTTCTAGTTATGTGTTTTCTAATTTTATTTTTTGTAAGTACACCTCAAACGTAAATGTACAAATCTAGAACAAACTACAATTTGAACTCATAATCATTTGTTTGAGTATTTAGTCACAAAATATATTTTATCTATTCTGTGATTTAGTGTTGATTTTTTTTTTTTTTTTACCAAATCTCCCAATTTAAATGTTTTGGCATTGAAGCTTAAAACATAAACTTTTTTATTAATTTACGTTTCCAACATGAGTATTGTAAACAAATTCAAATTTGTTTTATGTTTTTCCAAGTGTCTTCAGTTAAAACAATCTAGTAAATGTTTTAAACGGTTTTTGTCCAGCACTGTTGTTAATAATAATGGTAAGGAATGCACAGCTGTAATAATTTTATTTGCAATAATAATGCATTAATTATGTTAATATTATTTTCTTAATGGGTTATCCTTAGCTAATTGAAATTAAATTTATGTTTTTACTATTTTTTTGTTTTAGACTGTATAAGTTATTCTAATGTTAAAGTATTTAAACACCTGCATATTACTTTAATATCTTTGAACCGACCAGATGATAAAAATAAATTAAATCTAGAAACTATTAACAATTTGAAAAAAGCTGTATCAAACTTTGAAAATGATTGTTTGTCTACAATTGCCATTCTCTACGGTGAGGGAGGATCATTTTGCGCTGGATTTGATCCTGAGGAGTTGCCTGAAGCGTTACCAACATATAATGTAATAACTTTATTTCATTTATTTTTTATTTCTTAAAAGATAGATTTTATGAATTATGTACATTATTTGTTTTGTTGTAAGGAGTTTCTACAATCACATTGCAAAAAACCAATAATAGCTGCTGTATCGGGATTTGCATATGATGTTGGCTTAGATTTGTGTTTGTGGTGTGATATGCGCATTGTGGAAGAAAACGCAATCATGGCGATCAGTAGAAAATCAGATATATCAAAGTCAAAAGTATTTCTAAAACGTCTATTAATATCTGTAGGTTACTCAAGAGCCATGGATTTGTTATTGACTGGTAGAGATTTAACTTCAAAAGAAGCATTTGATTGTGGTCTTGCAAATCGAATAGTTGCTTGTGGATCTAGTATGAACATTTTAAAATAATCTATGTATAATGTTTAGTAATACCTACTTTGTAACAGGTGTTGGTCAAGCAGTGAATATGGCGTTTAATATTGGTAAATTTCCTCAACATTCAATCAACAAAGACAGAAGTGTTTTACATGAAATAATAAAATAATTTTTATGCACCAGACTAATTTTGTTCTTAAATGTTATTCTAATAGGCAACAAACATTTTCACTTCCTTTTTATTCCTCGGTGTAATGTACAATTGTGAATTTTTTAATGGTATGACTAGAATAACATAAAATGTAAAACCTAGGCAAAAATTTATGTTTGTTAATTATTTCGCTAAAATGCAATTTACATAGGTACTGTCCTTCACTCAAATTTCAAATTTTAATCGATCCAGTTTTCTTTTCTCCATGATTACAATTATATCAAAACTTTAAAATGGAAACAACTTGTGAATAAAGTATAAACTTTCAAAGTTAACTGCTTACATAGCAATCTGTCATGTGGTATATTTTATTAGCTTTTTTTTATTTATTGTTTTTACAATGTTTTTTTTCCGTGAATAATTATGGACAGAGTGAGTGTATTAAAAAGTTTAGAAAATAGATGTGGATGGTACTTTATTTTATGCATTTTTGATATTTTTATAATTTTTTGAGTTATGGTCGAAAAACACAATTTTTAGGTTTGTGATTATGTTTTTGTGTAGCTGGATATTAAAATCATTATCAAATTTTACGTTACACTTATTAAGGAATAACATTATCAATTTTTTTTTAAATTCTATGGTCTTTACTTTGAATACCATAAAAGTTAGGACGTGTTTGTCTTTAAAATGTATTTTATAAGAATTGTTTACATTAATGTTTTTGAAATACGTCCAAAAAACTATTTTCACACTTGCATGGGAAAAATAAATTTAAAACAAGCCAATTTTGATTTTGAACATTTCTATTTTTATAACAAAAATGTTGGTTTTTCATCATGTGATAACTCAGGAGATAACCTATTAACATCTAATAATATCTTTAAATATGCCTTAAATTTATGAAATAGATAGTGGACACTAAGTCGAAAATTAAATAAATGAATTGATGAACCCTAGAAATAAAAAAAATCGTCCGTTTACTGTTACTCTGTAATCCGTTTTGAATTCTGATTCATCATTTAAGGTTCTATATTCTAATCGATCGGTTATTCAGCTGCTAATAGTTCGCAAAGTCTATGTCGTCTCAATTCCGTTTAACTTGCTGCATGTGAAGTAGTCAGTATAGGTACTTCATTTTTTCTCTGGCTTGTGTTTATTATCTAGTAAGTTCTATTCTATTTATTTTTATAATTAATGTTAGAAAACCTATTTTATATTGGTTTTGGCAATTCAATAATTATATTGTACTTTAGGAAGACTGAATTATGAGAACTGTAATAGGACTTTAGTAGGTTCCTAAGTTTTTCATACATCTACAGCCAGATACTAAATTGGATGTTGCACTCGCAAAAAACACTGTAATAAAAACGTGTTTACTCGTTTCAAAAATACAGCTTAAGGAGTGAATTTAGAAACTTCAAAGTTGTATAGATCAATATTTCGGAGATGATGATAATATAGCTTTTTTTAAATAATTTTACTTTGAAAAAATGTTACAGGTATGTAAAAAAAAATGATTTTTCGTATTGTTAATTTCTATTTAAATACTGAATGTATCAAAAAACGGATAATATATAGATTTATGTTATCGTCTCCAAAATATTGTTTTCTACAGCATCTAAACACACCATTTCAAATTGTTTGCTAGTAATATTATACTGGTATACAACTACCTTGGTATTAATAATTAATATGATGAAAGTCTAGTATAAAAAAAATATGTATACATATATAAGTCAGTGACAAGTGTGTTGCGGCTAAATATGAGTTAGGATTAGTGTGCCGCGAGGGAAAAGGTTGGGAAATGAGTATTTGACTCAGTGAGAACAATTGGAATTGTAAATTTTGTAAAAAAATTATAAAATTAAAATTGTTCATGAATTTCGTATAACTGTTAAATCAGTGACTCGCTCCTAAACAAAGTTGCTATTCCGTGAGCGGTTGTTGCTATTTTTTTAACGTTTTAAAACTATGTACTTGAAGGTAAGGAAAAAATTGAAGACATGAATGTATTGCCTATCTATTTCCTATTGAACAAAATGTAATTTTTAATATATTAAAAATGTACGACCTATGTTACCTACTTAAGAATTTTAATAAAAATGCTTGTGTTACTTATACATTTTGAAAAATTTCTAAATTTGTATTTTTCATTATGATTTTAGCAGATTAATTTCTGCAGCAGTAAAAAAAAGCTTCATATTAGTTTGATAAATATGGACTCGTATGATATTGTTGCAGTGCTTGGCCGTGGCGCATTTGGGTAAGTATTTTTACTAAAGAAACAAATCTTGTTTATCAGGTTTAATTTTTTATAATCAACTCAAACTGGTAACTGGAATCTGTACCTATATGGCTAACAAATTTCAGTTAATAAAATATAATCATTTACATTTTTTGCTATGACATAGGTGCTTTGGTGTTCCTGTAAAAATTAAAGCAACTTACATTTTTTTTATGCAAGAATTATTGTTCCACAATAACCATTGTTTTGAACATGTACATTGTAGGTTCTAGATCCAAGATATACGCTATTTTATTTTTTACTAATTTTTGTAAATTTTGAAAACATCAAAATAGTCTTGCAAGTATTTTTTATTTTAATCACAAAATAATAAAGGCAAAGGATTCTGAGTTTTGGGAGTTCAGTCATTTTTCCATAGAAATGATTTATTATGAAAAGAATGTATGATTTCTACGGTTTTACAAATTTTACACACTGTAGTCTATATGCATACAATTTCATAACAAAGTATGCTACCAAAACTTCTAATGTACATACTGAGAGGTAATATTGATGTTGCACCAATAGTGGATAAGATTAGAGAAAATCGACTCAGATGGTTTGGGCGTGTGATAAGGAGTGAGGAAGTTAAAGCGGTAAGAGCAGTTATGAAAATGGAAGTTGAAGGCATAATAAATAGGGGAAGATATGGATGGAAAGAATTGGAAATAATATGAAGGCTGTTAGAATGTGTGTGTAGGGCGTATAAATTATTGCAACAAGTGAAGGTATAGGACAAGGGTGGCCAACCTCAAATAGTTGGGAGTATATACACATTTACAAAATGTATATAATTATATATACATTAATATGTTTATATTTATAATTTCATGGTGCCATTCCAGTTGATAATTTACTATGATATTATGTAATTGATTAAAATGTAAAAATAAATTAGTAGAGTATGTTTTAAATTTTAAACAAAAATGAATGTATTAAAAACTATTGTTTAATTTTTTTGCCGTATTTTTTAGAGTTGTTGAACTGGTTAGGGACTTCAATTTGAAAAAATTAGTAGTCATGAAAACAATATACATAAAATCTATGATGACGAGCGATGTTAAGGTATAAATATAATCTCTAGTTGATTATTTAGTTTTATAAAACTTTTTAAATAAGTATTTGTTTTTTAGAAAGCTATCAAAGAAACAGACATTTTACAAATGTTAGATCACCCAAACATTATCAAATACTACAATAGTTTCCAAAACGGTCAAAGCTTTCATATTGTTATGGAATATGCAACACATGGAACACTTGAAAACTTTGTTAAAAAATATTCTCAAACTTCTAGTCATATTGCCCAAAACGTATTTAATATTTTCATTCAAAAGTTGTTAGTTTGTTTTAGTATTTAAATTATGATGTACTTAGTATCTTTAAATTTGTTTCAGTGTGTTTTGAACATATTCAGTCAACTTACAATGGCTGTAGATTACATTCATAGAATGAAAATAATACACCGTGATATTAATCCAACGAATATATTACTGACGGGAAGTCAAGGTTTGATAGTAAAACTAGGAGACTTTGGCGCTTCTCACATTTTGACCAGGTAAATTACAGTAAAATTATTACACCATTGTTAAATTTACTAATATTACCACTTGTTTTATACATTAGTGACAAAACAATCGCAGAAAATAATTGTACGCCATCATATATGTCTCCAGAGCAGTGTTGTGGAAAACCTTTAAGATTTAAAAGCGATATATGGCAATTGGGTTGTGTTTTGTATTATTTAATGACGATGGAACATCCTTTTTATGGCCAGGTTAATAATAATTAATATTTAAATTTTACATTGACAATTTTATTTCTGTTTGATTTGATAAACTAAAATAGATACATAAGTGGTTTAAAAAATATTTATTTATAGAGTTTAGCAGATACAGTGTCATGCATTTTGGAAGGGAATTTGAGTCCAACAGCAACAATTAACTATTTTGATTATGATCTTGTAAAACTTGATTATGAGTTATTAGATCGTGATCCTACCAATCGACCTAATGCGTCAGCCATACTCTCACATCCTCATTTACTGCCTTATGTTATAAATAGTAATTTCCATAGGTTTAAATCAGGTAGGAAAATATTAAATAAAAATTAGTAAATATTGTATTGTGATAAAAACATTTTGGCAATGTATCTCGATCAAAAAATTTTGACCATCTTATTTATAGATTTTTTTACTTTGTGGACATAGTTTAAAAGTCAACTATCAAAAGAAAAAATATTTGTAGGTCAAGCTAAAAAATTTTTAAAGTGTTACTTGTAATGTGAAAAAAAATTAATATCTGTTAATAATTAAAATTAAGTGTTTATTAAAAAATAGTAAAATTAATTTGTATGTATATAAATACTTATTTTAGTATTGTGATTTATAAGGAACTCAAATATATGAACTAATGAATATGATTTTTGTTATTTTGTTGTATTATTGATAATCACGTCCATCAAGAGAGTAATTTTATAGTTCCGAAAACAACTAAATTTAAATTAGTTACAATTTTATTCTAATGAAAATTGTATTGATTTTAATGATATGTGAGAATTTTAAGTCATCTAAATTGACTGACTTATTTCTGAATAGAAAAAAATAAAACTTTTTAAAAGAGTATCATTTTGGGCCAAAAAAAGTAAAAACAAACATTTTTTCTGAACTTAGATGACAGAAAAAAATAATTGGTGTCAAATTAATCATTCCTCGCTACGTTCAAAACTAAAAATATGTTTTACATTGTAACAGTAGATATAGATCACGTCTAGCATTAAATTATGATTCAAGCATGATTGTCAAAAGACAGTGTGGACAATTATTGTTAAAGCTAAATAGTGTTATGGCAAAAATATGTATTACTAAACTTTTTTGAACAGTAAGCGTAGGAAAACAATATAACAAATTAGTTGACTGCCATCCGTTAGAAACAAACAATATAGTACGTTTAATAACTAAGCAGATACAGATTAGTTTAATTAAAATGTAAAAATATAATGTGTAGATAATTAGTAACAGTGGTGTAAATGTAAACTGATGTATCCAATATTCATTTTTGGTATCCAATACTCGGGTACTTTTTGTCACTATTCAGCAGATGGTGAACTGCAGACAAATACGTTTTCTCTGTAATCACTAAATTATAATAAGACATTGCTTACACGGTTTATTATAAAAAATCCAATATCGTTTAATAGGATAATACACTTCTCAACATATAAGTTTAATTTGAATAGCCCAATAACTCTTTAAGTATAATCGTTAGTATTTTAAAACTGATTATCTTAAACAAATTATTTGGCTAATAAGAAATAATTTCAAATAAATATTTTTTAATTTTTCTAAATTAAGATAAAAAAATAGACCAATAGTATGTGTATCTGCTCTTATCATTTAATTAACTATTTTGTTTTAAATATAATAAAATTTTAGAATCATAACTGAGCTTATCTGTGCTTCAGTATAATAGTAGATCTTTAAGACAAAGTTATAATTATTCCATTGGCATTGATGCTTCGTTATCATCATCATCGTCATCATCAAATTCTTCAACATTTTCTAACAATATAAAACAACACACATTAATATCTTGTTTATTTTACAACCATAGACAAATCTTTAACTATGATTTTTGCATTTTATATTTAAATTTACCTCCATTTTGTAATCCAAGCATTTTCTTTTGGTTTTTGTTAGGTATTTGCCCCGAGTGGAGTAACTTGGTTAAATGCTCAATTTCTTCTAACGATCTAGCTTCAGATATAGCTTTTCTAATTCTCCACATGTCTTCTTGACTATGACCTAAATAAAGTTAATATGTAGTGTAGCCTAAACTAAAAATAAACTAAAAAATAATTTGTATTTTAGTTTAATAGATTAGTTGGAACAAAACAAAATGTTTGTCAACTATCAAAACAGCAATGTTACAAAACCTGAATTTTGAAATAGAACCGAACCAAAGATATAAAAGTTTAAAGAATTAAAAATTCATTTTTAACTAGGTATTTATGAGTTATGTAGACTTAGTTTTCTTTTCTTAATTGCCTTAAAAAATATAAATAAAAAATTAAGATTTTAGTTTTAACAATATTTAATAATTGAGTACAAGATACATTGAATAATTGAGAGTGCATACAATCTATCATAAAGATAAAGATGTATGCGTCATGTCATACAATTTTAGTTAGTATTTATAGTAACAATTGAAAAAAAAAAATACCCAGAACAAAACTAAAAATATATGCACGTTACTTAATTTAATGTATGTAATATATAATACATATGTATATTACATACAGTATTATTATTATTGATCATTTAATTTTTATTTTAATTCAAATTTGGTCTGTTGTTTGATTTTTGAATCTAACTATTAGTAATGAGTTTGATTTGATTATTTTCAATTTGATTTTCAAACTCAGTTTACCCTAAGTGTGTTAATTATAATGAAAGTTTTATAAAATTTATTTCAAGATAAAAACATGATCTAGTCAAAATCATTGAACGGCATAAATTAGTTAGGATATTTAGTCAAAAATGATTTGCTTTTACATACCATTGGCTCTTCTACTTTCGAGTCCTTCTCCTGGAACAAATTGATTAGATTTCTTAACCAACTTCTTTTTTAGTTCTTTTCCCTCTTTTCCTTTAAATAGTGATTTAGCTGCTTCATATTCCTTAAAAATAAAAATATATTATAACACGCGTTATATAAAAACAGTCCAACATACAACAGTACTTAATCAGTGTAAAAACCAACCTTCAATTTAATTTTTCTGAAATCCAAAATACGAACTTGAGGAATTTTATGGGCTACATAGAGTCTATAATGTTCTTTAGATGCAACTGGATTGTGTAAAAGGCTCAACATTTTCAATTTGGGTAGTGAAGCAAGAGGATCTAAATCTCCAAGCTCTTGAATTTGATTACCTGTTAGTATTAAAGATTCAAGATTTGGCACACACTGTTCCAAATTATCAGCTATTCGACTGCAAACAATAAAAACAAAAATTAAGTTTCTTACTACAAGAATCAATACCTACTGGATGAATAATTAATATATACCAATAATAAAGCCTAGTGCAGAAATTAACATTTTAAAACAATAAAAAATAAAAAAATAAATAAGTAGGTACAATTTGATTTATTTTGCCGCCGGTTTACTATTTTAGATAGGTACATTCCAACATTTATACACAAGTTAAAATGATATATATTATATACATGTTTGAATGCTTACACAATAGCATTGTTGTTGAAAATTAGATTCTTCAATCTTTTAAGAAACGCAAAACCATCAATTTTCCTAATATCATTGTCTGAAAAGTCAATAGTGTCAAATTGATCAAGCGTTGCACCCATGTTCTCTATCAATGGTATTTTATAACCTAAAACGGCAAAACATTTTCAACAGTCGATTAATGATTCGGATAAAACACGTATATTATATTTTTTACGAGGAAATTGATGAAATAATCTAGTCGGTTGTGGAAAACCGATGACATAAATTAGGTAGGTAGTATTCAGATTGTTTACCTCTCAAATCCAACTCTCTGTCTTTGACAGGATTTATGAACTGAAACGAGTTGATGATCAATTCCGTTGTAAGCTTGACCATGATTTCAATAAAACCGAAGAAAATCTGAAGAAAAACCTTTTATTGAAACATGGACTTTGAAGTAAATAGTCATACAATACTCAATAGTTTGAATTCCAAAAAACTATAGAATACGACGGCAAACGTAAACAACTGCAATCTACAATGAACAATAAATGATTCTATATACTGAACACGGCTTTCGTTAACCAAAAAGGTAAGGTTAGATAAGAAAAAAAAAAAAACATGTAACCGCGGTCAATTTCTTTTAGACTCTGGGAGGTTATAAAACTGTAATCAGTTTTTAATTTTTGCATGCAATATGATATATACCTATATGTTGTGTATTATATTATTTTCCCGTCTTCTTGGTAATCTAAGTTCTTACCAGTTACCCGTAGCTCGTAAGTTGCCGCATAGTGTTTCGCTGTGTCGGTTTGATCTAATGCTAAATGACTTAACCATTTATTTAGTATTTGGTTTGATTATTTTTTTGGAAGACGCGGACTGTCCGTTTTATATAACTAATTGTTACAATTGATTTTATTGTATTTTGGTTCAAATGGTTATTACTTTAATGCTACTGTAATTCAAACTTTTAGTTTTATGTGTTACCCACAGTTATTATCCACTCGGTAATACTTTTTTCATTTCGGTCGAAAAAGCGCATCAAGTGAACCATGGCAAACGTGTCGTACCAAATCGCTCATTTGCTCGAAAAAGTAAAATAATTGAACACCTTGCCCCCAGTTCTCGCTTTGTTGTCTGGTTTCGGCAACAGATTAATGTGTGCGCGTTGTTTTAGATGACTTCGAGTGACAAAGACTTCCGGTTTATGGCCACCAACGATCTGATGTCGGAACTCCAGAAAGACAATATCAAACTCGATGATGATTCAGAACGTAAAGTGGTGAAAATGTTGCTAAAATTATTAGAAGACAAAAACGGCGAAGTTCAAAATCTTGCTGTTAAATGGTAGGTTTAGTTACATTTATTTATTACCGTCTTTAGTGACTATAACAAGTAACAGTAGGTAAGTAGTGAATTTTATTGTTTACAAATGACTTAAAAATTTTGACGCGTGATTAAGAAGAGTTAAATGTAATTGTACCCATGTGAAATTGGAATTAATTTCAGCTATTTTTGAACGATTTGCATTAGCAATTTTAAAATTTTTAGATTTACTCAATTATTATTTCATAAAATTTTTCATAATTTTCAATTTACAGTCATGAAACTAATACAATCTAAACAACTTGTTGATAAAAATGTGGTTTAACATTTTCAATAATTGTTTCATATTAATTTGGTTAGTACTTAGATCTTTTAACATTGCTATTTTTTTGTACTTGTCATTATGTATTTTTGGCCATAAGTTATGTAGTTTTTACAGTGCTTGGAAGGAACAAGTTCCTTTGATTTTGTTCACTTTTTAGGTATAAACCAGTTAAGTATATCTAAAGAAACGTATAATTGAACAATGTTCGTTTTTTGGAGGAACATGAAAGATTTTTTTCTATGTTTCCTTTTTTAAATAAATAAATAATGTTTAGTTAAGTATAGGCTTATAAATTTTTCAATTTTTATGTTGAATAATTGTATTTGGTCGTTATTTGTTATTATTCAGAATCAGTCGCAGAGCAAGTGGCACAGATTAAGATTTACTTGTTACTACAATAAAAGTGCTTAAGTAGCTTATTGTAAACAATTATAAAATAAAATTACCTATAATCCTTTCAATTTAGTTTTCAAATATTATTAGTAAGAATTTTTTTTTCGATTTTTCATAAATGTATAATTTCATTTTCAATTTAGAAATATAACATGTATTAAGTAAAATAGTGAAACATATCATAAGTAAATGACTAACAGTAATCCATACAAACATTACAAAATTCAGTAAATACTTTTCATTAAGTTGTTTAAACCTATTTTAATAAGTCTGTCCCCTGTTGAGAACATCAGAGAGTTTTTAGGGTTATAGGTAGGTGTAAATTGAGTCAAGAATATATTTATCACAAAACCATGTACAGTGTTTTTTTTCTGAGGAACGTAAAATGTTTTTTTGTTAGGGAAGAGGAAAGGAACAAGTTTCTTTTTTTATGGTTGGAACTAGCATGGAATTTGTTCCTTTTTACCAAGATGAACGTGAATGAAATCGCATTCCTTTTTATAAGAAACTTTCCAAGCACTGAGTTTTTATATTTAAGACCGAAACTTTAACACTAGCTTTTAAATATATTTTTCTATGTGGCTAAAAATGAGAATGTAAAAAATAAATGTACCTAATATACCTAGGGAGGTTTATCTTCTCTTCCTTACAACCTTACCTTTAATTTACTATTTATATATAACAATTCAAGCTGTACCTTATATTATACTTAGGTAATAGTATATATTTAACGTATTACATTTTAGTTTGGGTCCACTTGTCAATAAAGTAAAAGAAAACCAAGTGGAGACAATTGTTGATGCCTTGTGTACAAATATGATATCAGAAAATGAACAACTAAGAGACATTTGTAGCATTGGATTAAAAACTGTTATTAGCGAGCTTCCTATCACTAATACTCCATTAGCTGCAAACGTGTGTAAAAGAATTACTGGAAAATTAACTAGTGCTATTGAAAAGGTATTATTAAAATTCAACTTTAGATATTAGAGTAGATATATATATTAATTATATTTGTAGCAAGACGTATCAGTACAATTGGAAGCTTTGGACATACTTGCTGATTTATTATCAAGGTTTGGCTCATTGCTACTAGAATTTCATCAAGTTATTCTTAAATCATTATTACCTCAACTAACTTCTTCTCGTCAAGCAGTAAGAAAAAGGTAATTTGAAAAATGCTTAATGTTGTATTTGTTAAGAGTTTTAACTAACATTTATGGTTTGCTCAAAATGGCAAAATTATTTAAAATTTTTAGGAGTTGTGAAAAACCTATTTATTTAAAAAATTTTTAACTCTAACTGAAAAAATTAATAATTTTATGTAATAATATATGTATTGATTTATACTTTTATTAATTATTTGTATATATTATAAGTAATTAATAATAAAACAATTTGTCTTGTTTAGTTGCATTTAAAATCTTAATTTTAGACAACTGATTAAAAAAACACTAAAATGTTACTACTTAATAATAAACTATTATCAAAACGATATATTCTATACATACATTATATTTTATTTGTGTATTTCAGAACTATTGTTGCACTTGGTCATTTGGTATTATCATGTAATCAACAACTGTATAGTAAATTAATTGATTATTTAGTTGATGATTTACTGTCAAAACCACCAGCTGCAAGATCAAAAACATCTATACAATGTATAGCTGCAATATGGTAATATTTAAGTGTGATTTTAAAACTCAATTGTTAATAATTGTCATTTTTGTTTACTAACTTTGTAGTCGACAAGCTGGTCATCGTTTTGGTGTTCATATTGATCGTGTTGTTCCATTGATACAAGGGCCATTAGTTGAAAAATCTGCAGAAGATGATGAATTACGCGAATACTGTTTGCAAGCGTTTGATGCGTTTGTTAATCGTTGTCCTAGTGAAACAGCAGCATATACTAAAGACATCATTAAACTATGTTTAGAATATCTAGCATATGACCCTAATTATAATTATGACGATAATGGTGAAAATGGAGATGAGAATTTTATGGATACTAATGATAACGAAGATATGGAAGATGAAGACATTGAAGATGATTACTCTGATGATGATGATATGAGTTGGAAGGTTAGGCGAGCTGCTGCCAAATGTTTAGAAGGTATAATAATCACAAGAAAGGATTTGATTGCAGACATGTACAGAAATGTTTCAAAATCCCTGATACAGAGATTTAAAGGTACACATATCCTTAAATAATTTGACCAATGAATGCATATTACAAGTATTAAAATTAAATGTGTTAAATTTTTGTATAATTTCAGAAAGAGAAGAAAATGTTAAAAGCGACATTTTACATGTTTACATTGCATTGTTAAAGCATACTAAATTAACTAGTAGTAATATGAATGCAGATATAGCTGATGAATTTTCTGCTATGTATCTTCTTCAATCTCAAGTGTGTTAAAATAGATAGTATGAAATCAAATATTTTAAAAATTATTTAATACTTGTTGTTACTAAACAATTTCTAGGTTCCTGCAATCGTTAAAGGTATATACACTCAAATGAAAGAACGAAGTGTTAAAACAAGAACTGATTGTTTAGCTTTGCTGAAAGAACTTGTTATTGTTCTTCCGGGTGCTCTTACTAACCATATTGGAACATTGATTCCAGGAATTCAATATTCTTTAAGGTATTATTTTTTTCAATATTTATTTTTTTTTTGTTTAATTAGTAATAATTTTATATGATAAATAATTTTAATTTTAGTGATAAGAAGTCTAGTAGCAATATGAAAATTGATACATTATCATTTATTCATTGTGCTCTGACATCACATCGTCCTGAAATATTTCATCCTTGGGTAGAACAATTAATGTCGCCAATTATTACAGCTGTTGGTGATCCATTTTACAAAATAACTGCTGAAGCTCTACTTGTTCTGCAGGAAATGGTTAAAGTTATTCGTCCATTAGGTAAAACATTGAAATACATTGTATCTTCTAGAAATAAATAAATTGAAATTTGAAATTCTCTTTCCTAACTTAATTTTTTCCAGATCAAAATCTTGAATTCAATTTTGCGGCTTATGCTTTGCCATTGTATAACTGTACTTATGCTCGTTTAAAAACTTCGGATATTGACCAAGAAGTGAAGGAACGATCTATTTCTTGTATGGGACAAATAATATGTAATCTTGGTGACGTACTTCAAAACGAGGTGCAAATATGTTTGCCTATATTTTTGGATCGTTTGCGCAATGAAATAACTAGACTTACTACTGTTAAATCACTTATCAAAGTTGCTGGTTCTCCTTTGAAAATTAATCTGACTTCTATTTTGGTAAATTCAACCTATTAATGTTATTATATAAAAATTATAAAAATAAAGTATAAACCAATTTATTTATTTTCTATTTTTACAAAATGTTCTATTTTAGAATGACGGTGTGTTAATTTTGGCATCATTCCTCCGGAAAAATCAAAGAGCTTTAAAATTGAGCACTTTGACCTTACTTAACATGTTGTTGAATAATTTCCATCAAGATTTTTCAACTGAATTATTAAATAAAGTAAATATATAATATGTTTAGATGTACTTAAATGTTTTCGATACTTGAACTTTACATTTTTCAGATAATCATTGAACTACCTCCATTAATCAACGAATCAGATTTACATATCACTCTGTTTGCACTTTCTTTACTTACTACAATAATAAAAATCCAACCATTGGCAATGTCATGCTCAGCTAACATTATTATGCCAGAAGTTATGACTTTGGCTAAATCACCATTACTTCAAGGAGCTGCTTTAAACGCTATTTTGTTGTTCTTTCAATCTTTGGTTGCTTCAAATGTACCCGAGTTTGGATATCAAAAATTAGTGACACTTTTAATCTCTCCTTTGATGGCTCAACCAACAGGAAATCCTCAATTAACGCTACATAAACAAGTATTTTCCTTAAAGCTTGTTTTTCTTTAACAGCCAATAGATAATAAGAATATGTTGCAGGCTTACCATTCTTTAGCAAAGTGTGTGGCTGCATTAACTGCTACACAGCCAACTCAGGCAATGGGCATCATCAACAGTTTCATGTCCGAATTAATTAATCCATCTAATGAACATCGTCACATTTTTTCATTGCTAGTAATTGGTGAAGTTGGACGTCATATGTATGTTTGTTTTTGTTTATTATAAATAGTAGTCGCACTACATTTTTTTTTTTTTTTTTTTTTTGTCATCTCTATTAAAAAATAATTAACTATTTCAGAGACTTGAGTTCAGTACCTAATTTAAAAGAAACCATTTTACAATCATTTTCATCTAATTCTGAAGTAAAATCTGCTGCAAGTTACAGTTTAGGTAGTATATCCATTGGTAATTTGGGACAATATATACCTTTCATTTTAAAAGAGATTGATATGCAACCAAAACGACAATATTTACTTCTACATTCCTTAAAAGAGGTATACTATAATTAAAAATTTAATTGTTAACTTAAACAATTTTTAATAAATACATTAATTGGATTTTAGATTATCACAACTGAATCGTCCACGCCTAATGGTATTGAAAACCTAAAACCTTTTATTCCAGCCATTTGGCTACAACTATTTAAACTTTGTGAATGTACAGAAGAAGGGTCACGTAATGTTGTTGCCGAGTGTTTAGGCAAACTAACACTAATTGACCCATATATTTTATTGCCAAATTTGCAATCATCTCTATCATTACCATCGGCACTTATGAGAACTACTTTGTTGACTGCTGTTAAGTTTACTATATCTGATCAACCGCAACCAATTGATACGTTACTGAGACAAAATATGGGCCAGTTTTTGAGTGCTCTTACTGACCCTGATATAAATGTAAGACGAGTAACATTAATTGCATTTAATTCAGCTGCCCACAATAAACCATCTTTAATTAGAGATCTACTGGATTCTGTACTTCCAAAACTGTATGCCGAAACTATTGTTAAGGTAATATTATTTTAAGTTTAAAATACAATTTCTAGCTAATTTGTTTTCTATGTTTATGACTTTTAGAAAGAACTTATTCGAGAAGTGGAAATGGGACCATTCAAGCATACTGTTGATGATGGCCTGGACATAAGGAAAGCTGCTTTTGAGTGCATGTACACACTATTAGACTCATGTTTAGATCGCTTAGATATTTTTGAATATCTTAACTACTTGGAAAACGGGCTTCGTGATCATTATGATATTAAAATGCTCTCATACTTGATGGTTTCAAGGATGGCTCAAATTGTGCCTAGTGCTGTACTTCAAAGTAAGTTTTTGGAACAAAATATACTTTACCAGCACTCTCATTAATTAAAATAAATTTGTTATATATTTTAATAATTCAATAATATATATGTACATGTAATTGAATTTCATTTTATCCCATGTTTAATAATTTCTTAACAGAAACAAATTGTTAAAAAGTTACAAGTTTTTAAAAGTTGGTGCTTATATAAATATAAAATTCCATAAATAAAATTTTCCCCTTTTTCTTGCGTAAATTTCAAAAACTTATTTATGCTCAATTCGGTTTTGTCCCCACAATTTTTTTAAGTAAACAATCCATTAAAAATGTATGATTTAACAACGAGAAAAAAGTTCAAATGTTACCAAATTTAAACTTGTCAATAAATTAATATAAGCTCATAATTATCGTATTTTGGCACTCTACGCTCTTTCTCCTTTCACAATATTATATTTATATACTTGCTTTAAAGTGCGAAACGAACGTTGTATCATTCACAAAATGTCTGATGATTTACACTTGTATATAAATTAAAATAGAAAATTGTTACAATGTTTTGGCACCCATTTGTTTCTCTTGCTCGAAACTTAGAAAGCTTATAATTTAAAAAAAATATAATATAATAGTATAATATTTTAAAATATTTGTAATTAGGAAAAAAAACTGAATTGTTAAAAAAATGTATTTGAAATTTGTAAGAAGACCCGTAAAATGTATTTTAGACAAGTTTTTGGCCAAATAATATTAGGATAAAAATTATATTAAATGTTTGGTCTTATAGGGTTGGATAAAATTGTTGAGCCTATAAAACAAACATGCATCTTGAAAATCAAAGCAAATTCTGTAAAACAAGAGTTTGAAAAAATTGAAGAACTTAAGAGATCTGCCATGCGTGCAGTAGTTAATTTACAAACTATACCAGATTCAGGTTAGTGAAATTATATGTAGATACACTTCCTGTGTTATATATTTATGCGTATTTGTTCCGTTTGTCCAAACAAATATTTTTATGTGTTATCTATGGGCAAAGATTACTTAACCTTCATCCATTTGAGCCTTCTCGCACACTGACGTACTCCAACTCACTAGGACGGCAAACTTGACCATCAGTGTTATTTGTCTTTTTAATTTGGATGAAAAATCACTTATAAACTCTCATACAACAATGTAAGCACATTTTTTGCCAGAATAAAAAAATTTGAATCCACTTGCTAGGACGAGAAATTGGTCGCTTTACTGACCTCATGGCGTTAGACTGAGGTGTTGTGAACTTTGTTGTTTTTTGTGTTGTGAACTGAAAGTTTTAACTAGAGAATAGATACTACTCCATTAATTGTTCTATCAAAGATTTGAGAAATATCAAAAAGACTGGCTGTCTGCCATCCTAGCAAGCAGACAAAGGTTAATTTTTTAGTTTTTATTTATTAAATAGGTTTTAAAAATCATTATCTTTTCATATTTATTAATATAACCTTTAAGTTATTTTAGCATAAGTAACTCACTGGTTATGTTGTTCTGTTTGTTGTTAAAATCAGTACTACTACAATATAAGTCTTATTAAACTTTAAGTACACTTAGTTATAGAACCATTACAATTGTGTATCAACTCTCAAATGTCAGTAGCTATTGTAGATTCAAGATTGTATTTACCCATTTTTCTCTTAAATGATAACTGAACGTTTAATAGGAAACGATACATTATTTTTCAAATTTTTATTTATTTTTTTTTTTTTTACACTTTTTTAGATAAAAATCCACACATGAGTGATTTTGTGTATCAAATAAAAAATTCACCTGAACTGAATGCAATTTATGAATCTATCCAGCGAGACAGTTCAAGAATGGTGTCTGATAATCATTCAACACCTATGGAAGTTTGTGAATAAGAGTGATGCCATCATTTCAAAAATTATACTTTCCTACATTATGTAACCATGAATTTCTAGTTATTACTAATACATTTTTACAAAGAAAATAATTAAAACTTTTGTATTGTAAATACTAATTGATAATTTGTTGTATAGGCACGGAATATTTTTAAAACATACGTTTGTATTCTTTTAATTTTTTCATTGATATTATCTGTTCGAAAAAAAAATTTATAATTATTAGTGCTTATTAAGGATTTATATTATAAAATGTTTTAATTAATAATGTATGAACAATAAAATGTGTTAACTTATACACTTAATTGTGTTAATATGATTGAAATAATACGCTTTTAATACCTATAAAAGTACTGATTTATTTATCTTAATGAGAAATTATTTGATTTTACTAAT
>CM029363.1:7818298-7844349 GCA_017140985.1 Hormaphis cornu | reverse complement strand
TTATTATTATTATTATTTTGATGATAACAAACACGATGATAGTAAAAAATAGTAGGTAAGATATTGTTGTGTAATAACGCTCGCGGACGGAGCGGCTTATACGTAGAGCGAGGCGGAGAACTTTCGTTTTTTGGCGCGGCCGCCGTCTGCTGCAGCGAGCGGACGATGTTTCGCTCGTCAGGCGGTGATGTACACCAGATGGAAGGCCGTGCACATCATGGCGACCACGTTGCCGATGGCCACGCACAGGTGCACCTGCCGGAACGACCGGTGGATGGCCATGTAGTGCGGGCAGTCGACCAGCCGGCCCAGCTCGTAGCGGCCCACCTCGTTGCCCACGCCCGCAGACTTCTCGATGGCCGTCTTCACGGTGATGAGCTTCAGCAGCGGCGGGATCACGTACAGCCGGATCATCAGCTCCAGCAGGAAGCACAGGCTCAACACGAACAGCTGCAACCGAACGATAGTGGTCACCGTCGCAACATTAATTGGGCACGTTGTCTTGTATACCTTGCTACGCGCGTGATTATTTTATTACTGTTGCATTCGACCCATTCGCGTTATCGTCACAACAACGGGTCCGCCGGTCTAAATCCCCCAAAAGTTTGAAATCCCGACGCTCAAGACGCCGGAAATTCAAAAATCTCGACCGCGACCACAATACAGTACGACTGCAGTCAAAGATGCCGAAAATACAGCGTTTTAATCACAAAAACTGTGGACACCTAACACGATGATCAGAGTATTAAGTGCAGGTAGAGGCGTTCGTGTTTAAAATTCTTCAAAGCTTCTTGGCGTCATCGTTAAAAACGTAATCGAGGCATTATAAAATTGTGCGCACGTGTGTGTTTTTTTAATGTTTTTTAAGGAGAGTGATGGACTTGAAACATGACCAATATATCAAACGACCTCTAACAGCGTGTCTCTCCTATCTGCACGGTACCTACCTACGCACCCGTTATTTGTCAGTTACATTTATGTCGTTGGTTCGATCATGGCCCACTAATCTTTTTCCACGATGTTAGAGGAAAATAGACGTGACAGGTAGTACCTTCGCCGATACGAGTGACGAGGGTGTGACAGAAAACTACATTCCACACTTATAAAAATCGGTTCGTCCCTCTCTTTGTATATAATCACGGTATAAACAACTGATTTCATGGTTACAAACGACTTATTGTGTTTTATGGGCACGATGAAGGTTCCACTCGTGTTAGACACTGCTCTGCAGCTATAAATATAGCCGTCACGATGGACGGCCCTAATATTAATATATCCGCTAGTGTCCTCAAACCCCTCGTGTCCTAACCGGTTCAGACGAATTTCCTATAATTATAGTGAACACCCCGACTTATAGTGTAGCCCGCGGACTGCAGCAGATAGGTGGTTCTTTTAGTAATTGTTAAGGGATCACGAGCGACCGGTTTCTCAACCGACGTACCCTCTTCAGTACAAGAATTCTTCGACAAGAATACGTCATATTACAGTTATGATTACGCGATAATGTACTGTCTATCGAGAGATGTTTTTTTTTCGACCGGCAACGAATTCCAGACGTGTGTGTACGTATACAGGAGTGAGTAGGAGGACGGACACGATAAGACTATAGTTATACCGAGATTATGTACCCACTCGCTATAAGGCCGTTGACGCGTTTTGATGGTTTCAATACAAGTGAGTAGAGTGCTAAGTCGTAGCGGCGATTCGGCGGCAAGCGCACGGTACTTTTAATCGGTTAAAACGGAAGTTTTAAATATTACACTAAGTGAACGCTAATTAGGTATATTTGCCCTAAAAACTCTTAAAAAACGTCATTATATTCTTATACCGATGATATCACATACGTATCACAATTATAAAAGTCACAGCGTTTGTTTCGAGTTGAACAAACGTTTGTGCAAAGTATCCTCGTTTTACGGCGGTACCCTTTGAATTTTATGTTTGGAGGAATCTCCTTCCGAATTCTCTTCCGGCCACGATTTTTACCACGCGGAAGCGATAGTATACTGATTAAAGGTATTGTTGAGAGAACGTAATGACGTGGGTATCAGCTGTGTACGGAGCACAATACGAACGTAATAGGTACCTGTAAATACGTGTGCACGTCCCACACGTCGGAAGCTACGTGCATCTTGCCGAACTGGATGAGCGTGATGGCGCTTAGCAGACTGTTCAGTGAAAAGTATTTTGGAAACAGAATCTTTTGGACGTCGCCGAAAGCGTGTCTAGCCAAGTTGAAGTACAAGCTCAGTCCTGAAAATGTAAAAAACGAAACAATGAGTATCATTTTGACACACACACACACATCGTCTGTTGTAATTTTACAGTAAAACAGCTGGTCGCAGTGTGCGTTACGTGAAAATAGTAATACTATAGTTAACGACGATATTTAATTCAATCTATCCCCCCGATTGAAGTAACGATATAATAATAATTGTTGTTTGCACTAAAACTTATTAAAGTCCGTGTTTTTTACTCGTGTTTTGTACCGCAAGGCGTTGTTTACGGATTCAACATTTTGTCCATAAAGAAAACAATGCAAACGAGTTGTGCAGCGTACGTGAATTTTGTTGACACTTCAAATACCCCTTCGTTATCAATTAAGATAAAAAAAAATTACACTGCACAGAAATACCGAAAAGGATTATAGTTTTTACGGTCGAACGAAGGTTACAATCTTCAAACGAACGAACAAATATAGACAACAACAATTAGGGAAAATCGTTATCGCGGAGTACACGGGTTTTCACTTTGGGCCGTTGCGGAAAAACCAATGACGGAGACTTTTCACACGTTTTTTGTTCCCAATGATCGCCGACACTGAAATTAACTATACGCCCAGGTGCCATTCGAATCTTGGGACCCCATTATTTAGACATTTGTTTGGAAAAGGTCCGTCTGAATATTGGAATCGGGTGCAGTGTGTTCTCAAAAGATGCGTAATGTATACACTATTCTGTATATGATGTCGATTTGGTTTTACCTAAACAACAACTAAACATTCAAGGAGGCCAGCACAAGTCGGAAAAACGTTTTTTGGAATATTAAAACTTGGAAGTATGATTTTTGTTTGTAAAACTCGGTCTTGAAACTTGGAAAATCAACACTTGGAAAAGCCAACATTGCAAAATCGAAAATCGGAAAAGAAAAATTTGAAACTACGCATTCTTTTATCATGCGGTTAGTGGTTCAAATTTGGGGGTGCTGCGTAGCCGTTATGGGTTTGGATCTTTTTTTTCAACTTTTTTGTTTCGATCCTACATCGATTGGCTTCGACGTAATCGTATTAGAAAGCGAGTGCCAAAACACCGTGCAACAATGCGGCGTTTTCCAACTGTTGACTTTTCAAGTTTCGAAGATAAGAAACGGAATCGGTTTGTTTTGCGTCAGAAAAGTTTGGCTTTGAGCGCGACATCGTCTAACGTTGAAAACGCTTTGAAGTTGAAACCTGCAGGCGTTGTGCCGAGGCCGTAAGTTGAGCGTGCATGAAAAGTGTGATTATTCTCTCGTGGAACGGAGTACATAACTATCGCTGTTATTTTAATATTGCGGATCTTACAAGTGCGCGGGACGAATTTATTTCGCTCGCAAATGCTGCGTGTTTGAAATGTCGCGTCTGTATTATGATTTAGTGTCAGCGGTACGCCACCAAAACGTCAAAAAAACGCGAGCCTGATGTACCTACTGATATAATTGTTTGCTCGTCAATTTACTCCGTTCCGCACGTTTGCAATCGTCACGGGTCCATCGGATTACAGCAGTAGGTAATGGTCATGAAAATAATAATAATAATAATTGCGCTACGTGCGGGTGCCAAAACGGACGGCCAAAATTACTAAAACGTCTCCGTCGCGGCTGTGTCGCTCGCGGTCGTTGTATTTCGACAGCGAAAATCGCCGCGTGCAACTAAAAAACTGACGCTTTGAGCTTTATTGCATTGCCAGTAGGTGTACACAAACCGTGAGATTTCGCTTTTTTTGGAGCTCGGGTATTTTTAAAAATATTCGAAGTATATCTACCCACTGTTTTTTTTTTTTTCACAAATATTACGCGAGTGTATTTTTAGCCAAAATATTTTAAACTTCACTGTGCCACGTATGTTATACGTTTCGAATGATTTGTGGAAACATCCCATTTTATTTTCTGCCTAAATGGTCGAGTAAATTACCTATGTATATAATCGACAATAGGCTTACGATAACGCTAAAAAATATTTAAAAACATTTTTATGTATTGTTAGTCGGTTAAAACAGTTGAAAAATGGAATTTTCGCATTTTAAGTTCTTTCTCACTAGTTTAGGTCTCGTAAGTATAGTTAGAAGTCGGTAACTTTTAAATATACGATGTACACATTTTGCTTGATCTACTGTCGTCGGCCAATTTTCAGAAATCAGTTTTTTTTTTAAAGTTATTAATCGTTGTTGAAAATTAAATTTCATAAATATTTTTTTTTTGTCATCAAAATTCCAAAAAAACCCAACGTCAGTATTGCGAACTGTAATAATTTTTCAAAACAAAAATTAGTTAATTTGGCTCTGGTGGAATTCGATAGTAACTCTCTCGGATATTCCCATTTAATTATGTGGGGGAGATAAGTGCGTGTTTTGTTATACATAATAATACAGACTTGTCATGTATTGCCAAATTGAAAAATTTTCAAAAAAACGCACGTCGGCTTACGCGTTTTAGTTTGTATTCGGCTGGAACGCGATAATCTCCAAACTATATATTATTATATTAGGTAATATTATATTATACAGGTTAAATTTTTCCTCTCGATTACGACACAGAATTTATCCGAATTGCGAAGAATGCGTCAAACCCGAAAATATCGGACTCGTTTATATACTGTACAAATAAATTATTCATAGTGCAATTTTTAACGTTGTTTTGTTTTCGGATTATCACTGCTTCAAGCCTCTTGTCGGGGAGTACGGGAATTGCTGTTTTTATTAGGACTTTATTTGTTGCACAAGCGTTTCAGTGGTTTTTTTTTTCATCTTTTGGCACTGTTCTGTTTTTGTTATGTCGACGGCGAGGACTCCAGTCTGTCTTAGATGATTTTGGCTTTTCGGTCGAGAAGACTACTTCTCGGAGCGGTCCTTGTGTCCGCGGATCGCTACGTATAGTATGGTTCTAGTTTTAGTTGTCCGAGCGAAATCGATTGTAACACTTTCCAGTTTCACCAATGATAGTTTTTCGATAGGATCAATGTATGCTGCGTTTATACACACATATCATATTAATATTGCCGGCGAACGTAAGTTTCGTACTTTTGTGTACGTGTGATTTTACGCGCACGCGATGGATACGCTTAAAGCTAGTCATAAATTCGAACGTTAAAATATAGAAACGAAACATTTGAAACTGTGTTAGTGACCTGTGGGACGTAGTCAATATTATGTCCTCGTATACGTATAATATTGATCGTTAATTACGCACCATTAACAATTGACTCTTCGGGTGACAGTGTATTGCATAAATTGATTATTATACAAACAGTCATTAGGTTTTTTTTTTTTAAATATTTTTGTGACGTAAGAACCTCTCGCGTACGTGTACATACACATTTTTTCGCTCGTGTAGTTTATCTAATATGTTTCGTCGTTAAAATTACCCGTAATAGTGTGACGTTTTTTTTTAAAATTATCCCCGCGGTCTTGTTGACTTTTTATTTTTCTGACAGAATCGGCGTCCCATATAATATTATGACGGTTGTATACTACAAGGTTAAAAAAACGATTCGTATAACACCGCCGTCCGCGATGAAATAAATACATAGCATATAGTTTGCGGTCGACGGATGGATGTGTTTACGTTAGGAATATGTCGATTTGTAAATACGAAAATCGTTTTGTTCAACAATATTTACCGGAAATGAAAGTCATCCAAAATTGGGCACCCACGTGCGTGCAAAAGGCGGCCAGATAGACGAAGTTGACGAATGACCTGGGCTTGATGTTTACCTCGCCGGTGGCGTTTGTCGTCGTTTTCCTGACGTTGCTGGGCATCATAGACGCGGCCACTAGAGTGACGGCCAGTGCCATTATTATGTGGGCGGGTTGCGTGAAAAACATCACTCTGTGAGAACAACATGACGAATATATCAGCAATTACGGTAACTATAATATTATACACCGACTAAAACAATAACACCATCGTTGTTTTTGGCCTAACTCGTGTTAAGAAGTCGCAAGATGACTCCAAAATCGATCATCCAAAAATTAGTTATGAATTCGTCGTTTTTGAAAACGAATACGATAGGTATCAGTAAATTATCATATAAAAATGTTTAGATCGTCTCTCTAACTTTCGAGATTTTGAGGGTTGCTCTAAGACTATCATAACTTCGCGCTACTTGTATATATATAGCTGAATTGTGGTACGAATTACACAGATATCTGTGTCAAATAGTTCGATCGAAAAAAAAAAAAAAAATGATTTTTGTTAGACTATTTTCAATTTTTGGACGAGAGTTTTGTTAGAGCGAAGGAATTTAAATCAGATTTAAATACAGATTTTGAAACTAATAGGTAATTGGATAGAGTAAAGTTAGTTTTGAAAAATTATTTTTTTAAACTTTTTCATTTCAAAACAATCAATACCATATGAACGGGTTGAAATAATATTCTCCCCCATAAAAATCGTGTAGGGTCTCGCAACACCTACTGCGATGGATGTATCGTCTTTATTACAAGTTTTAAATAGCTTCATATTATTATTGCTTATTTTGGGTATTGGGAATTTTGTGGTACACGCGTAGGAAGACCGCAGACGGTTTTATTTTTTGTTAAAGTCTAAAAGTGCTCTTTAGTGTTTTCAATCCAATTTAAAATGTTTGTACAATGGACTGCTACAATGACAATGTTGACGGTTTAAAACACGGGATTTTGAAAACATGACGCGTTCCCACGTATTCCGACAGCATCATTATGGTATTATTATTTTTTTTTTAACTGTTTGTTACGCGTCAATGTATTTTTCTTGAAGGATTGTTTTTGTTCATCCGAATTTTCGACATTTTTTTTTCTGCATTATATTCTTTTTAAAAACAATGAGTAGGTAGGTTAAAGTGTTTTTTTATCGATTTTAATTTAGGAGACAAACAAAATAAATTGTCATCTGCAGCAATATCTTTAAATAAATCGAGAAATGTTGTTTGTTTGGCTCAAAAAACAAACTTAAGATAAATTCTGAACTATTCGGTTGTAATTGGCAGTCAACGGAGAGTATTTTATTTATAAAAAGCTTTATTACTTTGAAGTTTGTCATTAATTTTGCGTTGCAGTTTCGTGGTGTTTATTTTTGTAGTAACGCTTTCATAATATGTAAATCTCGTATTTTATTTATATATTTATTAAATAAGTAAACTATTTGATGGTTTTGACCTAATTACTGATTACTGTACTCTTCAGCTAGTACCTACGTATATTTTTAAACTTTAAAAGCATTTTGTAATAAACGTAAAGAATTTAAATTTGTTTTTACTTTATTGTTGTGTGTTTGTAAATGAAAACAATTTAATTTTTAATTTATAAACCTGAAACTTATAATACTAGTTTTGTACTTATATAATATAATTATTAATATTCGCTTTAAAATTTGAATATTTATAATTAATATGTTTCAACCGTAAATCGTTGTGTTAAGTATTGTAAAATGTAAACTATTGTGATTTGTTTATCAGTGTATGTATATATGTAGGATATATGATTTAGGTATTTTTAATCTTTTCACTGTAAGAACAGAATTCAACCACCAATTTCAATAAAATACAGGAATGTAATATGACTTGATGTTATCACTGATTTTTACCAGTCTCCACACGTAGTAAATAATTTGTAATAACTTACGTCAGAGTCAATTACACTACATATGAGACCATTTTTGTTTTGACGATTTATATTGACAACACTTATACACCGAAACGTTACAAATTTACGGTTACATTTTACGTCATGAGTTCAAGGCGAGATTGGTTTATAGAAATGTAACTTTCAAAAACAATAAATGTTTTGTTTAAAAGTCGAATAATTGTTTCTAGTTCGAATTCCGTACTGCTTAATTTATTGCGCGAGTATGTCATACACGCGCATTAATTGCGATCTGTTTACAGTTTACAAACAATAGTTTTGGTTTGGTTAGGTTAGATTAGTTAAGTTACCTACTATACGGTGCACTGGCACACAGACTAGTAATTATCTACCCGTATTTCCTGTTATTTTCCGCCCAAATATTTATTTTCTTAGAAACTTATTATCCTCGTAATCAAATTCCTAAGAATTAGATTTCCTAAAATTTTATCCCGTTCAATTCATTTTCACCACCTAACTCAACATATCCCTTAGTGATAATTTTCCTCATAATATATAGTATTTCATGTCAATAAATTTCCAATGAAATGGTTTCCTTAAAATAATATTCCAGAATGCAATTATTTTTAAGTTACTTTCGTGAGTATTTTAGTCTTCCACGTTAACCAATATTTTAGTTCATAAAATAATAAACAAGATTGGTTTGAATTATGACGAGTGGTGAGTTTAAAAATGTTTGTTTTCTTCTTATATGAATATGTCATGAAAAAAGATTCGCATGGAAACCGCGTGAGAAAAAGATTCGAAGCAAACTATTATCTCAAAAAATGAAAAAAAAAAAATAACATGATTATTTTTCATTGAAAACGGCAATATCGAATTACACAAACATTTCAGAGTTGCAGACAACAATGAATCTCACTTATGAGATTTAAATTACCTATTGATTTTCTTTAGTTTTTTAGTACTTCTGGAACAACCGGTGGTAACAATAAGTCATAACGATGAATTTTTTATCATTTGCTAAGTATTATGTTGGTTTGCCTACATATTTAATAAAATTAAGTGGTTTAATTTGATAGACTTAAAATACTAACGCTGAAACTGAACAACTCCCGAATGTTGAAACCTATGCAGGTACTCAATTCTTATAAATTATCGGATCAATATTAAGCTTTAAGTATAACATTTTACAAAAATTATACATATGAAAACGAAGTGTACAAAAAATTATATCAACATGACAGTACGATGTACTTTTCTTTATAGAAAAAAAAGTCGTAGTTTATTTATATACACTTGAGTGTTTTAACTTTTGAAATTTTCTAATTACGTTTCTTCTATAATTAATAATATTTTAACCGTCTAACCCGTGTCGGTATACTTAACTAAGATACAAATTGCTATCCTTCTCGCAAACATAAATAACACAGTATATTTTTTTTTTTTTTTTTTATACGATACTAACACGTATAGTTATACTCGTATACGTTGCAATTTTATCCAATTAAACACTTAGGTATACAACTGAGGTTAACGTATATTTACGAGTTGTATACAATATAATGCATACATTTTACAACAAAGTTGTTGTGCCCACGATTTAAATATATTTTTTTTAAAATTTTTTTTTTAAATATATTATCATGGTTATTTGAATCATTAAGAACGAGTTTAAAAAAACTCGAGTTGGCAATTCTAGTCGGTTGGTTGTTTTTATCGCTTATCTATATTATGTATGACGTATACGACACGTTGGTGCGGGATGAGGGATGTATAGAACAAGGCGTGATAAATAGTTTTGTTCTTTCTAGCTTTATTTTTACACCTCTATTGGCTTTATAAAATAAATCTAAAAATTCGTTTTTTTTTTATTTTTTCGTACCTATATTCAGGTTGTATGGATATTTTTCTACGTGCAGTCTGCTGTAGCGTATATACTTAAGGGATTAAGGAAGTTAACTCTCTTCTCGTAAATAACTGTTGAACATTTATAATAAATCACCATACGTCTTATTACTCTTTTATATATTGTGATAACAAAACCGACCGGCCGAAGAAATCACGTCCGTCCGTTATTATGATGTCTATATTATATATTGTACGGTATGTGACATAGGTACCTCCTAATGTTATTCTTTTGTCGTTGGAAGATCAGTTATCGCATTATAATTTTTAAAGAGGATTAACCGTCCCCGTTCATAACATGCTGGATCTCGTGTTTTTCAATGTACTAACTTTACACATCGAACGTTCATAACAGAATGGCCGTGTATTTTATGATTTATAATATAGGTTTAAACGTCTCTTCTATCTTCAAAGTAGTAAAACGCGAACATCACAAATCGTTTTTGTAACGCAAATATATAGGTCGTACATAACCGGTTGTATAATATTTATACTCGATATCAATAATCACTTCTTAACATTGTCTTGTACGAGGTCCAGTGGTGGATTCAGCTCAACCCATAATTATCAATTTACTATAACTGTTATGCACACCGATAAATCTCTACCTTTTTTTTTATCGAAAATCACGTATTCATTTGCGCGTACAATGTTACGCGGCGAATCCGGGGAGGAGAGGCTGCCCCGGCCAAAGTTTCAGACGAGTTAAAATTTTTGTCTAAAAACTCTGGTATTTTTCGCGGGCCAAAAACAGAGTATTTTAGTACATTGATTGTTACGAGAATTATCATAAAAAGTAGACGTGGTGTCAAGACTTGATAGAAGTCACCGCACCAACCGCCGTATGTTTACATTTTTTTTTTTTTGGAGGAGTTCTTAAATACGAGGGCTGTAATTCTCTCTGTTCCGACGGGACGTCCCTACGAGATGGGCGAATCAAAGTGGAATTTCTCAGCCCTTCCCGGAGAAAAAAAAAAAACCCGTCCCGGATAGTAGGTGTTGCTCTAATTACACGTACTTGTAAGCCGGCGACTTTTGCACTTGCCCGACGAACACGTTAAACTTGTCCACGGCCGTCTTCGTGTAAGCCGTCACCGCGGACAGGCTGTCGACCGTCTTCTCCGTCGGCTGCTGCTGCTTCTGCTGCTGCAGTTTGGCGGCCGTCAGCGGTTGCGACGGCACCACCACCGTCGTCATCGTCGACGTCGTTTCTTTGTCATGCACGTACCCGTAGGCCGCGGCGTCCTCGCCGGCCACCCGGAAGTGATGGCCGTGGTGTTCCGACTTGTGGTTTTTCGTGCCGCACATGACGAACGAGGATCGAACGGGATGAAACGCGAGCGGTACTTCGAGGCCCTCCGTGTAGGATGGGACCCACGAAAAACCCTTTTTCGACGCCCTTTCACGGGGAGAGGAGAAAAAACAGTTTAACCGTCCACCCGACGAAAAACCTCTCTGCGGTAGATGGGCACACGAGGGGCGATACGAGCTTGCAATGAGACGCACTGTTTTTTTATTTCTCACACGATACTGTTACGTCTTACACACGGTCGCGGCGGTCGTTCACGGTAAAAAGGACTCGACGGTGCCGGCGCCGGTCGATTTTATAGGCTACGTGCCTGCCTACGTGACTGCTGCGTCGTTCGCGCGACTTGTCACCGCGAAAGAGTTTGGAGGGGGGGCCGCCGCCGCCGACGACGTATAATGTGCAGTGCACCTATAATTACAGCGTACGTTATAAAAAATACGCCGCGTTGATGTTCTTCTTTCGGTTTTCCGCCAAAAAAAAATAAAAAAATTAACCGAATGAGTTATAATAATATTATTGTATCATCGTTGCTGTACGATAGTTATAAAACAGTTTTATAGACGTCGTGATTACTAATTTTTTTTTTTTTATATAAGAAGGACTAACAGAATACAAGAACGCTCCGAGCGGCGAACAAAAGCTATACATACATATTATAGCTGTAAATTTCAATAATAATTTCATCGATTTCAGTTGCAGGAAATTTTGTAATTTGGGTGACTTTTCTCTCCGTGCTTATTGGATTTTCGACAGAGGGGTTAAAAAATTGGTTAAAAAAGAGAACGCCTGTTGGACGTGCCCCATCCATACATCACACCTGACAACAATGCCGACGACGGCAAAAGCGATCGTGTGCTGCTGGGGCGAGACCGTTTTCCGCCAAAAATCAAAAAAGATCTACCGTGTAGATCACCCGCCCAGTAGAAACGCAAAGTCCGAGTAAAAAATAATTCGAAAAACATAAATACGCGAAATCGTGGTGTAATTTATTGAAATATTCCAAAGCTCGGTGCAATGCTATAATACGTATTTTTTTTTATCAAATACCATTTTAGTTTTTTTTTTTTTAATAGAGACCGGTGGTAATTGTTGACCACTAAAAATTTACAAGTATAAAAGTTGCGCGGTATCCGCGGGCCTCAGTGAAAAGTAACCTAAGTACGTATCTGACGGCGGCATAACGTTGGCTTGGAAAACCTAACTTGACCGAAAACTCATAAATTTCTTCGCTTTTTTCTAAACGAACCGTGTTATTCGCGTATAACTTAAGCTATACGTATATATTTTTTAATCCTATTGAATATTATCTAATGATTATAATAGGTCGGTAGAGGTAATAATAGGTATGTATAATACCGCGTGTTTGTATATTATACATGTTTTGCTTGATACGCATAAATTAATAAAATTAAATTCATATTTGTAGAAAAGAACATGTATTGTGAAAGCAAGGTCAGTTTTTTATGTGAGTAATTACTATTTAATAGTTATTAAAAAAAACATTTTTGGTTTATATACGATTTTTTTAATTCGTTAATAAATTCACAGTTCAACATTATGTATTTCTACGTATTGGTAGTGTTTTTCCTGTATTTTGTAACGCTATTCCAAAAATTTAACGTTCAACACGACGGAAAGAAATGACTTTCAAGTGACACAGTGCTCTACTTATAAGCCACTCGTTCACGCCTTTGGATGGCGCCATATTAACACTTAAGTATTGCAAAAATATTCAAACTATTTTCTTATCGATGATTCAATTTGATACTGTTCAATCAACTTTACGAAAAATTCGTAGGTTAGCTCAGAATAGGAGTAAAATTGTAAACATTGTTTTATACTGTTGTTATAATTGTAAACTACTTGTTTAAATTAATCGCTGTCGAATGTTTTAAGTGTTTAACCTTAAAATTGAGAAGTTTTTAGAAGGTTGGTCGCAAAAAACAAAACGAATTTTTAACGGTTTTCAAATTTGTTTCAAAAAAACTGTGTCGCCAAACTAAAAAAACCAACCAACATATGTAAAACAAAAGTTTCATTTTATAGCACTATCTAAGTCCACTGTTCAATTTTTGGCACCGTTTTTGTGACGTTGAAGCATTTTTGAACCTTCCGGCAGATCATAAAAAAAAAAACGATTTTCATTTCAAACCTCAAAATCCAAAGACACTTGACCTATTTGATTCAATGGCGGTTATGATATGCTAATTTCAATATAAAGTGTGTAATACGAAAATATGATTGTATTTTTGCAGATCGTGATGATTATTCTGTAACAAAATACGCATGTCATGGACAAACATTTTGTACGGAAAAACCTGCACGTACATACCATGTAGATCACCTCGGACCTCCCAATAGTAATTAGATTAATATTCAGGTTTTACCATAATAGCCAATAGGTAAAAAGAAAAAAGAAAAAAACGTTCAATTATCGCATCAGAATGTACGAACCTATACAAAACGCAAACGCTTCAGAACGAAAAGTCATCAAAACAATGTTGCCGTCTTGTTTTTGTGACCATCACGGCTGTAATATACGTACAAAATTAAAAATCAAACTCTCCGAGAATCAAAAATTAATAATAAATTGAGTATAAAAGTTTGTTTTTCTCACGCGATTCCGTCAACGTTAATCGTTAACATTCCACTAAAGTACAAATTTAGATAGGTACATTTAGATGGTCAACACTTGCAGACGTGCATAACGTGCAACGATAATAATTATTTTTGCATCGAATATTTGTACGCTCTCTCGTTGTCTGCGATTGTTACCAAAACAAAACATTCATAATAATTTAAAAATAAAAACAACAATCATTATAACACACAACGTGAATCACGTCTTTTTTTGTTAAACATTTTTATCAATAGAATTCTTTATTTTCAATATAGTTGTCACACTGACTTAAAACAATAGTTTATAATAATAATAATCGATAGTTACAAGGCAAAAGTTACCTTGTAAAATGTGCATAGGGGAATTGTTGGATTAGTATGTATTTGAGCGTGAAATATATGGTAAAACTAAAAGCATATAGATGCATTTTTGGCATACTTGAGACGTTATCGAAGTCTTTAATCAGTTTATCTAGAAAACAGTTATGATTTATGACGTTAGAGTAAGTAGGTACGGCTTAAGTAATGTATCTATTAATTACGATTTTTGTGCGTTTTGGAAACGAAAATCACAAAATTATAAATTTGATCGATATTAAATAGTATTTAAAATTTAGAGAGGAAAAATGTAATCAATAGTTATTTATATTTTTTAAACATACGTATAAAATCTAAAATCAATCAATCAAGCTGTTCATAATATATGTCCGATTGATTAGACTCGGATGAAAAATTGTAATAAAATATTAAAACTACAAGTTGAAAATTTGTAAATAATTTAGGTAAGTACGCCAAAAATGAAGTGACAAATTATGTTTAAAAAAAATATTTCTATAATCGTATATTATACTATCACATTGATTGCAGTTTAAGATTTAGATTGAAATAAATTGATACACATATGATAATAGTGTACGAAAATCTTAGTATATTTTGTGCCCTCAAAGATATACAGATAGTTGGATAAAGTGACGAATTCAAATATGTTCTCAGAATCCATATCGCAATATTTAGATCAATCGGTGCATTTCGCAAGAGAAACGTCTAAATAGGTACCTATGATTTGATTTACGTGACAGACGGTGAAAAAAACTCGAGGTACCCAAGAGAAAGTTGAAAATAGGTTTTTAATTATCTTCAGAGTTTCTAAAAACTGATTTTAACAACACGAACACGTGAAGTATTAAAAATATAAGAATAAGTATATCAATATAAGAAGGTACATATTAGCATTGTTATACTGTATTTATTAAAAATATAATAGGTAAATTTAATAGTAGTCGTGTTTGAGGTTAATTATGTACACCGTAAATCTATCAAGTACCTACTATAAATAATTTGTATTTTAACAATTAATACCCAAGTTAATGTGACTTTTATTTAACCTACCTGTTACATCCACTTTGAAACAAAGCGTATTGATAAGTAATATATATATATATAAAAAGTAATTCTAATCTTTCATCATCCAACGGTTGTGTAATAACGTAGTTTATGGATGGGTACCAAACACAAATTATTTTCCGATAGTAAACATTTAACACTTTTTTTTTAGTTATACACAGAAACACTGTTGTATCTATCATTTCCATCTATGTTTGTATTTTGTGCGATTTGCTTGCGTATTTGAGTTTTTGGTGTTCAACTTGACTATGTTGACGTTGTTATACGCGTGTCACGACTATATTATCTTTTATCTCATATAAATTAGTGATTTTCAATTGCTAGGTACCGCTACTTAATCGTAAAAAAAAAACGTAAAAAAAGTAAAAACATTGGAAAACGTGTCAAAAAAATTCATTATAGGTAGGTACCTACTTTAGATTTTTCTATGTTTATAAGGCGAGTTTTAGACGTGTTTGTGTCAATCACTAAAGTACTGCGCAACTTTTTCTATCACTATAGACATATGATACGTAATATTTACACTATATTTTAGTACAACAAGTCGTCGATGTAAAAATCGAAACAGTGCATTAACCTTATGACGGATATCATTATATAGAATATGCACTAATATTTGTTTTTTTTTAATCATGCCAAAATAAAACTGTTTTATTTTTTTATTGATGTCAACATTATAATCTTGTAACAATTATTATTCGTCAAACCAGTGGCGTTGCGACGGGGTTTTCTAGGGGCCGCGGCCCCACTTGAATTCTGGGTGGGTGGGTGGGTAGGTACATACGCCTTAGGTTTAGGCGTATAGTTAAAGTATAGGTGTAGTGTGACAATATGTGTGAGTATAAATGTGACAATGCTATTTGACATTCATATGGTGTTACAAGTTTCTTAGTTCCAGTATATTATATGATAAAGTTGTAGAAACAGTTTTATCATTCGAATTAACAAAAAAATACGCACCGCCACGACAAAACATATTGATAAGATACCATTAACAAAGTGTACACTAGGTATTTATTTTTAGAAATGTATTTCCCTCGAACTAACCAGCCAGCAACCACCCTACCCGGCCTGCCCATTGGCTTCACAACAATTTCTATGACAAAAATTTTAGTTTAAAAACCTTTTTTTTTTTTTTTTTGCTTGTTCAACAAAGAAATTGGGGTGGGTGGGTGGGTGGTAATTCTGTACTTGGCCCCAGGTCAAAAATTAGTTCGCAACGCCACTGCGTCAAACAATCAATTCACCGGCATCGCGTAATTGGCTAGCACAATATTAATTGGACGAAAATTGGTGTAATTGTTTGTGTCGTACGTGATGAGTTTCACATATTCACATTCTTACCACAGTCCACGTTCCACATACCGAAATATCTTTGCTCTTTGCGTTGGGTGTTCTGTATAAGTGTTCAGCAAGGTTTGCATACTATGTATATTGATTTCTGTTTCCAAAAGTTGTGAAAAAGCAGCTGGACGTTAGCGATTGGATTAGTTTTTTTTTATCGTTTTTAACTTTATGGTCACATTTAAATTACGTCCAATCCAACTCGGTGTATCGATAAACCAACCCATTACCTGTATCAAAGTCTAAGAAATGAATAATGTTTTCCAGCCGAAATTATAATTGGAAAACAAATTTACTAACAGTGTTTTCCAAGTACGAGCGTGGTCATTTTGTATCTGTTTTTGTGCGTTCTATGCGAAGTCAGATTTATGTTAAAACGAGCTGTTGTCTAGTTAATATATTTTGTTTTCTAAGTTACAATTAGCATGGTAGATTTTTTTAACAACAAAATGTAACACGATATTTTTCAGTTTTGATTTTTACATTACAAATTAGAATTGAGTTGACGGACACACATTAAACCCGGAGTAATATGTTAAAACCAAAGCTGAAGTATTGTATTTGTACAGGTGTCTCGACAAATAATTGGATGTGTCACACGTGCGAGCACTTTTAAGTACACGCAGAACCATACAGAAGCCAAATAATATTATAATGTCGGTTAATAAGTACCTACTCGCTTCGTTTCCGTGTTTTTCACGTGATGTGATTTACCTTGAGACAACAACATATGAAAATTGACGACGACGTACAGTAATAGTTGTAAGTGCACTGAGCATATGGTGGAAATTTTACACTCATTTTACATGACCGTAAACACCTGCAAGCATAAAACTCAAAACGCTGTATAACGTGAAGTAAAAGGATGTCGCGTAAGAAAATTAAAAATTTAACAAGTAAGTAATAAAATGTGTTTTTAGACATCAAAAAGTTTGTCGATTCGTTAAAAGTAAAATTGATATTTTATAAATATAATATTTAATTCTGCATAGCAAAGCCGAGGTTTGACGTGTTAACGATTTTACGGCCGAACAAAGCAATACATTATACAATAGCTGATATAAGAAGTTTCACTCATTATAATCTTAAAAATGAAATAATGCTGGCACCTATACACTAACTAATATACATTTTGAAATAACTCTAATAGATATGCATATAATGGATGTGTCATTGTGGGTTGAAAATTAGATAGTGCACGCGTTATTTACGGCATAGCACACGTGCATATAAAAGTAAATAAGTGTGTATGCTAGTTAATTTTTTTATTCGTAATAAATAATGTTTTCATGTGACAGTACGTATAATCGATGCTAAACGGTTTTAACTCGTAAAATGGCTCTTGAATTGTCAATAATAAAAACGACTCGACAGGAATTTCGGGGATACGTCAACTGTATCGTCAAAATTTTTTTTTAAAACACCGTGAAATAGAGAATACAACTAATATCGCGTTAAAAATATATTTTGTGTACCACGTCAAAATATTAGGTAGTTGGTTTATTAAACAGTCATCGAAAACGATTCATACAGTAAATATTATAACTCCCCCGGGGGCAGAGCAAAAAGTGATCAGCCCAATTGGTTGACCCGTATGTTATAACGATCCAGATCGCCTCGTTTTTTTCAGTTTTATTGGTCCCTGAGCCTATAGTCGGTCTCGAACGAATCCGGTCCAAATAACGGTAAGGCCAAATATGTTGTAAGCCATGTAGGGATGGCCTACTCCTGTCCTCCTGATATCCTCTTGTCCAAAAATATTTGTGTCACATAACGATCGATAGGATATTACGTACCTGTTTCAAACACTTTAATTATTATTTTTTTTTCTCGTACAAAATGCCATTACTCTCCCGGCGTGATATCTAAAACATCACAGTCTTTGTCGCGTTAAAGCCATGGATAAATGTACCCAGATAATTTTCATCCAGACGATTTTGATTAAAACATATACAAAATCAATTCAAAATGTTTTTTTGTACTAGTGCGTCGTATTCGCGATACGTATATAATATAAAATTTAAACTAAAACAATTTTCAACCGTATAAAGCGTAAGTAAGTAAAACGAAATTTACTTTCCGCATCTTAATTTTTTTCCTACAAAAACGTAGTAGAAAGTCAAAGTTTTAGATAACAAATAACACTCGCCGAAACTATAAGCTGCTATATTTACTACAATATTAGTAGATACCGTTACAATTGTACACGAATAAAACGCTTTAAACGTGTGTAGGAAGTATAACATACAAGAAAAAACCTAACCACTCTATAACTTTATCGCCCGCGTTTGTTAAACGCGCGCTAAAACGTTTTAGATTCTGAGCGCGGCATATTTTTTTGTTGAATTCGGTTTTTACCGGGACACATTGCGCGCGCTAGATATGACTCGCGCTCAGAATCGTTTTTTTTTCGTACGGTTTTTCGCTTTCAGATAATATAACAATAAGTTCGAACATTGGCCTGTCCAAATCAAAGTGATAACCACTCCGAGGCGCAATCGCCGAACAACTCCACGCCCACGATCCGACGTCAAATTCACTATTCCTTTCCTTTTCTTTTTTTCACTTTGAAATTCGTACGAAAAGTGTTTACTTCAACCGTTGTAAACACGCGTACAACGTACATTCAATTTCCGAGCACTTAACGTTTAAACTACATATTATTATAATACGTTTAACTCCTCTACACGATCGGTCGGACCAAAAAAGTCGCTGGTCAGACTGCGGTGTATTATTTTACTACGCGCGAGACCTGGGAATTTCGTATGGCGGACGTGCGGTTGCCAAGGACGCGCGGAGTGCCGCCGCCTCGGGCCGACCTCTACCTACTGTAACGCGGTGCGCGGCGATGCCCCCGATTGAACCCACCAACGTTTTTATGGGCAACCCGATTGTACAGAAATTGTACATTGTATACAGAAAAATTTAATTTTTGTTACGCGAATCCGAGCTATCGATATATTATTATGGTGAAATTAGTGTTTTAATTATTTTTTTTTTACTGTTTTTAACGATCGCAAGCTGCAGGCTCTACAGACAATAGCCGATACTGTACGACGGTACCGATGAGAAAATGTTTTTCTCGGTATAGGTATCGTATTGAAAAGAAAGTACAAACATCACTATTGATCGCTAATAAACACTATTGAAAGTACAAAAAAAAAATTAAACCAACAGTTAGTATACCGACCGCCGCGCGTGTGTCTGAATAAATGCAAATTTCAAGGCGACACGTATGACTAACTGTACATAAATAACCGACTTTTGAATTTTCGACATTAAACCGAACTTTTCGTGACTATGGGTATTGCATAAAAATGTAACGCGTACCTTTTATCCGTGTACAATCTATTATTTCTATGTACTTCGTATTACTTACTATGGTATGCTGGGTAATTGAGTTCTATTAACTAAACCGATCGATTATAGATCCGAATATTTCTATTTCTGCGGTTAATCGATCAAAATAATATATTTCAGAACGCATACATCAGGCCGGGCGGGCACTGGGAGTTATATACCTACTCCGGCCCAGGCGGAGAAGGATAAGAGCGGGCCAACATTATTTCGTTAGTTACATCAAGTGTGTTTTGCGTTTTCATTTTTTTTCCCCCGTTTTTCATTGACTAAAGAAATATTTTAGTCGCCCCAATGACATTTTCTCTACTTATTTTAACAAGTACGAAAATCCGTTTAGTGTGTAGGTCGTACTCAGTAATCAGTATTTATGCGTTGCGAGCGAGGAAATCGAGTTTACACCGGGCACCAAACATTTTCTATGTCATCTCATTTTAAGTAGCGTCACGACAAAAAAAAAAAAAAATCTCAAAACACACACTTTTGTGAAGAAATTTATACACGGTTATTATACTAAATAATTTATTTATATATTATACGCGTCAATGTACCGGCCCAAAATTTAAATTAATCCTACCGGCCCAGGCGGACTTTTCCGCCCTTGGTATACAATACGTGACGTCAGGCCAGGCCACACGTTTGCATCGGTTGACCCACTGCTGTTCGTGAAATGGCACGTCTAAATAAATTACCGTGCATCCCAAGTTTATTATGACACTATACTATAATATAGTTATTGTTGTTGACACGAGGTTCCTAGCATCCGTTCCACCCCGTAGTATGCCGATAACCGACGGTTCGGAATGGTCGTCACCCAAAGATGCGCGATTTCCTGATTCAATTATAGTACCAGTTATCAGTGTTTGTGCGCACTCGATTTTACAACATCCTGCTTAAGCGTCACCGCGATATTGTTGACTGTGGCCGCCCCACTTGACAGCGGACAGGGGACATTTAATAACAGCGAATTGCGTTTTCGTTTACGAGCAGTGACGTAGTCGGCGAATACACGTACGTCGTCATCTATCGATGACAGCTAATAGTAGTAGAAAAATTGAACAATTCAATATCGTGGGCAAAATATTCTGTTCGCTCATTGTTTGTTGTGCGGAATAATAACAATACGCGTTCAAAATGATGATCATTTGGACCCTTTAAAAGTTACGATAGTGTCACCGACACCGACCGACGACAAAGAGCGACGTTCAACTGTCACGTCAAATAAAAAGTGTTTTCTTCAGTACATATTAGTTTTGTAAAACGTTTTGGGGAAAGGTGTTTGTCGTTGACTGAATGTCGATATCATGCTTTATTTTGACCGCGATTTGTAGACTGTTTTAAAATTAAGAAATCCACGTTGATGATCAGATATTCTACGTAAATAATGTGAAACACAGCTAATATGGACTATAATTATTATAAAACGAACTTTTTACGATACGCTGTGAACTGAAATGACTTTAAGCCATCGAACGATATTTCTTTCTTCTACACCTACGCATTAATGTTGTAGAATAAAAACTGTTCTATAAGTATTTTCGCGGTTTTACAAAAAAAATCGCTAAACAGACATATACAGCTGGTTTTGTTTACTATGTAATGCGTCTATATATACATATCGATTCAACGTTTCAACAATAATCATTCAATCTATGACGATTATTTTAATTTCACCAAACTGCAAGGACGAACATCACAGTACCGCCTATAGTATACTCTAATGGGAAACGTACAGTCGGCGGCGACCGACCAGTTTTTTCCGGCGGCAGTCAGATGTTTCCCCCTCGGTCGCAGACGGACCACGTTTATACGCGAATACTTGTAACAAATAAACACCACGTACAAAACAATAGCTGTTATTGTATTGTTTGAAAATGCCAAATATTTCTAAAGTCAGTACCGAAAAAGGATATAAGCTCTTCATAATACGCACAGGGCAAGTACATAAACGACTCTTCACAAACATGCGCTATCAAACGCGTGTCGTTTTCGAATTTCACGGAAAAAGTCATTAAGTTCATTCAATACGGGTTTTAAATGTTCGGTTTACATCAGTAAAGTTAAAAACTTTTGTAAAAATGTGTACCTATGAGAGAGGGTATAAATTAGAATCCGCTTCGTCTTTGTGACAAATTTACGTTTAAAAACGTGTAATAAAAATGGGTTTATACCGAAACGGTTGAGCCGGAGGGCCATTAAATGCGTTCTACGTAAATCGAATCGTAAAACGTTCAATGTTTGACTATCATTTACGTCAAACAGCGACTGTTTCAACAAGAAGAATTTTTCACGATAATAGTTCTTACTGCCGAGTAAAAAAATAAATCTATTATTGAACATATAATATTCAACACATTAAAACCATCTCTTATCTGATTTATACAGTACAGGACGTAAGTAACACGTTTTAAGTTTTTTTTTCTTACAACGTTTGATCGCACTCGCAACGTTGATCGGTCGCTTATTTAGAAAAAAAAAAAATCAACAACGATAACGGAAAAAAAAACCCACGTACGAACCGTACGTATTACCGCGAGATAGTACAAGTAGAACGTACAAAATCGTGTACGAAGTTCAGACGTAAAGCGACGAGAATGCGCGAGACCGGCGCAAAGCACAGTTGCTGATGAAAATCCGTTCTTGTTGCGCCGAGATGCTGGGCGATGGGGCATTTTGCAGTATTTTTCACCGTCGTCGTGATAACATCGCACAAATACGGTAAAAGCTGTGTCACCCGAGCAGGTCGACAAACGCCGACACGACGAATGACAACAGTGGTATAGACTCGTTTTTTTGGGTGTATCTAATCTATTAACGGCCGGTAATTTGAAGGGGTCGTGAAACACGAAAAAAAATAAAACTCTCACGATTCGATCGCATATTATAGAGATGTAAGAGACGTGTTTAGACGATACCGTAAAGAGATCTCTGTGGAATCATAACCATAATATGTATGCCGAACGTTTCTGAAGAAACGAAATACTTTTCCCCCAGCTAAACTTATAAGAAAAAATAATTTCTAAATAAATATTTAGGTATGTAGGCTCTTTGTACGCATAAAATTCTGTAATTGTACACCGTGTTTGTATGGCAGCTTTTAATTTTCCCGAAAAGCCGCTGTAACTCATGACCAGATGGTATGTATTAGGAAAAAACGATTTTCGTAATATCGAATAAATTTATTCGGGAACAAAAAGGTTAATCGTACGTCAGCACGCGTTGCATTCTCACCTGTGCACATCTAGCGGCGGCGCACACTCGCCATTGCTTTTTGTGCGAGAGTATTTTTACATTTTTCTTTACACGTACCAAACGTGCGCATTTTTTCATTATTCGTACGGCAATCAGCTACGAGCAAATAAAAGGTCTACGTGACACAAACGGAATATAGTCAGATAAAAATAATAACGCGTTAAAACGTTACGCCCGAAAATCGAAAATATTTCGCTCGTATACTGACGTGTTGTTTGAGTTTACTTTTCGTAAAGTAAGAATGTTAAGTTTGTGACACACAAAATATAGTTCGAGGGACCGAACTGGACGGTGTCAATTTATCGGTTTGAGTTCTTGCGAGACAACAAATTTAATAAGTCGCAAAAAGCTGCTTTGCACAGCGTCAAATTAAAGTTGAATGAACAAAAATTCAAATAACGTGGCGACCATTGCAAGGCACCGTCCAGGAAGTCATAACATACGGGTTTTACAATAACACTAATATCCATGAACCATAATAATACGTATAGATAAAATCAGCATAAAATGACAGCATTCGAGTTAAACAAGTGAGACGGTTTAATGAGAAACGTACTATTTTTCAAGTTTAAGTTTTATATTCGTGTATAGTTAGGCGTTGGTATTTAATTTCGATTTATAAAATTATAAATTTTTTAACAAACTTCACACGATCTCATATTTTTTATACATAATACACTAGTTAGTAGATAAACAAAATTATACGTTTTAGAAAAATTTTTTTTTTTTTTTTCATTCATTTCTTCTCTATTGAAATATAGATAGGTACTTTTACAATCGCAGCGCGCAATAACTCGTAATGACCATTAAACTCAATCAGTGACAATGATAACTAAAGAGATTGGTTTTTAATTGTTATGAGATTCATAATTGTTTTGGCCGTCACGTCGTAGTTATTTTTAATTTCCGTCAAACAAAGTGTAAAGTGTCTGCAATTGAAATGCATTCGATGCGTAAACCGGGGGTGAGTAAACATAATGAGTTGCCCGTAGTACTTACTTTAAACAATTCTTAATGATTCCATTAAGAATAACATACCTGTGTATACATACACTCTCGGGTTTTAGGGTTAAAATATGCGGTTTTAACGAATTCGCGCGAGAAAATGCAAGAATACGAGGACACGCCATTGTAGAAGGCACACGCAAGAAAAATAAAACACAATTTAGAATATATTATCGTGTTTCGTACTAATAATGTTTACCCAAACGGTTGTTAAGTACGATGTATCGTATGACACGATACTAAATGAATCTAATGCGGTAAACATTGAATAATTTGCGCGCGCGCGTGTGTTATGTTTCACTGCACAGGGTACGGACGCCCGTTTTCGCGTGTTTTTTATTTTTGAGTTTTTATGGAAATCAGGAGTAACAATGGCGTGCCATCACGTATTGCGTATAGCCGCATTGCGCAATGTTATCTAATTGTTTAGGTCATAAACAGCCAAGACGACGGACGTGCAATGTACCACGTCTCGATTCGTTCCATTCTTTTCGAATAGTTTTAGAACTGAGAAATCAATATTCGTGTTGTTTTTTGTAGCCACTGCAATGTCGAAGGAATCCGTACGACCAATAGCGACTTCTGTTCTAGCGGTTTTGTTTCGTCGCGGAACGTGTCGTCGGTGGTATATATCATAATGAATTTACACGGTAGTGTGATCTCTTGAAATCATTATTATATATTGTACTATATCGTATTACGACGTCATTTGTGGAGCCATTACGATTCGTCGACTGTGCACTATAGTAAATTGTCCTACAGTACGATTATTAGTCATGTTATACATTTCAAAACATTCAACTTGTTGAGTAGGTATTTTGTCTTCTAGAATTCGCGCAGAACCGTAATTTTCGTAAGCCAATCCACTCTGCTAGTTTGAAACGAACTACACCTTCCACACGCTAGCGAACCCCGGTTCAAAGCCGCGGCCTTATTCCAAGACGAAGTCACTGTAGTTTTTTTCAGTTTCAACATCGCTTTTCGTTTTACAATCTTCTTCGTGATTTTAGCGCTACGATCAGAACAGTGGTTGCCGACAAAGTGTTTACAATCGATTTCTTGTACGCGGTCCATTATCAAATACATTGACTAAACACATCCATATTTTTATTCAATCTTTCAAACGTATTTTTAATCTATAAGGTATTTATCACGAAATTCTCGATGATTTTAATAGCCGTAAAAACCCGTTTTTTATATATAAAAAAAGGCCCTAGAATATTAACGAGCGTACAAACAACGATGTTCTGCAAAGTATATAATTACACCCTGTACGCGCGGTTGTTCCGGTTAGGTTTTTACGTAGATTCTGGTCCCGGTTTCAAATTTAAAAAAAAAAAAAAAAATAGTTCCCGTTATTTTTTCCGTAATTCTTGTTTACACTGCACGTTAAAATCATCGAAACGTAGGTTTCCAGTGTTTTTTTTTGGGGGGTCGATCGATTCTCTCGTCTTCTACCATCCGTTCTGATACGCACAGTTCCAACCAAGCCCGGATTAAGATAATTTTTGGCCCGGGGCCAAACAATTTTAGGGGCCCATATCCATAATCAAAATAATCAAAAAAGTACTATTCGCCAGGGGCCCACTTCCAACGATGCAGTTCCGTTGTACCTTTTTTTCAGTCTCTATACAATCAATCGGATATTAATCATCGTTACGGCGTTACCGACTCGGCAACTTACTCGTCCCGGAACGGTGTCGATTGGGTTGCCGACGGTACGCGGCGCACGTCGGATCGCAGTTGGTAAAACTGTGGACACCGCGTGTTGCAGCTGTGACCACAGAAAACCCAAAAAACCTAAACAAACCGAACACGTCGCTCGTGCCTTGTTTGCACACGGGGCCATGTGGAACGTTTTTTTGGCGTGCATCAGACGCGGTTAAAACGGAAAACGATAAAAACACCGGTGGGCCGTGCAGTCGACGAGCGCGCGCGGCATCGGCCGAAAAGTTTTTATACTGTCACGGCAACATCCGTGCACCATTATACCTACAACAATAATCAGTGGCGCGTCCAGGGGACCCTGCAGCGTCTCT
>CM029363.1:7734621-7813298 GCA_017140985.1 Hormaphis cornu | reverse complement strand
ATTGTATTAAACACCTACCGATTTATGGGAATTAAAACGATAACGTTAACACTAATACGGCGTACACGTTACCTAGAACGTGGTTTGCTGACGTTATAAGACGAGACGTCGTCAAGATCTCGCATTACGCGTCTTTGAACAAGAAGGCGCGTTTACTTTCACGTTATTTAATTTTTCTGGTGTCAATCGATCACGCAATCGACGCAACGTGATGATAATCCATTTGTTGTTGTTGTTTTTCATCAAACAATTATCATCGTCACACTTTTACTTCATTTTAGTACCTAGCTACTTAAGCATTAACCGTCATTTCGGTAGGTATAATTCTGTTCAGTACAGAACGTGTATAAAATCGTTATTTTCCTTAGAAATCGTCAACTGATCACCAATCGTTTTCCGCTGTTGTAAATATGTACCCACCTCATCAGGAACGAACCGGACGAACCGAACAGACTGCAAATATTTTTGTCACGTTTAGCGCTCAGCTTCTGTGGATTCGGTAAAAAGTTGATGGACTTGTTGCCTACATATTTTAACAATCGGTTGTCATAATTGGACGCCTCTGCGGAGTGCTCAACAACGTATTGCGCTATTGCGGATACGTCGTCCGAAGGGATGCAATTTTAAACATAGTTGTTATATTTGTCGAAGTCAACAACTGTAGTATCTATATTGTGCGAGTGTTCACAATGTTCTGAAACGTATGTAAGATAATCGAAGTTTATGAATCTTTGTGATGATGTTTTTTTCCATGTTTTTGTATCCTGCGAGACTCGATACTTTTACGATAAGATATTATCGCCAACGTATTATTTTTCTTTCAGATCGATTCACGGATATACGGTTCTTTATTACGTAGGCACTTATTTTGAAATATGATACGTTCTGAACATGTACGTGGTCTAAGTATGTACGGAATAATTTATCGTTATACGCATACGTCCGTGTAGGTGCTATACACTATTCACAATCCTAGGTTCAAATTAATATCGTGAAATAAATAAATATTTGGGCTCAGACAGTTTCAAACCATTGATTTTAAGGTATAAAATTGTATTTATAGGTAGTTCCTATTTTGGACCAAAATAAACTCTTTGCAAAACTACGAGATGTACCGTGTCAAAAGTATTAGTTAGCACACAAAGTCTACATCATGCAACCAACTCACCATCGTACTTTTAAATATTTAAAGTTTTTCAATCATTATAGCGTTATCGAATTCATCGCAATAAATTTAACTCGATTTAGTATACACTAACGTGTTGTAATAATTTTTCTATTCTGCTAAACATAAATGACAACATCATCTGTAATCATTGAATTTTGAAATTCGGTTTATTTTTTTTTTTAAACTTGTTGATTTTAAATAAATTAAAAAAAAATACTGAAAACTATATGTTCCATAACAATCAACACAACGCAGATACCTGCTTAAAGCAATCATAAAAATAGAGCATACAACACTTGATATTACGGTTATTGGTTACATTGATATGTAAGTCAGGTACCTAGATTAAGTGTTTTATAAAAAAATGTTTTATGGTCCGTGAAACTTTATTTTTAATTGTATAGCACAAGGTACTGATACTATATTCTTATTTTAATAATATTATTATTATACTAATACTGAAATACCTGTACACTTGTGTCTTGTGTGTATTGTAGTGTTGAAAACATCAAATTCACTATGCGATCTAACATAAGTAATGACGGATATTAATTATTTTTTTGAAAATGTAGCCATACATTTAAAATCATACCTAACTGCTACACTATATTACTGAATTAAAAACATGTAAAATAGACAGTCGGTGTTGTATGAGTTCCCAATTAAATGTTTCAATGATCAATTTGTAGAATATAAACAACGAGTTGCTAATTACTATTATACATCGCGTAAGTGTTAATACTGTTATAAAATACAATTCTGTAGATGATAGTCGAACCAGATAAAGTGTTTGTTGATGCATAATATATCCGATGAATTGGCCAATGTTAAACATAAACCATAGTTAATGTTTTCTTACGCTTACTATATTTTATCATACAAATGTTACAAGCGAATTTTGCTGTTAAAATATTATTCAGTCTTTATGATGTTAACAGTTCTGAACTCGATTGGTGCAAGAAAAGTTGAAAACAACTGTTAAAAGATTAAATTTTTTTTTTTTTTTTATCAAAACCAGTTTTTTTTTTAAACTGAACGTTGACAAACATTAATTAAATTTTCTATTTTTATTCAATGCTTTTTTAAATTGTTAAATAATAATAAACACAAATGTGAAATCGCTCGCGCAATAATTGACAACTGCTTATGTGTATGAGTATTTATAGGACGACGCTGTTTACCCAATAAGTTAAATACTGTCAAAATGCCAACTGACTATTTAATTTTTCAACATTATTCTATTTAAAGCAATCCCATTATATAATAAATGTATTATATTATATCATTTCGAGTAGGTATTTGGTACACTGTATTAGAGGGGATTATGATTGTGAAGAACAACTTGTTTTTTGGTAAGTTTAGTAAACTGTCGTAAACCGGTATTTGTTTTTTCGTTGAATTTCTTGTTATCTCTTAACAATAGTTACCTGTACTTTAAATGTATAGTTAAAACTATAATTATTTTACAGTGTTTGGACAGCTAAAGTCTTTAAATGTTCTCTTTTTAAGCGCAATTATATAGCATTTGATTTTGACAGAAATAACATTAGGTACATATTGTTTTTATGATACTTCATACTATTGTGAATTTTAATCGCCTAAATAACCTACAGTAAGTATGAATACAGGTTAATGAAAATAATGGTATTAAAATATATAGGCGCCTTAGGTTCTTAAAAAATAAAAAATCGTGTCAAATAAATTGCTGTAGTTTTAAATTACGTAAATGAAATGTTTTCTATTAAAATTAAAATTTTTCTTGTAAAATCAGTGCGTAGGTATGGCGCATAATGTATGCGTATGCGAGATATATATATATAACAATAAATTAATTTGAAACTAAACTTAGTGATTTTATGACAAGTTTTTAATTTAAATGCGAGCATATTTGAACACAACTATGAAATGTGAACATGGAATAAGACCATTGATAAATTGTATTTTTGTTGAAACTATGGTTAGTACCTACCTATAGGAGAGATTGTCTTGACATAGGAAGAAAAAATAGTTAGGTATTTATATTTGTAATAGAATAAATTAAACATAACATCTAATAAATTATTCTTCTCGTCATACGGACCCCTGCGGACCTCAATTTAAAGCAAAAGCATTTTATTTTACACGACTGTTGAGGAAACAATTTATTAGAACAAAGTTTTCATCCAATAATTTTTTTTTTCTCAACATTCAGTTTATTAGTAAACGTTCTACGTAGAAATGAAGTCACAAGGTTATCAAAAATATTGAAGGATAACTTATTTTCTTATGCGATGGCGCTCTCGTCGCCATTGTCCCGACATGGCCTCATCATGAAAATATTATACATATTATTTTGTTCCTGCTTATTCGTAATGCCTTACACATTGACAAGTACTGCCGATGAATATAAACGCAATAATCAATTTTCATTCATAGTTTCGTAGTGATTTTTAATACTATATAAACTTTCATTTGTTAACACCGTAGTGTCAAGTATTACGAATTATTATATAATTATGTTGTATTACTTATACAAGAGTGTTTGCTGAAAAAAAAAACGGTTTTTTATTTGTAAAAATACAGAATTACTCAAAAATCCATGAAAGCTTGAACCAATTCACTGTTTTCATAGGTATTTGATTTCAATTGATCATATACGCGGTAAGAAAAAAAAATGTATACAACGTGTTAAAAACTTAGTGTTACGGTAGTTATCTCGAAAGATATAAGGACAATAGAATTTTATCTTTTAGATGTTGTTTTATTTTAAATGATCTATTACGATTTTAAAGTAAAGTTTTTTTTTTTTTTTTTCGTGTACATTGATGTTTGAATACTATATAGTAGCTTTTGAAATTAACACGGGAATCTATAATATATAGGGAAAAAGTGTAGGGAACGTGTAAGAAAATGTCAAAAATGTACTATAATAAAATAAATTATTAAGCCTTAAATATTGAGCGTAATAAACACCGTACGTATGTATACAGTTATACCTTATCAAAAAGTAGTTCATTAAGTATTTACTATGTATTGTCACATAGGTAGTGTTTGAAGGTGTTAGTTGATAGCAAAAAATGTTTGAAAATAGTGTCTTAAACTCAAATGTAACCCTGCTTATCGTACTGGGCCAACATGACTGATATGCAATTATTAATAGTGAAAACTGACTAAACATATTTTTTTTCTAAACGGATCAACTCATTTCATACAAACAATTTTAAATGTTTAATGAAATACCTACGAACAACTAAGCAAATTAAGTAAGAGACGTCTATTGCATAATTTGTTTTAAAAATATAATAAATAAATTAGTTGCGATTATTAAAACAGTAAATACAAAATGATAAAATTGTTATTTTTAATCTCAATGCTCTCCGTTTTTGAATCGTGTAAGCAAGTCACTAGCTTGTTGATCAAAATAGCCGGTAAGGGACCATAAAAAATTTACTCGATTAAGCGATTTCATAAATCACGTCTTAGAAACGTAAAATTTTATTCATACGTAATGACTGCGTATTAGTTATTATAAATAACTAATTTAAAATTTGGAAGTTTGTGTGTTTAAAATATTTAAAATTCACACTTGGATATATGCATGAAAAATTATAGAAATATTCAATAAACTAGGTATTTTAAATTTATTTTCACACCTAATGGCTGTGGAGTAAAAAATAAAATTCTTGTTGTAGAGACATAAACATTTGATTTAATTAGAATGAATTATTGAAAAATATAAATGTCCGTTAAACAAAACGCGTTATATTTTATTAATTATATACGAGTATATTATTAATTCAACTGTTCGTATTATCCGATGTATTGTTAAAAGTAAAACAGTTGGATTATTTCAATACGTGTTAGTACTACACGTTACGAAAATCTTAGAGAATATGTAAATGACATGCAATAGAACATAGGTGCCTAATCAGTTGTAGACTATTTATGCTACAATAGTTCAAAAAAGACATGCAAATGAATTACTTTAAATGAGCAAAAACATATACAGGGTAAAATACTATTTTAAAACTCAAATTATACGCAAGATTTGGTGGGATAAAATTAAAATTTGAGAGTCACCTGATGTAAGCCTACATTAATTAGGCTATTCTGTGTAAATTTGTTGTACTGAATTTTACTCTACATATTATTTTTGGAATGCGATATTGGTCATCATTATTTTCTTGTTCAATGCAGTAAACTATACCTACTGTCTTGTACAAAATAAGGGCCAAAACAGGATTTTCAGGATATTATGTTGAAAAAACAACTAAATCCACCCTGTTTGTGTAGTGCATACTCGTACGCATTATATACATACTTTGAATAATGATGTGCGCTGAATATTGTTGAGAATAATCGTGACATTTTATAAAAATTATTTATAAAATAATACGCTGGTATTTTAGTTGATTGTATTCGATGTACAAGGTCATAAAAAAGTGATAGGTACCTACTTGTTTTATAGCTCTAGAACAACATTAGTAACTCTAGTGATTTGTTGTTTTACGTTTACACAATTTATTTTATTGATCATTTAATATGTACTTATATCTACCTTAAATAGATGGTTATAACATCTACTTTACAAAATCCATATGACAAATAAAACGTTATACATCTTTAAATATAGTGAATAACAACAGTTAAACAATATTAATAAAATTGATCCTCAGCCTAATGTTTTATGATGTGACACTGTCTTGATTATTTTCCTAAGTGCACTATTTTATGAGCTGTGGTTTATAAATGCCAAATTTCAACTGATTAAAACAGTTCTATAAAAAAAAAAAAAAGAAAGAAAATCCTAAATTTACGACTTTAGTACTATATACTTGCGGTTGGAAGGCATGCAGTTAAATTTAATTAATTGAAGTATAAAGTTTAAAACAATTAAATGTTGACTATTATAACAATTTTGTATTGACAGTTTTATTAACCGTTTATGATTATTAATTATGGTATTTTATAACGACGTCTCGTGTCAACAAAACTTCAAAAAGGAAAATATCACAAACTAGTCTGAAACTTTCTACATTTATCAATTGTTTTCTTTATAAAATGCACTCTTTTTTTGTAGGAATAAATATCGGTACTGTAAATTTTACGTTTAGTATTTAAATTAGAACACTGATACTGTTAAAAACTAACCGTGTTATAAAATATTTAAAAACGGGTTTTAAAAATTGTAATTGGTTGTATAAAAACTATTTTTTGTAGATTTAGCATAAAAGTTTTAATTAAATATGCACGTTCGTATGTAATTAGTTTCTAATATTTCTGTTGATGAACTTAATGATGTAAAAAAAAATTTTTTGTAGGCAGTAGGTATCTATACAAAAAAATAAATGTTTTATTAATTAACTAGGACCAAGTAATACTTGGACTTTAAACTGGTTAATAAATAATAGATTGAAACTGCTCTGAAAAAACAACTGCGATCGTGACCAATATCTTCGCAAAAATATCTTGAAAAAAAAAAACAAACAAAAAACTAAAAATTTAATTTAAAAAAAACCGGAAATTTCTAGGTCGCGCGGATATTTTGATGAAAATAACGAAATTAACGATTCTGAGGAGCTTAGTTTACCTATAAAAATTGAGCCGCAACAATAGCGTCCATGTGATTGTCTTATATTAGGGATTATTATTAAAATTTTGTTTTAAATTTTTTTAAATTTTTTGTAGTCTTAATTTTACCATAATGAAAAAATTGGTTTAAAACTAAAATGTTTGCTAGAAAAAAAAAAACCAACGAAAAGTATGAAATACCACGGAATGATTGAATGTTCTTTTTTCAGAATATTCCCGTAAGTGGTTGAAAAATACCAAAACGTGAATCCACATATTTTAAAAAATCTTTATTTGTATAACGCGTGGAAATTTCATATCATTTGTACAATAATTTGAGGAATTATTACGTTAGCACAGTTTTTACATTAAAACTTCTGAAAGATATTTTTAAAATTTTTGGTTTGCTGGTGGAAAATTATGTTTTACGTAACATATTAAAATTAAGTCTTCAATAAAAAAATGCCTTATTTATTAATTTTATTTAAATCACAAATATGAGATTAATTTTTCCCGATTTCCAAACTTCAAACGTTTATAGAAAAAAATTGTGATTTACGATCCTTGATTTTTTTTAACCACAGATAGATATGTTCTTAAGCTTATATTGAATTTTCAAGACTCATTCTGGATCGAAATTAACGTTTTGGTAGAACAAAAACTACAAACCTGTTGGAAATTTTCAAAAATTTGAAGTATTATATATCAAAAGTTAAGATTTTTTAAAAGCTCGTTTTCCGTAAATTCCACCATTTTTTATCTTTTTACCCTGCAAGGTAGTTTTTTGTCTGTAACTTTTCGAATTTGAAAACTTTTAAAAACGAACTTTTTTAAGTACCATACGTCAAAGTGGAGTTACTAGAAACCAGGTGCGAGTGTAAATTTTGGAGAATTTTATTAAATAAGTAGTAAATAAGTAAAAAAAATAAATAAACACGCATCATGTTAATATGATGTTAGGTATTATTGCACATACATAATTATGCATACAATAAGTGTATGAATCATACAAATTATATTATAGATTCTGAGTGGGGTAAGAAATCCATTAATTTTACAACGATTTGTGGGTTTGACAGATGTCTTTAGAATATTTGAATAATATTTCAATACTTAAAATGTTATATACATTTATACCCAATGTGTTTACAATGTGTTGATCCTATAATGATTAATTTATTAAATTTTTTCGTACCATTTAGTTCTCATTTGTAAATTATTAAAACGCAATATTAATGGTTAAATTAGTGATTTAATTGCTCAACTCTTGAACTTTTAATGAGTTCAAGTGTTCGCTAATCAAATATATCGTACAATATAAATAGCTTATTAAATACCTACTTGTGTTGGTAAACGTATATTTACTGTCAAGTTTTTCAGTTTATAGAAAATATAGGTATAGGATTGATAGAACAAATGATTGCGTCTTACTTTTTAGATAAGTAGATATTATTTAATATTCAAACAGTATCAAATAATTTCAAAACCACTAGAAAAATGTGATTTATAACATCCGTTAACTTTATTTTGTGTCATTTAACGATTATATTTATTTTTATTTGAACTTGTTAATTCTAAATATAATTGTTTTTTTTTAATTTTTCTACTATATCGATTCGTATAAAGTTGTGTATACAATTTTATTAATACTGTACGCATATTTTTTTATCATAACTACAATTTTAAAAATTTTATTATAATAGTACTAACATTGACATCATTTAAATTATATTCCAAAGGTTTATAATATAATTGTATCATAAAAATTAAATTTATTTTACCGAAAGCTATAAGTTACTTCAATATTACTACCTACGAGTAGGTGTTGGTACATGTTTTGTGTTGTAATAATTTTTGCATTTTAAATAAATTGACTAAAATATAATTGTTTTAATGTCACAACTCATATTCGACGCAATACTTGAAATAAGTTCTAATTCCATAGTTTATATTTAAAATAAGTCTTAGATATTAACAATGCAGTTATTTCAAAATTAAATCATACATTATATTATAAATAATCCAGGTATTCAAATTTAGTCAGAAGATAGATGATAATTAACGTATTTTACTAAAAAAAGATACTATAAAGACATTTACAGAAAACCTTTAAAAAATATTACAAGTCTACGAATATTTAATAATCAATAAATGGCTATTAAATCGGATAGATACTACAAAATGAAGTTTTACTGTGTAAAATCGGTTTCTTTTCTCAAACATAATACATTGTATTCTAATCTTTTTTTTAGATTTGAAAGTTTGACACAAGAAAGCTTTGTGGTGTTGTCAGTTTCGTTAAATTATTTAGTGCGCTTGTATTAGCGTATGTATTCTGTAGAGCATATGGTTTTTTTTAAGGTAGATATTGAAAATTCAAAATAATACACTCTTTTAACTGCATTTTTTTTTATAAAAGTGAAGTAAAAACCGCATTTAAGTTTTGTTGTTTAAGTACGGGTTTTCATTTTATTCCCTTTGTTGAGATTATCAAGTTTGCTGTGAAATGTGATTAAAAAATGGTTTACAATTACTTAGTTATTAATTTATTACCTATATTATATACCAAGGTGTATTATAAAAGTGTTTGAAACAAAAATTATTTCATTTAGAGTATCTAAAAACTGTAAGGTTTTTCTATTTGCTTATAAAATTATATAACTAAAGAATTTACGTCTGGTACGTGTTTTATAGTATTTTACGTGGAATTGTAGAATATACTAGTGGTGCTAAGTATAATAAAGTTACGTAATGCTCATATAATTTATACATAATTTGCATTTGAACTCAAAATTGTTGTAGGCAAATAGTATCGATGTGTGGTCAAGTTTAATCAAAAAGCAGTTTAAAAAATTAATCATTTAGATAAATCAACAGTCTCAACATCTAGCCTTGCAACAAACTCAATCGATTAAAACGCGGGAGACTACTGTGCGTCAGTAAAAATAATAAAATAATAATAGTTGCGTATAAAAAATTGAATTTTTTTTTTTTTTTTTGACATTTGTTATTTTTGAAGTTTTCAATTACTACAAAAAATTCTTTTGATCGATCTTAAGTAGACATTTCCGCCATTTAAACCTTTCATCAGATTCGTAATCCGACCAAAAATAAAATCTCGCGATTATACCCCGCTTTTGGGCTTTAAGGTCAAAATTAAATTGTCATAGTGGCATCTGGTTCGTCAAAGAACTATGATGTAATAGCTATATTTTAGATTAATCCATATAAAAAGACAGCAAAGAACTTTTTTCAGGATAAAAGTCCCACTTTTTATCGACGCACAGCAGTTTTTGCATTTTAATTGATTTAGCTGCGATATATAGAATTCACTTTTTACATGAAAAATAATTAAATTTCGCTTTTACAACAGTGCAACACACCTGTGTGGAAATTTTCTCTTTTGATGAAAAACGGATACAGGGCCGAATTGGGGTCTATTTTGCACTGGGCTTAAGAATTTTACCGGCCTTTTCTTCAATAAACCAGGTTATAAAAGTATCTACGTATAAAATGTTAACGAAACAGTTAAAATTGTGTTTGGCACATTATTTCATGCTGTAAAATAAATACTTTTTGAAATATGTGATTTGTGGAACGATTGTTGGACTTGCCTAAAGGAAGTTTTCCGGTAGACCGTCGCAATTATAGTTGCATAAGGGCTTTTGACCCACAACACGTTAAAAATTTTTGAGATTATATTACAATATTGTCTCTCATTATACTCATTAGTCATAAATCATTGTTTTTTTGTGTTTTATTTAGCACTGAGTTAATGTGTACTAAAATTAAAATAGAAAATTCGTTACTCATACGGGGTCGAGTTGGTCACAGATTTGGATTGGTTACTGTTTTCAAAAGCGTAGTTTAAACAATTTTATATTATACTGCTAAAACACTAATAATTACGACGGAATTACCTATGGAATACTTTCTTTAGCCAGCAAGTATCTTATCTCACTTAGAAATATTTTGTTAAGGTATGATGTAAAGAGCTCAAGCCTAAACCTAAACGTAAAAAATAAAAAATGCATTTGCAGTGGAAATATTTCAGAGACAATCGGTGTCATAAGTGTACGGTGACTCAGACGATTGGAATTTTGTCCCTTTGACTTTTATTGCACGATTGGTGAACTATAGTTAAGTGGCAATTTTTCTGACCATAAGACAACCACAAAGAAACAAGTAACAATCGAGTATTATAATAGAAAACGGATGCGTTGACATTCGATATTCGATTCTCTCTCTCTCTCTCTCTCTTTCTCTCTGTCTGTCTTTCTCTAGTTTATTTATATTATTTACGACTTTGACTGCGGAATACTTAAGTAGACCGCAAAAGAGTAAAATCCTTCAACAATAAAGTTCTCGTTTCACCCATAATGTTTACACAAGCACATAACACCATATGAATATGTATAATAATATAATATACGGTATATTAAGTATGTGGCGTGATGGCCATGACGTTAGTCATTCTTTGGCGGAGGTAACGAGAAAAATCGGACTTCTCTTAAAAAACGAAGAGTATAAACGGCCATGAACTATGTCAAGGTAAAAAAAAGTGGCCGCCTGACTGGTTTTAGAGACGCCACGTGAACTGTACAATCTACATAATATTATTTAATAATAGTGTCGATTGCGTGACTAAAAACTTAATAAATAGTGAATAAAATACTCAATTCTATTGACTAAATAATATGTTAGTAGAAGTGTTACCGTTAGGTTCTATTCTTGATGTCAAAAGTAAAATTTCTACGAGTTAAATCAATCGCTTACTAAGCTTTGTTTTGTACAGATTTTATTTGTTCTGAATAAAAAATAAATATTTATAAATTACTCAGTTTTTATAAAAAATATTCAGTCATAGTTCAATATACATTTCTATATTTGATGATAGTCTAAGTCATATAGGAATCTAGGATAACTTATAATAGGTTAAACATTTTAGAAAAATTATTAAAGAAAATTCATCTTCTGGTTTTTCTTGTGCAGATCGGGAAAATTAAAAATATAGATTGCTTGTACTACCTACGTGTATAGTTAACTATAGGCGAAATATCCTTTCACAAAAAATTATCTTTACTTAAGTAGACATTCGATTACAATATTACCGGCCCATCTCTGTATACAAAGTCAAGTTATGCGTTAAATTCGGTGATTTTTACCAGTTATTATTAATGAAAACTAAACGTGTGAAGAAAAATATTCATAAATGTACTAAAACCAGCGTCCAACATCTTTTCTATCTATTATGGATCCGATTTCAAAACTTTTATAAAACTTTACTTGGAAAAACATCTAAGGGTCTAAGGGCGTGTTTAATTTAACCGACTTTACCGATTGTACTATTGAGCTGAAATTTGGCACACGGTTTTGTTAAAGATGAAAATACAGTATGGAAAAGTCAGACACTACCTAAGGTATATCTGAGACCGTATATCGTTAAGGTTGGTATTTAAAGTTTTCCTGCAAGTTCGGTTCCTGTCAAACGGCATAATTCATTCGTGATAAAAATGCTGGAGTCAAATAACCTACTAGATAGTGGAACAGACAATAAAAATTATCAAAATAACATTTTTTTAAAAAAACCTGGTGGCGTCTTACTTAAACAGAACTAAAAAGAATGAAATGCGATAAAAATGAAGTCCTTTCACGCACTTATCCAGGATACAAATAGTAAAATTTTAAGACAACACCACCCCATTTTTTCATTACGTGAAAGGATAAAACTAATGTATTAGGAAAATTACTTAATTACTAGTAAGAATATTTATAAAGTTATAATAGTATTCTTTCATTACTAGGAAGAAAATTTAAAGTTTTAGAAAAGTCATGACATTTTACAATTTTTATCCCGGATAAGTGTGTAGGACTGTAAGGATTTCTTTTGTACATCTTGTTTCTTTTTTTTTTTAGTTCTTTTTAAGTGAAAACACCAGGTTTTTTTTTTCTAAAAATTGTTATCAATCAACCTTAAGTATTGTAAATATTGTATTTAAAATAATGTATTCTATTAAACATTGTGATTTTTAAGAATTTAAATATACTATTCTTTTTAATTGCAATATCAAATAAACCTAACGTAACTCGACCAAAAACAAATGTACAATACAGGTATAGTGGAAGTAATTATTTAATGTAAAGCAACGTATGTATATGTATAGTTAATTATTACTAATAACATTCTAATGAGAACGCTGTATACTACTTATTTACACAATCGCGCATATTTTGATGAATAAAAAATACAATATTTCAGTTCGATTTTAAGGCGTGTACAGTTCACAGTTCAAACCACATAAAAAATCAAAAGAAACTTATTGGGTAATGGGTATGTGATTAAACAAACCGTTCAGAAAAGTCCATACAATGATAATTTTATAAAATTAACTGATTTTTTTTTTTGTAAACAAATGTTTTTTGTATTGTCTTACTTGCGTCCCCAAAGCGGTAGAATTTATCGCCCGCTACCAAAAATGTAAAAAGGTAAATGTGTCTGTTTTTTTTTGTTTTGCGTCGCAACACAGTATCGAGGGGATTGAAATTGTTTTTTTACGTCGGATATGTTTTCACTGTCAACAGTTTTTAGACGTTTCCTGCACTTCCAGTGTACCGCACTACAGTTTGGTCTATATACGGTGCGAGAAGATCGTCGTGAAATCTACCCGAGATCGACTTTCCAATGTTTATAATATTTTTTCTGAACTCGACACGTGTCCGACTGTGTAGGACATAAAACCGATAGTGCGTAAACGTCGTCATCGCGTTGTGCGGGGGGGGAAGGTTGGGGACTATTCCCCCCTTGTTGTTGTTGTTTTTTTTTTTTTTATCAAACCTGTAGATTTACAACCAGCTTGTTATTTTTCGCTGTTTAATATGCAAATCTATGCAAACAATGTGCCAGTATTTAAATTTATAGGTACACTATTAAACACAACACATGGATTTCAGTATTCGTGTATAACATGGCAAATTTTCTGTTTTTTTTTTAATATTTTCTTTCTGCAATCTGCGTTGCAGCTGCTATTGGTACCTATAATACTTCCCTAAGATACGTCTTACGGCTATAGGTTAGGAGGCGATCAGTGAGACAAAAAGGTATTTTCGGGGGAAGAACGCGAGATTCGGGCGGTATTTGTGGTGGTAAGTGAAAATGAGCGTATAAAAAAATTAGTGTCGCGAAAATCAGTACGGATCGAATTTCAAAATTAAACGGTGTATGATCGGATTCGGAAAAATAATCTTTGTTTTAAATTTCACTATCTAACTATACAGTTTCACCGGCCACGGGTTTAAACTGTAGTAGAAAAACACCGCCAACCGTTCGTAACCTATAAAAAAGGTTTTTTGAGTAAACAAAAACACCATTAAAACGGCAGAGTGCTTTCAAATCGTACGTGTATACCGACTTTTATACGTTTTACCATCATAGTGTTACTTATTATATCTCGTGTCATTTACTTCGCGTCCCTCAAATTGTTGTTACTTATTCCTGGCCGCACCCCGGTATCTCCAAGTATGTATATTATAAGTTTGTTATAATGAGCGGCGGCGGCGGCGGAAAGAGAAATCGCCGAGGAAGAAAACGAGACGGGAGTGCAACGTGCGCGTGCACGCTCGGTGGTTTAAATGGGATCGCGAGCGCCGCGACCCGTTCATTCGGCTGTCGCCCGCCGACGCGTCCGCCACCGAAACGCCGACGTCCGCACCGCGAACGGTGTTGTTGCGCGAGAACTCGTTGTGACGATAATATAATCAGACTTTTATAATTTTGCTTCGTATTGTTGGATATAGTATTACACTTCGTTTTCCGTAGACAACATTGAGCGCTAATTATTTGTGCACAGTTTGTGCGCGCGCGCGTTCGCGTCTACAACAACGTTATTTTTTTAATGTACCGTTATTACCGTAACAACAATAATCTACCTGTTGTTGCGCGTCACGCGGTCGACCGCCGAAAACGATCTGGTAAAAAATAACTACGATGTATTATTGCATTTTGTGACGCGATCGTATATCGTACACAATCGTTCGCGTGTCGTGTTTATCGTACACAACGAGCGTATTATTTACTACTACTACGTACGAGGAACGGTACCAGATGTCGTCGTCGTCGTCGTCGTGACCGCCAGAAGAAGAAGTCGTTTATCTCAGAAGTTGACAGGTTAGTGACTTTTGAAAACGACGACGTAATAACCCTTTTTCACAGGCAGTGTTTTACGCGGGCGCGTTTTTTTTTTGCTTTTCCGTGGATCGAAACTGTAAAAAAAAAACGTTCCCTCGCTCCTCGATACCGGAGACGCGCGCGTACGTCGTGGGAATGTGAATTTTGAGGTATTTTGGGTAAAACGGATAAAACGATTTGTAAAAACGAAAGATTGCCCCGTCGGAAAAAATTTTATTGTCTACCCGCGTTTTCGAATTAAAAGCCGGTGGATTCGGTTTATTCTCGCATGTTTTACCGACGCGAAATAATGCGAACGGCCAGTGTCTGGCTGAAAACGTGTTCACGTAAATTTCATTTTTTCGTCGGTAAAGATTACCGAACTATTTATTTTATACGTTCACATCGGCGGAATCCGTTCGTCCACAATAATGTTGAAATTATACGCGTTATTGAAACGTGTACAAACAAACCGCGTCATATTCACAGCGGACGTGAAAAATAGTCGAGAGTTAATTATCGTAAAACTGAGTACCTATATATGTTACGCATTTTTGTAAAAGCTTTTTTTGCTTTTTTCACGGAGAAAAGCGCCTCTATACAAGGCCACGGTGTCCGGTGTATTTTACTTCTTCTTGTGTTCTTCTTCTTCTCTCGTTTCATTGTTCAAACAATCGAATTCCACGCAGACTGCAGAATTACATGTACACGTTATAACGCGTATTAACTACAACTTTACATAGAGATAAGTGTATACGTACTATAAAAAGAATTTAACGGTATAATGCGCTATAATTCCTTGTGTTTATGGATGCACTATTGTTGGTGCGTAATATTACGCGCACGATAAGCGTTCCAAATGACAATTAATATACATAATATACACTCGTGATAAAATGGGTGTATTTTTGATGGGTAAATCCGCTTTCGCTGCACTCGTATCATCATAGTACAAAATACGTAATATTATTGAACAGTGGTGTACTTAACGTACGTTTGATCACTGGTTACCGTAGTTATTGCGCGTATAAACAATTTATGGGTAGGCAGAAAAACGAGCATAAAAAGTTAACGATGAGAAATATTCGCGTGGAAAAACTTGCGTGTAGTACGATAAGTCAATAATAATATAAACATGCAAATTAGAAAATTAATTGAAACGAATCGCATCCAAAACGGCGGTGTAATTTTCGAGCTATTTTAAAAAATGAACTATACTGCAGACATTTTATTTAACGAATGCCGGTAACGTTGGTTTAACGACTGCAAAGAATTTAGAAAATCATAATTTTCTCATACGGATGATACGTATAGGTTATTCCGGTTTCTAAAGATATTAATCACCGTGTTCGAATCTCCCGCGCCGTTCGAATGAGCAGCCGGTGGTTATCGACTTTGTTCAGCTCTCTGGAGCGACTGGGCAGTGTGGCCATTGCGAAGCGATCAGTTTGCCAATCTCAGTCGAAAAGTCCCAACGCGATTTTTACAAATGTGACGGTCGGACTAGCTTATGGAGAGAAAAAAGTGCAAAAATGGTCCTGTGTTTGTTGCGAAGATCATAATCGTTGAACTCCTCGTCCTCCACAGTTGCCCGAGAGACCGATAAACTAAACATTTGGAAAATCACGTCTTTTGTGACTGGTGAAACATTCAAACTCCCGTCATCAACGGTCCAACTGTAATAGTCGTATCTTTCTGCGAAATCGGATAAATTCTTTTGAATCACCCTGTATTCAGTCAGCCGTACGCAGGAATGAAGGGTATTCCATTAGTTTTTACGCTTATAATTTTTAGTGCTGTATACAGAGGTTTTCTCGCTTGAACTCGCATCGTGTTTAGTGATTTATTTTACAGGTCATACACGTAGATTTACGTGTGTCATGTGACACACTTTTTTAAAATACATAAATTTACCTATTATTTTATCACCATAATTTATATACATATATATGCATTAAAATCGTTAAGACGTATAGATTACGAGTTATTGACAGAAAACCAATTTTACAAAAACTGTGTAGAAACTTAGATGGAGTCAGTATAGTGAACGTTCATTTCAATCAATCACGAGATCCGATAGAAATACCGATTTTTTAATTTGAACACTGCCTGTTTGGTGACCCGAGTATTAGTGTCTCCTGCATTAGCCGTGTTATCTCGATCGTTTCAAAAATTAGGCACCTTATATGAAATGTTTCTAGTCTGCCTCATAAGCAGCATATACAATACATTATATTACATTTGATTTTTGGTATGATATTTTTTTTATCATTTTTTCGCAACTAGAATACATACATTTTTGTAATTGCTGACCAAGCTTGTAGGAATTTAAAATAGTTATCGCGTTACGTATACCATGATGTTTTAGATTACTTTCAAGTATTTCAGGGTTACATATTTGTGTGTGAAAACATAAACTCAAACCTACAAATATCACTTTTTACTTAAAAAAATCAATACCTGGTAACTTTTTGTGCATCCAAGATTTTCGTCGGTATTGGTCTCAGAATTATTTGAGAAATTATTTAATTTTTAAACGTTTTTTAGATAAAATATCTTACCACTGCAATGTGAAATTTAATCTATAGTGTCAACCAGTGGAAAAAAATTATAAATTAAATAGTACTTATGTTCTCAAATTCCTATTTGTATTGTATTGTTGGTTTAAAACTGTAATGAAATTCTTTAAACGAAAAAGAAAATTTATTATTTTACTTATTTTTTTGATTAAATAGTTAATCTTAATCCAAAAACACTTCGTGTCTATAATATAATTTGACAATAAGAATAATAAAATCGTAACTATTTTGATGAAAATATCTATGTGGAGTAAATTACACATCGATAAATTATGAATTTTAGTTTTCGTCAGGCGAGACAGATGGCACTAAGTCGTTAAATGTTTTAAAATATTACACTTAAAAGTGGTTATAAAGTATAGACGATTTTTTAATGAGATTGTTTTGAAAATGTTGAAAATATTATCAGGTTGATTTGGATGATATAATTATCCATATTTTTATAGAAAATAATTATTCACTCCTGAAAAATTATAATTTTCCACTGAATATAAAAAATACATTTTTAATATGAGGAATTTTACTGTTAATGTTTTAACAAAGAAGTAATTATTAAAATAATTAACAATGTATTAAGTGTCAAATTCCAACAATTTAAATATAAGAACGATCAAGATTAGAGTTTCTTTATGAATACCTAATAAATTTTAACTTTTAAAAATCTATAACAATTATAATTTATATTCATCACTGGTGAACACAACATATATTTTCAATAATATACTCGTAAACTTATATTCATGTATTTTTAATTAAAATGTTTTTTTTGCCAATTTTTGAGCTCAACGTTTGATGTGAATTAATTAAACATGTTACGCATGTAATTAAAAAAAAGTGTTGTTGATGTTATAAAACTATGAATAAATTTTTTTCTTGTACAAATTTATCAAGAATTTCACTTATTTTTTCTTTCGTAGTTAAATTTCTACCATTTTTTGCTCGTAAAATAAATACAAGTACCTGTCATTGACATTTAGAGAGTTTTACTTTTTTTAATATCCTGCCGGAACAAGTATCAACTATTTTAGTTAGAGAACATAGTATGCAGCATGTTCATGTACTCTCATTCAAACCATATACACGATGTAGACTATATAGCATAATATATACTATACGCAATTTAGACAAATGCTTAAAGTAGAGTATAATGTTAAATTTACGGAGTTAAAATAATTTTTGTTGCCATATATTTTACCGATAACGAATTTTCAACAAATGTTTACATTTTAAATTTAAAAAAATATACTATTTGTTACTACGAACCGACTTCGGAATTTTTGTTTGTTAAATACTATTTTAATTTTTCATCTTGGTAATCATAAATAAAGTCTTTTCAATTGTACATTATTTAACATTTAGAGGATAATGTTTGGATACTAGTCATTATGCTGATTCAAACAATTACGAATTGTTTCTTAGGTTTTACAATTTACAAATTATAATACTGTTTGTGTAAGATGATTAAAAAAGTGAACTTACTATTTGAACAATTTGCTATTATATTATAAAGAAAAAAACTGATCTCTCAATTTACCGCGTAAACAATGATAATAACCTGAAAGTGGATATGATTGTTTTAAAATCAGAGAATTTTTGAAAAAGTTGTTGTAGTAATATAACGATAAGAAAAAAATACGTAGATTTTTGTATAGAAAAATACCTAAAAACACTAAATTATTACAGTACCACCACCTCGACAGATACATCCTACGGCACACTTAAAATCTAAAACAAATAATATTGTGTTATTGCGTACCGATAAAAAAACTTTTTCCGTTTAATTTGCGTATATTGAAATGTATTTACTTCAAAATGCGTCTATAAAAACTATATTTTGTAGTGATTACGTCACCATGGAAAAAAATTAATTATTTTTGCGCGTACTATGAGCTCATAAGCTCAGATAAAAACCTATAAATTTTAAATTTGTCACATAACGCGCCATGCCGTGTACACTGAGTTACTGCATGCATCTACTTTTTTTCTTTAGCCAATAGGTTCAAAATCATTACGTTCGTTTTCTAGCGTAAAACTCAATTTTTTTAATTGCACATGATTTTTAATTTTTAACTGTATATTTTCTTGAATATTTCGTTCGTTAATTGTGCATAAACTTCCGGGTCTACAGTTATCACTACAGTTCGCCAGTGCAATACCTACTACTTGAAGGTCGTGTTATAATTAATAAGTTACTTAAATATGGTTTTCTTTACTAGCTTGTTACTCTATTCTTGCTACCCTCCTTTTTTGCCCTCCATATTGCTACCATATAAGAGACCGCAAACAATTTTCACCAGTAAAGTTGGACCCATAACGTGATTACATCATTCCAACATCCCTTGCCAGTTAACCACTGATACACAACACATTTCTTATTTCGGTCTTTAAAATTCACTTTATCAAACTATGAAATACGCTATGGACACTATAAAAAATAAATGTTCAATAATTATTAAGATTTTTTCTTTTTAATTTGAATACGATTTAAAAAAAATATGGCGTTGGATTTCTATCGACTTTACGTTTTTTTTTTTAACTTCGTTAAAATCGTTTCAGTCTAGCAAACTGCAGAAACGTGAATAGTATAGATACTATTTTATTTCAGTTAAAATCCGCGTATAAGGTTTAAACTTTGTTTATTTCTCCCCCCGCCATTGTCTTACGCTTCTAAATAATATTATTCAACAAGTACACAATTAGTAGCACCCAGTTCACATCTTAAATTTCATAACTTCACTACAAGTTACCAAATAGTTATAATATGTATAAGAAAATATCTATGTCCAACGCACGCGTGACTGTACAACAACAAATTATATTAATGCGCGTGTTACACGCGTTATACATTGAAACATTTTACTATGACGAATGTAAAAAAAAAAAAAAAAGAAGGTATTAACTAATTTTACTATTTAAACGGGCACGTATAGAACAATTCGGAACTATCCCATACATTATCCACCTATTTTTTTAACCGTAAATATTTGTAAGTTGAAAATCCGAATGTTTATCACAAACAATAAAGATTTATTAGCCACGTTGCCAATAGAGTCAATCATAAATTACTGTTATGCTTAGATTTACCTTAGAAATGGCCTGAATATTTCACCGAAACCGTAGTATGCAAATACAAATTTATTTTGTAATAAATTTCTAATAATATACTAGCCGTACGTAGAGTATTTATTAAAATAATTTTATTGTAAATTGAAGAACGATTTAAATACGAGCGTTGTGAATTTCATAAACGTTCCGTACGATACGAGGCGTGTTGCGTTCAATGAATTTAGGAAAGTAGGTAGGTTACATAGTACGGTTTGTACAGTAATTTTTCTAGCAAAGTGTAGTTCACTTCCGTTCTTATTACGATGCGCGCAACTACCAGCTATATCGTCTAGTTTCTTTAATAATATTTCGATACCAACGAATCTATCGCGCGTTTATCCGATTTTCTCTGCTCTGCGGACGGTCATTCTATGTTCGTCTTCTACTATATAGTACAGCTGGTGCCCAACCTGACCGTACAAAATTGCCGTCAGCTTTCTCTCCACACAATGATGCATATTATCCCGATATTCGCCGCGAAATCTTCAGGATCAACACATTTTGACACCGAAGTATACTGAACTGTGTACAACGACTATAATGCACGTGTATTGTTAACCCACTTGCCTCGTTTTCACGTTCGCTTGGCCGAACTTCTCGCCTGTCCGTGTTGTCGTAGATCCATAGATGTCTGTTATTTTACATATTGTATTTATAGTTGCGCTGTTCGCGATACAGCGTGTCCAATTTGAATAAACTCTTTACACGCCCAACCATTGAGTGCGGCTGACAAACGGTCGATCTGGGTGAGACGACAGTATTATTAGATCAGCCGAGCGTATAAAATAACGGCTAATACCCGTAAATAAAATGGAAAAGTCACTGTCAGATTTTCAGTAAACGTATTTATTATATACGATTGCAATAAATATCATATTATTATATGCGACGTGTCGGTTATCGTAGTCTTCAAGAACGTCAATCTGTATAATAATATTAGTATCAAAGTGCAAAATATAGTTGATTTGTTAGAGTTTGATTTTCAAAGATGTATTTAAATATGCTTAGTAAGTTTACTCGATTCACTCGCAGGGAAAGAAAAAATATACTTTCAAATTTTATATTATTTTAACTTAAATAGACCACTGTGCGAAAATTCATGCAATCGTTCAGTCGCGAAATCAGTTAAACGTGATTAATGATAATCATAAAATAATAAATTGCACATAATGTTATAAGAGTTTGGACTATAAAACACGTGGATTCACGCGAAAACTATTTTTTTTTAAACGCCGAAAATATAGCTCATGTTTGATCACTCAAATTTTTAACTCGTCAGTACGTATGACGTTTTCCTAATCCAATCGCTGTTACGAAAAAATGTTTACACTATGCATTATTCACAAGTTGAGTTATAAACCTCAAAACTAGTCAAATTATACAATTTATTTGCTAGTCTCAAAATTCTATACAATTTGTGTTTAATGAAATCCAAACGACCGTTTACTAATACGTTTTTGTTCTTAACTATCAAGCATAAAAGCTTCTATTTTTAATTGGTTTTTACGTTGGAATTTTTATTTTCGTATGACCGTATCTTTTATGCATTTTTTGTGCGTTTCATTTGTAGTTACAGACTATTGGTACCATTACAACATATATAAGTCCTATAAAAATTCAATGCTGTACCTTTTTTGTCACACTATACAATCTCATTTGCCCTGTAATTTAATTGTTCAGTATTTTAACCTCGTATTAAAAATTCTAAATTCTAAATTAGAAACATAATAAAAACGGGAGTAAATTCTAGGTTCTAAAAAGTTGCAGTATGATTTTACTACATCATATTTTTTTAAAGCAATGATAAATAATTTTTTAGATTACCATCCAAAATTTGAGTTGATCAGTACTACAATAAATAAATAAATAGAATAAATTATTGCCTTCGAAAAAACAATTCTGAGCAAGCTGAAAAATAACTTTAAAACAAAAACGTCTTTGAAAATGCGATACGTATTTTTTGCTATGTTTAGAATTCAAAAATATTCATTCAAATATTAGTAGATTCGACGTATGTCGCACAACCAATATACAAAATTATTTTCGAAAAACACTTGGTTTCGGTAAAATCTGTAAGCTCCGAATGGAAGGGGTTCTCCTAAAGGATCTAATCTTTCTAAATATTCTATCGTACTGTTGGTAATGTTGCCTATTTCACTCCTTGAAATCCGCGATTTTTCTATTTTTTAAAGATTTACCTCTAAACGCTTTGAATTTGCGATAAAAATTAATTTATTATCGCTAATCAGATGAAAATTTCAGCCCTTAAAATAAAACATCCAAGATAATTTCCTAATATGTACCAATGTTCTATAATTCTATTCAAGTTCTATAGTTTTTACTGATTAATGTGAAAACATTTAATAAAAACAAAAAAAAACTTTTTTTGTTACACAGTTTTCGTATCGTTTTTCATTGCTTACATAAAATAACCTAGGTTTAAATTTGATAGTTTAACGTACAACATTATTTTCTACGTAGTTTCTACTAAAGTTTTTTCATTGTTCTTTATAGTTGTTTCCCTTATTTTTAACAACTTTAGTTTGAATCAAAAAAAAAATTTTATTGAGGTGCCTTACAATAGGTACAATAGTAGGTATCGGTTAGCCTAGGGTAGATTCTGAGCGAAGGAAGAAATCTATTATTATACAAAGTTTTGTGTGTGCGTTTTTAGGTCTGGTTTTAGAGAATTGCTCCAATCTTAAAGTGTAGACCCTTTTTTTGGTAGCCCAATTTATATCTATCCTTAGTCTATTTGTCCCATCAGTATTTAAAATTTTCATTATTTAAAAAGTTATACCCAAAAGCAAAGAAAAAAAAAAACGATAAAAAATACGACAAACGTGATTCTAACAAAATCGATTTTGTTATTTGGTCATAACTACAGAAAGAATGATTGTACCGAGTCTTGAAACTTTCACACAATGTATGTGTAAGATTAACGTCTGATAAAAAAATAGTTTTAAAATGTTTTTGAGATGAAAACTAAAAAAAATGTTTTGGAAATTTAATACAAAGTTGGCTACGTGTAGTGCCGTTTATGACTTAAAAATTTTAAAAATCGTAAGTCCCATTTTTTCTCAGTTCTTTAAAGTCGGAAAGTCGGTCGTGTCTATGATTTATGTTGAAAAAACATTTGTAACTGACACAATTTTACGATTTCAAATTTGAAAATCTCGTTTCTTTTGCAAAACAAAATTTCTTATATCTGCAACCCGCCCAAAGCGTAGTCGCTACTCCGTCATACTACCTACGCAACCTAGAGTGATCCTGGTTTTTTTTTTTTTATCACATACTTTTCGAGTAGTGTCTACACTATAATAATTGTGATAGTGTGTGTCGGTTTTTAACTCTAATGTTTATCCAAGTCTATGGACACTGTTAGGTATACAACATAAATCATCATTTTCAAAATTCGTTAAAGACACTTATGTTTTTATTGTTTTGCGTATTTAAACACATCGAAACCAAAATTTTTTTTTTGTGGCGGTTTTCGTGATCGATGTATGCCACCATTATGAAGTAATTGTGTATTTATTTATAGAACGGTTTTGAGAGTATCTTATAATCGATAATGTGTATTCATCGTACGTACGTACGTATTGTACTATGTGTATTCATAAATCGTAAATAATTATAAGTACCTATAACGTTACCTACTAAGGTACGAATTAAAAAAATATGAACTAAACAAATCCGTTGCTATTATCATTCAATTTAAAAATGTTTGAATTTAAAATTTTAGGGTATAATGATGTCTTGGCGAAACGGGAAAATTTTACTTTGGGCAGTAAAACGTGTTTTAAAATAGTTTGATAAAGTAGGTACGTAAAATGGCAATGTTTTTTTTTTTTTTTTGGTTTTTGTTTCACGGTAACACCTGTAGTTTTTATTTTTTATTTCAAAGAAACGTGTTAATTTGGTCACTTATATTTTCGAATAGATCAAATAATTCATGATTCGTATTCCACGTACACATGCTTAGTGTTGAACTCTTGGGAATCAGACATCGGAACATAGCTTAAATTAATTTGTGGCCTGCGAGACTAAAGTTTTATTATAATATTCTAGGTATTACAATCGTTGTGTAATTTATATCTCATACGTGTAAGTACCTACGAGTACTGTGATCTATATGTCTAGTATAAGTAATGATGTGTAACACTGTTCTTTGACATTGATATTATTATAGTTTACGCTTTTACATAAAACACGATCCAACGACTTCTAGTGTAACACAAAATAGATGCGTATAATAATACTTACGTGTAAAATATTCGCTTTAACTAGTTCACGCGGAAACGTAAGTTATAACCAACACAATTGTTTAGCGAAGTTTTGTATTGTAACGTTAAATATTTAAACTATCAGTCGGGAATGTCGACCGAGTTATAAGGAGAATTTAACAGTCGTATTTACAATTTAATACATAATAGTTGTTGAAAAAAAAATGTTGGTTCTATTATAGACTCAAACATACAAATAAAAAGTGTTGGCCAATGAGAAAAAGGGGACAAACGATAAACAAACATGATCGATCGTGAATACCTTACCTACGTGTATGAATTTATCATCGTTACATACAAACTTCCGTTCATTTGTTTGTTTTGTTTGAATACCTTTACGTTTTATTGACTGCTGTGATAGAAAATTTATGTTAAATAAGTGTTTACTAAACAAAGTAAACACGACGTTATAAGAAAATTTTTTTTGTAATCACGATGGTTTGTTTTAGCCAATTAGTGGTACGCAATTATTTTTTGCAATAGTAAATACGCATCTGTATAAAAAATTGTAAGTATTCTACCACTTGACGTAACCGAATATTATTTTAATGATTTTTCATTAGACCCTCTGTACTTTTTTTTTTTTACGAACTACTTTTTTCGATTTTGTTCAGTGGCAGTTTAAACTTTTACAAACGTCGGCGGCGTCTTGTTTTTTTTTTTTTGACGATACATATTTTGAACAGTAGGTAATAAAAAGTTTTTATTATAAAACATTTTGTCTGTACGCATTAGCAGTATAATATTTTTATCGTGGTCATGGTGATTTGTACTATTATTTTGGACATTAGGCGCTTACAGGCTGAAACAATACTATTGAACTAGTTTTCAAAACTTATCGATTGTTGTTTTGACGTGTGCTTTATAAATTAGTTAGAATTTGAACGACGGTTTTCGACAATACTCGAGGATTCGATTTGGCATTGCTGTTAAAAAGTTTATGAACTTGTTCACCATCAGACGTTGTTGCAAGTACCGCGAAATTTATTTCACAACCTATTAAAATATAATCTCACAAATTTTGTACCAATAACAAATGTCAACAATAATAATATTTTTGTTTTCTTACAACGGAGAACAACAATAATTGTTATCGTCGTACTATAGTATATTTTGAACGTTATCGAAAAAATTTATTACACGTCGAAAAAAAAAAAAAACATACCGTCAGTTATTACGATGAAAAAAAAAAAAACACGTTGTACAAATGTTTTAAAAAATTTTCGAAAATTACAGATGTCAAATTACCGATAGTTATTGAAAACGAAGAATTCGAGTTAAAATACGAGAACGTTTCGCAACGGGCCGTGATATCTGTATATATTTACTCGTTCGAACAGAAAATATAGCGCACGTGTAGAACCACGTGACACGTTTTCTACTTATAGTAGTAGCCGGTAACAGAGAAGATGATCACAAAAATTGCCAATTTCTTTTTTTAGAAACAACAACGGCTATTCAAAGTGCAGTCTGTTTTTTTTCTACGGACACTCGGTGAAATGATTTATTTTGTTTTATTCTAATTTTAAAGTTAATGGACTATATAGGTGCGCCTTTTGACCAAACCGAGTTTGATAGTGAAAGTCAAAGGTTATTGAATCTGTTTGTGCCTCTCTAGCGGTATGATGTAATTGAGCATTAATAGTAGCAGCTTAGTAGTAGTAGTCTTTCGTTTGACGTGTGTTCGCTTAAAATAACATTTAAAAAAAAAAAAAATTCTCCGTTTTTTCAGACTTATTGGAAACTGTACTCGGCGGGGAAAAAAAAATACAAATAAAATTGTCGGTAGTGTGTGACGTCGTCTCTCTGTGATTCGCTGTGGTGGTGCGAACGCGGATAAATTTTTCGATTATTTTTCGAGCACAACGGCAACAACGTTTTTTTCTTCGTGGAGAACACAGAATGTGCCCCCTACCGCGGTTAGTGTCATCGTAAGCGCGTAGAGAGATAACGACGTAGGAAACAACGTTATAACTTTATTTTTTTTTTTTATACACACACGTATAAAATGTTTATCAAACTAATTCCATCGGCAACTATGCAAATACACTAATCACACAATACTCGTTGAACTCGATTTTACCTCGTTTTCGACGTTATTCACATTATTAGATCGTGGCCCGCCGACACGACGTAGGCGTTGTTGTTTGCTCTATCGTCGTAGAGCAGCATCGGCGTGTGTGCTTTAGTAAAAAATAAAAACGTACGCTGGGTACGACGAACTGCTGCAGCGTTGTTGCATATACCTATATCTCACGCAACACAGTGGTTTGTCGATCCTATCGTAAATAAAATACGCTGATGCGCCATGGAGAAGGATCTCATACCACTGTAAGCACCATTTCTGTACAGATTATTATTATAGATTAATTATATGTACCCGCTGTCGACAGTGTTGAACGTGCGTAAATTTAAGTGCGCCACAATATCGCATATACGAGATATATTTTACGAATCCCGTAATGAAATTCGTTTTTTTTTTTCTTTTACATCACGTCCAGGTTGAATCAGAATACTACGTACGGTAGCGTTAATGCGGAAGATTTCATGAGCAGCACACCGACGATGACGGGGCCCTTCGTACGGCAACCGTCAACTGGTTCCGGTAAACAACTGGTGTACTGCATACACGGCAAACCGTCCGGCTGTTGCGCCACCCTGGTGTCGGTGGACGACAGCAATTCCAACCACGAGAAACCCGACTCGACCGACGGAAAATCGTCGATAACGATTTGTGAGTGTATCGTCCTGCGCGTTCGTTTTTCAGTAATTGCCGTATGATTAACGCGATACATACCGTGCACGTACTCCAATAACGATATGATGCTTATGATTTTCGAAACGATTCGATCGCGATCAAATTTTGCCAAAAATCCCAATTATGGTGCGAGCATTACTTATTTTTGAAGTAAAACGAAGAATGCGTACTTATAGTAAAATTATCGCTTTTGTGATGATGGTTTTTTTTTCATCTAGGTTCTTGTAATCCCCACAACGATACAGGCAAAACTTTTTCGAATAACTTGAAATTTTCTCTCGTTATTAGAAAGAGGGCAAATCGAATCTTTTTGTAAACATTTTCTAACCGATTTTCAGTTTACTGTTTGATGTATGGAAATTTATACTTTTCGAGTTTGTTGATCAATTTTTTTTACACTCAACGGGCAATAATCGATTTGACAATGTTTTTTTTCTGAAAATACTTAATACAGAGTAATAGTAGGTAGTAGAAATGTTTCGGTCTCTTCATACACCTATAGGCTATGGTACATCATATGATGATAGGTAGGTTATCGGTCTCTTTGGTTAAAGCCTTTTATGTGGGGGCAGTTTTGAACCAAAAACAAAATAGTCAAAATTTCCAAAACTGCACTGAGAACGACATTAAATTTTCACAAGTCGTTAATAAACGCGTACGTGCGTGTAAAATAGGAATCAAATGTGGTGCAGTTTTCGAACGAAATCTTTGTAATTTTTAAATTTGTAAACTTACACGATTTTGGCGCATAAAACCTTTTGTTATTTTGCGCTTTTGTCATTTTGTGTTTTTAGCCATTGGGCGCTTCTTCAAAAATTGTTCAAACATAATTGAAATTTTCATACATAACTGGGGAACGAATTAATTTTTAAAAAAAAGCCATAACGATTTCGAAACAGAAACCAACTTTACACTTTCTATTACTATTGTAATCGAACAATTACTATAGATTTATTTTTCAATTTTACTTTTCCCTCCCATTTACACCCCCCTTAGGAGCTCAATTTTTAAAGACTTTCCATTGATACAATCACACCCATTTTCGCTTCTTTTGAACCCTGCAGTACGGGTTTAATTTTGGAAAATGCGGTGATACGGAACATGTATGCCGAGTTACGAAAAATCCGACCAAAAAACCGTTTTCATTTGTACGTCCATCACTTTTACCCCCAGCCCCTTAATTTTTAAAAATCTCTAGATCCCTATGATGTATAGTTTCGACATCACAAATCGATATTACTGACCAAATTCGATAAGGTTGCATCCGGTCGGTGAGTCAGTCAGGACACGTCTATTAAACGCGGTTTTTTATTTAAATTGATAACTGTTTATTTTATCGGATTAAACGTATGCCCACTCTGTGATGTCCTATAAATTTTTAATAAAACGCTTGTCCGTCGGAGAAGTTTTTTTGAAGCCAACACGCAACAACGATTTCTATTTCCAAATGATATTATACGCATTTATGGCTGTCACCAACACTAACACCGCAGCGATACCTGCAGTTGACTCGAGCACGTAATTTAGAACACTTTAATTATCTAATTGTTTATTAACTTTGAGAATTTAAAAAATTAGGCCCACGATACAACTACTCTATAATTTAAAAAAAAAAACCGCATGACGATTGGTTGAGTAGTTTCTGAGATTAACCCGGACATAAAATTGGCTCTCTGTTTCATATACGTATAATATATAAGTACAATATGGATTATTTAGACATTTTTACGACATTACCAGCATTCATACTAGATTGCTCCGAATAATAATAATCTTTCACTTGAAATGATTTATCACCACTTCAAGATTTGAAATGTTTCTAGACCGAACCAATTGCCCAAACCAGTTAACAAATGTTAACATGATTTTAAACGTCATTATGTGAAATGTGTATTAAACTTGAATGAAATTTGGTACGTAAGTATAGTTGTGTCGCCCAACTTATAACACAGGCCTATTCCCGACCCCTCAGTACGTGTTGTAAACGATAATTTTTAATAATTTTTTTTTTTTTTTTTTTGCGCATAGAATTGTTCTAAATACCATCCCGACCGTTATTTTTTGTCTTTTTTTTCAATTTTTGGCTCGGGGAGGGTTCGCCTCTTCCGTTTTCCCATGTACCTACCACACTTCTGAGTACACTATTCAAGTATTTTATCGAATTTGAAAATATACGTCCTTTAGGTATACTCAAATAGTAGTTTGTATGATGTTTATGATAAATATTCTGTACGTCGTCATACCTAAATTAAAGTATTTATTTACACGATCGCACTTGTACTAAAACGTTTAAACATTAAACAACGACGAAATAATTTTTTGTTTAAAACGGAATAACTTGAGTCGTTATTGTGTGAGAGTCGGATCAACCTTAAAATATTTTTGAACTGTATGCTTTAAATCTATGGCCGTGCGTTAACATTTAACCAATGTCGCTGAAAAAATGCACAAACAAGAACGCATTCAATTTGAGTATGGGAAATAAGTAAAACTTACTGTGTAAAACACGACTTTTATTTTGACTTGTATGCACCTATTGTATTATGCTATTTCAACGTGTAATAAGAATGTATTTTTGAACACTTTGTCCGAAACAATAACGATCGCAAACGATTAACGTCGCGACATTGGCTATACACTTTCCAACTTGCTCGCGGATTCTGATTGACTTTTAATTTTCAGTCAACGAACACTGCCATCCGAATCGAGAGAACACATCGGACCATCAGAAGGCCAGACGGAAACTCATATTCGCCAGCGCTTTGTGCCTCTTTTTTATGGTCGGTGAAGCAATCGGTACGTTTCTAAGGAATATTATATTTTGACGGGATATACCATTCGAAACCCCGAGGCATCCGAATTGTTTATCTGGGTTTTGAGCGTTTGAACGCCACAATTGATACGCAACGAAAACTGATATTCCATACAACCGTCATTACTCGGGCGTTTAGTGGTGTAACGTTGTTTGTTACGTATCGTGGCGCCCTACCACGGTCAGTATTTTGAATGGTGTGTATAGTAATCGTGATATTATGTACAAGAAAGAAAGAAAGTATAGATTTTACGTTATTTTTATTTGCAGCTAATTTGGCACCGAAATTGATTTAATAAATTCGTCTCCTCCTACATATTTTGTTCGGGTCGTCTCAGGGGTTTCGGGCGTTGGAGTTCTCACGGGGCAGGGGGTGTTTTTCTCAAGCTTGTTACGGTTTCGGGTGCAAAGACCCGTTCTAACGGACCCGAGCTGTCTGATACCACACGGTGTTGTTGTTCTCTGCACAAAACAGGTGGCTATTTGTCGAGCAGTTTGGCGATCGCCACGGACGCGTCTCATCTGCTCACGGACTTTGCGAGCTTCATGATATCGCTGTGCGCGTTGTGGGTGGCTTCGAGACCGGCCACCCGTTCCATGCCGTTCGGATGGTACCGGGCCGAAGTGCTGGGCGCGCTGACGTCCGTGCTCCTCATCTGGGTGGTCACCGGCGTCCTGCTGTACCTGGCCGTCGATCGCATCACCAACATGTCGTACAGGATCGACGCTGACATCATGCTCGTCACGTCCGCCGTCGGGCTCTGTGTCAATATAATGTGAGTATACACGAACGAACGATTGACGCCGTAACGGCGGGTTTGCTGGCGTGTGCAGAAGACGTAGTAGATATACCGGCCGGGGTTTTTTTCAAAAAAAATTTTAATTTAATTTTTTCGCCCCTTCGATGGCCGGTCGCGACGATATACGACGACTACGGCAACGATATAGTGCGCTCGAATCGGAGAAATCTTACAACGGTATACAGAGAGGGAGTAGAGTAAAAATTAAGGAGGACCGTCGTTCTATTTCCCTGCACAATAGGGACGGTTATTAGCGCAGGGCCGCTCAAAAATGTTTTGAAATTAGTAGTGGAGATTCGGGTTAATAACACGTTATCTACTCTACAACGACGCGCAGGTGCAGATAATAATGTCGAAAATCCGTCTATGGATTACAACATTGATCTGATGCTGTTTGATGAATCGTTCGTCTCTGAACTGTGGCTCGTTCGCGCGGTGTACCTAACTACCTGCACGTCTTGACGTGTAAATCGTTTTTCAATCAATTAGTCGTCCGCGTCAGTTCTTCTTAGACCTGTCGGGCGATAGTTACGGGGGATTGTGTCAAATACGAATAGTGTAAGGTTTAGTTAAAAAAACGATACACGCGTATTAAATAAAAAAAAAATGGCAGTTCGGAACAAGACTCGGTGTAAAATATCGAGTTATGTACTGTGTAAATGACGTTTTGTATATGATCTGCACGGTGTGTTGTGTCGAATAATTAATTAAATATAGAAAAAGCGCGAGTGTCGAGTGCTATACGTACAGTTTTTATAAATCTTTTAACGTTTCGTTCAGTTCTAAAACAAACGAAAATTCGATTTAATCGCTTTGGAAAACCTGCAGTGTATCGCGACACTGCGCAAAGAAAGATTCGGCGAACGTTTCTGTGGTCCATACGGCGTTTTTTTTTTCATCTGTATGATTTTCCTGCAGTTTTCGTAAACGTCATAAAAATTATTATCGTTTTTCGACGAGTATTTTACACTCGTATAATAATAATAATAATACACACCTGTCAACAAGTACCTTCCGCGGTGTGATCCGTATAGAGACGCGGACGCGCTATGTAGGGACATCGTCCAATTTTTTGAGGGAGGAAAAAAAACTCTTACGACAACGGATTCTTTTTAGAAAATTTTTTACTGTTTTTTAACGTACGGTTTAATTATCGTAAACAGTAATAACTGTGTTATGTTTTGTCGTTGCAGTATGGGCTTGACGCTGCATCAGCACTCTCACTCGCACAGCGGTTTGGGGTCGCACAACCACGAAGCCTCGGGCCCGAGCCGGGCCAACATAAACGTTAGGGCCGCTTACATACACGTCCTCGGAGACATCATCCAGAGTCTCGGCGTGCTGATCGCCGCTGTTATCGTGTACTACAGGGTGAGTGACTAAACAACAAACGAGAGTGTCTGATTGACGATAAAATACCCCTATTATAGTTGTAGTTATATATAGTTATCACAACGCCCTCCTGCACACTTGTCGCTTAGCAGTTTTGTTTGAATGCGCGCGATTCGTGTGGTATTTTGAATTCTGCAGCGCGGCGTTGTTTTTCCCGCAAGCAACGTCGAGCGACGATGGTACAATAGAAACGTGCCGGTTTTTTTAAGCCTCCGATGAAAAGGTCTCCGAACTCAGATACTATCGCAGAAGCGTCTCGAATTTGAAAGTTGAAAAAATCGCAGTCGTGAAACGAAGGAGAAACATAACCACGTATGGGTGGTACGGCCAACGTGTTTTTACACATCGATTTAGTTTATTGGCCGTAAAAACAATGTTAGGATAAGATTAGAAATAATATCAAGATACACGTATGATAAAAGTTTCGTTGATGATTTCGGAATTTTTTTATAACCGGGCATGGAATTTTGAAATTCTCGACAAATTTACTGGAACGCGCTGGACAACCGAGCTCGCTCAGAATCGTTTTTTCGAAGGCAATTGTCTATCATTGCTTTCAGATTAACGCGTTCAAAGCACAGCTTCTGAACCGCCCAAAGCGTAGACGTCTACCCTGGAGTGATGATCCAGGCGTTTTTTATTAATCGTCTCGGCTTGATTCTCGCTGGGACACTGGGTGGTTTTTATCGTCGTTTTGACAAAAATAAAACATAAATCAACTTCATAGGTAATACCCAATAATATTATTTTTATATTAAACACAAACACAGACAAATTAAAGAGCATGCGAAAAATAAGTTTTCTTAATTTAAAAAGATTCTAAAAAAAAAATTATGTACGTTTCACGTTTTATTTTTTTTCACGACATTATTCAGTGAGAGCTATATTGGTAATTCAGAATGACGTAATTGGCGGCCCTATCTTATACGTGTTGTTCGTTTCACTCGGTAATTTACCTAGTATATTTTTGAATATTTTTTTTTTTTTAACCTAGTATAGACGTGCACCGACAACGTTAGTGGAATCCAGGATTGTTCTAAAGCGTTTCTTTTTATTAATTAAAAGTAATTATTTGCGTCGTGTACGGAAATCTCTTTATTAGTGTATTTTTAATGTTTGAAAAACGCTATAAACGCTGTATTGAAATTCTGATACATCTATCGTTTTAGGCACAAACAATATTATATGACGTAAATAACATATTAAAAATTAAAAATGTATAGGTTGATTAATCAATGACGTCACGCGGCTATTCTAAAATATATCCTACTAATATCTCCTTTGATAATTTTTTTTTTGATAGGATTCCGGTATATTGATGGATGCGGGTGTACCCAATATTCACATAACAAAAAAAAAAAAAACTTAAACCATAAACCTATGTGAAAAGATATTATTGACTTTATAAATCATTTCCTTCGAAAAAACGTTTCTGAGCGAACCCAGTTATCTAGTCTAGGTACGTACTGGTAAAACCATTATTTAACAAATAATGCGCTTAGAAAATTGTTAAAAATACCTAGCAAAAACTTTTATCAATCTTTTATAACGTATTAAATTAATTCGGTACATAAAAGTTTAAAAACGATAAAAAAACGCTTCAAATAAAATACTTTAAAAAAATTTTAAAACCGAAATCCCAACTTTTATCCGGTATTCGACGTAACGATTGGAGCAATCTTTCTACCCGTGAGCGTCATTACAAACCCGAAAATTTCAATATTTCCCCGTAAAATTCTCGGATTTTTATCGTTTTTTGGGGTAAAACTCAAAAAGGAAGGAAAATTTCAAAAAAAACTTCAACCAAAGTAGTACCACCGGAGTTCGTGGACCTTTCATTTGAGTTACTGGCTTTAAAAATCGGAGCGTTCCTTTCACCCGAAAAGTTATTGAAAGAAAAAAATAAATAAATAAACACCATTGTGAAAACAATACGCTGACGCTCAGAATCTAAAATTTTAAATTAATGACGTATACAACGAATCGGTTGAAAATTATGATTTAAGTCGTGGTATAAATAACCTAACCCAAGTGTCGAGTATAACGTCATTGAACTGGATGACTTTGATCGGTTTTGATATTAACGGTTAGTAGGTCACTTGTTTTTTTTTTTTTACTTTGGCCTGTCGAGAATAGTAAATCAGCACGAGAAGACGTGCGTTTTTAATTATTTTAAACAATACGCATATAGGTACGCGTGGTATTTATTAGCGCTAATTTTCAAGTAAAATCATAACAAACGTATTCGAATTACATAAAATCTATATCGTCATAATAGTTTTTCAGTGTTGCGGCGTGTTTTTGTTTACCTATTATGTTACAGAGTGTGAAGTAAGCACATTTATTTACACAGTGTGCCTACCGAATACTTATGTTTTTGTATCTTTATAATAATTATATAATTATACGTATAGGTGTTTCGACGTGTTTCAAAACCTTTTATGAAGTATACTCTATAATAAATTTAATAAACCCGAAATCACAAAAATGATACACTTTTTATTGCGTATACGTATTTCAACAACTATGTTGTCATCTTCAGCGCGAATCAACGACTTTGTTTCACCATCGCTGATTGTTTTCCTATTTAAATTGTTGATTGTGAACAAAAAATAAAAATAAACAAAACGTTCGTTCTAATGTTAATTATAATTATTATTGTTTTTTTTTTTTTTTTTACAGCCCGATTGGAAAATCGTTGATCCAATATGCACATTTGTGTTCTCCATTCTAGTGTTGATCACTACGTTCAACATCATACGGGACACGATGATAGTGTTGATGGAAGGAATGCCAAAAGGAGTGAATTTTGAAGACGTGTTGAACGCATTTATGAGCATCAACGGCGTAGTTAGAGTTCACAATCTTAGGGTTTGGGCTCTTAGTCCGGACAAAATTGCTTTAGCCGCCCACTTAGCTGTCAGTAAGTGATATCCTGTTTATTATCTTGGTACACACTCGGCAGGCATGGTTGTCGCACAAAAGTCAGGAGTGATGTCTTAGATAATGTCTTTAAAATAAATGTTGTAAAATGTTTTTGGACCGTAATCTATAGTCTAGAGTCTAGACTCTAGACAATTAATGTTTTGAAATTTGTTTTTGTAATATGACACAGCGTATGAAAATGTTTTCAAATACTACCTTTATTGCGTTTAAATGTTTTAAAGAGCAATCATTTCTGAGCTTATTTGTTTTTCTTTTCATAACATATTTTGTACTGATCATTATTTTATTGTTACTATACAGGGAATAGAAAAAATTTTTATATAAACTAACTCAGTAAAATTAATAAGACAACATTGTGTACTGAACTAATTCTCGACACGCTTTACTTAAATTGTCTGTGTGGTACAATTTACAGAGCCTGGCGTAAATATGACCACCGTACTCAAGGAGGCCTCGCGGAAGATGAAAGAAAAATACAATTTCTTTGATTGCACCCTACAAATTGAAGAGTTCGATACTCAAATGGAAAATTGCAAACAGTGTCAGCCCCCTAAAAGCTGATTGAAACAATCCATTCATCGGCGTTCCCACCGGCTCAATAGTAGCGATCTCTGTTTAGTGCATTAACACACGTGTAAATACATTTTTTGTCAGAAATCAATTCTTCTTTGTGGGGACACTAAATGCGTGTAGGTAGTCAAAGAGAAAGCGCATTATCTATACTTATAAAATAATTGAAAAAAAGTGATATATTTTTATTTTATTACTTATACATGTTTCATGTATGTTCATGTGTACTTAAAACGTTATGATTATGTACGAATTAACTAGTTTAGTTCATACGTATACATTTAGTTGTTGTATTTGTTTGTATTCATCTATAAAATATATATGTACATACATTATAACGCATCGATTATTTAGACTAAACATGTTTTATGTCTATCTAAAAAATGAACATTTAATTTTTATGTTAAATTATATAATTGTGTTTTTGTTGTAAATATCACATTCAATTGTGAATTTGTTCAAATCGTTTTTATATACATCGTGTTGAACACAATATTTTTTCAAAAGAAGTAATTATGTTTAAAAATATATTAACCCATATACAAACACACTTGTATGCAAATATAAATATACTATGGTATGGTGTGTTCAGATTTGCTCCTACAATAATGATATTATCGAATTAAGTATACTTGGAAACTTTCATGATCTTGTGTCAGTTTTATAATTTATCATATTAGATTAAATATTTGTGTAAATAACTTCATAATAGCTGATATGTTTTATTTATTTATCTATACCTACGTACAATATAAAAATGTAAACTAATATTGTATTTTTTTTTTTTTTTTGTTCAATAATGAGAACCCGTTAGAGATGGAATAAATAGGTACCAAAATGCATTTCAAACACAAAATACAAAATTGGTTTTAAATAGTAAAAAATATATAAACCGTATGAATCAAATTTTATTTTTTTAAAGTATTCGATTTGAAATTTATAAATTATACGTAAATTATTTTGAAGTTGGAAAAGTGATTTTAGTGATCTAGTCGTCCCGCACCTAGCTAAACCCGCTGTGTGTCCATACAAATTCAGATTTTATTTCTGAAAAAAGTTTTTACTCTTTAATGTGTTTTTTAGGGATCAATCGAACAATTCTCTATTTGAATTAATTCATAGAACAGTAATTAATGAATATTAAAAATTATTTAAAAAAAATGTTTTTTTGTTTTTTTGTTTTACATTTGTTACTTTTTAAATTTTCAAACATTACGAAGAATTTATCCCAAATATTCTGCCGTGGTAAATATTTTTTTCAGATTTGTAATCCAACAAAACAAAGTCTCGCAATTTTATGCAGCTTTGGAGTTTTTAAACGATAATCAAATTGCCGTGATTTCGTGGTATACCAACGAATTATGACATCACATATATTTTATAGTTTAATCCCTAAAAATCACATCAAAGAATTCAAAAACATTTTTAGAACCAAAATCAATTTTTTATTGACGCACAGCAGTTACCTATTAGGTCACCCATTATAGTCGTTTTAGCTAGGTGTAGAATCCTCTTAATTTGTATGTGTCGAGGGATTGCTGTACCTAACCAAGTTGGTTAAAAGTTGGTTCTATTCTGTATTTTAAATACAATCTATTTAAAATGTGCAGGTTGGGTTAATGGGCAGTTATAATTCTTATTTACATTTAACTAAAAACAAAAATTGTTTTCTATAAACAAAATTGTTTCAAACGATAATTAATGCATAATTTTGTTAATTTAATTTAAAGACACTATTTTACGAAATAATTTACTGCAACTGCTAATAAGTTTTTATTTTTATTAAAAACTTTATTATATTTTGTTTATTGTTTTTAATTAATTAATTAAATTTTAATTTTTTTTAATTTTTGTCAGCCACTGTTTTTGTAAAAAAATTTTCTTCATTAGATTAACATGAAATTTCATAAATATTCATCAAGATCTGAGAAACTTCCCGTAACTATTAGTAATCAGAAAACAAATTGACGGTAAAACATAAGATGCGGTAATGTATGTTCAACACTAATGGTCACTCAATATTATTGTAAAAAAATGATTGCGGGTTTGTTAGTATTTGTTAATTTTGGCAAATTTATACCATTGGTGTGTGTTATCATGTAATGATATTTGAACTATGTATTCCATTAATTATTAAGACATAATAATATTTATGAAAAAAATGCTTATTGTAAACCGTAGGTATTGTTGTCATAAACAATTGTTGTTTAAACATTTTTACATACATCAATGGTTTTTTGAGTTTTATAGGTTTACAAGTAAAAACAACAAAAATGTTGATACAAAGTCAGGTACTCATAATGGACCAAACCCTATTTTACAATAGGTACCTACTTACACGAATTATATTAAGTCTCAAGTGACGATTGGTAAGCTATAATAGCATCAGATACACACAAAATTTATAAAATATCGCCCTGAGGCATAATTTTTATGAATAAAATGTCTTGATTTGACAAAAAGTACCTATCGACAATTACGAAACGAACGGTAGGCTATAAACAAAAAGTTCAATTTTAAGGACGATACCTACTTAGCCAGATTTACAAAAAAAAAAAAATAAATAAATAAATACACAACCCAGAAAATTCAAAATTGTGTTTGGAACTACGCAGAACATTAAGAGAGGTGAAAAAAAGAGATTGACGGTGAGCAACTATAATAAAGGGCAACTTTTAATTTGCTTTCCTCTAATATAACGACGTAGAGATCTGGTAGTCAAGAATAATATCGATAATAGATATTACATAAAGGAGCCACTCAAATACTGCAAAGTCATATGGGGTTTTTTATGGTTCAGTGAAATGATTTTTTTAAGTCAGTATAGTATTACGTAACTAAAATAAAATAAATATAATTTCAAATAGAATAACCGATGGATAATTATTGCCTTGCAGTTTATCTTTGAAATTACCCTGCGATCAATATGAAATCTAAGTTTAAAACAATATTATGGGTAAACTATAGTAATTTTTTGATTAAAAAAAAACAAGTAAATGTTTTTCCAACAACTCTGTTTTCATAGAGCGAAGTTGATGTGAACATGTGATGGCAAGTAGCACAACAGTCTTGGGTAGGTACGCATTTTAATTGTTCACGATTTCATGAATAAATTTCTTTATGTTATACCCGCCACACTGTGCAGTTCTGCAGATTACATAAATTCTACTAGAACGGCGTGCCACTCACGATCGTTCTAAATAAAGCGTGTATTGAATGAAAAAAAAAAATGACTTATCATCTAAAAGTAGATACACTTTAAGACGTTAGATCTGATAAAATAGAAAAATCTGCAGTTGAATACCTTCACAAACTTTTATATAGTATATTTATCCGAACACGAACATTGAAGTTTCGAAAACGTTTACGAAATAGTTAAAGTAGTAAAAAAAAAAAAAAGTTTTTTTCAAAAAATAAAATCTTAAAAACCATGAGGAATAGACACGGTTGTAAACAAAAGATAGTTTGAATAATATTAATATACTTGATGTCCTTATATATCAGTCAATTCATGAACACTACTCGTATTACAGTTATCGTTTATACTTTACGTCGATCGGTGATATTTTTAAAAACTAACAAAACGAAATCAACTAATCTTAATAGAGCGGGTAGACTACTATTTGAAAATGACGCGATTGCGAAATAAAAAAAAGTAGTTGGTAGGTACATAAACATTTATTGAGTTAATAATTGCACTGGTACACATACTATGTATACATTTTAAAATATTATTACACGTATTGCATCAAAAGTGTGGCAATCAAAAGCAAAAACAAACCTACCAGAGAAGGTAGTTTCAAGTTTAAATTTTAATAGCGTCTATTCCAAGCTAAGAAACACAATTATTTCGGAAAACCGCAACATTAGGTATTGCAGTATATGGATCACGATTCAAACTCGTATAATAATTCCCTGGTCTACATGCGGCGAAACTGTGATACGATTAACAGAAAATTATATTACGGGGTCAAGTTTATAAACAAAATTGGCCAATCCTAGATATAGTCATTTGCTATCGTTACGCGTCTAACTACAGATATTGTATAAACCTGCAATTTTTTATTATAATTTTTTTTTATTATTATTATCGTTGTCATAAAATATTGTAATATTTGTATATCCACAGCTATACTACTTCTGAACGGCGACGGTGGCGAACCAAATAATATCGTGTGTGTCGTGATTGTACAATATTATACGATCATTAACTTTCATAATAATGCTGGCTGCACTTACGATAAATCATAATCTAATAATTATTGTTCGGCCAAAGGTTTTTTACACAGTTTACTTTTACCAACGCGGTCGGGACAGGGAAAAACTGTGTAAAAAAAGTTTGAAAAAAGCACCCGGGATCACTTTAGGTCGTGTGGGTAGTTTTACGGAGTGGCGACTATATATACGCTTTAGGGTGGGTCACCGGTTTGAACCTTGTGGTTGGCGAGCTCAGTCGTCTATAGTATACGTACTGGCAAATTTTTTGAGAATTTCAAAGTTCCATACTTAGCTCAAATGTGTTCGAAATCACTTGAAACTCTCATCGAACATCAGATCTTACCTATTTATTTATATTTGAAAAACAAACGATTCAAACAGAAACAATTACTGTCGATCAGCCTATAATTACTATATTATAGTGTTGTAAATTTATGACCCGAAAATATTGTTCTTCCAAAGTCACGAGTGAGATCAAACCACATATACATATAATAATTAACTTTTTTTTGCAAATAATAGATAAAATAGAATAAATTGAAATAGGATACCTATTATGATTGCCCCGAAATATGCACCTTTGCGTTAGTTAAGTATGATATATAAAAAAATATATCACGACTGAATTAAAATAAGAATTTTTAATCACATAAGTGAATAAAACAATGATTTTCGACAAAGAACTGAGTCGATCGAGTCGATAAACAGGTAATTATAACCATATTATAAATTTTATCACAAATTTGCAGTATACCTATAAAAATATCATAATAATTCTATACGTCCATTATCTAGCAACAGTGGTTTGAGTAAGTATAATACAAAGCGTATACTAAAAAAATCACGGAAAAAAGAATTCGTCTAAAAATAAAAAAACTAAACAGACAAACAACCTGTATCGTAGTAATTAATACTACTATTATACTGCCAGAGTCGTGCAATTTCGCAAAAAACTTTGTTTGAACTCATTTTAGTTTTACTCAAAACTAGTTGGGCTGGTACTTATTTTATGTACATAGACAATCGTAGGCAAATAGAATGTAGACTTTGAATTTGGAGTTTTAAAATTGTTAGGAAAGAATGTTATTTCTGCGTGACAAACCCGTACGCTCTATTTTGAAAATGATTTTTTTTTATGTTTGGAATTTTTACCGACTACGACGACACTATACATATTATTATAAACGGATTTTCGTAAAAAAGGTATGTAATAATAATAATAATCACAATATGATTAGTGTACGTCAAATCACCATCACTTTTGGACGACCGAGCCCGAGATGATTTATGTGGCTTATGACAGTTTTTTTTTTTTTTTAGCGATTAAAGATTGCCATTATGATTCGTATGATCTGAATTTAACTCGATAAGAACGAAATACGTTTTTCTGCGTGTCTTTTCTGTTTAATGCCATTAGCAATATTATTTTACTAAATCGTACATAATAATAACGATACAATTGTACCGTTACTGTATACTATACAGCAAAGTACTTACGATAAAATTAATAACGTTGCTAGGTAACAAAATCTTTCGACATGTCTAATACGATTGGGCAAAATAGTATGTTAATACGATTATAACGGATGCGGGTGTAAGTATCAAATAATAACAGTGTACACCTACAGTGTTATACTAATGATAAATATTGTAATTGAAACTATTTCAGTCACACTGCGTTCATGTCACAAAAAAACGTTTGTTATGCAATTTTTAGTTTCTTTTGAGACACGAAACCTATACATTTATACGTTTTAGGTGGGCAGCCAAAATAAAACAAATTTCAGTCCACGAACAACGTATAACCGTGTTTTTTTTATAAAAACGATACGGATTTTTATGTTTACATAAATTATTATTGTACACAATCGAGGAACGATCCTACGATTTTACAGTTCACTCTGCTCTTCCAACATAATATGGTTGCACTACAAAGTAAAAAATCACTGATGACGATATTGGTTTGAAATAATCTAATCGCAGACAAAGCGATTATTTCGGGAGAACTGTATAAGTATATTAGAAAATTTGGAGGCTCTATCGTCACACCCATATCAATACCTACGCTATCATAACCATTCTGATGGTGTCGTATTTTTTAAGACACCTGTATTTATTTTATTACGTTTCAATATATCTACATATACGTCGCATTCTCTCATACAGCGGATATCCGGTACCTTACGTTGAATTGATATCATCGAATCAATTCTATTATATTCGAATAGGCATTTGTATTTTGAAGAGAAGACAATGCTTGACTCGGAGCCCGGTTGGGGAGGGCACAATAGGGAGGACGAAAATATTTTAGCGCAACCCTTATCATTTGTACCTTATGATTTTTTTTTTCTACTATTTTTTTTTTCTAATAGTCAAGTCACTGCGGTTAATCGAACCTAATAGGTTGCGTGTATGGTGGTATTTTATGTAATAATCAATTGAATTTTATCGAAATAATACCTAGTTTATTATGAAATCTAACTCTTAGGGCCCTTCCGGGTCCTACAATCGGCTAAAGTCGGTCGATGTGAAATTATAGTGTAACATTTTTGATTTCCTACAAACGTCTTCGGCCGCGGCGGCACAATCCCGACGAGTGCGCAGCTCTTATCGCGTGTAAAAATATAAATGTAAAATAAAAATAGAAGTATAAAAAAGTCAAGAACTGTTCGTGCTGGCACAACCTTCCGCGCGTTTGTACGGTCTGAACAGCACGCGTATAACGAGTAACGTTCTCACAGCGGCTGTCGCGAATCATAACTACATATTGTTATACACTGTGACGATACAAGTCCGACGTTTGTACTTACTTCCTCGTGCAGGGACAAATTTTCACACATAAATACATAACTCGCAACTCAACGAGCCAAATAATGACGGTTAAATCGTACGCGATCGACGACGCTATTGTGTGAACACGGCAGTGAGTCTGGTTGACGGCAACGTTGACGCAAAGTTAGAGAAGGTACACCCATAATAACATGGAGAAATCCCCAAAGTATTTGAACAAAAAAAATCGAGAATTCGTTATCATCGGCAAATGCCTTTTTTAGACGGGTTTTTGGCGGAAAATGTTTGAACAATTCGGATTTCGCCACGCCACTGCGGGTGCGATACGCATATTACACATTACGTTATCACGCAGCCACTTACGGTCGTCATCCGTACGCTCACCTCCTAACAGGTAATCCGTTGATTCTCGAAATAATTGCTTACGCCGCGCCAGAATTCGTTTGCGAACTATAATTATAAAAGAACACATCGAGATTGTTCTGATTAAAAAAAAAAAAATAGAATAATAACCGATTTTCCACTCGCTCAAAATGTCGACGTGAACCTATTCTCGATCGACGTGACACCCGCTCGTTACGTACGGAAACCGCGTTTCGGCGACTTGCGAAACGACGACGCGGGGCAGCGGTAATAACTTTTTAGAGCTACACACGTAACGACGGTGTAACGAGGACCGTTCTCACGCGGCAATGTTTTTTCTTATTTTTTTGACACGTTTGTATTTTTTATAAAATCCGCAATCGGACCCACAGGTTAGCGCACCAATTATTATTATTATACCGTCGGATACGCGTTGTGCCGTTAACTTTATCGCGCGTTGTGCCGTCGCCGCAAGAAAAAAAAGCCTGCGGCGCTCGACTCGCGGGAGGGAAGGACGAAGTATAATCACTTCTACATTTGAAAAAAAATAAGATCTATAGTGCTATACGGAGCGCAATGTTGGAAAAGAGACGAGTCAAAACTGAGGGTCTTTGAAAGAAAAATATTAAGGATACATGCACCAAGTCGTGACCTGCAAACAGGGGAATGGCGTAAAAAAACATAATGAGGAGTTATATCACCTATATGTATAACAGACCGGATACAGTTAAGGAGATAAAAAGAAGGAGATTGGAATGGGCAGGTCGTGTATTGAGGAAACCTGAAGCTTTGACGGTCTTACAAGAGAATCCAAGAGGGAAAAGACCACTCGGAAGACCGACCCCGAATGCGATGGGAGTGTCAAAAAAGATGTAACGGCTTTCTACCCGGAAGAAGATTGGCATATGCTAGCGCAAAATCGTGAAGGATGGAGGCAGTTATGTTTGGATGTGTGGTCTAAAAGGCCGTAAAAAAAAAAAAACCCTCTCTGTTCGGTATGGGTAGGTGGGTACCCTTAGAGTAACACGCAGCACATCGTTAAAAGATAATTTTTTTTTAAAAAATTGTTTTTCGTTTAATTCCCGTGGCCCTACTAATTTTTTTTTCCCCCCAAGTCGCACCGCAGGTTGACGGACCTCGTGCCAGGCGTTTCTCCCGCGCGGTCCTTTCCCGTACCGTCCGCCGGGGTAACACATAAATACGCTTGTCCGTCGACCGTCCGCTTCCAGTTTCGCTCGTCTCATCATCGACGGTTCACTGACACGACACGACTCTGTTACCGTCGAAATACGAACACAAAAATGGCATCGTACCACGTGGTAAGTGAACGACAAAATCGATGGTGTTTAATTTTTTTAAACTGGAAAAACTGCGAGCGCGGGCACGATTTGTGGATTCGCGGTAGAAAAATTGTACGAGCCTATTTTTTTTACTGTAGGTCGCGTTTTGACGGTTCACGACGATTATTTTTGAAAGCCTATCCATGGTGAAGTTCAAATTTTTCGCCGTAAAATTCTCGATTTTTTTCGTTTTTTTGCGGTCGCAGTAAGCGAAATTTCTAAAAAAAAGCTTCAACCCCGTAACCGGAGTACCTCCTATTATCGCAGTAGAGGTTTTAAAAATCGCAGCGTTCCTTCTACCCGAAAAGTTGTCGTCGGAAAAAAAAACATTATTGTAAAAACATTGCTGTGCTCAGAATCCAAAAATCGGATGTTACAACACAATTATTATTATTAATTCGATAAAACGGCGGACGTTTTTATAATCGCTCCAAACGATTTTCACGCGTCATTAGGATACGGGTAAATTTATTACGTACACACGCTATAGGAACAAATTGCTCGATAATTTCACGATAGTCGTTGGAGCGGATAAGTCTAAAACGTCGACGATTTGAAGGAAAAAAATTCGAGCCAAGTATAAAACTTGTATAAAACTTAAAACTAATTCATAACCTGTTGGTAGTAGGTACAAGCTGCTATTTGACTCTCTGACAGTTCACAAAAAATCGTATAATTCTTGGAAGCGATACATAGCTTACACAGTTTTATAACGTATCAAAGTACAACTTTCAAATCGGCATAATCCGCTCAAGGCGAAGTCATTACTTCAAAAAGCTTCCCACGCGGCGTTTTTTTCCTACAACTCTTACAAAATATCAGTTTAAATCAGTATTTAAATCTGGAGCTACACGGTGAAACTTTCGAATTCACAGTTTTTTACGCGTTTGACCGATACCTTCAATCATGAATTTTGGTACGTATGGCAACAATTTCAAACCCGTCATCGCAGCTTACAAACTGTTTAGTACAGGCTGTTTTTCACTCGACTTTTCGATACGACTGTTCGAATTTTTTTCTCGAAATTAACAGTGTCCACTCACCGACCTATACCCGCGCAGCTGTGTCTGTAAACGAGAACAACGACGTTTAATTTTTGAATTTCGCGTGTACATTTTTGGAATACTTTAAAAACGGCGTGTGCTTTTAAAACGTTCAAAGTGTTGATTTTTCATAACCGTATAACAATCAATTTGTTCTTATCCGAGTACCACCTATCAATATTTGTTACTAACAATTTAATCGGATCATCGCGAAACAACTCAATCGCAATGGGAATTAGTTCATTTTACTATAGGTATTATCATTTGTACTACTCGATATGGTACACGCATTTTGTGTCGCAGCTGCTGGCGGTCGTCACGCTGACCGCGGTGGGACCGTCGTCGTCCAGTCCCGTGTTGGCGTACGGTTACGCGGCCGCTCAGCTCCGGTCACCGCGGGCCCACTACAAACCCGCCGCGGCCGGCGGCCACCACTACGACTACCGCGCGCACGCGGACGAGGCGGACGCGCCGCCGCCCAAGTACAGTTTCGCGTACGACGTGTCCGACGCGGAAACGGGCGACTTCAAGAGCCAAACCGAGGAACGGGACGGCGACTTGGTCAGGGGACAGTACTCGCTGGTGGAACCGGACGGCACCAGACGCGTGGTGGACTACACGGCGGACGAGCGGAACGGCTTCACCGCGGTCGTGTCCAAGGAGGGTCGCCCGGCCGTCCACAGCAAGCCGGCTTACGGCGGTAGACCCGCCGCGGCCGTCCGCTACAAGCCGGCTTACTACGACGGTAGACCCGCCGCGGCCGTCCACTACAAGCCGGCCGCCTCCGCCGCCTACCGTCCGGCACCGGCCGCCCTGTACCGGCAGGCCGCTCACCCGACCGCCGCGCCCACTTATCCGACCGCTCCGCTGTACAAATCCGCGTACAAACAGCCGCCGCGGTCTCACTACAACAGCTACCCGTACAAAATATCCTACTGACAACGGTGTACTCGCAGACTCGTGTATTTTTTAATTTATTTTTAAGTACCTAGACAGTATACAGATTTCACGCAACATTCTGCCCGATGTGACGTGTCTTGTCAAAAAAAATGTTATCGAAAAAATCAACCGCGGACGTCAAAACGGCTGTTTCGAGACGAGCGTCACGTTTGTTTTTCGCTGTCGTCCGTACAAATACATAATAAATGTTTTTCCAACGCACATATTAAATATTAATAAAAATAAGAGTACCTGCAGTGGCGCAACTAGAGCTCAAATCTTGGGGGTGCTAAAAAAGAAGTTGGGGGTGCTTCAGCACCCCATAGCACCCCCGTAGTTGCGCCACTGCCTGGGACTTGGGAGTGCTCAAAATAAATTTGGGGGTGCTAAAAAAGAAGTTGGGGGTGCTTCAGCACCCCATAGCACCCCCGTAGTTGCGCCACTGAGTACCTGTACGTAAATGTATCTATATGGATAATATTTTTGAGGAGAAAACACAGAGTGAAATAAAACGTACCTAAAGTTGAGCGGCCTACGTTTCGTTTGTACGTGCGTACATTTAGAGTGTACCCAAATACGTCCGTAGCTAAGACGTAAAACTCAAATAGAAACAAACTAAACACGCCTTTAATGAAACATCATTGTTCCACACATTACTTGGACGAGAATGCGTAAAAAATATACAATTAAAAAAAAATCGTCGGTACGTTTAATCTTATAGAACATTACACGAGTTACAACAACACGATTATCATACGAACGATCCAAGTGTACCGCGCGAACTACTAAAACTGACTGGGGGCGTTTACGCTTGAGCCGCTCGACGTGCACCGACGTCGCTCTCGTCGCGGATTTTCTGCTTTTTTATCATCTCCAACAACCCTTCCGTGGCCGATTTCTCTTCCCACGCCGGCCTCGAGAGCTGCCCGCTGGGAAACCGCGTAACGTTCAGTGCCGGATCCGTGTTCGTAAACGGGCTCCACACCCCTTGTACGGACGGGCATTCCGTGTGCCACATTTTCACGTACCTCGTGAGCGGTACGCCCGATCGCGTGGTGTACAGGTTTAGCCATTTGACCATTTGCGGCGCGGTGAAGTTGTGACAGCTGATCACTTCGCGGCCGCCGTTCAAGTACTCGGCGACGAACGACGGGGACTTGTGCCGACGGGGCTTCAGGTACACGGCCGTACCGGGATGGTCCTCCGCGAAACCCACCAGATCCGTTTCGATGAAATCGCGAACGCCCCTGCTCGATCCGCTGCTCTTGCAGAATCTCAACGTGACCCTTTTCAGTTGACAAACGTAGCGTCCGACGCCGTTCTGGAGCGGCACGCTGGGAAAGCCTCTCGGCGTAAACCGGCTGCTCGACATGGCGACGGCTGGTGTGACAACTGCAAAATCGGTCGATCACGAACACTGTGTGTTTCGGTTAGGAGAGACGACTAAAATAGAAAAAAAGAATCGGTTCGTTTACTCACGTTATTTTTATGGTCGTCCGCAATTACTCCGGTCCCATGCTCATGTCGATCGCGTCGGCCGTTATCGCGCACTGATAAGGTGTTATCGTCGGCGCGTTATCAGCGCATAGGCGCGAACAAACTGGAGATAAAAAACAATGTTGTTGAACAAAATGTTGATATAGTCGTTTATAAACGGTAGAAACGTTTAAAAATTATTAAAAAAATAGTTATTTTCTTATTATGATAGTACCTATAAAACAAATTATCGACACATAACAATAAAATTTTCATAATAAATCAATAAAATAAATTTATAAAATTAGGTAGGTACCTATATAGATGTGTTGTTGTAACTCATAGTATAAGAAGTGAAATGAAAAGTGGCTTTGTAATTTTGTGATCTGAAAAATTGTGCAGTATTCAGTTATTACACGAACCGTTAGTTTTCAGCGTCTTGAAACCGCCTACCATGTCGTCAGCACAACCTCGTTTTTTCTTCCGGTGGTCCATCAACTCTAAAATATACCTCTTATACCTTTTTAGTGGCATTCCGTTTGATTTCATCCATGATCCCATTTTTCTTTTTTACCAAATACACCATTGATACGAACACGGGACACTAACCATTTTGACAAGCACACTATCCTCCAGAAAATACGCCTAATGAACTCAAAACATTTAAAGGAGTTACAGAAGAATATCTTACGCATTTTGAAGATTTGCGTATTCTATAAAATATGTTATTTCTAAGTTTGTAATCAAGAGTACACTTGGGATGTAGAAATTTAATTTTAAATTTATTATTATGGCTAAGATATTTTCAGTAATAGAATTTTCTTATCTCAATGTTAATATAAAAACAAAAATACTTGTGTATGCCATTGCGTTTCGTTTAATGTGTATTACTCAATAAATTATACTTAATAATATACCGATTAGGTTTTTTTTGTTTTCCGCCAATATTACTTAACGTAACACTAACCTCCTAACGTTAGTTACTTGGGTGTTTTAAAATGTTAAACAAGAACAATATGAAATCCAAAATCAACGTTCCATAGGTACATTTACAGCGGATTGTTATGGTCTAGTAAATGAATACAAATAAAAACGCAATCGATAGTTAATTTAACTAGGTTTGATTCTTAAAATAATAAACAATTGTTAACAAAACAATAATTATGATGATCATCAAGTACATAATTTTTAACAAACAGTTTTTACTTCATTTTTATCCATTCATCATTACATGGGCAATATACATTATTAGATGAGATTTGATGTTTGAATACAATTTTGGTGCCTTATAAACACTAATTCTAATTAAAATTTATTCTGTAGAAAACAATAATTTACAGAAAAGTTTAAAGAAACAGACATATTGAATTACAAACATACCACAGTAAACTATTTCAGAATATCAAGCAGACGCATTTATTTTTAATACTCTTATGTTAAATGTAAAAAGGAAAAAATTAAAAAAATACATTTTTATATATATATACAAAAAAAAAAAAAATACACATTATTTTCAGTCAAAATATTTTACAGTTTACACACAAAAGTAGGTATCCTTGTTTACCTATTTATTTGAAGTTTTGCTTTTTACCATATCCCTAAATTGAGTAAGAATTTTATTTTCTCGTTTCTGCCGTTCTTCCTTACTGAACATCGCCAACGCCCGCTTTTCATCGGCAGAATAAATTTGATTTTCCTTACGAATACGCACAGCTTCCATACGTCTATGTCGACTTCCACTCATAACATATCCGACTGACTCGTATGATGCTATTTCGTCAGACGTCAAACCAATTTCACCACGCCGGGGAATACGTTTACCGTCCTGTACATAGGCTGCCATGGCTGCACCTTCACCAGGTAATAAAGCACGGCCATACTCTTTATGTGTAAGAGTCACGTTAGGCTTTGGTAGTGGTCCAACTGTATCATCTATGGTGTCTTCCGTAGCAGCTAAAACAGTATTTATTTGTAAGTTAGACATCGAATATTTTTTACACGACTTAAACACTGTTAATTACTTTTTTTCTCAATCCATTCCCCGAACTCATCGCTACCACTCGAATCGCTTGAGCTATCAGACGATACCTTTTTCTTTTTCTTCTTTTTATGGGACTCTTTGTGCTTTTTCGATTTTTTAGACTTTTTTGATTTCTAAGAGAGACAAACAAACAATTTAATAAATCGTACTTCAAACAATTATTATAATTATTATTATTACTTTTGATTTATCTTTTTGTTTCTTTCTCTTCTTATGAGATTTGATTGGATCAATTGCAAGAATATTTTGATTCAAAGCGTTTTCTTCTTCTGAATCTAAGCTGTTAACAGGAAAACATAGTTTATAAAATATTTATATTCAGAACAGTTTATCAGCTCAAAACATATTTTCCTAAAGTAAAAATTCCATTGTATAGGCAATGAATGTATTCATAATTGTTTGTGTGGAGTCAGTCGTGGTCCTCCTTAAAATGTATAAAATTTCTAATAAAACATGGTGTTTTTAGACAAACATGATCATTCGAATAAAATTTAGATGTTTGCCCAAATTATGTGTCATAGTAAACACTTTTAAAGAACAAAACCAAGGTACATATGTAGTTTCTAACGGATATGTTTAACACATTATAATGCAAAATATAGATACAGGACATTTCAACAATATAAAAAAACAAATCAAATATTACTCGTGAGCAGGTTGTGGCGGTGACTTTTCCCATACTGACGACACACCAACTAAACTAATATCCTCACGCTCTTCTCTACGCCGATCACTGTAACTTGACATACTCGAATAGCTAGAAAAAATAATAACTTTATACTGCTATTAACTGGTTTTTTTTTTCTTTTACAACAATTTGCAGAATTGTGATTTAAAATTTCAACCAAACAAAACTGGAAGTTACTAAACAATTATTTTTTCTATGGTTTTATTAAACAAAAAATATTGTTAACTTGAACAGAAATCAAAATTGAGACACAGAATAAATAAATTGATTGAGATTATCTCTGTTTGTGATATCCTCCTAGCCCATGGGATCATATTATCTCATAGAGTAATAACAGTTGTTATTGTCACGTTTATTATCAATGATTATGAATTATATTATTTATCGATTATTAATATGATCACATAATGTGTGATGATTGAAATCCACAAATTTGATATTTTAGTGTCGAGTAGAGACTTGAGTTGGTGTTAGGTACTCCAGTGATTAGTTTCAGACCTGATCTCAGTTGCTTAGGCTAAAAGGCAAAGGCTGTGAGACGTAAGTACCTACGCTAAAAGATATAAGTAATATAATATATATACAGTTAATCCGTGGGCTTGAAATTGGTTTATTAACTTGACATAAATTTTCTATGAAACTGTGAAACACATATTTTAGTTAAAATTAATACTATCAACTAAAAATTTAAAATCATGTTTAAGAACACAATTAAACAATTTTCTCCGATTATTTTGCGATCTTGTAAGTTTTCATCCAGTACATCAATTGATCGCTCAAAGAAATTGAATCCAAAGAGTTTGTTCTGTAAGTTTCTCAACAGAGTAATGTATATTTTTAAAACATCAAAAATATAATGGAATACTGATATTTTGAAGGTAACATGAAGGTGGAAGCGAATTTGCCGGTCCAAGATCGCAATTTTGCCGGTTCGTCCACACCGACGGTTACAAACATCGGTTATGATCAATTGAAAACTTTTATTCAACGAAACGAAGCATTAATAATTGACGTACGCTCCAAAGACGAACTAGCCGCCACAGGAGTCTTACCAAATAGCTATAATATTCCTTGTAAGTTTGGCACGACCAATGACAATCTATAATTAGTATAGGTAACATTATTGTACAACATCAATACATCACAATTTGTATTCTAGTGGACGAATTACGCAGTGCATTTGAATTGGTGCAAGACGAGTTCTTAAATAAATACAACACACCCAAACCAGACAAAGATCAAAATATTGTTTTTTCTTGTGCCAAAGGAATAAGAAGTTTGAAAGCCTGTCACTACATTGCAGACTTGGGCTACAAAAAGTATAGAATCCTCTTGAAAATTTACACTGTGAAACTTGTAATTACTTATTTGATTTGTTTTGCAGTATATTCAACTACGCAGAAGGATGGTTTGGTTGGGAAACGCATAAGTAAAAACACTTAATAATACTGTTAACGTGTTGTTGATTTTTATTGTTTAAAAATTTTATTTTATTTACCTATTGTAAAACATATAAATAATTAATTAGGTAGGTTTGTTATTTGTTATTCAAATTACGTTATTGTTTAATTTCAAATTTGTATGTATTACGGTATCAATACTTGTGCTTATTTTATTACTTGATGCTACATATTGTATCTGTTTGAAAATGAGTATAATTAAAACTTAAAAAGTATTAAATAATACTTATTATATATTACGTAGTCGTTGGTAGTTACTAATTTTGTAAAACTGAATGTATTACAAAATGGATTTAGGTGTACAAAAATATTCTAGCAAAAAAATATTCCATTGTAAATTACTGCTGTACATTTCTTTATTTAGTCCTCATTGTTTTTAATGAAAAACACACAAGTTTTAAACATTTCACGAGGGGCTGAGGTATTGAATATCACTTTACCATGTTTGTTCTTCAACAGCTCAAACGGTACATACTTTTAAATCCAAGTTTCTTTTCTGCTTTGGCTGAAAAATAATTACTGTAGTCAACGTGGACCATTGCACATCGATTGGATTTACACCTGATTCATACTCGCGTGTATCTACCACAATTATTCATAATTATTATGGCGTGGCTTCCTACTTGTCAATGTGATAACTCATGGTTTAACAATTACTTTTGTTCTCTCATTATAATATATAATACTATATAGTGTTGCATTGTGCCTAACTGAAATGATGCTCCTATAAAATTACCTTGTAATCATGCAGTTTTTTACCAATTTGTTTTATTGTATACTTTCACGATAGGCAAAATAAGTGACGTTATTATTTTTTTTTTTTAATAAAATTCATTAATTTATTTTTATTTAAGATAAAAAATTGTGTTATTATTTTAACTTTGATTTTTTAATGTACTAATGTATCTGTTTTTTTTCCTCATTTTGGTTTTTAACTTCCACCGCCGCCACAATACCTAAATTCTTGACTACGCCTCACACATGCACCTAGTATTATATTACAATTATTATGGAGTAGGAAAATAATTATTTCTCTCGACTCGTGCTTTCGCATGCGGAACCTATTGTTTGGCAATATATAGTACGTCTATAGTAATAATTTGTGTCTTGTCGTTTATACAATGAATAGAGGGACATATTATATAAGTGAGTAAAACATACATTGTGTTATAAGTTAGTATAGATAATGTGATCTCTCCTGTAGACTTTTTATTACATCTCAATGAGCACTGAACAACACTTCAGAACGCATGACACAACGAATGTTTGTTCAGCTGTTTTACAGTTTGATTCTGCAACATTTTTGTTTTTTGGATAATACCAATCCAAATTCTTCGGAACCAACACAATGCCCGTCTACGAAAACGTCGATTACGACGGTTTACTGTCAAAAATGAACGAGAACTCGCGTGTGATCGACGTTCGTGAACGCAGTGAGGTTGCAGCCACGGGATCGTTGCCGAACAGCATAAACATTCCACGTATGAAGTCACGTATAACACATAAGTAGTACATCGTAGTTTAGTTAGGTACTCCAAAAGACTTCTCAGTTCTCACCCGACCTCCAAGGGGTTGATATAAGTGACCTAAAATGTACACACGGTATTTATAGTAGGTATCTAAGATACTATGGGTTTGGTACAAAATGTTTCAATCATTCTTCTAGCCAATTCTAGAACTTTGGAGTTTTCCATTTTTGTTGTTTTGTTCAATGGTGCAGGATGAAGAAAGTTTGGTATTCAACCGAATTACCTACTCGAAATTTTTACTTGTTAACGGAAAGAGTAAATTGCGTTTGTCATAAAAATTTCAATCAATTTTGAGCCAACTATAGAACTTTGTAATTTGATAATTTTCAGTTTTTGTGAGACACCTATGTTATTTGTAATACTTTCATTATTCAGTTTAAATTGAGGTTGAACTATTTAGGCCACCGCTCCCTTTAGTAGGTTGTACACATATAATGTAATAATTTGGTTGCAGATGTCATAACTAATAGTTTAAATTGCAATTTATTTAAAGTATCAATATTTTAATTTGGATTCTAGTCAGTGAATTAGAAAATGATTTGATTTTATCAAATGATGCGTTTGTGGAGAAATACAAAGTGCCCAAACCAGACAAAGAGAACGATGATATTGTTTTCACTTGTGTTCGAGGAAACAGAAGTCGTCATGCAGCTGAAATTGCATTCAAACTAAATTACGAGAAGTAAGTAAATATATAATACAATCTGCACAACCAGACCTCTAATATTAAACTTTGAATGGTAGCAAAAAATGTGTTGACTTTATGATTTAATTTATCTTTCAAAAAACACTCTTTTGAGTAGTAGAAATTATCCGATCTTTAAATAAAATATCTCTAAAGATAGGTAACCGGACCTAAATGGTTCTCTGGTCATTTGGTTTACTTTGCTAAAGTTAAAACTTTAAAAGTATCTTTGTTGCCCAGGCTTGATACAAAATAAAAAATTTGACATACTAAAATATTTATAATAAAATAGCACAAGCATATTGAATTTTAAAACTCTAGTCTACCCTTATGTACTTATAAATATAGGTACTATATTTACATTTTGCTTTTATATTACAGATTATTCAACTACACTGGTGGTTGGACCGAATGGTCAATGAAGCATCAAAGTGAATAGAAGAAAACATAATTTAGTTAAACGTAACAATTTAACTTAGTATACAAAGGAAAATTGTATTTAATTTAAAACGAAATAAAATCTTATGCTTGGAATTATAAATATTATGTGTACCGGTCAAAATACGGTACATTTATGTTTTCATTAAAATAATTTTTAACTGCTTTTACAGTTGAATTATTGGAGAAATAAAAACACCTTTAAAAAATCAATAGACACTTTTTTAGATATTGTCTTTTTGAATCTTTAGGGAAATAATGGCATTCTACTTTGATATATCACAAATATATCACAATCGGTACCTTAGGAATGAATGACTGGTAAAAACGAAATTTGCAACAAAAATAACTTTTTAATAACGATTTGTTTTGAAAACTGTGCAATACTGATGTAGTACACGTGTACGAAAGGTATGAGAAATAACTAGCTTGTCGAGTTGTAAATTATTAAATAACAATCAAAATGAAAAAAACTACGGTCAAAAAGACCACCAACCAACAACACCTCTTCTGGGTTAATACACAATATTTATATCTAAAATTTTGATACGGCACAAAAAAATTAGATTCGGGCTAAAATGTATAGACATTTAAAGTATGTATTGGTACATTGCATATCTCAAATGACGTCCGTGGCCCAAACAATTTCTTTCCTGATAATTACTACATTTATACATCAACATACTACTAGTAGTCTATAAAAAAAGCTAGAAAAAGTTTGTTTAATACAATAATTTTATTGATAATTTCAATGGTCACTTAAAGAATAAAAATAAATGTATCGATGAAGTTGAGTTTTTACAAATCGGATTGGATGTCACGTTAACACAGCTCGGCCAATTTCTGAAATGAAAATGATTTTGTAAAATACAAATTCAAGTAACAATATTATTTTAAACAACAAAATAAGTCTTCTTACACCGTGTACTTTTAGCTCTAGCTTCAGCAGCGTCCGAAGCTGCCACAAAAGTTCTTTTTAACTTTCCATCACGTTTTTCTCTAAGGTCGTCAGCTAACCCTTCGGATAATTTTTCAACGAGATCCATCGTCTTTTTAGGATATCTTAAAAATGTATTAAAATAAGATTATAATTATATTGTTTGTCAAAAAGTTTTAACAAAAAAAAAAAAAAATATTAACAACAATAAACAATTGAGAACGTACGTGCATCCTAAAAATTCAATATTGAAAAAAACTTGAGCCAAACACACTAATCGGTCCTCAGGATATTTATCTTTATGTGTGACAAGAAATTGACGTCTAAATTTCCAATGATCTTCATTTTCGTGTTCGGATTTATATTTATCAACGTTCCACGATGTGTCAAAACTCATCTTCGTATCTGGCTGATATCTAAAAAGTTATTAACAAAATATCACGATGAAACATAAAAATCGCACCACAATAACACAATAATAAGCAATTGACCAAAAAATAACTAACTTACTACTAATCACAAGGTAGATACAAAATAAATAACTTTATTGTGAATTGTAACTAAAGAAATCAATTGCGTCAAGTACTGAAGATGTTTTTTAAATCTTCTAAGTCAACAATCCGATTGACTCCTGAGGATAAACTCCGAATTGATGATATTGTTTACAGTGGTGTGTCACCGAGTGGTGCGTGCGGGGACACGGAGGACCCATAGAATAAGGATATTCTAAAGGACCCTGGACTGGAGAAGTGACGCACTGTTCTTATCAGTTATCACCTTCCGAGACTGTGTTGCTGGTTGCCTATTCTAATCCTTTCAGTTAGGGAACTGTAAGAAGTCTTCTCATGATATTAAGTCTCGATGTTTAAGAACGCTTGTATAGTAATAATTATAATGAGTTTTTTATGATCGTGCTTTAGAGTGATATTCTTAATCATTTTAGACCAGAAAAATCCAAATTTTTTCTATTGTTACCGGTTATAAAGATAGAACAGTGACGCCAACGCTTAAAATATATACCTACACACACTACACTTTAAGGCTACCAAGTTTCGAGTGATTCTGGTCATATGGACCAAAATTATGACTATGCACGTCACAATGTGCATCGGACAAATAAGGTCGTATAATATTTCATGAATAAAATACAGCTGTCGTAAAAGTGAAGTACGTACGGAAGTTTATAACAACAGAAACGACGTCCCCGTGACCCAATTCAGTAGTGTTATCCATAAACTGTAACCTGGTAGAATTTAAACTTGATGAAAACCAAACTATACATTTATATTACTATATAGTAACGCGCTTAAAAAATAAAGAATATAGATTTTTTTTTTTATCATGTACACATTTTGTGCTACTAGTTTTTCGATCGTAACTTTTTAATTTTGGGAACGCTTAAGTCTACGACCTCCTCAAAGCACCATCCGTGTCCTATCATTAGAGGTACCGACGTTAAAATTCGGAGCGTTATTAAAGAAGTCATTATACAGCTGTAAAAAAATAAAAATAAAAACACCCTGGATCACTCTAGGTCGCGTGAGTATAGTGTGACGGAGTAGCGACTACGCTTTGGGTGTACAACTAGTTTAGAAGCTGCGGTGTGACAACGCATTATTTTATATCTGAAAGCGACGATAAATCATTGTTTTCGAAAATACGATTCTGAGCGAGCTAGTACGCGTCGGTAAAAACGAATTCAACAATAAAAACTTTTATCAGATCTGTGTCTTTCCTGTTTTAGTATTATGTAAGAGTTTCAGCTTGGACCGATCTTTATTTTGGATGTTGTGATGTCCAAACAATCTAAATCGATGTGTAAAAAACGCGTTCCCCTTAATTATTTGTTAAAAAATTTGCAGAAAATGAGGGTGGCAATACTAAAGTGTTCATAAAATGAATTATTTAAAAGTTTATATTCTAATTTTAGTAATTTATAGATAGTAATAATATTATTGTGTGTCACAGTTTGTACCGTAAAATACTGAATACGACTAGGTAGTATAGTCGTATTGACTGCAGTTGTAAATTTTTAATAGCACGTAATAATGTCGGTACTTTTCAATTTTAACAATTTTTTTTTCTTAACCGTTATAATATCAACATTTATTGAATTTTCTGAAACTGTTACGTCTTTGAAAATCAATCGTGTACCCGCCTAGAATCGTTTTAATCCTAGCACGATTATTACACTGACGTCAACAACTCTTCGGCTGTTGTGTGTCATCGTTGTTGACTCGTCTCTCGTCTGTTCTACCAATTTGTAAACGTATCCATACCCGATCTAACGCATACTTTATTGTAAATAAAAATATATTTCTCAGTTTTGTAATTATTCTAGTTATTTTGTAGTATTTCGTAATATTTTGTAGCCAGCGAACCGACGAAAAACTGTAAACATCACGTCAGTGCGCTCTACTGTTCAAACGTAGCGCGTTTAAAAGCTATAAATAGCAAATGGATAGAACGCGCTAATTAATTTTAAAGTCTATATAAGTAATACGATACAATTTACACGAAATACAAGATAATAAATCAAGTCGTATTTTGCTTATATTTTAATTAACGTGCATTCTAACAGAGAATCACTTAAAACAAAAATACATTGTTTCAAATTGTTATAGTCCTGAAATAGTCCTTAAGTTTATAACGTTGTCCTTTTTACTACACACTTGAACCAAATTTATTATGATACAATTTATTGCGATTGAAAATACATAGATGTCATAAATAATACGAGAAAAAAAAAATTGTTTGGAAAATTTCTTCATTAAGTAGTAGTACGTAGTTGATTGAAATGCTGAACAAAACTTTTACGATTCAAGACTCTCGTTTCAGTTCACAGCGTTTGATTGAAACCTTGAAAAAAAAAAAAAAGATGATACAGTTAAATAAAATAATGTTAATAAAACGTATGCTTGAAAAAGTTTAAACTGCTTGTCTTAAATTTTCTAATTTTACACAAATTCATAACTTGTGTCACTTTTTCACAATAATATATTACACAGTTGTGTCAGGTTTTCAAAAGGGACGAATATGAAGATCGTTTTCCTGCAGAACTATTTTTTTTTATATTCTGATGTTAATAATAAAATTATCTACCTTTATGTAAAATATTTATTGTCATTTATGGAATTTGTGTAACTCGGAAAGTAGTTGTAACAAAGTTTCCGGCAGAGAAGCATTCCTGATAATGACACAAACCTCTTGATATAACATAGTTTATCATACAGTACCAACATATTATACCTCTTCGTCTACTTTGTCGCACACATCATCGTTGACTTGTCTCATCTGTTCTACCAATTTGTAAAAGTATCCATTGTTGTTCTTCAATAAACTATTAGGATGATCGAATTCCACCAACGAACCGTCGTCCATAACGAGTATTTTGTCGGCATCCATTACCGTGTTCAACCGATGAGCAATCGTCAACACCGTGCAGGATCGGAACTTATTTTTAATGGTATTTTGAATCAAAGCGTCAGTTCTGTGTCGTAAGAAGACAATCACAAATAATATTATTTTCTAAAGTAAGTACGGCTTATGGTAATGTTTATTTTGTTTCTCACTGTGCATCGACATTGGCAGTAGCTTCGTCCAACACGAGGATTTTATTCTCACGCAAAATAGCCCTGGCCAAACACATCAACTGTTTTTGACCGAAACTGAAATTAAATCCGCCATCGAACACTTCCGAGTTCAGACCACTAGACAAACCGTCTACGACGTCTTTCAGTTCTACCTGAAAATAACCATTCGTGTGTAGGCAATAGTTGTTTTTCTTCCAGTTCTATAATTGGTTCGGTAAAATTACTTACTTCTTCCAAAGCTTTCCAAAGAACATGATCGGGATATTCTACGAGAGGATCTAAGTTTGTTCTTATCGTTCCGGAAAACAAAATCGGTTCCTGGGGGATAATGGAGATCTTGTGTCGCAAATCGTGTAATCCCAATTTATGTATTTCTAAATCATCGATCAGTATAACACCTTCACTGAGAGCAAGTCTAAATAAGGCTGCAATTAAAGATGATTTTCCAGCACCAGTTCTACCGACGATACCGATCTAAATGCGCGCCAAGGTTAATATAATTGAATATAGATGTTAGAATTAATCGATATTATTAATATTTGGCAGTTTCATTACTTTTTCGCACGACTGAATTGTTACGTTGATATTTCTCAAAACATAAGGTGTGTCTGGACTATAGCGCAGTGATACATTTCGGAATTCGATTTGTCCCTTTGTCGGCCATTCCTTTGGAGGTTTTATATCTGTAATCAATAAAAAATATAGACGCAACTACGTGTTTTTTAATTACTTACATACAACTTTTAATAATAATTAGGTAATAACGGTTTACACTATGTTCATTGTAAGTTTAAATTTTTTGTTAGTTTCTGAGGGAGGCGAGGAATGTATTGATTTTATAAGTTTTATTATCTTTTTGTTTTTCTGAAAACAAAAAATGTGGGAAAAAATCCTCCAATCTATAGTACGTTTATGGTTCACGAGAATATTAGTAGTCGGCTCAATACGGTACATATAGGTATTGAAGCTTTTGTTTCAATTTTCATTAGTTATGGTCGTAAAAGCAAAATGTAAAATGCCAAAAATTGCTCGAAATGACTAGAAAATGTTGGTAATAAGAGTTGATGTTAACCATAACGGAGTCTTCAATATTTTAATGAACATCATCTATCAACCAAGAATGTTTTTAAAATACTATACACGTGCCGACGGTTTATCGCTAATTTAAAAGTTCAAGTAGAATAAACCACTGTTCAACATAGTTAAAGTCCATGTAAGTAAAGACATATTATAGTTAAAGTCTTTAACAATAATTCGTTGAGAAATATAAAACAATTTACCAGACGATTGTGCAGTTTCCTGTGGAACGTTGTTATACTCGAGTATTCTTTCGACAGATGTCATTCTGTTATCGCAGCTTACCATTAGCCGTATGCCATATTGAACCACGTTCGTCAAACGTAACGATTGAGTTATTATTAATCCGACGTTACCGCCAAATGAATCTGATGAGAAAAAAGTGACAGTGAATATTCCATTGTTTAATTTAAAATGTTTTCTTGACTTAACACCTATTCTCGGTAAACACATTTGGTATAAGTTCTTATTTTAAAACAGTGCTAATTACTTTAATAGTTTTTACTTCTGTAAATTTCAAAATGAATTGGTTTAAATCAAAGTACCTACATTACATTAAAACATTCCAATCAATAAAAAAAAAAAAAACAATTTACAACATAAACGCAATTTCTCACGATTTTTGTAAATAAGCAGAACTATAATTATAATAATTTATTATTTATTGTTTATGTACGGCATAAAAGATGCAAGTAATCTGTTATACATTATGATTTATTTTAATGTTTGTAAAATATTACAGTCTAAAACGAATTTTTATGATCGGTTGACGTACTCAAACAATTAATAAAATATTACGAGTAGGTAAACATAAAACAGCTGAAAAACATTTTTATTTTGTTTTTTGTTGTTCGACTTAGTTATTTGTGTAGTTACACATAAAACATGTTCATATTTATGTAAAAGAGTGTTAAAGATAATTATGATTCGTAAACAAAAGTTCTCTTACCGTTGTAAATGAATATTAAACCAAATATTAAAAGGCTTATGTAAATGAGACAGATGACATCCAACAAACAGCCAAACGCTTCATTCGAAGAAATAAATAAGTACCAAGCTGTAGAATTTACGTCCTACAAATGTAAATGGATAATTTAATAGTATTAACTAATAACAACCCGTTCAGTGAATCGATGACTGGGGGAAAATCGGTTGGATAGGATCATCAAAGTTTCGGTTGTAATCATAAAAATACCACTTCAGACTTACATATTATTATCTATCTACAAAAAAAAAAAAACGACGGGTAATTTTAAATATTTTTTAACTACAAGAACAGCAGGTAATTAATTATGAAGCTATTGTATAAAGTGTGCATAAACATTGACACTGAAAATGATAATGATTTAATTAAAAAACAAAAAAATCTGCCAATATTTTAAATTGCCAAACACTAATTATATTAAGACGAACATTTTTGCTACTTGGTAACAGTCCAAATATTTTAAAAGTTGTTTACATCTGTATTTCGCATTTGATGTAAAAATTTCAGTTACATTTCGCGCGTTTTAAAAAGGTGTTATTGATTTTACAATATTATTTTCGTTTTTCTGTACCTAATATAAGACCAGACGGTAAGTCTTACTCAAACATAAAAACTTTACGAACTTAAGACTGGAAATTGTGCGCTAATGGCATTTTATTGTGCTTTGTACTCTCGAAATGAGCATAATTGGCAATGAACGTATTAATTGATATTATTATAGTGATTTTTTTTTTGTGAAGATTTTTTCCGGTAGTAGAATTGATTCTATATAAATATAATATTAAAATCGTTTCGATAAAAAATAATTTGACCGAGGTGGTATTTTTTTTTCATGCTAAATGTTATTTTTAATTTTGTTCATCTTATCGATTAAAAAAATAACTATCCAATTTTCAAAACGCTTGCGTTTTTACGGCCTATTATTTTTCCGTGGTATTTTTCAAATACTTCACAACCGTTATGATTAAACGAGACGATAAATTTTGTCTAAGATTTTTTTTTAGAATTCTCGAAATCATGACCCTCTTTGAAACTTTTTCTGAGGCCCACCCAAAGCGATTTCTCCTCACATTTAGTAACCGCTATTGAATTACCGTTTCTGAAAGGTTACCATTAAGATTTGAGAAAAAAATAAATTTTAGGTAGGCATATTTTACTGTTTTTTTTTTCTTTCTGAAATTTTTCACTTTGAAAAATAAACAATTTCAAATTGCTTCAATATCGTTCGACGAGATTCAAACGATGTTTCGAATACTCTAATTTTTTACGAGTGAAAAACACCTACACTTTTTCTATTAACATCAGCCCGGAAATTTTATACAAAATAATAACGTCGTGTACTACTACTACGCACTTGATAGTCGTTGAATTCTTTCGTCAAAACGGCTTCTGCCTTAAACGCTCGTATCGTTGTCAATCCTTGAAGACACGATTTAAAATGAGCGTACACCGGACTGCGGGCTAGTTCCATTATTTTAAAAACAACGTTCTTCAATTATTATTAACACATTTGTTATTCGACAAACCGAGACGTGACAACGCGTAATGTTTATCGCGTGTTCAAAATTGACACTTACACTCTCCGTCGATGCGTCTTATACTCTGAGAGATCGATGTGTACGCGACCATTATTTTGTAGCTAAGAAGTCCTACGACGAAGGTGACTATCGCGAAGTAAACGTTGTTCGTTGATATGATAAAAACGACTCCGCTCACGTTCAGTATTATCTAATAATGTACATTATGTACGCAAAAAAAAAAAAATTAAAACACTACCAAACATACACATTATGGTTTTCTGTAGACCGTTACGTTGATCAAATGCATTAAAAGTTTCGGTAGTATATCGTCGATCGTGCCCATATCGTCGGTGAAATGATTGAGAAGTCGGCCTGAAAAAATCCGGAAAAACACGTATCGTTACGGCGAACGTATTAACAGCGACCAGCGTTACCGGACGAGTTTGTGTTGAAAAAATGCATCGTCGCTCCGACCGCGGCGCTCAACGCGTTGTCGTGTAAGCTCGCAGAAGCGTTCGTAAAGAACGCGACGGACAGTGAGCATTTGACGAAAACGACGACGACCAGTGATAGCGTCAAGACGACGTAAACTGCGGTGCACGTTTTACGTGAAATCGACCACCACAATAGCGTTTCGTACGTGTTTGCTGTCGCCCGCGTTGTGTTGTGCAGCGGCGTCGCGATCGAATCGCGAAACACGTAAACCTCCAAATCGACCCTAAAAACAACCGCGGTGAAAACAAGCGGTCAGCACGGTGTTTGTCATTCATTGAGACGTGTGTGTGTGGAGAACGAAACGTTCGACGGCCGCGAGTTCTGCTTCCGACGTACGTACCAATAACTGACCCAATAGTCTCCGAAGGACGTGAGCGCTTGAACGGAACAGCACGTCAAAAGCAAAAGCGCGACGCTGCACGCGGTTCCACCGGCGGCGACGTACGAAAGATAAACGCCTCGCGGGACGTTCGCCGGAGGACGAGCGGCGTTCGAAGCACCGGCAGGTCGGTTCCCGTCAACGGTCCCGAGCAAAGCAGCTCCAGAGTGCGGTCGAGACGACGTGGCGGCCGGAACGTCGCCGCGGGACGCGATTCTTGGCTCCACTGCTCCTCCGGCCGGAGACTCGAGCAACTTTGTGCGATCCGAGCCGGACGACTGAAGTTTCTGGTACGACGGACCCGTCGTTACTACACTAGCCTAAAAAGTACCTATGAATCTATGACCGTGCCGATACTAATTAAATTAATCTTAAAATTCTGTTATTGTGTCAACGACAGCATATAACGGCTAACCTTTTCCATAAGAACGACGCGCTCATCACTGGACGACAAATATTGTACTTGGTGCGTGACGAGTACGCAGATTTTTCCTTCGAGGAATTCTGGAACGTGTAAACTTTTGATTACCTAGTGTGACAACGTGCGGTCGTAAAATAGGTATTACTTTTGATGCAATTTTCGAATAAATAAACACCAACGTGTGTATCGACGGCTGAAAGGGGATCATCTAAAAGATAAATATCGGCTCGTTCGAACACGGCCCTAAAATCAAAATGTTCAAATTTTATTTACCGCGTGCATTTTAGCGCCTACATCGGTTAGAAACTGTAAAAATGAATCGGCTCTCTATCGTACCTCGCTAAATTTATCCTCGCTCTTTGTCCGCCACTTAGCAAAACTCCACTTTCTCCCACGATTGTTTCGTCCCCGTGCGGCAACTGTTTCAAGTCTGTCATCAACGCGCACACTTCAATAACCTTCAACGTCATAGTAGATTTGTAAAGAAATTTAGCTTACAAGAAACACGATTCATTTCAAATCGAAAATTTTCAATGACACTTAAATTGTTGCTTGATATTATACCATTCCTTTAAAAATGTACTCTGAAAAAAGTCTTTCAAAGTGTATGGACTTAACAGTTTACATACTCTATCATAACGAGTTTTATCCATCGGAGAACCAAAAAGAATATTGTCTTGAACAGAACCGCTAAATATCCACGGTTCTTGAGATGCATACGATAGTTTTCCAAACACGGAAATGTTTCCTTTAGATAGTGGTAACTCTCGTAAAATAGCGTGTAATAATGAACTCTATAAATTATTTTAAATAGGTAGGTAAGTGAGGCAGTGACAATAGTTTCATATTTTCTAGTTAAATAATATCGAAACGTAATTATTAATATGCATATACTTTCCCGGCTCCTACAGCGCCAATTATTACGACCAACTGACCCGGTTCCACGGTCAAATTGATGTCATTTATTGTGTTTTCTGATTGATCTTTTGTCCATTTTGCAGTTGCGTTTGAAATCACTATGCCAGCGGTGTTCAAACCTTTCATGTTATGCTGGTTTTCAGTGTCGTCTGTGACGCAGTTTTGATCATCGTCTGTATCTGGCATTTTCGTACTCGCAATAGTTACTATGCTCTGTAACTCTAATCCCGTTGCTAATCTTTCATCCTTTTCGTCGATTAAAAGAAAATTCTAAAAAAAAAAATTTTTTTTTTTTTAAAGTATTTCGTCATTCAATCGTGTTTATTAGAGTACGATGATAGCGGTACTTACCTGAACACGTTTAATTGATGTCATCATTTCAGCTAATGTTGCGAAACTATCGGGAAATTTTAACGTCATTGTCGACTCTAACATAGCATAATACGTGATCGTCACAAAAACCTAAAAGAATATCGGATCAAAACTATATGTTTTAAGTTCTACGAATGAGCATGTATTGCCAATCAAGTTTACTTTATTCACGCTAATGTAGTTTCCCAGAAGTATGTACGAAAAAATACTGACAAACAACGCGAATCTAGTGGGAAAGACCACGAAACATTGGAAAACAGCTTTGATGAATGTAGAACTTTTAATTTGTTGAATTTCCATTCTAAAACAAATTGTACACGAGATTATGCGGTTCGTTTTACGTTCGTTGTAAATTATTGTGGGTCGTAATATACTTTCTTGCGCATTGTATGAGATACGTGAAAGGTTTTTCCCAAGTATACATTTTTATCACTTGTACGCCCGAAATAAGTTCGTTTATCAACCTTATCCGCTCGTCGGTTCTGACGGTTGTATCGGAGCGAAGTTTTACAGTTTTTTTCCCCAACCAACCTATAAATATTGTGAAATTCAGCTAGTAGGTGTTGATTTCTTGAAAACTACACAACACACTTATTCAAAGTTAAGTATGGTGTGAAATTGAACAAAAAGAAAACACAGGTGCGCAGCGAAACTAACCGTGTCCGACTCAACATAAAGACCGACAACGAACGAATAAGCCAAGTACAACAACAGTTTACATATTAAGAAAGCAATAGAACAAAAGACGGCCGCAGCATAACAAATTTAATCTGCAGGATGGCACAGAGGAAAAGAGCATTTCAAAGCCACAAACTAATACACTAATAGCGTTAGTCTGGAGAGAAGAAATTCCTGAAAAGTTACATATGGAGTACAGCGCTCTTTGGATGTGAAATCTGGGCAATCAGCTCAATGGAAAAAACAGTCTTGAAACCTTTGAGATGCGGTGCTTCAGGAAAACGCTCAAGATACCACGGACGGAGAGGGTAACGAATGAGAAGGTATTAAACAGAATTATACGACAACTGTGGAAATGTGTTCAGTGCGGACGAAACGGGATGATAGGACGCATTTTAAGGCGTGAGAGCGTTCTAAAGAAAATAATAATCGAAGGAGATGTCGAAGGCCACACTTCAAGAGGAAGACCTAGGGCAGAATAGATCATGACGCAGATAATGGAGGACATGGATAAAGGAACTTGCTGAAAGAACTGTGTTACGGTAGAAAAACACGGAGAGCTGCCGCAACAAACAAATCTACGGACTTGTAATTATAAGAACAGACACTATTGATTCCGAGTACAGCGATAAATGCGGAATAACATGTACCTTGTAACGGCATAAAAGCGAGTAGCACGCCGACTCCGAACAGCGACGAAATGCCTATTTCTCGCCATAAAAAGTACGCGATGACGATCGATTGCAACGGACAGATCCAAATGGCGTGGACGGATAATGTGGCGACGCTAAATCGCTTCACGTCGTTCGATAGCAAGTTCACCCCGTGGCCGACGTTGATCTTACCCAGGGCAGTGTTTTTCAGACACAACGACTAAAATAAACACATAAAAGTACGCAGGTTTTTTGTGGTTGTTTTTTGTTTTTTGGGGTGGGTTTTTAAGGTTTTTATACACCTGCCTTGGCGAATATCGCTGAAGTGCAAGCTACTTGCATCATGAGACCACAGTGTAAAGTTTCTACGAGCGAGTGATGGTGTAAAACCAGTGAAATCAATATGTTCAACAACAAACAGACTGCGTAAAAACACGCGTTTTCGAACACCGTGTCGTCGGATCCGCCCGGATTAAAATACGTCAACAATCTCCCGATGAGTAGAGGTTGAGACAGTCTAGTTGGACAGTACACGACGGTTAATAATTGTAATAATGATTGTAATATTTGTTGAACGTAAAATGTAACCGCGTTAGTGATTTTCGTCTTTCAACCGAGATTCTATTCGTAATGTAAATTATATTGATTATAAATGCGCATAACACGAAAAATGCACAATATTAATAAAAACTACCCTGCAAATTGAACGCGTTATAGACTGCTAAAATATCTACGAGTTACAATATTTTTTTTTCGTCTATATTAGCTTCGTGCCTTTTATTTAAATTTAAAGTTTCCGTAAAATTCAGTCGTTAATCAGATAGTTATTTTCAAAGAAGTTCTAACGTTTGGTGCCGACAGAGTTTTTGTCGCGCAACACACGTGTGTAAATAATAAATCTTGCAAACATTTTTTTACGGAATAGTATATTTAAAGCGGTAAGCGTATATTCAACTGCCAGTTAATCTAAAAATGTTTTTCCCACAGACGGAATCGGATTTTATAATCTTCAAAACAAAATTTTCGAGGACCTTTTTGTTCCGAATCTGTGAGCATGTAAGCGTTCAAAGTTTCCCATTTAATTTGACACGGAATTTTTCTATGACAGCATGCGAAAAATGTTTTTCATATTCTGCATAAACGTTCTAAAAAGATTTTTCACTATAGCCCAATTGTTTGTTCGGGAACACAACTTATGATGAAAAATTATTACGCGCAATCATGGTAATTACTTTTAATTATTTATTTTTAATAATCATATTTTTGTTTCTCCGTTATTTATACATTTTTTCTATTCTTTGCGAATTTTTCGATCCGACCTTGAGGATATCACGAATACGTATACTTTTTTTCTAAATATACTATAACATAAGATGATGTATATGGGCCGAGTGAAAAAGTATTATTTTTCGATTAATCAAACGAATAAGATTTTTTCTTGTTTTCGCCTCGAAATTTATTTGATTTATTATTTACACTCCAGTACAACGTCTATATTACTCAAGTATAAATAGTTGAAATCGAATAAAATTCGTGTAGCATCATTTTCCAAAAACTTTCAAGTTAGTCCAACATTGGATTTTAATTTATCAAGTATAACCTATTTGTATCTCGAATCGAATTTTTATCGATAAATGTATTATTTTTCGATTTATATTTAACTATCGAGACTTTTTTCAATGCCATCGAATTATTTAGAACGCTTGTACACGGTGTTGCGTGTTATTATACTGGTAATAACAATACGTCCTTTGTGTACGTTGTAATATTATTTAAGTTTTGTTTTAATATGAACACGCTGTTTAAACAAGTTTTGACAACAAGGGAAGGTGCAACTGCGGATCTTCCGGTGTATACTGTTCGTCGGACACTTACAATTTTAGTTGTTATTCGTCGTAAGGTAAGCACATTTTGATCTCGGTTTTAAATTTTGCGAAGAATTTTGGTATTGTTATAAAATTATGGATTTTTTTTTTTTCTATAAACACTTTGACGACCAGCGAGCGTACGTCCAATCGCAAAACGTGAATGCGCAAAAAAGTTTGGATAGTGGACCTATTACGATACTTGAAGCTTATTTCGAAAATTTGATTTACTTTTGAGTTATGGCGCATAAGTTGAAAAATTATTTGGAAAATGGCTTGAGATTTTGACATTTGTAATCATTGTTTTGGACAGCAGGTGGTACCTATATTTTTATATGTTGAGTATACCACGAAGAGTTTAGACTTTGGTGTATATTTTTTATTAGAAAAATGTTTTTGTTGATATTTTAATTATTTTCGAAGTAATAGTTGACCTACCTTTTCTGCGATAAAATTCTTTATTACGAACATCTGAACGGTTACAGGCCCGGGTTCTTAGAATCGGAATAAAAAGGTCACTTCAAAATGTTTGCCATAAAAAATATATAGATTCCGTCAGCGGAGAAAACTTTTTTTTGGATTAAACGCCAATAATATCTAGTGTATAGAAGTATTGTACAAAATACAAGCGGGTACATTTTTATATATATATGGCTGTGACTGTGACCTCAAATCTAAATATTTTCATACAATAGATTTTTAGTATTTTTACCGATCTAAAAATGTATACATTTCATAAACGAATCATTACTTCAATACGATTTCCACCAAGCATCGCACTAATCCTTGTAGTATTAATTTTTTACCAAACATCTGACACAAAACCCGTAACAAACTAGGACGTCGGTTCAATAATTTTGCATTAACCAGTTCAATTTTCCATTTCCTAATCAACACGAGCAAAAAAATTTTAACACAATAAAAATGGAATGAAAACAATTTATAAAGATATTATAGGTTTAGTGAAATTTACTTTTCAAACTCATTTCCTAACAAAGATGATTTGTGTTCTTCTAAAACCGCGTACAAATCATTTTCATCTAAATCTCTTTGTCTTCCTGTTTTGAACACTTGAAACAACCAGCTGTTTAAATGATGAAATGTCGAGTTAGAAACATCATTTTCCCTTCCGTGTTATATTTTTCCGTTTGATTTGAGTTTATAATTGATGGGCTCCATTTTGTAATTTATGAGTTGTAAAAGTGTGTATTTTTCGTTAAATATTCCAAAATAACGGTCGACTTAATTTAGATTTAGGATGCCGATTTTTCTACATTGAAATTTTAGCGAACACTTTTGTCTTTTACCTCAACGTAAATTTGTTTTCCTGGGATGTATTTTTATGAAATATTATTGTGGTTTTTTTGGCAATCTTCGAAATCATAAATGAACTTTGTATATGTCTTAAAGTAAGTGAAACTTAGTAAGAACTGATAATTAAGAAAATAAAACCGAGTTTATTTGTATAATTAGAAATGTAGTGATAAGACATACAATCTAATGAAATGTTATACAGTTCTGCCGGTTAATTTTAACCACAATTTACCAAATTTATAAAATAATAATAATAATATTTAACATTCGTATAATAAATTGCATACACTATTTAGTAGTTACGACTTTTTTTTCTTTATGACAAGCAATAATAGTGGTTTTAAATAATATTGCACATTTTGTTTATTACTGTGACCAATGACCACATTAAATCTTAGGTGACATAATATAACAACACTAATATATTAACGTGTTTAGGTACATTTACCTGAATGTTAAGACTTCAAAAATATTTGCTTTAGACCTTGGATTTGTTGGTCTTTTTATTTTATGGTCAGTGTTCGTAATTAACCTTAAAAAACAAAGTAAATAGTTAAAAAAAAAAAAAAAAAATTAGTTATTAAAATACTAGGAAAGTTACCTGTACATGGTTAGGTTGCTCGTTTCAGTTTTATTTTGAATATTACACGCTTTGTTCCTAAATGAACATCGTACAAAATTCATTATGTATGGTTTACCTGTTTATGTACTATAAAAACTATGAATTTCAGGATTTAATTTAATACTACTGAAATGTAACTTCTATAAAGAATTTTTATTCAAGAAATAGTTATTGTAAAACGCACTAATTTTAAAGTATAATTTATACGTAATAACTAAAACTGTGAATGTGACTATGTGAAGACAAATGTATTTTTTTCGGTTTGTTGTAAAATTTCAATAAACCAGAACCTTTTAGTAAACAATTTGAATCAAATATCAAAAAATTTGTATCAAAAGCTTTTATTTTTACATTTTTTTATGTTTTGGTCAATTCCTAAACTGCGACGCGTAAATTTTTTTCTTTTTTTATGGATATTTTGGAATTTAACCGTCACTTGTTTTTAAAAGCATAATATTCATGTGTACTTAAACCAAATTATACTTCTTCATTAGATTTAATTTTCATGCTTTTGTATTTAAGCCGTTTTACATAGGCTGTAACAGTAAGTAAAAAAGTAGGCATAAGTTATTTTATCAACAGAAATTAATTAAAAATATGAATTTTTTGTTCTATGTTTTACTACCTTTAAAACTTAAAACACAAAAAAAACTTAACACCTAAATTGAATGACTGCAAATTCTAGTGTAAAATTGAATTGCTTGAAAAAAAATACACATAACATATAGGTACTGCGGACATGGCGTAAAAATACGACTTTGCTCGTATCAGATGAATTCTACAGATTATTTATGATGTTAACGTTGAATGAATATGTTTTAAATAATATTTGATCGGTATACAATAACAAAAATATGCAAACGTACACAGTTAAACAACAGGTTTACAAGTATTTAAAAAAAAAAGCAGTTTAAAGTTTTAACTAAACAAAAAAATATTCATACGTTATAATGAAAAATAGTTGTGTTATAATAATAATTACTTTAGTTTGTGAATTTTTAAATGTATTCAATCACTTATTTTAGGAGTGCCCGTTGACGCGTCTGTTTGTTGAGTGATCACACATGTCGTGTTAAAAACAATTTAGATACGTCGCTAACATACAAAAAACATTAACATTATCTATTTAAATTGTCTACAAAGTCAATTTAATACATTCTCGAGAACGAAAAATTAATTCCCCAGAAAATATAATATTAGATAGTAAATGTGTGAGTATTTAAAGTGTAATATAACTATATATATAGTAGGAATCTATATATTCCTGAGAACTTGCTTTGATAATATTATTATTAAATGTTTTTTTTTTTTATCAATAAAAATATTGTTATTTTTCTATATGAGAACACATAAACGCATTGCTTTTAGATACACATTATATGCGTGTGTTACATGAAGTATGAAAAATCTCACGAATGGCAAATTAATGGCACGACGAATAAACGCAGACACAGAGATTTTATATTTACGTCAGTACCAATATCGGTTTTCGCTGATCCGTTCGATTGAATTCGACCAAATACGTAATATGACGATAATACATAGTTTATTATCGTACATTTTCAACAGTGCGCCCCTAATTTAAATCTCAAGAATCGATCGCGTACGGCCTTTGGTTCTCGGAATTTCTCAAAGGCCGTTTTTGTTTTTTTCATTACAGAACAAAAAGGACGGACAATTGATTTTTTTTTAAATATTCGGGTTTACCGATGGCTTATGAAAATAAAACTGTATTCATTACATTCGAAACTTATACGTAACAGGCGTAGATCAAAACGAACGGCCGTTGAAATCTTGTGAAGTCATAACGTACAATATTATGTTGATGCGACGCAGAATAATGTGAAAATGACGCGCGTGAAATAGCTACGTTTCTTTTTACCGTTTAAGCAGCCACAAACCTCTCTTGAATAATTCCTTTCGGACAACGCCATCAGCACATATATGTGTATAGTTTGACGAGCTTCGATGCCTTTCGCACTGTGTAACACGATCGCTGAAAGACGCCGGGTAACAACTCTAGAATAATGCAGCAGGTGCGATCGAATTCGAAAAAACGCAGTTTTTGGTGGTTGACAAATAAAAGGAAAGAAAAAAAAACGTATATTACTTGCACAAGGAGTTTTAATAATCAATATTAAATAGCGCGAACGTGTAGACGTGAACTGAACGGCCATAATACGGTGTAATGCGTGTGGTGCAGGAATGTTATTATCAGTTTGTGATGCTGTAGGGGGGACGACGGCGGAATCGAACGGACAAAAGTCGGCCTGAGCACGCGGTGAGTTTTTGCACGGGCCGTTCGAATTTTACGGTACAATTTTTCTAATTGTGATTTTGTTTTAATAAATAGTTCTGGTGGATTTAGAGATCTCAAAGTGACAGGCCGACTCCGGGGTTATCGATTTAAGATGGAAAAAAGATATTTAACCCGAGAACCTGTGTAATCGTGTTTGTACGATAAAAAAAAATGTCGACTTTAAACGTTCGCAAAAACGTATTCCAAGTACCTACGTATTATACAATATGCGTGTACGCTTGTTTCAAAAACCGATTTTTTATTTTTACAATCAAACGGAGAGTAAAAAAATCAATCTGCAAGTAAGCAGATATAATAAAAATACCGAACAGCCGAATGGAAGTGCCGATCACATTCTTTTTTCTTTTTCAAACGTATGTCGCATATTAAAGATTTCGATGGATCAACAGTCACGTGAAAAGTCGTTTGGTACACTTAAGAAAATATCGTTTAAATTTCACTGCCAACATGTTAAAACACAGAAAAAACACAATATTATTATAATTTTACTAAAAACGCTCCTCTCCAAACTGTCTTATACGTATAATTATTATGATTTATTACAATGTAAATCATGCTGTGACAGAACTAAAACGATAGTTTTCTTATAATTACCGGAGTAGAGAAATAAACATACATTCATGAGTAAAAAAAAGTGGCATAGCTCTTATGAGTTTTACGTTTTGTTATTTTTTTTAAATAATGTTCATAAATCACAAGTAATAAACGTACATTTATTTCTTCCTGTCGTGTCATCAGAAAGAAAAAAAAGAAAAGACGATTTTTTTTTTTATCAAAGTACGATGACTATTTGTGATTTTGTTAGGTTTGAATTTCACGAAACTTCCCGAAAACGAGCGCAACAACTTTTTTGAGCGAGAAATATTATTTATTCAACAAACAATTATTATTTACAATACGGTATTCATGCTATTATAAATTAAATTTCTGTTAAATAATCAATAATACCTATAATTGTTAAACCAAATGCAGTTGATTTGAGGAGAAATGGATGGAAGAAGAAAATTTTACAAAAAAAATATAAAGTAAAACGTCGAATGAAGCTATACAATACAACAGTCATCTATATCTAATTTATACATTGTACAAAAATAGGAGTTGAAGGTAACTGGATTTTTACAGAAATTCAATTCTTGAATATTAAAAACTATTTAAAAGTGCAGACGATTAGTACCCGTGACTACCGTAATGGTGGTCGTAGTGGTCGTGGTCGTAGTGGTCGTCGTGATGGTAATGATGGTCGTAATGATGATCGACTTCCTTGTAAATGTAGACGGGTTTTTTTATGTATACGGGTTCTTTGATGTAAACTGGTACCTTGTGTACGTGATATGGCACGTGGATAATGTGGTGTTCACTGAAGACAATAAAAAAAAAAAAAAGCCGGGATCAGTCTAGGTCTAGTGGTTATAGTTTGACCGGGTAGGGACTACGCTTTGGGTGGGTCACTAGTTTAGAAGTTGGGGTTTAAACGCATTATTTTGTATCTGAAAGCGACGATAAATCATTGCTTTCGAAAACACTATTCCTCAGTTGTCTAGTTTACGTCCCGGTAAAAACAAATTTAACAATAAAAACTTTGATCAAATCTGTATCTTTCCCATTTTAGTATTGTGTAAAAGTTTCAGCGCGGCCCGATCTTTATTTTGGACGATAAAAAAAATCTATATCGTTGTGGAAAAAACACGTTTCCCGTAATTATTTGTTCCCCCCGTAAGAAATACACGGCCGCCCGGAATGACGAGTTTTCCGACAAAATAACAACTTAAAATCGGCTATAATCCAAAATTGTGCAAACCAACTTCCTAAATTTTTTAACCACATATTATATGTAAAAATATCTTGTTTAGATTGTATTGAAGTTTCGAGACTTAACCATAAAAACTAGAGGTTATATTATTTTAACTACAGCCACTGACTAAGAAAGTAATGAAAATTTTATCAAACATTTTCATGATCATCCAGTATTAACTATATAGGTATACTCAAACGAACAATTTAAGCAAAAAAAAAAAAACTATGGGATATTTCCCCTTAATTTAATATTTTAAAAAGTGTAACACATTATCAACACTTTTCGTACAACTTCTTTACCATGATAATCATAAAAATTTTATACAGCTCGAAATTTGTACTTCTGACTTTTATGTCATTTTTAATACTCCAAAAAAAATTGTACTGGCGTTACTTTCAAAATCAAGATATACATATTATAATAACGAAAGTATACCACGTAGTTTATAAATTTCTACTTTCAAACTCGATTAGTGTAGTTAATTTGTAGAACTGTAAGAAATAAGAATAAAAATGATCAATAATCGTTACTAATTTTAATAGTGGTAACTTTTTTAAGCGTATACATTTTACCATTGAGAAATGCGATAATAATAAAACTATAAAGTTTGAAAGTTAAACAAATGATATATTACGTTCTCACTTTCATCTAGTTTTACCCATAGCAAAGAAGTAAATCTACCTACGATTTTATTTATTTGTTTATTTTTTTTTTTATGAACAACTATAAAAATTAGTTCTAATTGTAAGTGCTTAAGAAATTTTTCTTTTTTACTTACTGTTTTGGCCAGAATGTAGGGCTAGCCGCAGCCACTGCGAGAACAGCTAGGATAATAGCGACCTTAAATCATAAAAATGATATTAATAAAAAAAATTTATAAAAAATCGTATTAGAATATAATATAATCAGTATGGTAAGTGAGTTAACCATTGTTATTGTAAACCATGGTTAGATCATAGATTTTTCGTAAACTATTTAGCAGTCAACACTTTTGTTTGACAGTTATACGGTTAATTATACCTTTTTGTAAACTCACTTAGTATACACTTAGTATTACACTTAGTATAAAAATAAAGGTACATCCTTATTTTTTTAAATTTAAATGTTAATGTTAACCATTTGATTCCAATGGTAAAATTTAATTCATTGGTTAACTCCGATAATATTGATTGATACTTTCATGTCGGAAGATAAAGTTAATTAACCTTTTTTAAACGAGTAAAAAAAAAATTTAAAAGAAAATAAATACCATCAAATCTAACACAGTTACTGATCGCATCGTCATTGAATCGGATACAGAATTTAACAATCACTAAGTGTTAGATATGCTGTTGGTGGTACACTTAAGCTCGTTAACTTTATACAACTCCAAGGCGATACACTATTTTTCAGATAAAACGTATTAAGAAATATCGTCGAATGCGAGACGCGTTTTACGGTTGTCAGTCGAATAAAAAAAAACGGTATAAAATTAACTATCCGTGTTTTATAATTGGCGATAAAATTTTTGTAAATTATCGTATTTTTCTTGTTACAGCGCCGACAATTGAATTCAAAGAAACGTTCACGTGGTTCAAAACCGTTATGCTGTTTGCGCTGAGATCGACATCGTCGTCAAGAATATTAAGAACACAGCCCCGTTTTACACGGGTGTTTTCTGGAAGCACTTTGCAGTTCGTCACGAATAACGACGCGTCCGAGATTTACAAACAAATATGTATTAATCGACACTATAAAAATCGAGATTTACTTACGGTTTTCATTTTTTTTTAAAGCTGTGTCGGCTGTGGACGTTAATATCGCGTCTCGTTCGCAGCCCAGGTACGTGTATTGTCTGCGCGTTTGAGATCGTGCACGGTTTTATATATTATCCGCGAGCGCCGAATATAATAATAATAATAATAATAACAACATTGTTTATATTCCAGTCCAGAATGCATATCGCGTTACCGGAGGAAAGGTTTATTTTTCTCAGCAGGAGTAGGTAAATCAAACGAATAATCGCCTGGAAGGGTTGACCCGGCCGGATCACTCACTTACGCCTTACGCAATCGCGACAGGAGAGCTTTGCCCGTCCAGTTTTTTAATGTTTTTTTTCGTATTTTATTTTCGCGCAGATGGGCGGACAGAAACTGTACGATACGGGTGATCACACTGGACGAAAATCGACTGGAATAAATACCCCGCAAACGGGTTTCTGAACGCGATATCAATTATCTTTTTGTTCCACGCGCAAAAACCGTACCATACATACGAAAATACGTTACTTATAGTATACAACAATATAATTACTGTTATTACGTTTCAATACACACTGACGTTCAAGTAAAAACGGGTTCGAGATCTTGGTACCTTTAAACATGCGCAACATTTGCATTTGTTTTATACCGTAATATGACGTATTATACGTGCACATAACGTTGCGGCGACCTGAGAGTATTGCGTTACCTGTGCAGGGCGATTATCGCATTATTCGCAATTAATAGCTCGAATTTCTCGAACGCGATATCTCGCATTGTTTTTTTGTTTTTTTTTTGAAACAGAACACCTTAAGCGCAAGCAAGCGGACTTTATGCAACCGATCTAAAAATTTCTCTCCCACGCTTTCTAAATACGGCTACCTATGTTATTATTATACCTGGCGAAGTTTCCAGCTGTTTTCTTGCGCGAACGACCTTTGGCGGACGGACGCGTTAAAAATATTCGTCCGTGTCGACGGTAAAATTTATCGGGTGTTTAAGGGTCGCGAAAAAACCTAAAGGAAAACCGATTCGGCTTATAACCATGAAACTAGAACTGTAAAATGTTGGGGTACAATCGTAAATGAATTATTTACATGTATAAAGTTATAAGACACTCTGTGTTACACTCTGAACCGGTAAACTGTCGGGTTTTAAGAAAAAAAAAAAAAAGTTTTGAATGCATCGTAATGTATACAATGTTTTACATAGGCGAAATAAAGTTTTGACCGTTGATTAAGTTCAATTTTTTGGTTTTCATAGTAAACCATTTGAGTGACATCATGTATCCGCGTCAATCAAATCGATGGTATTTTTTAGTTTTAATTTTTTTTAAAATTTTAGTTCTGAGAATTTAAAGAATAAAATAAAACTGTTCAAAAAGTTAATCGTGTTTTCCGGCAGAAAAATAAACATATTACTCATTTGTACACTTCATTGAATTTATCGTCACACGTCTTACACAAAATTAATTCAAACGCTTCTTACTCATAGTTGTTCAAAATTCAAACATAATACCGTAACAACATGCTACGCACCGAGTGGTGGGTTTTAACTTTTACCTAACGAACGAGTTGAGAAATGTAAATAAAATTGAATTAATAACAACTTTAAAATGTTATTCGTTTCGCAATGAACTTACGGCGTACAATCCGACTAAGTCATTAAGTTTTTGATTGTTTCGTTTCTGCGTAATTTTAGCGCGAGTGTTATAAATGTATTTTCGACTCATTTTCGTGTTTCGTAATGATTTGTTTTATAAGTAAAAGTAAATGGTTTATATTCAGAATGTAATAGAATTATTGCAGGCTGAATAATTATGAGAATTCAATGTAAAATTTGTTTTAAGCACCA
>CM029363.1:7396841-7724621 GCA_017140985.1 Hormaphis cornu | reverse complement strand
TAAATATTTTCATACAATAGATTTTTAGTATTTTTACCGATCTAAAAATGTATACATTTCATAAACGAATCATTACTTCAATACGATTTCCACCAAGCATCGCACTAATCCTTGTAGTATTAATTTTTTACCAAACATCTGACACAAAACCCGTAATAAACTAGGACGTCGGTTCAATAATTTTGCATTAACCAGTTCAATTTTCCATTTCCTAATCAACACGAGCAAAACAATTTTAACGCAATAGAAATGAAATAAAAACAATTTATATAGATATTATAGGTTTAGTGAAATTTACTTTTCAAATTCATTTCCTAACAAAGATGATTTGTGTTCTTCTAAAACCGCGTACAAATCATTTTCATCTAAATCTCTTTGTCTTCCTGTTTTGAACACTTGAAACAACCAGCTGTTTAAATGATGAAATGTCGAGTTAGAAACATCATTTTCCCTTCCGTGTTATATTTTTTCGTTTGATTATAATTGATGGCTTCCATTTTGTAATTTATGAGTTGTAAAAGTGTGTATTTTTCGTTAAATATTCCAAAATAACGTTCGACTTAATTTAGATTTAGGAAGCCGATTTTTCTACATTGAAATTTTAGCGAACACTTTTGTCTTTTACCTCAACGTAAATTTGTTTTCCTGGGATGTATTTTTATGAAATATTACTGTGGATTTTTTGGCAATCTTTGAAATCATAAATAAACTTTGTATGTGTATTTAAAGTAAGTGAAACTTAGTAAGAACTGATAATTAAGAAAATAAAACCGACTTTATTTGTATAATTAGAAATGTAGTGATAAGACATACAATCTAATGAAATGTTATACAGTTCTGCCGGTTAATTTTAACCACAATTTACCAAATTTATAAAATAATAATAATAATATTTAACATTCGTATAATAAATTGCATACACTATTTAGTAGTTACGACTTTTTTTTCTTTATGACAAGCAATAATAGTGGTTTTAAATAATACTGCACATTTTGTTTATTACTGTGACCAATGACCACATTAAATCTTAGGTGACATAATATAACAACACTAATATATTAACGTGTTTAGGTACATTTACCTGAATGTTAAGACTTCAAAAATATTTGCTTTAGACCTTGGATTTGTTGGTCTTTTTATTTTATGGTCAGTGTTCGTAATTAACCTTAAAAAACAAAGTAAATAGTTAAAAAAAAAAAAAAATTAGTTATTAAAATACTAGGAAAGTTACCTGTACATGGTTAGGTTGCCTGTTTCAGTTTTATTTTGAATGTTACACACTTTTTTCCTAAATGAACATCGTACAAAATTCATTATGTATGGTTTACCTGTTTATGTAAAAACTATGAATTTCAGGATTTAATTTAATACTACTGAAATGTAACTTCTATAAAGAATTTTTATTCAAGAAATAGTTATTGTAAAACGCACTAATTTTAAAGTATAATTTATACGTAATAACTAAAACTGTGAATGTGACTATGTGAAGACAAATGTATTTTTTTCGGTTTGTTGTAAAATTTCAATAAACCAGAACCTTTTAGTAAACAATTTGAATCAAATATCAAAAAATTTGTATCAAAAGCTTTTATTTTTACATTTTTTTATGTTTTGGTCAATTCCTAAACTGCGACGCGTAAATTTTTTTCTTTTTTTATGGATATTTTGGAATTTAACCGTCACTTGTTTTTAAAAGCATAATATTCATGTGTACTTAAACCAAATTATACTTCTTCATTAGATTTAATTTTCATGCTTTTGTATTTAAGCCGTTTTACATAGGCTGTAACAGTAAGTAAAAAAAGTAGGCATAAGTTATTTTATCAACAGAAATTAATTAAAAATATGAATTTTTTGTTCTATGTTTTACTACCTTTAAAACTTAAAACACAAAAAAAACTTAACACCTAAATTGAATGACTGCAAATTCTAGTGTAAAATTGATTTGCTTGAAAAAAAATTACACATAACATATAGGTACTGCGGACATGACGTAAAAATACGACTTTGCTCGTATCAGATGAATTCTACAGATTATTTATGATGTTAACGTTGAATGAATATGTTTTAAATAATATTTGATCGGTATACAACAACAAAAATATGCAAACGTACACAGTTAAACAACAGATTTACAAGTATTTAAAAAAAAAGCAGTTTAAAGTTTTAACTAAACGAAAAAATATTCATACGTTATAATAAAAAATAGTTGTGTTATAATAATAATTACTTTAGTTTGTGAATTTTTAAATGTATTCAATTACTTATTTTAGGAGTGCCTGTTGACGCGTCTGTTTGTTGAGTGATCACACATGTCGTGTTAAAAACAATTTAGATACGTCGCTAACATACAAAAAACATTAATATTATCTATTTAAATTGTCTAACGTAGACAATTTAATACATTCTCGAGAACGAAAAATTAATTCCCCAGAAAATATAATATTAGATAGTAAATGTGTGAGTATTTAAAGTGTAATATAACTATATATATACGTGTATATATAGTAGGAATCTATATATTCCTGAGAACTTGCTTTGATAATATTATTATTAAATGTTTTTTTTTATCTAAAAAAATATTGTTATTTTTCTATATGAGAACACATAAACGCATTGCTTTTAGATACACATTATATGTGTGTGTTACATGAAGTATGAAAAATCGCACGAATGGCAAATTGATGGCACGACGAATAAACGCAGACACAGAGATTTTATATTTACGTCAGTACCAATATCGGTTTTCGCCGATCCGTTCGATTGAATTCGACCAAATAATATGACGATGATAATAGTTTATTATCGTACATTTTCAACAGTGCACCCCTAATTTAAATCTCAAGAATCGATCGCGTACGGCTTTTGGTTCTCGGAATTTCTCAAAGGCCGTTTTTTATTTTTTCATTACAGAACAAAAGGGACGGACAATTGATTTTTTTTTAAATATTCGGGTTTACCGATGAAAATAAAACTGTATTCATTACATTCGAAACTTATACGTAACAGGCGTAGATCAAAACGAACGGCCGTTGAAATCTTGTGAAGTAATAACGTACAATATTATGTTGATGCGACGCAGAACTATGTGAAAATGACGCGCGTGAAATAGCTACGTTTCTTTTTACCGTTTAAGCAGCCACAAACCTCTCTTGAATAATTCCTTTCGGACAACGCCATCAGCACATATATGTGTATAGTTTGACGAGCATTTGACGATGCCTTTGCGCACTGTGTAACACGATCGCGATAAGACGTCGGGTAACAAACTCTAGAATAATGCAGCAAGTGCGATCGAATTCGAAAAAACGCAGTTTTTGGTGGTTGACAAATAAAAGGAAAAAAAACGTATATTACTTGCACAAGGAGTTTTAATAATCAATATTAAATAGTATAGCGAACGTATAGACGTGAACTGAACGGCCATAATACTGCGTGTGGTGCAGGAATGTTATTATCAGTTTGTGATGCTGTAGGGGGGACGACGGCGGAATCGAACGGACAAAAGTCGGCCCGAGCACGCGGTGAGTTTTTGCACGGTTCGTTCGAATTTGAATTTTACGGTACAATTTTTCTAATTGTGATTTTGTTTTAACAAATAGTTCTGGTGGATTTAGAGATCTCAAAGTGACAGGCCGACCCCGGGGTGATCGGTTTAAGATGGAAAAAAGATATTTAACCCCCGAGCACCTGTGTAATCGTGTTTGTACGATAAAAAAAAAATGTCGACTTTAAACGTTCGCAAAAACGTATTCCAAGTACCTACGTATTATACAATATGCGTGTACGCTTGTTTCAAAAACCAATTTTTTATTTTTACAATCAAACGGAGAGTAAAAAAATCAATCTGCAAGTAAGCAGATATAATAAAAATACCGAATAGCCGAATGGAAGTGCCGATCACATTCTTTGACTTTTTCAAACGTATGTCGCATGTTAAAGATTTCGATGGATCAACAGTCACGTGAAAAGTCGTTTGGTACACTTAAGAAAATATCGTTTAAATTTCACTGCCAACATGTTAAAACGCAGAAAAAACACAATATTATTGTAATTTTACTAAAAACGCTCCTCTCCAAACTGTCTTATACGTATAATTATTATGATTTATTACAATGTAAATCACGCTGTGACGAAACTAAAACGATAGTTTTCTTATAATTACCGGAGTAGAGAAATAAACATACATTCATGAGTAAAAAAAAAAGTGGTATAGCTCTTATGAGTTTTGTTATTTTTTTAAAATAATGTTCATAAATCACAAGTAATAAACGTACATTTATTTCTTCCTGTCGTGCCATCAGAAAGAAAAAAAAAGAAAAGACGATTTTTTTTTTTTTATCAAAGTACGATGACTATTTGTGATTTTGTTAGGTTTGAATGTACAGTAAATTTTACGAAACTTCCCGAAAACGAGCGCAACAACTTTTTTGAGCGAGAGATATTATTTATTCAACAAACAATTATTATTTACAATACGGTATTCATGCTATTATAAATTTAATTTCTGTTAAATAATCAATAATACCTATAACTGTTAAACCAAATGCAGTTGATTTGAGGAGAAATGGATGGAAGAAGTAAATTTTACAAAAAAATATAAAGTAAAACGTCAAATGAAACTATACAATACAACAGTCATCTATATCTAATTTATACATTGTACAAAAATAGGAGTTGAAGGTAACTGGATTTTTACAGAAATTCAATTCTTGAATATTAAAAACTATTTAAAAGTGCAGACGATTAGTACCCGTGACTACCGTAATGGTGGTCGTAGTGGTCGTGGTCGTAGTGGTCGTCGTGATGGTAATGATGGTCGTAATGATGATCGACTTCCTTGTAAATGTAGACGGGTTTCTTTATGTATACGGGTTCTTTGATGTAAACTGGTACCTTGTGTACGTGATATGGCACGTGGATAATGTGGTGTTCACTGAAAACAATAAAAAAAAGCCGGGATCAGTCTACGTCGCGTGAGTATAGTTTGACCGGGTAGTGACTACGCTTTGGGTGGGTCACTAGTTTAGAAGTTGTGGTTTAAACGCATTATTTTGTACCTGAAAGCGACGATAAATCATTGCTTTCGAAAACGCCATTCCTCAGTTGTCTAGTTTACGTCCCGGTAAAAACAAATTTAACATTAAAAACTTTGATCAAATCTGTATCTTTCCTATTTTAGTATTGTGTAAAAGTTTCAGCTCGGCCCGATCTTTATTTTGGACGATCAAAAAAATCTATATCGTTGTGGAAAAACACGTTTCCCGTAATTATTTGTTTCCCCCGTAAGAAATACGCGGCCGCCCGGAATGACGAGTTTTCCGACAAAATAACAACTTAAAATCGGCTATAATCCAAAATTGTGCAAACCAATTTCCTAAATTTTTTAACCACATATTATATGTAAAAATATCTTGTTTACATTGTATTGAAGTTTCGAGACTTAACCATAAAAACTAGAGGTTATATTATTTTAACAACAGCCACTGACTAAGAAAGTAATGAAAATTTTATCAAACATTTTCATGATCATCCAGTATTAACTATATAGGTATACTCAAACGAACAATTTAAGCAAAAAAAAAAAAACTATGGGATATTTCCCCTTAATTTAATATTTTAAAAAGTGTAACACATTATCAACACTTTTCGTACAACTTCTTTACCATGATAATCATAAAAATTTTATACAGCTCGAAATTTGTACTTCTGACTTTTATGTCATTTTTAATACTCCAAAAAAAATTGTACTGGCGTTACTTTCAAAATCAAGATATACATATTATAATAACGAAAGTATACCACGTAGTTTATAAATTTCTACTTTCAAACTCGATTAGTGTAGTTAATTTGTAGAACTGTAAGAAATAAGAATAAAAATGATCAATAATCGTTACTAATTTTAATAGTGGTAACTTTTTTAAGCGTATACATTTTACCATTGAGAAATGCGATAATAATAAAACTATAAAGTTTGAAAGTTAAACAAATGATATATTACGTTCTCACTTTCATCTAGTTTTACCCATAGCAAAGAAGTAAATCTACCTACGATTTTATTTATTTGTTTATTTTTTTTTTTTTATGAAAAACTATAAAAATTAGTTCTAATTGTAAGTGCTTAAGAAATTTTTCTTTTTTACTTACTGTTTTGGCCAGAATGTAGGGCTAGCCGCAGCCACTGCGAGAACAGCTAGGATAATAGCGACCTTAAATTATGAAAATAATATTAATAAAAAAAATTTTATAAAAAATCGTATTAGAATATAATATAATCAGTATGGTAAGTGAATTAACCATGGTTTGATCATAGATTTTTCGTAAACTGTTTAGCAGTCAACACTTTTGTTTGACAGTTGTACGGTTAATTTTACCTTAGACTTAAATGCCAAGAATATGAAAATATATATAGCCATTCAATTCATAAATGTTGACCAGGCAAAACTTACAAAAATTTGTAAATTGACTACCTACGTTCTTATAAAGAATATTATTACTATTTACAGTTATGAATATTTAGTAATTATTTATTGTAAAACCATTATGAGTAGGTAGTATTATAGGTCGTTTATTGAAAAAAACAAATGAATAATAATTTTATTCGCTTCATTAAAATAATAAGTATAGAAATATTTAAGGTTTCGTCACAAATTTAAAAAATAACTGTAAAATAACGTTTACTTTTTCTCCTTTAAAACTTCCACTGTAAACTCACACATCTATAGTATAAAAATAAAGGTACATCCTTATTTTTTAAAATTAAAATGTTAATGTTAACCATTTGATTCCAATGGTAAAATTTAATTCATTGGTCAACTCCGATAATATTGATTGATACTTTCATGTCGGAAGATAAATAAACGTTTTTAAACGAGTAAAAAAAAAAAATACCATCAAATCTAACACAGTTACTGATCACATCGTCATTGAATCGAATACAGAATTTAACAATTACTAAGTGTTAGATATGCTGTTGGTGGTACACTTAAGCTCGTTAACTTTATACAACTCTAAGGTGATACACTATTTTTCAGATAAAACGTAATATAGTGTACACACGGTATTAAGAAATATCGTCGAATACGAGACGCGTTTTACGGTTGTCAGTCGAATTAAAAAAAAACGGTATAAAATTAACTATCCGTGTTTTATAATTAGCGATAGAATTTTTGTAAATTATCGTATTTTTCTTGTTACAGCGCCGACAATTGAATTCAAAGAAACGTTCACGTGGTTCAAAACCGTTATGCTGTTTGCGCTGAGATCGACATCGTCGTCAAGAATATTACGAACACAGCCCCGTTTTACACGGGTGTTTTTTGGAAGCACTTTGCAGTTCGTCACGAATAACGACGCGTCCGAGATTTACAAAACAAAAAATAAATGTATTAATCGACAGTATAAAAATCGAGATTTACTTACGGTTTTCATTTTTTATTTTAAAGCTGTGTCGGCTGTGGACGATAATATCGCGTCTCGTTCGCAGCCCAGGTACGTGTATTGTCTGCGCGTTCGAGATCGTGCACGGTTTTATATATTATCCGCGAGCGCCGAATATAATAATAATAATAACAACATTGTTTATATTCCAGTCCAGAATGCATATCGCGTTACCGGAGGAAAGGTTTATTTTTCTCAGCAGGAGTAGGTAAATCAAACGAATAATCACCTGGAAGGGTTGACCCGGCCGGATCACTCACTTACGCCTTACGCAATCGCGACAGGAGAGCTTTGCCCGTCCAGTTTTTTAATGTTTTTTTTTCGTATTTTATTTTCGCGCAGATGGGCGGACAGAAACTGTACGATACGGGTGATCATACACCGGACGAAAATCGACTGGAATAAATACCAAACGTTACTTATAATAATATACAACAATATAATTACTGTTATTACGTTTCAATACCCACTGACGTTCAAATAAAAACGGGTTCGAGATCTTGGTACCTTTAAACATTCGCAACATTTGCATTTGTATTTGTACCGTAATATGACGTATTATGCGTGCACATAACGTTGCGGCGACCTGAGAGTATTGCGTTACCTGTGCACGGCGATTATCGCATTATTCGCAATTAATAGCTCGAATTTCTCGAACGCGATATCTCGCATTGTTTTTTGTTTTTTTGAAACAGAACACCTTAAGCGCAAGCAAGTGGACTTTATGCAACCGATCTAAAAATTTCTCTCCCACGCTTTCTAAATACGGCTACCTATGTTATTATTATACCTGGCGAAGTTTCCAGCTGTTTTCTTGCGCGAACGACCTTTGGCGGACGGACGCGTTAAAAATATTCGTCCGTGTCGACGGTAAAATTTATCGGGTGTTTAACGGTCGCGAAAAAACCTAAAGAAAAACCGATTCGGTTTATAACCCTGAAAGTAGAACTGTAAAATGTTGGGGTACAATCGTAAATGAATTATTTACATGTATAAAGTTATAAGACACTCTGTGTTACACTCTGAACCGGTAAACTGTCGGTTTTTAAAAGAAAAAAAAAAGTTTTGAATGCATCGTAATGTATACAATGTTTTACATAGGCGAAATAAAGTTTTGACCGTTGATTAAGTTCAATTTTTTGGTTTTTATAGTAAACCATTTGAGTGGCATCATGTATCCGCGTCAATCAAATCGATGGTATTTTTTAGTTTTAATATTTTTTTAACACTTTAGTACTGAGAATTTAAAGAATAAAATAAAACTGTTTAAAAAGTTAATCGTGTTTTCCGGCAGAAAAATAAACATATTATTCATTTGTACACTTCATTGAATTTATCGTCACACGTCTTACACAAAATTAATTCAAACGCTTCTTACTCATAGTTGTTCAAAATTCAAACATAATACCGTAACAACATGCTACGCACCGAGTGGTGGGTTTTAACTTTTACCTAACGAACGAGTTGAGAAACGTAAATAAAATTGAATTAATAACAACTTTAAAATGTTATTCGTTTCGCAATGAACTTACGGCGTACAATCCGACTAAGTCATTAAGTTTTTGATTGTTTCGTTTCTGCGTAATTTTAGCGCGAGTGTTATAAATGTATTTTCGACTCATTTTCGTGTTTCGTAATGATTTGTTTTATAAGTAAAAGTAAATGGTTTATATTCAGAAATTAATAGAATTATTGCGGGCTGAATAATTATGAGAATTCAATGTAAAATTTGTTTTAAGCACCATATTCTTCTGGTGAACTTCTTTTTTATTCGTATAAGAAATAACTTATAAATATTCAACGTTTCTGATATTAAGTGGACACATTTACAAATCACTTTGAATCAATTTGCATAATACAGAAATTAAAATTCATCACTTTTTGCTTGAAATGTAATTGCACGACTAAAGATATATTCTTTTGTGGAAAATTTATTAAAATCAAAAAATGAAATATATTATCAGCACATATTTTAAGATTTGAAAAAAATAAATTAACGTAAAAATCCTCTTTTTATATAATATGATCTCTATCGTTTTATATTCTTAGTGGACCGAAGACCGAAGATATTGAATTATAGATACGATGTTTGACACTAGACGCTTATACGGTAGAATCTTGAAATTTTGATTGTTTTCTGTGGTATGACCTAAAATGAAAAAATAGTGAATCGGAGCCGTTTAATTTTGAAATTTGTAGCTTTCCGCAGTTATTGTTTCGTAAAACGATTAAATTCACAAATCATCTTAATCACGTGGATATAATATACCTATTGTTCTAGCTGTATGTACAGCTGATTAATGTAAACTAAAAAAACAAAACGTTGTATTGTGCCAATCGTCAGTTTGTTCCTCGAATATTTACTTAGCTAGGAGAGAAGTTTCCATTTTTTCGTCACCATATTCATCGCGTCCTACGTTTTGCAAATAATAAGTATATTGTAATGTTTAGGGTAGTATCATTAACATTCTGAGTTTGTTGTATCAAGTAGGCATTAGTATAGATCCTAGGCACGTGCATGGTGTATGATAAACACTGTATATATATATATATATATATATATAATAGTTGTACACTTGTACACCGTGGTTCACGATTCATTGCCAAATCGTGTTCAATTTATATTAAGTAGAAAATAAATAAATCATTTTTTTTTTTTTTAAATAATGCTCCCAAAAAAATGTACAACCTGTTGATCCAGTTGTTATATCATATTTTCTAAAGTAGATTATAGAACACGCCCTCGTTGCAGCGATGCATAAATGTGGATAAATCGTTTATGCGATAGACTAATTACGTTCCAAACGAGTTTTGTTGTATTTTGAAATACGCGAACTTCCTCGTTGCACTTTTCGTTTTAAAACGATTACAGTCTCAACAAGACAAAAATATTACAATATTAATTGAAATCAGACTATTGGTTATGGAATAAGGTTTACTGATATGTAGTAAAGTGAAGAGAGTTTTTCGTTGAAAAACTGAGTGGCAAGTTGCGGTTAAAGTTTCGATTTGCCTACTTTATTTTCAGTTCCAACGAAAATTTTGAAACGTTACAACACGTAACGTACTTTCGTTGTTTTGTGTAAAAGCTGTTCAGGTCTTTTAGGCATCGCCGTTTTTGTAGATTACTGATATATTTCGAGATGAATTGTATATTATGCGACGGTTTTGCCTTCGGGGCCCTCTGGACGTATGCGAACACCGTGTCCTGTAAATAGGACACATAAAAATATAATATTATGCATAATTGTGCTGCAATGAAGTAATTTTTTTTCGAACACAACGACCACGACGGCTGCAGCCTTAGGGTCATTTCGGCATCGCTGTAACCCGCTCATCGGCTAATCCTGTTGAGTGGAAAATGTGTAAATACAAAATATATGCCGAGTATTACGTTTTACGTAGATTTTATAATAATTTTTCGTTAATGAAAGAAAACTGGTTTTTAGTGAACATTCACTCTTATAGTATAGCCGTAACTTACGTCTTATTCTATTTGGATGTACTTGTCTTGTACTATTTTATAGGTAGGTACTGAAATGGCGAAACATTTAACGCTATAGGCTATTCGAGACTGTAAAAAGTGGTCAATTATGATGATATTTATGGAACGAGAAGGATCGTCACGTGATTCGCAATTATTTTATTGGTAAATAACTGAACTACGTTAGGTATATTTGGTGTTTTTTTGTTTTTTTATGTTTCTCAAGACACTAAATTAAATAATTATCTTCGGCGTTTTCTATCGCTGCCGAGTACCGAAAATTCTGTGAGACTTGTACGAGTACATCAAACAATACGTTGATATTTTTATATTACATAGTGTAGAGTTACTCGATAAAATTTTATAATGCCACTCCAATCGTCACGCCCCTGGAAAAGTAACGGCTTAACACTGGAATGGTTATTATTATTATTATTTTTGTATTTCACACATTTCTTTGTGGAAAACATTATAATCAAAAGATTTTAGCTTTGATAGGTAATCATACATTTTTTCTTTAAAATTTAATTTCCATAAAATTTCATAGGTGTTTTAATATCTCATTCATCTTCAAATACCTTCTCACCGTTGAAACTCCTACCACAGTATTCATATTATGGCAGAAGAAATCGAATTTTTATTAGACCACGTCTATTCACTTCATTTTGCATTTTAATCCCGAATCCCGATAGAGCGCAGTCACTTATGTGACGTACACATTTCAAACTGATACGGAGTACACGATACGTTTTTATTTTGAAAAAAATCATAGTTTACAATCTAGATAAGATACGTATAATTCGTTTAGTGAAATAATTTTTAAATCCCTTAAACATTGTATACGTAGTTTTTCCGTATGATAACAGTCGGGGGAATATTTCAATAAAAATTGCAAATAGAATACTCGACAACAGCTACAGTCGAAACGTACAAAACGTTTGATAATTTTCCAGTGTATGCCCATAAACTCATTGAAATTCATTTCAAAAGAATGAAGCCGTTAATCAATTATTTATAACTAATAATACGTGCAGTTTTCAAATTCCGTTTTCGATGATACACACATTCAGTACCGTACAACGTTTTTTTATTTAATTAAATTTTATCTAATTTAATTTCAAAAATATTTTATGTAAAAAACGTCTTGAAAAATGTATGTTCGGTTGAGATGATGTTACAGTATTACAGCGGACAGTATAGCTGGTGTACACCCAGTAGGACTTTCACTTTGTAATCTAAATCGCACATCGTATTTATTACAGGTTTTACGGCGATCTATACCACGATATTATATTAATGTTTTTCTGTATAGAAAATTTTTACCTTACGCGTATGCGTTTATTACACGTCTGTTTTAAAATAATCTAATATCACCGCTCGTCTGTTTACGATTTTTCCGCGGCAACATTTGCAGTAGACGTGTAAGACCTGTAGCGGCGTATCGGACTTAATCTTACGTGGGAGATGGTGGAGGAGGAGTGAAAAAAGAGCCGAAAAAGAGGAGAGTGCCCCAAAAAACGTGCACACATCCACGTAAAAAACAAAAATAAGGGCACGTTAAATAACAAATTTTTAGTCGCGAAACCTCTAAAATTTTCACACTACTCTGTAGGGAAAGGCTCTCGAAATTACGTATTTCGTCCCAACGCCTCGGTACTGCAGTTACTGGTTCAGATTAATTTTTTCGCTTAATCGTTCACTACCATCTTGAAGAAGGCGAATAAAAAGGCGTAAAATTTGTCTCGTTACGTCGACTTGTGAAATATGATAAACTAAATAACGGAACAAAAAAAAAAATTCATAACATTTACACGTGTGGAATAATTTAATCCAATTTAGTGTGACCAGAGACGAACGAGATGGCAGCAACTCTGCACAGCGACCTCGATTGTAATTATTTATCGCAACTACGATAATGGCCTTTGTTGTCCACGTAATTCAATAAAAAAAAAAAAATTGAATAACACGTATCGAGCTGGAACGCAAAACAATTCGAGAAAAAAAATCACTCGAGGTGAGATCGAACGAACGAAGCGATGAGACGAAAAAAGACAAAATTTTTGTAATTTCGTCACATTATAAAATATATGTTGTAGGATGCGGAAAACTTTTATAACATCGCGTACGTTTCTAATTGATAAATATTGATTCGCGGACCGTGTCAAATCAATAATTTGTTTTTCATCACCGACTATTATTATAATATTATGTATTTTATCACAATAATACGAGTCGTTCGCGGGGTGTTCGACAGTCGAAACGATCGTTACAATATAACGTTATGTCGTTATTAAAACTGTTCTCATTGTCTCGGAAACGTCAAGCGAACGAAAGTTTGCTCGCTCGTTTCGAGCACCGAGAAAAACGGGTCGCGCGCAAAAGCCGTCGGTTCACGTCCGTTCGCACGTCGTCGCGCTCGAATTATTATCAAAACGATTTGTCGCGTGTCAAACGTGACGACGACTTGAGGTTCGCCGAACTGTGGCGGAATTCCGACGAACACATTTTACACGTCGCTTGTATTACGGGCGTATTGTTACGAAATATATTTTGATCATCGCGACAATGTTTTTGGTTTTCTTTTGACGAACGATCAAAGCGGTATAAAAATGATTTGGTAGCACGCGCAACGGTATCGTTCTTATCGCGAAACGTACGAAACGAGACGCGCGTGAGTGTGTGTAGTGTACAAGTGCGCGTTCCACGAGAGAATAATCGGTTTTCATCCTCGAGTCGAGCTACGTCTTCGGCAGTGCCCGGGCATCATCGATTTCCCTCTCCGAATCGATTCGTATTTGTTCTTTCAAAGGACGAGGCGGAAGAGTTTGGCGGACCGATCCCTTCGTGGAGTAAAACGTAAAACAGTAAAACGTAATAACAATCGTCAAAAGCGTACATCAGTATTATGGGAAACAAATGATTGACGGATAACTCCGGGAACGTAAGTCCTATTAACGGTCGGGGGCTGGCTAGACCGGCGAAAAGACCACTAAGGACAGGTGTACAAAATGACGATTTTTTTTTTCATACAACATTATTGTTATGCGTCAGTGGTTACCGAAAGAATAGAAAAGCCGAACATTTTCCGAAGACTTCAGAAACTACCGCGGACGTCAAAAACGGTTCTTTCGTTCATTTCGAAACTGAGTTTTTGGAACGCGCAATTTGTGACGGTCGTTACGCGTATCATTCCGTAAAGGTCTCTAATAACGCGTTGTAACGTTTAAAATTTCACTGACGCGTCGGTGTGTTACACACACGTTACACACGCAGGATGTCACAACAATAACTACGATTTTGTAAACCAACAAAGTGTGTGTTGTTATTATATATACCCACGCGCGGCGCCGCGTCGTGTTTAATGTATAAAAAGTGAAATTCCGAGTTTTTACCGAACGTAATAAATAACGTGCAGCGAGCAATCAAACGGATATCTGTAACGGATAAAATAACAAACGGTTTGTGCTGCACGACGACCATTCATCATCAATCGGCTATTCGCGCACGTAACCGCCGTCGACATCGTGATCTCGGCCACCGTTTTCTGGTCAAAAAACGCCCAAACTGGCATAATCATCGAGGCGAGTAACGCATACGTAGGAGAGGTACGAATCGGTCGAAAGATTCGGCTGTAACATCAACAATACCGAATTCGCACATTTCTTCGTCCCGAAATTAATCCTCGTCGACCTCTTTTGAATAAAAATCGTTTTTTTTTTTGTCATTACATTCGCTCGAAATTTCGTTACGGCGATTCGTGTTTTAAGGTTGGACACCCCGCACTCGTGTTTACTCCTTGTTGTTCGGACCAATAACCGAAAATAATGACGCTTCCGGCAACCATACATGGGTGATTCTGTAAGAATATTTGTGCGGCATATCGATGAGGATAGATACGAAATTTTAATTTTGCAATACGGGCGATACGTAACACGCATTTTGAACCGTGTACGCAAAAGCGATTTCAACCAACCGCACACTTTTCGATAGTGCTAAATGTTCGCGTTGTTGAAACAGTAGACAAATAGAACCGTGTTAAACATATCCGTACGAAATGATTTTATGAATGAAATTTATAAAACCAGAGCCAACCAGTTGTCTTAAAGTAAGCGTCAAAAACATCTGATTGATCGGATGAAATGATGGAAACTGCGCGGATCCCTATTGAGCGTAATGTAGGTGTATAAACAGTACAATCAATTTGGCAACTAGAAAAACTGCGTTTATTATGAACTGGCATTTCTATACATTTAAAAACCTCTGTCTTTGGTGGAAGTTAAAATAACGAAAGGTCGTATTTACTACAATTCACGCGTGAAATTGGTTTGAAAAAAATTCCAAGTACAATATGATCGGGGATTTACAATTGATAATCAGTTGTATTCTACAGATACTCACAACGCGACAACGTTTTACATAAATAACAATAATTATAAAATATTGAGTTTTATATTTTCAGGATGGCGTCCACGATCGCGTTATTTAATATAAATTAAGAAACTATTCCAATCAAAAATATGTTTTTCAACACTGACCGAGTGTCCCAAAACAGTGGCACGTTTTCAGATGTGGTTGTCGATTTTTCTTCGTTGAGTTGGCATTTTACTCGAATTTTTTTAAGAAACCTCGAATGCTTTGAACAAAGAAAATCATCGAACCGTCGGCCGGACTTTTCTTGAACAGGCCGACTTGACGAACAACGTGATGTAAATTTTTTTTTAATTTGTGGCCAAATAAAAAAAAAAGAAAATTAATTTCTGTGACACTATACGCGTTATACATTATATTTTGACATCTGATATGCTGAATAAAATATGTAAAATTTACTCCACTTTTAGAAATTTTTCATTAATTTTACACTATTAATGACGATTAAATGTATTAAACAAATCAAAATCAGCGAATTTAAGATAACCTCGAACGCGTATAACATTTTGCGGAAACAATTACTGCGTTTAAAATTATGCGCGATCGCTATGTAATATCTATATTGTATTGGAAATAAGAAAAAACGTAACCGAAGTATCCTTTTAGTAATAGCTAAAAATTTTATATCGGTATCTACAAGATAATCAGTAAAACAATGTTTACTCTCGTTAACTTAACGCTAAAACTATGTTCGATTGAACCGAATTTGATATTAGACGTTTATGGTTGTGTCGATAACCTTGACGATATCAACATGGTAGTTTTTACAACAGAATTGAATAAAAACAGCCAAAATTGCACGTTGATCGGACGATTTTGGTTTGAACGTAATATTATTCTCTCTATTATTTTCATTCCATGTTCAGTACCAATATGTGTGGTAGCGATGAATAAATTTTTTCAATTGTACTTTTTTAATTCTCGGTCTGGTTGGTTTCTTGATTGGTCGATGATGGTGATGGACGTGATGAACCAAAAGAGGAACGTGAATGATATGTTTCTCACTGTGGACAAAATTGTGTTGATTAATAAATACAAAAAACAATTTACAGAAATAAAATAAAACGTTATTATTTCGTTAAAAAAAATACTTATTTTTACTAGCATACGCGTCCTTATATGAATGTTTTAGATACCTACCAAAATTTTTAAATAAATTACAAAAAAAAAATCTTTTTCAAAATACAAATTTTTACACTGTTACTTTTACCCTGGAAGTCTTATTGTGTATTATTTCTAATAAAGTAATGAAACTTACAAAACATATCGCAATTTTTTTTTTTAACTTGTCTTACAAAATAATATAAATGTTTTATATATATATATTGACCTCCATGGCTGTTTGGATTGCTCAATAATTACTATCGGGATATTTTGAAGACTACATCACGCATCTAGTAACCATCTTACCATATTAAATATTATTTAAAATGTATACCAAATACAACTGTGGCATGAATAAAACAAACCTATATCAGCTGTTAATATATACAGAAGATCAAGTACCAAACGTTTGACGTCAGTTAGTTTTATAAATTATAATTGGTTTGGTAAATACGTAAGATTTTAACATTGACTTGGTACAATTTTTGAAACGATTTTACTAAAATACACCACCTGGCCCCGGATATTGAAAAAAAAAAAAAAAAAATACCACATAAATATATAAATAACAACGTAATTCTGTCTAAACGACCATTGAGAATGTATTATTAACTTAAAGGCAGTTTTCAAATGGAAAAAAACATTCAAATGTTATACAAAAACGTAATTTTCTATTTACAAGTGAATAATGTCAGCCATTCGTTGATAAAATATGACCTCACAATAATAATTAATTTTTCATGCATTAAAAAGCATTTCTTTGATATTCATAATGATGGTGTAATTTTTGTACGAACAAACACAGTACGAGAATTGAGACGAAATAATAATTTTTTTACTATATTGTGAAAATCATTTGTCTTTTGTGTTCATATAATATACAGTTCAAAAATTCGACTATTTCTTTATAAATAAGACTCAATAATATGTATGTTATCTACAATACACTGAAGGCCATTAGTAATTTGTGACTGTTTTAAATAATTGCTGGGAAAATGTCATACAATTATTGTAGGTTAAAATAACTACGAAAGTGTTTGTAATCAAATGAAACAATTCATTAACGTTTTTAAATATAATTGTTTTATACAAAGTGCATATTAAAATGATAAAAATTGTTTTTTTTTTTTTGTTAAATTCAAATAGTTTTTAAAATATCATAATGTAAAAAAATTAATTTTAAAAATAACATGACGAAAAATTAAACATTTTTACGCAAAAACGCGTTTAAAATCAACATTAACATGATAATATAATATGAACAAATCCTAGGTTAACCTATATCAAATATTTTTTTTGTCTTAAGTGTGATAATCAATTTTAAGTGTGTAAAAGACAGCTCGTTGTTTAATCATATATTACACAATATCACCGATAAAATAAATTGCTGACCACAATTAAGGGCTAAGCTAACAAAAACAAGTAAAATGTAAATAATAGTTATTGTGTAACATCACCAAACCTATCTTTATTGATTAACTATTCTTTAAGCATTATAATATCATATTTTAAGGGAGTTTTTGAAAAATTGAAATATATTTTTTTTTTTTTTAATTTCAATCAAATTATAAATTTCAAAACTCTAATTTTGACCTACACGCTACTTAATTATGTTCTCATCATAATAGTTACAGTTATACAACACACCCACAAAAAGTACCCACATTTTAAGTTTATTCAATTTAAATAATATAAAGTTATACACAAATGTAAAAAAAATACAGAGAAAACTTTTCTTAAATTTCTATCGTAAATATTGTTCTTCAACAAAAAAAAAAAAAAAAAAATGTACAGTTATAATCACAAAATTACTATAGTTTAAAAATAATATAAATTTCTTACTGTGTAGTCTGATGCGCAAACGTTAAAGAAATAGCCAGAATAGTTATCGCTGAAATTATACCGAGAACCTGAAACAAGATAATATTGAAATAAATTAATGAATGTTTTATAAAAAGCAAGTTATTTGAAACAATATTTCATTACTTTTGACGAAAAGTTAAAATACGATTCAAATAAAAAATTTAAAACGTGTATATAATAAAATAAATTGTAATGCTGATGTTATTTTTGAATATTTATACCATGTTAAAAAGCAAAAAACGTTTTGATTGAATAAATAGGACGATGAAATACCTTTATAAAAAAAAAAAAAAAGTTATCTGAATGGAAAAATTTCAAAAAAGTAGTTGCCGAAAGCGTATAAAAAAAGTATTGATGAAGATTTTAATAAATAGATATATCGATAAAGAAGAATCGTTATTTTCGTAAGCAATACGACTCACAATTATAACGTACGATTTCTAATGAAATCATCCGAAATGGTGATTCACGGCAACAAATTACCTACTAACATGGCTTATAGTGACTTATCCGGCTTTTTTTATTTTAGTGCAGCTGTCGAATTTCAATATTTCATAGTATACGGTTGGATCGCTTTATTAATTTTCATAACAAAAAAACCGTACTGTTTTATAAATATTGCGAAATTTGTTTTAAAACGAAATTCTGTATTTTACAAACAACGTTTATATATACGTAGAAACGTTACGGACGGTCGTTATAATAATATGAATTATTCTACTTGGTATGGGAAATCGATTCCGGAGTATCAATGGAGGAAATCTCTATAGTATTAGATAACCGATATTTTTCATCACGTTATATTGTATTTCTTTTTTGTTTATTTGATCATTGTATATACGTATATATATACACGGAATGAAATGAACGTAATCCGTGTTTCACAACACCAAGTGAGATGTAACGACACATCACGAATCAATAATTTTTTTTTTTTGTAAATCAAATTACTATCCATTTTTTTTTTTCCATTCACGTATGTGTGTAAACTATCAAAAACAAATATTTTATGCTCCGCGCGTGTTTTGTTATGTCACGAAAATAGGTAAGTACACACACGTCGGTAAAATGAAACGCGGTGCTACGATTTGTTTGAAATGGATCCAAACGTCGTTGTATAATAGTGTGTTTCGAAAAATCACCAAAACACGGCCGAAAACCGACGTTTGTTTTAAACGAATTCGTTTATAATAATATTTCGAAAAGAACAGGGTATAAAGTTATGCAATTAGTTGAAATCGAATTAAAATTTGTCATGCGGTATATACAGTTGTTTAGGTTAATTTATACTAAAACATTGTTCTGGCATCAGTGAGCACTAGCGAAAACTGCAACGATGTCATACCTAGTTACCCGTTTTCCAATCATACATTTATTGAATTTGAACTTTTTGCTTTAGCACCGAAATACATATTATCTACAATATCAAAAGGATTGTTAATTATTTCGTTGAAACAATATTTGAAAAACCTTTAAATATTGACGCGTTTCGATATGGTAATAAAGTTTCATTTATAACTTTACTAACTTTCGATCGCGTTGTTTGAGTTGTTATTCGAGCTGAAAAACAACTGAATTCGCTATAAATAACTTGGTTAACCTTTTGAAACTATTACGCGTATACATACAGAATACGTACAGAACTTCTTGTGTACGCGCTAAAATGTTTATATAGCGACTCATAATCGTTATTATTTATTACATACCTACACTAAAAAAAAACAGAATATCACGACATACACGTGCACGTGACTATAATTAAATAGTTGAAAACGACCAATTAATAACGCATTAAAGTTAATGTTTTATTGAAAAAAAAAACTTCGGTGATCATTGAATTATATGATATATTGATTTAAGGTGATAAGAAAAGCGTAAGATGATAAATGGATTTAAATAAAATTTACATTTATACGCGCGTACTTTAGAATCGTAAGCAACGCGTATTGCTTTTACAAAGAAACGTTTTATATTGTTAATATCGGTAAAAACTTTTTCAGGAATGCTGCAATCCTAGATAGATATAATCGCGCATGGAACTTTGTATCGTTATTTGAAAATTTGCTCGTTTTTTTTTTTTAAGCATACGGTCCAATAAGTTGAAGTAGTCAAGAACTCTAAAAGTGAATTCACTTGAAATCTTCGAACGCATTACTAGAAAGTCCTTCAAACATACAATTTGTTATTTTATTGATGAACGGATAAAAGTTATTACGCACCAAGTTAAAAACCGAAAAATTAAACATTTTTTTTCTTAAAATACATAAGTAATAACATTTCCATGATTTGATTACTTCACAATACTTTTTGATGGTAAATACGAAGGAATTTCGAGTTGAAAATTTTTAGTACTGAAATGTGCAACGTGCAATGAGTTGGTTTCTAAAATTAATACGAAATTTCAAAACAACCTAGATCTAATTGTTTCGAATACATTTTTAAAAAATGTACAAAGTTCGTTTATCAAAAGTTATGGCGGAAATCAGCATTAATTTTATAGTATTACAACAGAATCAGAAATGTTCTTATGATCATTCGATAGAGTCGTTTTGGAAATCGGACGGTAAAAAGAAAACGATGTCTATGTTTCATTTGTTCGTAGGTAATTATTATACATTTTTATGTTAAAATTATCAAAAAACTCTGTTACAAACGTTCTTTGTTTTCCCTTACGCGCCATAAATTTCCATCTTACACGCGTATCAATTACGTTGTTCGTTCGATTAAAATGTCGCATGTATTATAACGTGTCGTAACTTATTATTGCAAACAATGTGCGCAAAATCGAACACGCGACGACTCGAGAGCGTACTTATATACCGTGTACGAGACCTGGCTCGTCAAACTTGTATCCGCACTATGCTTAAGTTCTATATTTTTATTTTAAAGAATTCTTAAAGCGATCGGCACATTTTTGAGATCGCGTCGGACCCGATTGCGGATTGCCGTTTGCGAAAAGCGTCTGTTTCGTGGAAGTTTTGTTCGGATTTTTTTTTTATTTGCACTGCGCAAGCGATTCGCGGCCGTTTTTTGCCCAAAAATAGAGCTGCGTTATATCATCGCGGCCAGCGTATCGTTATAACATTATTTAGTCTCGAAAAACGATTTATTGATACACTCGCGGAATCCAGTACGACGCGCGTCGAAAACGAACGAGTCTTATACTTACGCACGTCTTGAAGAAGATCATTTTTCGACTGCAGCTTATTGCTATTTAAAAGCGACGATCGATCGATCGATTTTCGAACAAGCGAACGTGCAATTATTACGTCGATGCACGCGTCGAATGCGGTGTGTTGTTCTGTTACTATTGTGGTCACGCGCGAAAGAAAACAAAACGGTAGCGCCCAACAGCAGGTGTTCTTATACGGCGTTTTCCGCCGCCACCACGCGAGTTTTCACCGGCGATTTTCCCGTATATCATATTGTTATCATCACATTGTTGCGGCGACACTTTGCGATTTCCCTTCCTGTCGTCGTCCCGCAGTCCGGTCCGGCGGATAAATCGTGTATTAACACCGTCCGTATTCTTTATGTTTTCTTCGAAATCGATTCGGTATTTTCACCGGGTCGCTGTTTTATTTTTTCGCTTTTTTTCTATTATTTACCTCGCACAACTCGCGCGTATCCCGCGTTGAGTCTGTTTTCGTAGGTACACAACTATTCGGTAAACCGCGCAATTTGTTGTCTTCGAACCAATGAACTAGAAGATGAACTAGAGACCATGTATTTCAAACGAAATCAAAAAAAGAAGAGACTGTTGCGGGCAGATCACGCCTGGAGGAAAAAAGACGCTATGATTAACGCAGTAACCAGGGAGGAAAGGAAAGAGACCACTAGGTACGTCTAAGACGGGAAGATTGTGCGAGGAAAGATGTTAAAGAGGTCGACCCAGGAGCAAAATGCTGGAGAGAAATAGCAGAAAATAGAACAAATTGGATGGAAAATTTTTATTCCTAGGCGCCGAATAATTAATTAATTCCCCCGGGGGCATTCTGGCGTTCCCACGCTACAGATGGTTTTGTTCGATTTAAATGTCTTGTCCAGTTCGGTTTCCGAACGGTCGTATGAATTTTTACCGAGTGTATTGCTAAAAAAAAAACACCAGATAACTTGTTTGCTGCACAATATGACCTTCATGTACCCGATTTCGATACTTATTTGATTTGACGCATTATAAAGGGCGATTTCTAATGATAGAATTGAACCTGAAATTTACCCGTTTCAAAGAAGAGTATGAACATTTTTAAAATAAAATGGCATTCATCATTACATTACCTCGCGCTTGGTTTGTCGTTTGATCGTTTTTTTTTTTTTCACGTTTTAGCACTAATGTGTTTTAATACATAGTTGTGAAACGACAAAAAGACGTTTGGCTGAACGTAACGCATTATGCAAACCGACGAATTTGTAATAATCGCGGGTGCTTTTTTTTTTTTTTACCTTTTTAAACGTACTTTTTACGAACCATTTTGAAATTTCCGGATACGGTGTAGTAAATAACGCGTCGATTACGCTTAAGCACCCTAAACACAACGAGTGACCACTACCAGAAGCGTATCAGCCAGCTCAAGGTGAACACGCTCGACTTGATTAAATTGCTTGCCACGTGAAACGTTCTTTTACGAGTCGAATTTTCCGTCGAGTATTTTACGCCGTCGAAACCATTATCACTCGATATTATTATTATTTTTTTTTTTCATGACGCAGTCCGGATTGTTTTTCGGTTTTGTGAAATAATTATCGTGTATTGTTTTTCACACGCAACCCGCGAATTCCGACGTCGCTTCACGTTGCATCGGTCACGTCAACGCCTTGAGAAATTGCGATCTTCGTACACGCGAATCGTATATACACTACGGTTTCTCGGTTTGTCTCCAAAGCGATGGCTTCTAAAATATTTATTTAAACATTATAAACTGCAATTCGAGACGAATTCGTTCGTACCTATATCTATGTTTTGCATTAGCACGTTATCGGTGACGCTGCTATAACAATTACAGAACAAATCGCTTACTTTTTTATTTTTTTTCCTATTTTGCCGAGTGAAATTCGTGTTTTAAACGTACAAAAGAACAGTGCGTTATAAAAAAGCCGCGATCTGCACTGTAGGTATGAGGTGGCCGTGGGTAGTTTGACGGGGTAGCTACATAAACTACGTTTTGGGCGGGTCACCGGTTCGGGAGTTCAAACGCATTTTGTTTGATATCTGAAAGCGACGAATAGTCAGTCGAACAAACGATTCTGAGCGAGCTCAGTTGTCTAGCATACGACGTGCGGGTAAAAACCAAATTTGACACAACAAATATGTATAACACCGTTTTATCAATAATTTTGTTTTTTAACGCTTATCTACGGGGCGAATTTTTAAAAAAATTTTTTTTTAACCCGTATAGCGTATTTTGTTTTACTCAACGCGTTTGATCCTAAACAACAAATTCGTGCGAGTGACAATTATTATTTTCCGACTTAAGACGACCATAAAAACAAAAATTTGGACTATACGGGTTTTCGAAATTTTTCAGTAGCACATAATACGTATTTACGCGTGTTTCCCAACGTTGTTTCAAAACTTTTGTGGAAAAAAATTGAATATTTTTATCGAACGAAAATTACAAAAAAAATGGAAATTTTCGAAATTTCTAAAATTCTATGTAATTCGCGAGAAAATTTTCGAAATCGGTTGAAACTCGTATCATCATCTGTTTTAATATCATGTGAAAAGTGACGCTCAGAATCTAAAAAAAACTCAAACGAGAAACCTGTGAAGTGGAGGGTGTTTGAAAAAGCCGAGTTTTCTGAATTATCGCACAATAAAAATACACGGGAGCTATCTTTAACACAAAAAAAAAGAATTATAAAAATCCGTACACTGCAAGAAGGTAATATTTTTCCGATTATTAAAAAATGGTTAATAAATTATCAGGTATACGTGAGCGTTACGTATTTAGTAGTCTCAGTACGTTACTCGTATACAGTCGTTGTTCCCGGTTTTTACGGTTTTCGCGAGGGAGAGCAAATGTAATATAAAAATGGGAATAAAATATTCACACGCCTTTACAAACAACGTACCTAAACAATACGACATGTGTGAATAATGCGTGTCTTCTGATAATCCGCTAGAATATCTGTTCAAAATATTATTTTTTATAATAATTAAGTAACTGGATTCAATGCTGTAGGTAAAACACCGGTAAAACGAAATGTAATGTCACAATACGATTATAGTAAAACATAGTGTGTTGCAGAATACGCAGTATAATAATATATATTGTTAAATATTAACAGCTGCAATATGGTATTTTGTTTGTTATATTAAACAGCGAATTCGCATTCATTCTGATATAATATATATTATCCACTACACTGTTTCGTACGTCTCGGGAGGATTTAGTCGTATTGCATTCACACGTGAGTGGTACATACAATATGTACGACACGAGTGTAAATTGGATAGTTCTCGCGGGATCCTTTGTGTGTGGTTTCTTCGGCTTGTTACAAAATACGAAATACAATATTTGTAACAAAAATTTTACATGCGTCTACTTTATACTACTTAAACGTTTTTGGACGCGTTCATACATTTTTACGAACAAAAGTGGAAAAAAAAATGAAAAAGTTTGAAGTGTGTCAAGCTGTCTCGCATAAGGCGTAGTCTAACGTTTCGTATGCAATTTTAACGCAATCATTGCTTACAAAAATAACTTGTCACATTGTGAGTTTCGCTAGTGCATTAAAGTAAACATCAAGATAAACTTAAAACGAAATAATTTTCTTTGTAAAATATAATACGTATACAATTATGTATGTATCAATTATTTTATAATCTATACGCGTGTTGAGCGTTGAAATGGATTGTACGAATTAATTCGATGTTAAAAAAGTATTGTTTATTTAGTATTTTCTGTTGGTACAGATGATGGTGATACGTCCCCGACTGTTGATCTCGATTTATTATAAAACGTGAAATCATTTTAGTAGAATAAAATATATTGAGCGAGGAAGAAATGTTTGTTGGCAACGTACCTATAAGTGGACAACATTAGTACAGATGATAGGAAGAAGTAAAATACGAGCTTGTTTTGCTTGTTTTGAACTTCAACCGTAGGGGTTTTAGTCTATTTAGAAACTTATATTTTGTATCATAACGTTTTTTTATTAATCGAAAACATGAGCATTGTGTTTTGAAAATTTTTTTTTACGAATAGGAGTTGTTTCCCGGTAAGGGTTTTTATTTTTATTTAACATCTTAGAACGCTCACAAGATCCTAGTACAAACTAACACACACCTCGTTATTAGTAGTTAGAATCGGTCTTCTACGAGGGAACATCAAGTGAGGTCCCTTTAATAGTGTGAAACATAGGCAACTCCTGTTACTGTACCGCATTTATATAGTCTAGACAATCAGAAGAAAGTACTAATAAAAAAAATCATTTAATTACTTTTTTAACTATTACACCCTACGGAGTCGGATATGAGTGACGCGTGTTTTAAGAACCCAGTATTAGGATATTATATTATAATATTTATATTAAGAATAATATTATAAGGTATTCGTCACACATTTTAATGTACCGTTTTTGATTTTTGAGCGGGTTCATATTTTGAGTGATAAAAACAGCAAGTATAGATGGGCATATTTTCAAAACCCAAAACAAATTTCTTATCGATGTTTTGCGCGATTTCGACTTATATTTTAACCACAAATAGCCAAAGTTGGTTCGTTGACAGTATTAATGATTGATTAAGAAAACGTCAATACGAGAACATTTTCTCCGAATTGACGCAGTCTATCTCTATTCGTCTTTTGTGAAGGTTGTCAACATTTGAAACTTATAACTCGGGTCTGTTTCTAATCAATTTCAGATTTTGATGTATCGTTTCCAGTTTTTGAATGATTGGTCGATATTTGAAGTGAAAAAACGGCAATATAGGAGATCTGTATCAACAAAAAACTAATAAACACTACTTTACTTAAATTAATTCGTATATTTGTATATTTCAATACTCAATATATTATATACCTAACAATTTTTTGTATATAAGTAAATAACGTCAATACAATTGACGGAGAGAAGTAAAATATGAGTTCATTTTAAATTTGTTTCCTGTAGCCGTGTTTAAGTTATATTTTTTTTTTTTTTTAATTTAACATTTAATTTGTACATTTTATAGGTTTAATTTTACAAGTATTCAAATACCAAATATACTAAATTTGTAAATAAAAAAAAAAAAAAAAAAAAACAAAGTAACACAATCTTATAACGTTGGTTTATTTTTATTCATTTATAAAAACAGATGTCAGTCTTGAAAAAGGGAAACCTTAAATAATTGTTTCCATATTAGATACAAATCATCAATAACATACGTAACAATAAAACAAAATAAATGGTAAATTCGTAAAATAAAATAACCTACTCAATTTGAAATTAAGTAATGGCTTATTTTTTGTAAGGAAAACTTTCTCCTGGTGGTCCATAACTATCTTGTCCAGGAGCAGAATAGCTATCTCCTCCACTTCCTGAGAAACCTCCAAAACCTCCTGAACTTCCTCCATATCCACCAGACGAGATCCCTCCGGGCCCTCCGAAAGAGCTACCACCGTATTCACCTGAGGAACTTCCTCCATATTTTCCTGATGAACTTCCCGTATAACTTCCCAATGAACTTCCCCCGTGACCTCCAAATGAGCTATCTCCATATCCTCCAGATGAACTTCCTCCGTATCCACCTGATGAACTTCCCCCATGTCCTCCAAATGAACTACCTCCGTAACCTCCAGATGAACTTCCACCATGTCCTCCAAATGAACTACCTCCGTAACCTCCAGATGAACTTCCACCATGTCCTCCAAATGAGCTTCCACCATATCCTCCAGATGAACTTCCACCATATCCTCCAGATGAACCCGATCCTTTGTGATGACCCGCCGAATATCCACTGAATAAAACGCCGCTAGAAGAACCTCCGTATCCTCCTGAAGAACCACCATAACCTCCTGAAGAACCACCATGACTCCCTGAAGAACCACCGTAGCTTCCTGAAGACCCACCATGGCCCCCGGAAAGACCGCCATAACCTGCTGAGGAACCACCACCATAACTGCCTGAGGAACCACCATAGCTTCCTAAAGAGCTTCCGAAGCTTCCTGAAGAACCACCATGACCTCCTGACGAACCACTATAGCCTCCTGAAGAACCACTATAGCCTCCTGAAGAACTACCATAGCCCCCTGACGAACCACCATAGCCACCTGAGAAAGAGCTAGGGCCTCCCGAGGAACTACCATAGCTGCTAGATGAACCGTGGTCACTGGAACTGTAATCATCTGATGAAGATGGTCCACTACTATAACTGCTTGATGAACTGTCCTCATAGCTGCTGCTGCCACCGTGTCCACTTGTGCCAGAGTCGTAAATGCCTGAACTTCCATGACCTAAAAGATATTTTATTTCATTAACATTTGAGTTAGATTTAACTGGGAGTCCATTGTGTATTGTCCATGCAGGTTATCAAATAAGCGTGTATTATACACACATATATCTTTATATATATTTATTCTGCCAGCGTGTAAGTATTCAAACTTCTCCTAAACGGCTGGACTGATTTTCATGAAAATTTGTGTGTGCCATAAAGTTGACTCCGAGAGTCACGATTTGATCCAAAAATTCAACCCCTAAGAGTTATCTCAAACACAAATTTCGTCAAAAATTCGATAATTTGTCGGTTTATTATGGTTGATATTGGTTACACGGAATAAAATTGCACTTGTTTATTTGGCTAATAGTTAAAAAAAACCGTTTTACGATAAAGACACGCGCTAAGAAAAACTTTTTCAAAACTAAACCCTTAAAATTGTAAAAAGGGGTCAAAGAAGGAAGATGAGTTGAGAAATAAAAAACTATTTTTGGACGGATTTTTTTTTATACGTAATACACGATACAATACTAATCTATAATACAAATATGATAAACGGACCATTTTACCGCATTTTCCAAAATTAAACTCACATGGGAGAAAGGAGAAGAAGACGTAAAAATGAAAAACCGTTTTTTTGGTCAAAAATAACTTATTATTCCTGTTCATATTAAGATTGAAAAATATATTTTTGTACCTATTTTCTGTAAATTAAAAAAAAAATTTATAAATTTTTTAATTACGTATTCCAAAAGCATTTAAAATTTATTTGATTCTCCATTCGTAGAATGGAAATAAAATAAACGAGCTCTTTAAGTATAAATTTGTAAAACGACTCCTTTTTGCACAAATAATTGTGTTCTTTTAAATGCAAGTAGTAATCGAACAATCTTACCACCATAAGAATCATCTCCGCCACCACCATAGCTACTTGAAGATCCTCCGAAACCACCAGATGATCCTCCATAACCGCCAGAAAAACTGTCATGGTCGTCGTGATCATGGTGGTGATCTTCATGGTGTTCGTAATGGTGAACTGGTTTTTTTACATAAATTTCTTTGACCACCGTCGGTACATGCACACGAATGTGGACACTGCAAAATCGTTTTACAAGTTACGATGTACAGCAAGAATAAAGTACTAGTTTTGTTAATATTCATTAAATCAGGTTTTGTTTTTAATTCAAATGCATTAAATTAAAATTTTTTTTTTTAAATAAAATTTTTTTTTTTTAATATTCGGTACTCGTAAACGCTTCGTATTCGATCAAAATATATAGTTCAATAATATAGTGAATATTAATATGTTTTCCTGTTTTGTAAACATTACACAAATTATTGTATAATAATTATTTTTTGGTGAAAATCATTTACTCGAATATGTTATAAAAAAAAAAAAATAACTGTACCGGATATCGTATAAATTTTTGCTTGAAGGAATTAGATATCGTTATACATAATTGGTTTCGTGTGATTTCCAAATAAATACGTAATAAAAACGAATTATACTCACTGTTCTTTACCAAACGTTGCGTATGTATTGTCAATACTGATGACCACGACAAGGAAAAAACCCACCTGAAAATTTTTCGTTTACACTGTAAATATTCATAAAATGTTGTGAAATAAACTAATAATAATCGTGGTTGGTAAAATAATCCGATTGAAAAAATTATAAACGAAAAATACTATTATTGAAAAACTTACATAGGCACAACACGCACTATTTAACTAGGCCTATTCAATCATTTATAATGGTAGGTATTTTGAATAAAATGAAAAAAAAAAAAAAAAGGTTTTAAACAAAATTAAAATATATAGTATCGGTTTTTCAACTTTAAAAAAGTGTAATGAAATTAATAAACGTTAATCGGCTTGAAACTCGTAATTAAATTATATTTTATCAATACGTCGTAAATTGCATAACCGTAAGTACTTTTTTTTTTATTATTTTTTTATATTGAAAATAGAAATTACTTGTATGTTGCGTGTTGAATAATATAATTTGGATAAAATTTCAGATTTCACGGACTTAAACAATTAACGTTCACGAAAATGCATTTCGAGTTACCGTGGTGGTATTTCAATTTTTTTTAAAACCGATAAGCCTTGATGGCGTGTCAAAAACGTCGCCCTGCCTGTATCGAAACGTCACCGCGTTGCCATCAAAACGTCACCATTTTCAATCGTTTGTTTTTCGTATGATAACCATTAACAGTATGAATTATAATTTTTAGTTTATTTTTTTTTATAAACATATTGTTTTCGTGTTGTTCCACAAAACTGGACGGGCGAACGAACAGAAAAGGGTGTAAATTCGAGGTCGGACGGGAAGTCGAGTAACAGTCGTACGCCGTAGAGTTCACAGATTCGGGCGGGCCACCGCAGTTCGAAAGCCGTCGTATAACTGTACTGTTCTACAAAAAATGATTCCGCTCGGTGGAAATCACCAGTTCACAGATTCGGGTGGGCCACCGCAGTTCGAAAGCCGTCGTATAGCTGTACTGTTCGACAAAAAAATGATTCCGATCGGTGGAAATCACCATCAGGTACATTTCGTTTTACCGGTCGAGATTCGGGGAATACGCCTCCGTTCCAGCGGGATTCGGCAGTCTGGTCGCACGGCTAAAATTTATAATATTCAACCGTAGTTCCGTAGTTTCGTGTAGGTATATAATGTACAAGTTTTTACCGATCGATTTCTACGATAATTATGACGCTTATAACATCGTGTGAAAAAAACGGACGGACGCGCGTGTGTGCACGATTGAAAAAAATATTAATGATATATTATTCCGATCGAGAGAAAAGACAGTTGCGTGAACATAGTGGCGCACGCGCGGGCGCGAGAACGTTTTTCTGAATCGTTTTTGCGAAAACAGGAACAAGTTTTTGTGATGATTTTGATTTTTTTTCATCTCGAGGAAGAACTTTTTTCGTCCGCCGTTCGCCGTACCTATACACTACCGGTCCAAACACGGCACGGCGGGGTCGGTGAAAGGTTTCCAGCATTCGGGCAGCACGGGCACGACATCACGACCTGTCGGCGAAAGCGATTCCGATCGATATGCTATAACGATATCTCTCGTGTTATAACTTAAAATTGTATAACAGTAAAACATTGTTATTAAATTTTTATCGCGTGCTCGTCGTTCACATGTTTTGGATCCACGGTGCTCCGGGCGATGACCGTGCCGAAATGATGCGATCGGGAGGAGCGCCGCGAGTAGGCGCGCGCCGTCGGATCTGCTAGCTTAACGCGCGAAGATCGCGTTCGCTCGTAGACGGCCATCCGGAAGTCGAATTATTAACATTATGCGTGTATTTACGTTCAAAAATCATTTTTTTTGTAAATTTTTAGTGCACACAAAACGGTTAACTTTTTTTAGTTTGGAACGGAACGGATTTAACAAAAAAGAAATGTAAAAAACACTTATTTGCTGGCAATAATTGAATACCACACAACGTGCAACCGTTTTAATCTAACAGTTGTACCTGCAATCCGATACGGTGAACAAGTATATTTATAAACGTTTTCGCGTCGCAACAGAGAAAACGACGACAAATTTGATCGGTGCGCTCAAAAAGTGTACCTACCTGTGTTCAGTAAATTGAACGGTCGTTGTCGTAAAACTTAAAAAGCGCATCAACACCAACCCGAGTTCGACTGTATGTAAAGACGTAATATGTATCAAAGATTACTAACATATAACGCGTTAAATCGCACGAGTTTCACATAATCTGTACCAATAAGTGACTGTGCGTTATGGACACAGGCGTTGTTTCATTTTTTCATTTTTGAGATAATCACGAGGTACCTAAATGCCAAGGCTGGGCATTAAAAATTAGTTTTAGTAAGAAGAAAATCAGTCAAAAAATACGAAAAAATACGAACTTTACCGAAGTCAAGTTAATTTCTATTTTTCGTTGGCTGAGTTTTATAATTTAACGTGTTTAAGAAAATATGAAAACGATTAACTTCACTCAATCGTGCTTTCGATTAACTCGACAAGCTTAAAAACTTGCTCAGCCTTACCGTACAAGATACGCCTGAAACAATTTAAATTCGTTGAATAGTGTCCGCGGTAAAACCGAAAAGTCATTTGAATGAGCTCGGATAAAACGTGACACGTTATCATATCAAATTAAAACAAGCAAACACGAGTCGAAATACGAAAAATATCTTTGTATCCAACTGATATTTCACTAGTTGCCGTATCGTATATTATTTAGCCGAAAATTGAATTTTTTTTTCTGGCACCGTTGCGTAGGAAACTGTAGACTGCCTAATGAAATCTGCCCGCGAAACGACGCGCGGCTTCGGTCGACGCGCGATTCAAATTTTTGCAGGAAAGTACGCAACAGCCGCCTGAAACTCGGTGAAAATCGACGAATTTCGATCAGGCATTCAGGAAAAAAAAAATATATGTTCTCGGACCTGTATAACATAAAACACGCGATACAGCCGGCAAACGGACAAAAATGACCCAACGTATAACGACGTAAAACGACCGACGGCGCGCGTACAGGAGTGTTTGAATCGTTTTATTGAAACAATAGCAACTAAACTAAATCTCGGTTGGAAACCATCGACATGTGCACGCTGGTGGACACTTCACGTGAATACCCAAGAGGTGTCGTATCGGTGTCGTCGCGCACGTACGTACGTAGGCAAATACGACGATTCAATCGAAACCGAAGCAGCTGTGTGTGTGTGCGTTGATGTTGAAGTCGCTGTATCCGAACAACACCGCGACGAAGCGAGACGACGACGGGTCCTGAACACGACGATTCTGCCGAATCCGTTCGAATCGATGTTGCGGAGCTTCGCCGATTTCTCCAACGTTTTGTCACGGTAAACATTGGTGTAGCAGTAATTATATACTAACGTAAAATGGTCAAAGGGCCAAATTAACCGGTCAAAAAGATGGTGTCAAGTTAATACAATTCGATTTTGTTTTTTTAAAAAATTTTTGTCGTCGACCTTCAGTCAAAAAAAAAGGTTATCGCGTAAACTCGACTCTTTGTGTCATAGTCGATTGTTATCACTGTCGCAGAGTCGAGTTTTTTTATTTTATATAGGGATTGGTACTATTTTGACGTTTTTTTTTTATACACGTCATAAATGTCGGTCGTACAGTTTATTTTGCGGCGATTCGAGTAAAAACGAGTAATACGTGCACAATACGAGTACGTACAAATCTGTCTGTTCACCCCGCGATAATCGTTTAATGTTTTGTCTGAACAGTGTTACGCGTCGCGCCCCCAGTGAGGGCTTGTGTGAATAACAAAAAAAATTACCTCGTTTCTGTTCGAGTTAAGTTAATTTTACCGTCCGTCTTAACTCGTCGCAGTGGAGTTTTTCCAGTATAATGAAAAACAGGTAATATATAACACGTATTACGGATGACGGTATATTTTGTTTTATACTTCGAACGGCCTGCGTATTTTTTGTGTAAAGCATTTGGCGCGTGAAAAGTAAAAGCGAACAACACGCGAACGTAAATGAATGTTAGCAAGTAAAACTGTTTATGAATCCGATACATGTACGAAAGTTTTGTAAACAAGTGCGGCAGAAACAACAGAATAAATAATCATTATACGTTTAACGATCGAAACAAAACCGTGTATTTGTACCTGTACGGAAAATTCTTTGTAAAATCAAACGCCACGTAGCTTCTAGGTATACGAATCATACTCATTGAAAACGCATAAAATATCAATTGTCGCTTTAAGTTTTATCGGCAGAACTATTTTATAAAGCACTCGTTGTCGTTTTAAAATACAAAAAATGGTATCGACGATTGATAATGTTTTACTCGGACTGACACCAATTCCCCAACATCATTATAGTGGTGTCGCGTTATTTTTCGTCCTATTTTGAAACCATCGAGAAACTCCGAACGCGGTGGATTAGATAACACGCGATTTGAGTAGATACAATCCGAAGTAGGTCAGAATCCGGTCGTTACTCTTGTCTCGTAATGTGATCAAAACACAGGCGTCAAAAATTACGTTCGTCTCGAAATCACCGTACCGTTGGCTATGCGAATTCCTCGAACGATGATGAGATATAAATCAAAACAGTACCTACATAAATGCGTGTTATCGTAAATAAAAACAAACTACGTTAGGATAATTTTAGGCGTTAAACGTATCACACACGCCGTTCTGAAGCGCATTAGGCAGGCGTATAAACAACGATGGCAACGGCGTACTTTCAAAAGTAGTAACACAGTTTAAATTTAGAATTTCAATTACGTTAATAAAAGGAAACACTTTTCGTTTCACATGTGGAAAACGGTACAACCGACCAGAGTAGATGAGTAACGCGTCGGTTGATTTGTAAAAACAAAAAAAACCAATTCAATCGAACGCACTCTGAATCGCCCGTCAGTTCAATACGTAAAGTAGGCGTCGTGACTTCAACGATGAATTTCGATTATTTTCCATCAGGTAAGAACGGTTAAAAATGAACGTCGCGAATGTGACGATGACAGCAGAACACGATGTTATGGCGCGATTTATAAGTTTTGTTTTTCTCTTTTTTTTCTACTTACTGCCAGCGACGAGGTCCCCATGTCGAACGATCTGCCTGGCCCCGGATACGACGGACGAGGAAATACGAGTTCAAATTTATGTGCCTATCGCGTCACGGCGTCAACTGCAAAGAAATGTGACGCGCGCGGTTCGACTGTACAGCGAAAAAATATTACAACTGCGCGCCGTGAGATCGTGAAAATCGCCGACGACCATGTGAGTGAACCCGACGCCGGTGTCCGGCGGTTTTTATACCAAACCCGACGAAGTCGTCGAAGAAGTCGGTCTCTCTCTTTGGAGGGGCTCCGAGACGGTAATAATTATTTCGGCGGCGGCGTAAGAGATCGGTTAGAACCGGAGGTGGTGCAGGAAACTAACCCGCTCACCTTTGAAAGGTAAAATGGTGAAAAAAAAGAAAACAACGACAAAAACGCAGCGAAAATCTTTACATTCTTCAAACCGCCATAAAAATACGCGGTTATTTTTTTTTTTTTTTTACGTATTAATTACGCGTACATCATAACGACGTGTAATATTCGTCATTCAGTCCAGCGCATAACGTACCGTTTTCGGGGGTCGACGGTGGTTCCTCTAACACCGACTCGAATCGAACTCGTAAAATTTGGTACCCCGTTCGAACTCTCATAATTTGTTCTGTTAGTTTTATTAGTTTCGTTTTTTTTTTTGTTTTTTTTTTTATACCGACTACTTTTCATACGAACCGTGCGGTTTTCAAGTTATTACGACAACGATCGTACTCAAAGTTTTTCCCGAATTTCATACGTTCACATGCAAACGGGTATCGCATATTACTTCACGCGATAAATAAATCGTATGAGTCGTACATTTTATTTTTACGATTGTACTGTATTAATATTTAAAATTTTTATGTCGGAAAAACAGTGTATACGCACCGACGTTAAAATAAAACTTGTTTTAATACGCTTAAAATAAATCAAACACTGTTTTGGATTTTTTGAAATAACGTGACTTGCGCGACACACATTTTATCTCGTACACTCGGTAGATTTACGGCCTTTTGGACCGTTTCCACCAGAGTGGTTGAGACTTGATTTATGAAAAAAAAAAAAACCCCGGGAAAAAAAGTTAACGAAATCACAGTACCGCGGGACAAAATCGCATGTACGCGCTTTTAAACGAATAAAAAAATATGTCTATTTATATTTATGACGTGTGTAATTCGATTAAATAACAAAAAAACCGCGAATGGAGGGAGGATTCGACCCCTATTTCCACTGTTTTATACGCCACTGATTACCACAGCTTATGCTGAGCACGTACAACTTTAATCAGTTTTATTACAAGCAGCGAAACAATAAAGACATAACCGCCATACGCGGTCTTCTTTAATGAAGAACAAAAAAACTCCTGGTGAAAAATTTACCTACAGTCCTATGAACGACATAATGTTGTTACAAAAAATACACTTGCACTTGTATAACACGTATGTATAATATTATGCGCTTGTCTTCGTGGATTATGGCGTTTTCATTTTGATTTGCTTTCAAGGATTCGTTGAATTTGCAAATTTATACATCCAGAGGGCATGTGTCACAGGTATGAATATTTAATTATAAATTAGTAGCAGTTAAAAGTAACAATTCTATTGTAAGGTAATTTGAGGCCAATGTGATTTTAACAAAACAGTTCCGTTGTGCAATTACCTTCACAGTATGAATGGATTTTTTGTTTTTTTTTTAAGGCTTAGTAAACAAATAACTTTTCGTTGAATTTTTATAACGCAAATAACGTATCCGTACATAGGTTTTTAATTTAAAACGAGACGAACATATTAGAACGCGTTTGAACGACATCGAAAAAAGTTTTTTATCGTTTTTGCGGAAAAATTAAAATCTCTAGATGCAAAGATCGCGCTATAGTAGATAATAATATTAATTTTGAATTGTATGTCGAATGCGTATTGATCGAATAAAACGTTTTTAAGATAAAATCTTACCAACCTTAACATGAATCCTTTTTTAACCGTATACAGTATGTTCATAATTATAGTACTTACTATTTTAAATTAGAAAAACGCAGCAAATTTATTCTTTAGATACTTGATGAGTCGATAATTATTTTAACAGACGTACCAATAAATCGTACAGAATTTACACTTTTCCTATTTTTGGACAACAGCTCGGCACCGCTGGTTTTAACGGTTTAACGCTCCAGACAAACTTCATAAAAATATATTTTCAAACTATACGTGCACGTAAAAATATAATCTTAATTTTGATCTGTGAAACATCTCGTCAAAAAAAAATGATGATTTCTTATTATTTTAAATGGGTCAAGTAAAGAACGATTTGCCTTTATTAAGCTATAATAGTTGTATCAGCGAAGCGATCGTACGCAACAAAACAATAATACGATAAGTTACAAGGAATAACCATTTTTATGGGGAACCTATCATTTTTTTTATTCGTTTTTTAGATAATGATTCACTATAAAAATTAAAACGCGGAATACTTCAGTACAATACACTGCATTACTGCAAGAACAGCTCGTTTCTTTAAATGCTTTACTCCAATTAAACAATATAAGCACGCGTCGGAACGTAAACAATGGGAAAACATTTCCGGAAATAAAATACTCTGTCTGTACTCTTTGTGTGTGCGCTTTTGTGTATTTCGCTCACGAAAACTCACGCAGAAAGTATGTTTACTCATTTACGTGTAAACGGTTAACAATATTGAATACTTTGAACACTCAATTCACCGAACAATATAAGTCGTAACACAAGTTTCTTCTTGGAAATTTCTACAACATCGGAGTTGCTTTACGATTCATCCGTGTATACCTATACGACTGTTGACAAATCAGAGAAAACATTTATACACTACGGTTTACCAGAGTTTTAAGTTTAGGTACCATTGTTTCACAAAACCCAACAGAAACAGTGATCGGATCACAAAATATAGACTGCTCAAAAATGAAAGTACCTACTAAATCACCGCAGCATCACGTGTCTCGTAGTTTCACGTACCTACCTATTTAACCGAGACCACTAATGCAGATTCAGTGCAATTATCTTACATACAAATTATTGATGTTCTATAAACAATTTTAAATTACTAAAGATATATGTTTTGAAATAACGATTATTAAAATATTCCCTCGTAGCAGTAGTGTATAGTGATCGATGCTTAAAATTTGAAGTAGTTTTACAAGGGAAAATTTTTTAGGATCCTCCACTTAAACCGCTAAAATACACTTTCTAATAAATGTTAAAGACTATACATAAAAATTTTTGAAAATTCGCGTCATCCGGCCAACACTATAGGCAATCGAATCGTATTTTTAAAATTCGCTTTTCGAATTTCTTCGATTAGTTATTTTCTAGGTGCCCGATGGCAGAAACAGATTCAACTGCCCGATCGTGCGGCATCATTAGCCGTAAAACTTTTACCTTGTGCAGATCGATACGCCTTAAAATATAGTGTTATTATGATATATTATGAACTCCTATGCACGCGACTGGTCCGGAACCGTCGGCTAATCGCATTGTCGTGCCAGTGGAACCGTTAAAATCCACGACCTTTCTCGTCCATTCTTGGTGGTGCCACATAGCCAATAGACAACAACAATCGTGTTGTATTATATTTATTACTCACGAGAACGTTGTTCGGTATAATTTTCTCTTGAACCGATTGTTCGTCGGAACTATCTCGAGAATTCGAGTTTATGCGGGTGGTTAAAAAAAAAAAAATTCACGATTCGTGAGAATAATGGCGTATGGTTTTTGACAAAACGTTTTGAAACAGTTTAAGTGTAAATATATCAAATAGATATTATGTTCGACTCCTCGGCGGCCGTTTAACCAGAACTTAGAACCCCGAAGACACATTACTGTCGACGGTTCTGAAAAAGAGATTCCTCTCCACGTTATGTTATACATTTTTTAAGAATTTTCTTTTGAAAATATACCTAGGCGCGTACCTAGGCGTAGTAATGATGATAATCCATTTTTGTTTTTGAGAACGTTCTTGTCGTTGGGACGCGTAGTGTAATTGCATTAAAATATCCAGACATACGCACTACGAAGATTCGCTATCTACTTGATGTTATTTTGGAGATTTCTCGCCGGAAGAATCAATACATTTACGGCATTTGGTTTTAAGCCTTAGAAAATTTAGACGTCGCTAATTATTTACAGATGTCGTACAAAACATTTTTGTGTTTTAGGGGATAACGATCCAACTAGAGTTCCTCGGGATTTCCACTTATACCCGAATACGAGTGTGTAACATAATCGCATTATTCTCAAAACCACTTTTCTTTGATTTTTTTTTTCTTCTAAAATCCCTCGATGGTCCTCTCTAGATTTAAACGTCGAGGATTTAAACAAATCTTTCTACGTCGAATTTTTCATTTATGAACTGGCGGTTGTAAAAAAATAACCAACAGGCAAATAATTTGATTTTGATGGTTGTGGCCCAAATTTTATGACGATCAGGGGAAAAAAATAAATGTACGATATAGTTCCTGCAACGCCGTCAACGTGTTCTTATATCGCTTTCGATTCGTCACATACTATTTCAAACGCGATAGACGATCAAAAGATTTTTAAGAAAACACCAAACCGTCGCCGTTTGAAGGATACGTCTATTTTTTTTTTTTTTAAATACTTTGTGTATTATTTTATAGACAACGTTCTACTGTCTAAACCCTCTGCGTGCACCTCGCACGCGTGATGCCGATTTCGGCTAATTTTTAGCGTTAATTTATCGCTGCCAGTGTTATCATGCGACCCCCCCGTGACAATCGAAAACGCCGGCTGGACGCGGAAAATCGAAATTCGGAAAAGCGTTTTTTTTTTTTGAAAAAGAAAAAAAAGTCGGTAATATATATGTATACTCCTGTATACCGCACGCGGTCGGTGGTTCGAACGGGTGCAAGGGTTCGGATCGCGGTTTTTTTTTTCTGCTACTCTTTTGTTGAAGCGATTGCAACAGGCGTTTATCCAGGACCTACGTCGCCCAGAATAATACGAAGCCTATTATGGGTGTTTTTTTGATTTTTCCGAGTGTCAAAAAAATATTTCCCATAGAACGGTTCGCCCTAAAAAAGAAAAAACACCCCCGTTTTGATTTTCCACGTCTCGCCCCGCGCCCGCCCCCCACAATTACGTCCTGTTCATCGCCGCGCGTAGCCAGTCGCGTACGAGGCGAAACGAACTCGACGGTTACACGGCAAGTTCTTTCTTTCACTCGGAAGACGAAAAATAAGGAAGCGAAAAATCCGGTTGTAAAAATTCACGTCCGATCGGTTCGTACACGGATTTTCACGTAACGCCCGCGTAAAATCTACGCGATGTTAAAAAAAAATTATTACAATCCGCCCGCGGAAACGTGATGCTAACCCGCGTGTGTCGTGGACGCTTCCTCTTTCGCGGTCTGAGCTCGCGCGTCCCTGCGGGCAATCCGTGGTATTTAAAAAACGTTTTTTTTCTTTTTTTTTTCCGCACGACCGGACGCGAGAAAGAACCGTGTTACTCCGTGTGGTTTGACCCGGCGTGCACAGCGCGTTCTCGGAAAGTTTTGAACGTCTTGCATTCGTAATGATGATACGTGTCCTGTTGCGCAAGTAAATTTATCTATTTTTTTTTTTGTTTCCCGGTAAATTACCCGAGGACGTATTACACGTTCCGGATTCGAGGTGAAAGGACAAACAGCTGCTGCGTGCGTCTTCGTATTATTAATTTCGTGTAGTGTACACCGCCGACGACGACGACGACGACGACGTAAGAAATCATAATAATATTATCGTGTTACGTGCCCACTATAGTCTCGTGTACGTACAAACTGTTATCGAAAACAATTATTGTCGTAAGCAAAAACACAATATTCTGTTGTTGTTACTGTTTTTTTTAGTGTTTCCAGTATATCCTGTGCCCGTAACGATTATGTTCGTATACGCAGTGATTTAGGATTTCCGCGACCCAAATGAACACATTTATTTTCCTCCCGCAGTATTTTCACTGTATGGGCTCTCAACATTTTACGCGCGAACAGAAATAACTTGAACGCGTTCATAAAACAATTGAGTTCGGAGGCACCGGTTCGCACGTTTAGGCCAACGCACGCTTGAATAATAAAAAAACAAACGCGTTCTCATTACATCTATCGTTAAAATACGAACTTCGTCCTTAACAAAACTTAACACGCCTAGACCGGTTTAACGCGCGAATATTTTTTGTTATTTGGGTGGAAAAATAAACGGCGAAAGAACCAGACGATGAAATCTTCCGTTGCGCTAGGGGGTTTCAGCTCTTACCGACGAGAGGACAGCATGTGACACGGATGCGAATGGCTACAACGACAAGGCCGATGATGAAATAATTGATATTTTAAATGGTATTTACTGGGTCCGGGGGGTGTATTTCACTGTACGCTCTTAGCGTTTTTACTTACGAAAATTTGTAAAACCAGTTCCTACGCCCTAAGCACCTACCTAAAGTCGTGTACCACTCTGTATACGCTTTTTCAAGCAGGGTTCGATTTGAAAGGATACGAGAAGTTTTTGAGCGTAAAACATAGTCACACAGAGCTCCCGTGTACATAAGACGAAGGGGTTTGAAGGGGCAATCTAAAATGTTTTGTAAAAATGAAATTACTCGTCTTGATTCGAGCATATACGCCTTTCGACAAGTTCGAATTCTACACCACGTAGTATAATAATACTGATATGCACTTACTACGGAGCAAAAAAAAAACGTAAAATCGAGAGTGTTTATGAAATCATTAAAAATCCACGAAACCGTCGTGAATTGTGTATAGTAACTGTACTGTTTATATAGTGTTGTCCTAGAACACGATAAAATACATTTCGTAGTTTCCAACAATAAAATTCCTGTTTCTAACAGTGTATCGATACGAGCAGAATGTGACCCTGAAATGTGAAATTTTCGCTAATTTAATTATTACAGACGTTAAATTACTACATATACCGTATTATACCGTAATTATTATTATTATTATAGACTGTATTGTTAATTTTAAAAAGATAATAAAGCGACTACGTTTTGGGTGGGTCACTGTGGTAGTTGTAGTTCAAACGCGTTATTTAGTATGCGAAAGCGATGATTGCCGTCGAAAAAACGATTCGGAGCGAGCCCAGTGTATAGAATACTTTATGGTGAAAAAAAAATTTAAAAAAAATCAAAACAACGCCGTCTCATCAATACTATACTTATCTTTTACTTTTTTACAGTAAACTGACTGTGCAGATGGCAAATTTCGTTTTACGTAATACTAGTATGTTTAATTTTAACGTAATAGCGAATTTGCGTGAGTTACGAAATTATTTCCAAAACTCGGACAATGGCGTACGACAGTTTTCCAACTTGAAACGAATAAAAACTGTGACTGTGACTGTTCGAAATTTTTTCGTAGCACACGCATGTTGGCGACCTGTTGTGCACTGAAGTATCAAAACTTTTTGTGAAAAATTAAATTTTTTAACGGACAAATATTACAAAAAATAAAATTCTTTCTACGCTTAGCTCGAAAATTTTTGAAACCGCTCGAAACTCGTATCGAACCTGTTTGAATACTTTTGCTCGTACCGAACATTTTATTTTGCACGTTACGGCCAAAAAACTAGATCGGTCGTGACGTCAATTTTTCCTCGGTTTTTTTCTTGTTTTTTTAGACTTTTTCAATCCTCCAACCTGAGACCCTTCAAAGTACCGTCCATTTTTAAAATCGTAGGCCTTGCCCCGAAAAGCGTTCACAGATGATAGGAAAAAAAAAACATTTATCGTAAAAACAATACAGGAATCCGAGATTCGCGCAGTGCTTGCTCGTTTTTGCTTTTGTTTCGGTCACCGCCGGCAAGTACGCGAAACGACGGCTCGCACCCGCCGCGTTTACAATAATAAAAACGGAAAAAAAAAAGTGTCAGCACGGACACGCGTGCACGGAAACCATCGTCATTACCGCGATCGTAAAAAAACGGAATCGGCGTGCAGAAGACGAAAAACGGAAAAGCCACTCTACGCGTCGCGACGGGTGGTAGTTTGTCGGAGTAGCGACTACGCTTTGGAAATCGACCGCGTTATTGGATATCGGAAATACGATCGAGCTCATTTGTCCGGTCGCGTTTTTCGCAAAAAGTCCCGTTGCCTCGAAAATTTCGCGAAACGACTCGAAACTGCCTGTTTTAACGTTACGTAAAACGAACGTCCCGATGATCGACGTTACGACCGAAAAAACCGATTTCGACGTGTAAAGAACACGTGTTTCGCCGGAGACATTTAAATTTTTGAACTCGAAACACCCCTCACCGTGAGTACTACGATCAGGGTTCGTAGACCTCACGTATACGACTGACTAGGAAAAATCCTCATACGCCCTCGAAGTTGTTACGGCACGTCGAGAACTCGGCCGTTTGACCGTCATTTTGTCGTGTTCCGGTCGCGGTCGTGATGAATACGATCGGGACGATAACGGACGGTATTTATAATACACATTGTTTTTTTATTTTTGTTTTACTTTATCGCGTTCGACGAGTTCGAGTGCTCTTGCGACGAGCCTATTGTACGAGGGTTAGGTGCATATTGCACAATGGTAAAAAAAAAAACACTAAAAAAATATAGTAGAAAAAAACGTTACACAACACGACGTGCACACTATAAATAATATGGTCGACGACGGTAAAACACCGACTGCGCCCGCGGTATTGTACGAGATGAACATAATAATACGTACGTGCGTATTATAATTGTTATATAATCCGAATTAATGTCCGTCGTTAAGAGGATCGTTTTTTTATGCGGTAGTAATAATATCGCGCGGCCGTTCTAAACGACTTGTATCGTTGTTATTTTTATCGTAGCCGAGAGTGGGTGTAACGAAACGTTTACGGCTCAGACGTTAAGAAAATTGTTATGATACCGTATGGATTTCGCGCGATCGTACTCGAACGTGTTTTACGCAAAAAGACTTGTCGCGATGTATGGGGTCAGTTGTTGTGGTGATGATGTTACCGGACTTGTCGGTGTCGCCTGGATTGTAGACACGCGGCCACGAGCAGTGAACTGGAAAAAAAACATTAAAAAAAAAAGTTATCTTTTGACTTTATCGATACGGACGTGTCTTTGGGTAGTTTTTAGCGGTACGCGCTTTTAGGACTCCGACCGAAGAAGATACGTTAAACGGCTCGTCCGACTATCAGTAAACTATATCGTAAATACATTTCAACCGCCGCGAAAAACTGTTCGGCATTTGCAAAGCTAGATTGTTCTAGCGAGCGGAACGTGTTGCAACGACGTTTTTCCGCCGAAAAAAACCTTTTTTTTGAATGGTCCTATCGCTAAACGTCTTACTACCGCAGAAAAGTTTGCAGGAAGGCGGACGCATTTTATTCGAAGCGTTTTTTGTGTTTTTTTTAGTTTTGGTTGAAAAACCAAAGCGAAATTATTTTCACATAGTTAACCGCAAACAGTGGACCCGACCACAAAGACGTATACTTCGTCGCTGTACACTCCGGAGAGATTCCCACCCGAACTCGTGTTTCCTCCCTTTTTTTTTTAATTTTAAGTTTCGTGTCGTCTCGTAACGCGGTAAGCATTATTCTTGAATCGAGAACAGTTTTATTTAATATGTAATTAACGTAAAACGAGAAATCCGAGAAGGGGACAAAATTTGACTGTCGAGTAAACAAAGAGTAAAGACGGAAAAGTGATGAATAGTTTCATGGTAAAAAAAACCTATACATGTATAATTAGTATTATGTATGATTTATATCCCGCGTTGCAATTCGGCGGTTTATAGTGCGTTGGCGCGAGTACAATTTTTACAACAACATGCTTTTTTCCGTCGCGATAACGTAATATAAATTTAAAAGAAACAAAAAAAAAAAACTAATAACAATAATTATACTATTATGTGAACCAACACTGTTCCATTACGGTTCCGTGTAATATACCTACGTATAAATGTGTACCGACACAATGCGCCGTCGGTCGGATAATCGTTATTACGACTCAGTAAGCGTTTCCATGCTCGAACAAAAATCGTATTATTTGACTTGAATCTCTAAAAAATGTGCGTTAAAATTATTATAGTTAGTTCATCACAATATCGCACGACCTTCGGAATGAAACAACAGTGTAGTTTTGTGTAGTTTTTACGAAAAAATTGTTTTTTATGTTTTGATTCGTTTGATCGAATCATTACAATATTATAGAGACGCCCAGTGTTTGTCGTTACGTCGTAATAGACAAAACAATCGTGAACGGGATGGAATTCTTTACGATGCGATCGTGGGAGCGCTTTTAATTACGCATCGTTTGGGGTATTATGTTATTAATAAATTAAATGGTCCGAGTAAAGTTTGTACAAAATAAGAAAATTTTAATGTCTAATAATTATTAGTATATGATATTTTTTGATTTGAATTTAAGATTTGAAATAAATAGAAAATAATTTATTTCATTCGGGAGTCATTCCTGGCGAATTTAAAAACGATGAATTTTCAATTGACAATCAGTTGTCACATTGACAACAATAATTATTGTTCTTTACCAACACAAAAACCGATTTTAATTTCCAAGTTTCGATTATAAGATCATATAACTGTTGTAAGCAAAATCGTTTGAGCTCATTCAGTTCACTTTTAATAATAACTTATGTATAATAATCTATTTTTCTTGACACGTTCTCGAAATTTATAATACATCATAAGTTATTGCACCGTGAATTTTTGCCAAACGTTCCGACCGATTTTTTAAAACTCATTTTCAATGGGTTTAGCAATAGACCATTATTTCGTACAGGTAGATTATGGTTGTTTTGGTACAGTTTAGTGATACTTACCGGTTTCAAAACGTTTGTATCTGTTAGTACAATCACCATTACGATTTGCTGCATAGTTCAAAGAATTGTAATTTTTACGTTCAGAACAAATTTTTAATAATCAGTGTGCCCTGAAGTATTTCTTATTTTATATGAAAAATATTTGGAGCGTAAACAATGAACGTTTGTCAAATATTTTGTTTCTTAAGAAAAAAATAAGTTTTACACACAGCTGAGTCCACAAAAGTTATTTTCTACTTTCGGTGTTTATTTTGTATCATTATTATAACAGACAGAATCTTTGATCTCTCGTTTTTACTATATAGGTATTATACGTGTTTTTTAAATAACTATTACTGATAAATTTATTGAACTGAAATTTCTTATAAATTTTTATCTGTTTAGACATTTTTACTGATTTACAAATTACTTTCGTATCACAACACCGTTATATATATATATTGTCATTATTTCTCTAACAACTCGCCGTGAAGCTTGCGCGATAAAAATAAAAATATTTCATTTTTTTTTTTCGCATTTTTGATTGATAAGATATCGATAATGAATCAGCGTGGAAAACAAATGTTTTTTTAAAAAAAAATTATAATTGAACTATTGAAATTTTTTTCCTGTACCGAAAAATAAACACAACTAAAACTTTTTGTTTCGTTTGACAAGTATATCGTTTTGTTCAACTATTATATATGAACACTGTCCATCAAATCCAATTCAAAACCCTATTTTGTCCACAAACCTTAAAAATTAATATATTGTAAGGCGAAACTGTTATTGACCGTACACGGACATGCAATTATTATTATGTTGCCTAACGATCGTGTGATTGATTTAATTTCGCCGTGGGATAGATACACGAGCCCATGGATCCTCTCACTTTTCTTTAGAACACTGCAAATGGTCATAACTCCGTTTCCTCTCGTCCGGACCACCACTACATACGCTTATGTAACGTAAACGTTTAGATTCTGAGCGGTGCGACGAACGTATTCTTTGTGCAATGATGTTTTTTTTTTTTTTTTGGTAAAGTATTTCTTTCGGGTAGAAGAAAAACCGAAAATTTTCAAAAATTTTGCACCGAACGACTAGTGACTTTGTTGTCTGTTGTCACTTTTTCGGATAAAAAGAGTTCTCCGATATTTGCGTATGACACAACGAAAAATTAGTCATGGCGTTTGTCTTTAGACCGGAATTTTTTAAACTTTATTTTTGAACTTATGATTATTATTTTTTTTTTTTCGATCCAAAAATTACGACCTTTTTAAAAATGCTTAGAATGAACCTACTACATACATGCCGTACTATACCTAACCACTATACAAACGTTACTGGAATTAATTTTTTGAAGTTTTTACACTTTATTGCACGAATGAACAAATTTAAAATGACGTATAAAAGTTTTAAAACGATTCGAGTCATATTATATATTGTGCCTGCTCGTATAATACTTTAAAATGTACAGTTTGTTGACTCACTGAGCTCGTTCAGAATCTCAATCGTTTTTGTAAGCAACCCACGTTGCGGTTTACAGATTTAATAAAATCATCAAACAACAAATTCCGAAGCAGTGATCCGCTCAATACTAATATGTCGAGTTTCGTGGAGAAAACTGTTGTCAGTTTTCAGATCAATGAAAACGAAGTATTAAATATTTAACAGTAGGGTAGTGTAAGTACAGTAACAAAATTGGCATGAATTTTGGAGTCAGTTTTAAGTGTAACGTGGTTAAAAAACGTCTGAAAAAAAAAACAACGCAATTTTTAATTAAATTATAAAACAATTATAGTTACATTAGTACAGAAAATTGCATTTATTCTTTGTCCGTTTTTATTATTATAACGACCATATTGCTAAACACATTTTTTATCCAACCTTGTTCTCAAATAATGGTCAAAAAGAGTTTCACTAACAAGATAATATTTCAAATTGCTCGATAAATATTTTTAAAAAAATTTCATACACAATATGGGAACAAATTATTAAGATATGCAGTATCGTCACCAAATAATATAATATAAGTTAACAATAGTTGTTGATTGAATACTGTTACCATCTATCAATAGTACACAAAAGTGATTAACACGATATTTATAATTGTACGTAATGAATTAGCAAAATACGAGTCCCCCGACTTTCAAGTACGAGCCATGCCTCTTTCCCCGCGGCATCGAACTATAATTGGCCTTTTATTCGTTCACTCTTCGTTTCGATAATTAACGTACGTTTGTCGATCAAACAGTTAAACTCATGCGAAGATATTACGAAAACAAATATTTCAATTAAACAAAAAAAAATTAAAAATCCGTTGTTAAAATTGTAATAATTGTTGTTGGTACGATTTCCACCGCGATAATTAATGATAAAATATTACGTCGACGTTTCCGTGTGAAACGTTCCGAAATCTCGACGTCTTAGGCTAACTAAACTATCTGGCTCATTGTTTTAATTTTGTGACTGCAAGCACTTGTTCCCGTTGATTCCTGAAATAAAATAGTTAATCCTATCTATATGCGATTGTATATACCTAATACACCACCGTCCGACGATGACCAGAATGATTTATCGACAAAAATTCGAGTGTTTTTTAATTCTTATATTACAAAACACACTTTTTTTTAATTTATTTTTAACAATCCTACATTTTTAATTTTATTGATTGCGTAGACGAACAATGCGTATCGTTTATGCAAGCTAAAGAACTTAAATACGAATTAAATATTCTCACGCGTCTTAAATTTACGGATGTCACATTATTATTTACTTTGATGTGTGACGAAATTCCATACTTACTTTAATATACGTATAACTTCTAGTGTGTTCTCGTACATTTTTATACTGCTGTATCTAAAATACAAAGTTGCAGAAAATCTTTTACACAAACGGCAAAATCTAAATTTTTTCCTTATACATGGTTTTATTATATTTTTTTGTTTTTTTCTAAACGATAATGCTGGATGTTCAAATAAGTATTGAATCTCTACCACCGCTATGGTATACGATCATCCACGATGGCAAAAAAATTTTTACGAATATCGCTTCGTGCGAGGTAATAATATAGTGAAAGATTTTTACGTAATTTAGATTAAATTTCCATTCATCCGACTTTATTAGCTGTATTGTTCTTGATCATCTAAACGAATTTAGCGTACATCATCGAACAGAGTCTATACGCTATTCTTTTAAGCGACTTTGAATTAATAATTTCTAGAAAAAAACGCTATCTTACATATTATTTTGGAGACAAAACAATGCCCGGTCAATGTCGGGAACTAAATAAAATTTACTCAAAGGAAGAACGTCGCACTAGAGCATCTATATAGTAACTTGTCTTTACTATAAAATATGTAGTATAGTTTAGTGAAATAAAACAAATTTATGTCATTAAAATTAATTTTTAAGTATAGTTTACTTGCATATAGTTCACATCGTTGTTTATAGATGTACGAACAGTTTGTAAACAATTTATAAATATTGATGATAGTTATATATACGTATGGTCTGATGTTGTTTTTTTCCTAATAATCCCTGTCTAAAGGTATGACGATTTTTATTTTTTCTGTTAGCGATTTTTAATAGTTATTAAAAAAATACTTTATTGAATTTCAGTACAAGCCCAAGCTGAATACTGTACATTCCAATATTTGTGTGGTTGTTGGTAATTAACGAATGGTATTAAACAAATATCGTGTACTTCCTAGATAAAAATTCATTTAAAATAGCGCAAATCAATATTTTTACAATAACTGGTAATTAGTACGCTCAACTTAAAGATATATTATACGTTTATTATACACAATCGACAATATTTTTCTTTCATTTTCGTACGCCTTCGTTTAAATTCAACTAATTAATTCACATGATGGCCGCCAAATCAGCTGATGGCAGTTTTCAATGTGTTGACTCTGTTTCGCTTCGCTAATGACATTCGTTTTCTAGTGTTGCGCTTAGATGAATAACTGTATAAAAAAGTTCAACACACATAACAATCGCATAAAAGCTGGTGAAATCGATTTACATTATTGAATTTATTCACTATTACTACCTATATACAACGTACCATCGTAGTATAATATTTTTCATTCATTGATTCTATTGTAGTGATTATTTTTTTTTATTACTATTCATCATCTCCGATTATCATTCACTCGATCATTCATTTTGACAACAATCAACGCATCGGCAACAATATTATTATATTTTTCATTGTAATCAGACAATTTGCCACAGTTAAAATCACAATGATTTATTTGTGTTGATTATGTTATACTGCACATCACCCAACAAGTTACGTACGAATCGAACAGAACAAATCCAAAACTTTCCTCGCACATTGAATTCTAATAAAAGTTACAGAATTATTTTAAAAATTGACAAATTAAAACAAACAAACTCAAATCGAAACTTATATAAATATATAAAAATACTATACGTTTTTTTCTTTAAAAATTTTAATCTAAAATTATTTTGTGTCATTTCAATACTCAAATAGCGTTTTATACAGTATGTGTTTATTCTATGCACCTAGATGTCTAAATACAACGATTTTTATTCTTGGGAGTCATATGGTAACAATTTTGTGAACATCGAAAGAATTGCATCTTCATTTCCATCAATAAAAAATTTAATCTACAAAACGCTACAGATAATAGACGGAATTCTATGGAAATCTATGTTAAAACTGAATTAAAAATTTGTGATGAAGATGACAGGTACCTAAGTGCAATCATTTTAAAAAATCGAATTACGTTAAACATTTACAATACAATCGTACAATAGGTAAAATGTTTTCAAAATTTTATGTTTATCATGCGTTTTTGAATAGATAGGTGTTCGATTGGATTTGGAATGCAACTGAATAATTAATAGTAAAATATTGTGTAATATCATGGTGCAGAACACAGAACTTTCCAAAGATTTGACTACGCCATAAGGTAATTAAAAATTTAATAATAAAACGACGATGAGTTGTGAGAAATATTTTATGACGTTACCGCTATTTTCGTTTGCATAATACTGTTATAACAGTTGATGGGAAAATATAATAAAATACGTAATATAATTTCGATCGTATGATATAAGTATGATGTAAATAGACGTTTACAGTTTTCACCGAAAAGAGAGCCTTAAAAAAACAATTTATAATTATTTTCACGTGATTTGATGACACACGTATTATATTATTATGTGACAAAAATGATTCACTTTGCTGCAGCAACAACAATTCGCGATTCAAAGCATTTAAATAAAAAAGTGAAATAACCAATGAATTAAGTTATAAATAGAAGAAAATAATTTAAAAATCGTGTGATTATTATATTGTAGTCGTCTTCTTTTTAGATTTTTCTAGGCGAGCTAGTACAAAATGATTGTGCAGAGGAGAAAAAAAATACAAAAATACACCCCACATGGTTAATTAAAAGAGCTAATCGGGCATCTTTACCGACAAAGATAAATGTTTTGTGGCTGTGTCACGATGATTTGATAGTTACAAAAATGCGTGTAAGATAAAAAAAATGTGTATTTATAGATGTATAATTGTTTCAGTACTATACATGTATTTTCAACAATTATTATTGTTTTATTATTTATAATTGTCTAAATGTGTTGTAGAAAAATATAAAATGTATAATGACCTTTTAAACAAAACGTAAATAAAAAAATTTAAAAAAAATACAAAAAGAGCAAACAATAGTAGGTATATATAGAGCATGATCAAACATAAACAATTAAAGAATGTCGTTTATGATTACAATGATATTATAATAATCATCGACCACAACAATGTGTTAGTAAAATATGTAAAATAAGCAAACAAACGTAGAATATCATAAACTATACAAATGAGAATCAATATGATTGTAATACAATAATTATTATAATAAATGATCGTTGGCTAAATTATTTTTAAAATCTACCTGTTCAAACACAAGTTGTTTGAAAAATAAAAACAAAATTCACTGCAAACGATAATTATAGGTACGTGACTACGTGAGCATTATTTTCAAAATCACAGACTTAATAATTATTCCAAAACGTAAATCAAATGTTACTATAATCAGGCTGTACGGGTTTCGGTTGTCCTCGATTACCATTGGTTTTTTTCTGACTTGATTTTGAATTGCTTTTTGTCAGGAAAATCTAAACAAGAAACATGATGTAACGGTATTCTAATCTTTTAATAAAAAAAAAAAGGGAAATTTCGTAATTCTTACATGTTGTTTGGGTGTTCTGTGCACTGCAAGTTGATTCTGCTTTAACTTGATAACCATTTGGCGAGTGCCACTGCTTCTAAAACAAAATGCTTTTTTCATATCTTAATGCGAAAACGTTGAACCCTGACAAAATTCTAACGTAACGTAAATCAAGTATAATTATTGATTATCCTCTTAAAACGTTTAATCAAGTCAAAAAAGTACCTACTGTGGTATTAAAAAAAAAATTAGCCAATCATGAGTGGAGTAGGTCACTACTGTATTGACCGGTTACTGTATTAGAAAGTATATTTAGAAATCTTTTCTTAAGTTCTATACAAAATTTAATTTTTGAATGGGTTAAGGTTGTGAAATGTACAAAAAATATTTCAAGTTTCATATGTTTAACGTTTCAATAATCCTTAAAATAATATATGGTTTTATGAAACAAAAACTGTAAAAATTAACAAATTTAAAAATTCTATACTTCGCTCAAATTAAAAATATCGTCAACACCAACACAAACTGTTTTTCTCGTGTATTTCACCCTTTCCTTCAATATGCGAAATTTCAAGTTATAGATCTATAAACATGTCGAGAAAATTTTTCGATTATGGGTCTATTAACTTGAAAAATAAACGAAATTTTAAAATTTGAATAAAATACCATCTCGATCCTGTTATCAATTTTTGAGGGTTACTTATATCATGTAAACAGTAAAGAACCGGGTATAGTTCAACAACCTGAAAAAGTGTACACGAAAAACAAAAAAAAAGAAAAACACCGTAATTTTTAAATCAATGTCGCTCTATACTCTTACAATCTACAATATAGCAGATCTAAACGTTTTTTTAACGTATCAAAAAAAATATTTTGACGTACCTACATTCCGAAATAAATTTAAGAGCCTAAATAATTCGATTTATTCCGCTCACCGTATTCGATTGTGGCGCATGGTTCTTTACGTGTTTCCTGAGGGAACTCGGATCCGTGTATCGTTTGTTGCATCCGTTTATCGTGCATGCGTATGGTTTCTGTAAATAATGTTATTTAATAATGAAAACTCAATTTAAGAAATAGTAGTGGAAATAGTTTTTATGGCCAACTTGGCAAAAAAATGTTTGCTGATCGTGTATTTATAATTCATTAAGTTAAATTATAAATTACTCCTATTACTCGAGCGAAATGTTGAGTTCTGCGGTACAAACTTTTGTTAAAAGACATTTTAAAATACTCTTTGTGTCGGGTTTTCGATGTAAACGTTATTCTATGGTACGTTTTGAACTGAAAATATATTGAATTGTCATAAAACTTAGTAAAAAAAGTACAATTACTTTTTATAAATATTATAATGTGTACCATGATTCTCTAACATTTGTTATACCCACATGTAATGTGTATTTTTTTTTCATTATTTTGTAAAATATATATTAATATTACGATACATTTTCAGTATAATATGCGTAATAATACGACGCGCGCAATACTACGGTTAATAATACGATCACGTACGAATAACTATATAGTTAATGAGTAATTGGTAAGTAAGTAAAAACTAAATGATTGATCTGTCACGTGTTTCGACAAATAATAGCAAATTATTAATCATGTGTCAATTTATAAATGTACATTTTACATTAAGTATGTATTAGTTACGGTTTTTATTTAGTAAAAATTAATTAAATAAAATATTTTTTTTGAACGACGTATAATTATATTTAATTCGTGTATTGTGTATTATAATAGACGAAAATAATAATAGTATGAATGAAAATTATGAAATTATTGAAATTATGTCAGTGGTAATAGTTTATTGATGGATAGAATTTTATAAAATTTTATAAACAATTTTTTTTTTTTTATTCTTGCTCATAGTTCACTAAACTCAAATGTCGATAGTTTAATTAAAATAATGTAAGTCAACTAAAAATTCAGTTACTGTACATAACACCGTCGTACATTTACCGTTCGTCATTTACAATTATATCATTGCATTTTATCACAAAGGTTTTGTTTATTTAAAATATTCCAAATAATATTCATTGTCACAATTTCATTTTTTTTGAAAATTTTATCATAGCCTAATTTAACCTATTGTAATTTTCAAAATGATCATAATATATATTATGTGTGTCGTAGTGACGTTTTCTTTCAATGAATTCAAGTGTAGGTGATCAAAATAAAATCAAAACAAAAAACATTTTTTTTTTTTTTTTTTATATAGCAGTAAAACAAAATCTAGTATAACCAGTAAACTTAATTTGATCAACCTGTTTTCAATCAAATCAAATGGAATATCTAAAAATTATAAAATATGCGTGTGGACAAAAAAGTCATAAAATTCGTATTATAATATAATGCATTTCGAATATAATTCAAATATTTTAACACGTGGTAGTCTCTTATTGATTTACTAACGGAATCACCAGGACAATAGTAAAGAATGAGAAATCATAATCACTAAAAAAAATGCAAACTCGCAATTTTTACGGTTCTAATAAAATTAGGCGATGACTCTGTGTCACGATAATTATTTTGTCGTCGGTAAGTGAAAACAATACGAAACACAGTTTTTTAAACGGCTGTATAATTTGGCTCATTTATGCCAAAATATAATCATTTGTTTGGATCCAAACAGTACGATTTAAGTGTCAACAAAGATAAAAAAAAATTTTGCTTTACAGTCATTGTATTAAACAGCTGACACCTACCTAAAGTAACTGTAGAGATAATAACAGTTTAACTCGACTTGAGCTCGTTATAAAATTCCTAAATAATCGTATGACGACCGTCGGTTTATTATATAACAACTCTTAATATAAAAAATAATTACGGTCATGAAATATTCTTCAATTATTATCATGCTCGTGACTTTCATTTGAGAAAGCTCCTAATATCAACATGATTTGTATTCTACCGTCAAACAGTATTTTTTTTATAAGGTTTTTTCTTTTTTTTTTTAATCAAATTTAATTTCCTACAAGTTATTAATTACAACGTTTTCTACCGAAACCAATTGTAGATACGACGAATTGTTTACATAATATTGGCCATTCAACCCACACAGAAGTATTAAAGTATTGTTATGATATAATACAAATGTATCGACCATTTATCAAAAATCCAACGTGAGAAAACAATATAATAATAATAATAAATTTAGTTTAATTTATATCTTTTTAACACTGCAGTGTCTCTATTATGCCAAAACATGTTTAAAAACTAATGCTCGATCAACACCGAACAGTATTATACTTTTTACTTACAGAATATACCTTAAATTATTATGATATCTCGAAAAAAGTTATTATTTACATTACATTGAAATAATGATAATGATGCACGACAGCATTTGAGGGGACCAAGAAAATTCATAGTTCGGACCATAATTGATTACGTTATTTTTTAATATTTATCAAAATATTATTATTATTAGAAGATACCTGTTCAAAGTGAGTCCTCTGGTGTTTTGCCCGGTCCGAACTGTTGCTGAACGCTTTCGAGCATCCCAAAAACTGACATGAATATGGTTTTTCTCCAGTGTGTGATCGCTGGTGAATTTTCAAATTCTCCAGTCTAGAAAACGCTTTTGGGCAGCCCGTGAACTGTAAAACGTCAAATATTATTGTAAATAAATTCTCGGTTCGTTTTTAATTATGTCGTGCACATAAATTATATGATTCGATTATGGGGTTTTATAGTAGGGATAATAGGGTTAGTTTAATTTACAAACTGTCGTGTAGGTACCTAGATAGTTGACTATCAGTTATGGCATCATTCGCAGAAGCGTAATTTTACGAGACGTACAAGTGACTTTCCAACTCGTTTGATGCATTAATAAAATATGACAGTTAACAAAATATAATTACAAACGCTGCAAATACCTAACCATAATAGAAGTGAATGTTCACATATAAATGCAAGATAGTATAATATTAATAAAACGGAACTATATAATGAAAAACTACAATAGAACAAAAACTTTTCTTTTATTTAAATAAATTTGTACTTATATAGGTAACAAATTACCCGTCACCAGTAGACATCAGTAAAAAACACGAAGGTATCTGCTTATAAATAATTATTTTAAGATTACCAGCTATATTAAAAACAAAGAGTAAAAATATTTGAGTCCAGGCTTTATCGACACACACACACACATTTGTCTAGTTTTTTAAAATATGATTCATTTCTTTAAGCGTCAATACTTTTTACCGTTTTTGTGAAGAAATCATTTTGAACAAACTGTTCGTTTTTGTCGAAAATAATAAACGATGGATTAGCATTTGTCTCGTGTCAGATTTACACGATATTATTAATTCCTAAAATATGTACAAAAAAAAAAAAAAAACTCTAAAATATACATAAACTCACACAACGCGCGTTACAATAAACCAGCGAATACAAATACAAAAAATATTAAATCTGATTTTGTTTAAAAAACGATCGTTTTAAGACGTTGTAATCTATTACTAAGACAAATTCATCCGGGCTTTTTTTTATCTGCTTATATAGAGACTAATACCGTACAAATTTTGATTTACCATTTCTGTAATTATCAATTTCAAAGAAGTTGTCATAAAAATAACAATAATACCGCAATTTTAGTTATAGTAAAAGTTTTGTTTGTAATACGCTTATTTATTGTACCAACTAAAAGATAATAATAATATTATACCAATAATAAAGAGTATAATATTATGGAAGTTACGACGCCATAAAAGAGCATAGTTTAGGGACGGGAAATAAACACCTCCATAAAATCTCTTTGAATCCTATTTAGGTCAAAAAAACAATTTAAGTGAGAAACAAAAAAGATGTCGAAAAGGGTGATGTCCCCTCGAGTTGACTGCTATAAATAATAATGCGGCTTACCGCTGTTTTTATTACAACAAAAAAGACGAACATCAAAAGAAATGTACTCGAGTCACAAGTTCCTTGCAAATGACAGTCCTTCAGACTTAAAGAATTTTCTCCTACGGTTAAAAGTGTCATTGTGTTATATTCTGAAATAGCCTATAGGTTTACCATTTTATCGAGTATGCGCATAGCCACATCTTATATACGAGTGACTGATAGGTAGTACTATCAAAGTTAAATAACACAGATACCGAAAAACTCATTTAACACACCAAATCGAATTAAAAAATACAATTAATTTTCATTTAGCGTAAGAAAAGTTTACAAAAATGTGTTATACTTTTTTGTGTAGTAATTTTGTTATGAAAACGTTCATCGTACCTAACCGTGTTCTTCGGCGTTTATGAAAATTAAAAAACGCGCATTTTTTACTCCACTTGTAAGTTGTTTAAGTATATTAAAACCGATATTTTATTTTTAATTAAGAAAATATTTTTCGTATCAGACAAAAGTTTGAGTCTAGTGAAAATGTAAAAAGAAAAAACGTTTATAAACGTTCGAGCAAAAATGTCGACACGCGTATTCATTTTATAAACTGTAAAAAACTTACTTTCAAGATAACCGCTTTTTTTTCTTCGACGTTTGAGGATCAGGTTGTAACGAAAATTCTGGAATACCTAACATTTCAACAATTCGTTACGGGCGAAAACATCTCGTTTAAACATTACGCGCAATAAGACATGCGCGTTGACTTACGAAAATTCCTAACATAATATCGTTCATTAGCATACAGGCATACATAGCCGAATAGCGTTTTTTTGAGAATATTTCTGCGCGTTTTTTTCTTTTTCACACTCAAAGTGCGCACAGTTTTTCTTAGCTTTTCCACGCGAATTCGCGCAACGACACTTTAAAAGGCGGTAAAAATAACGTTTGATTTTTTTTTCATCATCTCCCAGGTGTTCGTCTCTACGTAAAAGTTCCAAAACAAGTTTCTTGACTCTATTGTAGAATAATGGTTCACAATCGTGGTACACAATACACGTTCTTTGTTTGAGTATTTTTCCACTTAACAACGTACACCGCAATCGTGAGAGAGAGAGCACTTGCATACGTTTTAATTGAGTCCGCCCGCATCATGGTGACCACTGTGTGACAGAGTCGGGTCGCGGTCGATAATATTCTAATAATAAAGCGATCGTATATTAGCCGGATTGCAGGGATTGAGGAAACGTGACGTGGTGGAAACATAAATTCTCGGCGGGCGGAGAAGTTGTGCAAACAACGACTGCAGGATATTATTAGTATGTCCCCCTCTGGAAATAGCCGTACATCACTAGTGTCAAACTGAAAACCAAAGTATACAGGGTGATTTTTTTTTTTGTTCATTTAAACGTCAACCGTCGTCTCAAGGGAATCTTCACTGATTTAAACTGTTCGTTTACTCTTTGCATTCTGAGCGTCGGCGCGCTGTTGTTGCGATGATTTTTTCTTTCTGTTAAAGGATAACGCTCCAATTTTTAAAGCCGGTAGATATACGATTCGACGAGAGAGAGGTCTACGAAGATAATATCTCCGACAAACACCAAAATAGAACGGAAATTAATAGTGAAACCGTCATAACTTTCTGAAACGTACGCGCAACGTCATTCGGAAGACTTTCAACCTTTGTCGCTCCATATTTGTATTTTTTCGTCGACATATTATACATTATACTGCGCGCTTATTTTTACACGAGAAACGTGTAAAGACACCTAACCGCCGGTCGTGAAAGAACGGACATTGAATTTTCGTCGGTTACACAAGTCTGCGTACGGCGGTTTCGACAGTTTTAAATTTTTCACGCCGGGCAAAAGGCGACGTGTCCACCAAAGATTCACCGTCCAGTAATAGAGATTCGACGAAAATAGCACGGCGTCGCGTTTTTCACAGCCCGGCAGATTTTTCACGACTTAAAACCAAAATAATAATGAAACGGCGACGTGTGAACACGGAAGCGACGGTAATATCGTCCCCGTTGGAATTTTATTTTTTTTTTTTGGCAAACTGATCATACGATTTGGATTGAAAAATATATAATGAGATGAAAATGCCTGCACGATTTGAGTTTGTAAACGAAAGAACGATGAAAACACTTTCATACTGAGAATTTTTGCGTTCGCGCGGTGACGACCGGAATTGTTGGGGTTTTTTTTTTATTATAAAATTTCCTCCGCGCGACTGCTGTTCTTGGCACGGCGAGGGGGTAAAAGAGCCGAAAAACCAATTTTTTTTCCTCGGAGAGACAAACGAAATTTCGGGGCTGCCCGTGGTCTCAGGGCGTTTCTAAAGTCTCCCTGCCTGTGTGATTCACTAATCGGGTAAGACATTGTAGGAATATCATGCGCACAACGAGTTATTTTTCCCGCATTATACGACCCCGCGATATTCGCCCTTCGTAAATTTCCTCGTGGCCGTAAAAAAATAAAAAAACCGTCCGCGATACCGCCACACCCTGTGCGGGGGTGGACCCGCTGCAGTTCGCGCGCCGAAAACAACAAAGGGTCGTTACGCGATGCCGTTCGCGATAAATTTACGGCGCGTAGTGCTGCAGCGTGCAGTAAAGTAGGTGAGTAACAATATTAAACTTTTGCAGTACGCGACTGCACCCCCGTTGTGTTATCGACTCGGGAAACGAGCGCTTTGTCAGTTAGCCCTTGACTTTGGCGAAAATTATTTTCATTATTACACGTTTATGTTGTATTATTACAGCCCGACCCTGCCCGGTACAATATTATTATGGACGGGGCAACCCGCTCCTCTTGTTTTGCAGTACGTTATCGCACAATAAATGAAGTGCGAATGAAGTGCGTAACGAAAGCGGACCGAAACGGAAAAGTAGAACAGGACTATAAGCGAAAATGGCATTCGCCCGCAGCTGCACCTCAAGAGCGAACGACCCGACAAAGTTCGGAAACGTTTGGTGAAAACGTGTGCGTGAAACTGCTTCAGGAGCGGAAAACGCGGAGAAAATAAAAACGGATTTAGCGAACGAGAGAAGAAGTATGGCGTGTACGATGGCGAAATGGAAACGCCGCGCTGTAGAATAGCTGAACATCGAAAATACTCTCAATAAAAAACCGCGGGAACGTAATGTCATTTTATTGTGGAACCGTCGGGCAGATTATGACATCAATGTTGGGCGGCGAGAAGAAAATTAACTGCGATTAGTCGCGGGGTTTATTGAAAAATTATTCATTATGGCCAACGCAGTAATTTTTCAACACTCGAGTCGGGAAAACGAATGGTCGAAATAATATCAAACGAATCGGTTTTGGCTGTATATTTCGCGCGACAGCGAAACAAAAAATTACTAAACTCCGCAACAGTACAACGGTTCGCTATATAAAAAGTTGTTGGCGCGATAACAATGACGCGTTTTTAGCCGATCGAGTGAATGAGTGGAAAACAAAAATAGTTGTCGAGTTGAAAAGTCGCACGACAAAAAAAAACCAACCAACTTTTAAACTTGACTTCACGATTTCACTTATAGTAGTTCAACCTAACCGTTATCGGATTACGAAAAAGCGTTTCGCCGCGACGGTTGGTACGCCCGAACACGCGGATTTCCTGTTGTGTACGTTCCGCCGGACGGGCGCCGCGATAAATGGGCGGGCGGGCGGGACATTTTGTTCTTTCTTTGCGAAACCGTCGGGGTACTTTGGCGCCACTGACCTATCCCGTACGTACGTCTTGTGTACGTAACGACATCGCAGCGACCCGGGGACAAAGACGTTTAATAATGTCACCGAGGGTTGTTTCGCGGACCGAAATGTGACATCGTAAAACGATTTTATAACATTACACTTCTGTGTACGCGCGTATGTAGGGTAAGACGATTTTGGCAACGCGCGCAATCGTTTTTTAACGAGAAAAACGGACGGCAGCGAAATCGTGGACTATTTCGCACGGTATAACGCTGAAAAAAAAAGATTGTAAAAAATACCTACGATAATATGGTCGTTTTCAGCGCGCAAACTCCCGATCCGAAAAACCCGGACGCGATTCACTCGCTATTTGTTCGAGAGTCAAGTCGAATCTGACGTCGATTCTGCCGGGATCCAACCACCTGTACGAAATAATAGTACGATCAACGAATTCGTCGGTGTGCGCGCTGTTTGAACAATTCCCGCGACAATCATTATTATAATTGTACGATATCGAATCGTCACTAATTAATTAATCTTGATGGTCTTTTTTAAACGTACAGCGATGACGTTTTAATTTTTTTTTTTTTTTTTTCGTTTTCTCAGATATCGAGTAGTAAGTAAGTACTCGCTTTAAACCACTCGAAATTTTTACGCTCCGTTAGAACTTGTCCGTCGCAAAATTTCGATTGATTTTTTAGAACTTTAAATTTGATTTGATAATAAAGCTTGTAAACCGCGTACTGACACGATCACGCCGACATTGTATAAGAAATTAGGTACAAACCGCAGCCGCTTTTTTTTTTTTTTAAAGATTCGGAGTAAAAATCAAAATAGCACCTAAACACGTACAAATTCGAAATCAATTAGGAACCCATGGTATCATCACATCGTGACGAAATGAAAACGGGTCTAGAGGGTAAAATAATACGTTATTACGTCAAAGAGCACGCGAGTGTTCTCGAATAGAAAGAAAACGTGCGTGAAAGAGACGCCGAACCGGAATGGGACACGGGATTCTGCACGTGCAGCGCGCGTACGGTAATTGCCTATACCGAACCCCTTAAAACGGATCGTTTCGCAATGTCCGGACGGAGGAACAATATCGGAATTTAAGACGTTTCGTAATGATTGTGGAGGAAAAAAAATCAAAAAATTTGTTAAAAAAAAATGCTTAACTATTACGAAGTGTTGCGTAAGTGCGGAGGAACTGTTGTTTAGCAGATACCAAATTTTCATCGAAACAACGGCAATGAAAAACCTACAGAATTTTTCTCGACGAGTATCGAATGCTGAACATACACGTAAATCGTTAAACAACAAACCAAATTTGACCGAACAAAATGTTGAACTCAGAGTTAAGTGTTCCGATTGAAAACAACAATAATCGATTTTATAAATATTTTAATGGTTTTTTTTTTTTTTATTTGCGCGAACCTGCCGCCGATTGGCGCGAACGTGTTCAAATCAACATAGTACACGCATTAAATAAGTCATAAACTCCGTGTTTTTATGGCAAGGTCGAAATAGGGTGAATTTAATGCTAATCCGGTAGGTACGTAACTTTGTCTTTGCTGGATCGCCCTACAGTATTAACTGTTGTGCAAGTTTCGCAATGCGTGTACTAACATGTACGTCCGGTGTTTTTAGATTTAGAATTCATAACATCACGTAGGTTTGTTCGAAAAAATGGTCTTCTACCCGTCTGAAAAATCGATTCGAGGTCAAATTTTGATACGATTTTGTGAATATGATTTACCGAAGACGACTAACTCGCTGACGAAAACGTGATCGCGTAAGAAATAAAGAAACAATCAACACGTCGTTCTCGTCGAGCTTAGTCGGCGTTTAATATATTCCGGAATAAAACCTATTAACACGAAATCGGTATAAAACGATTTACTCTTTTTCTCGTATCGATACGAATTTTTTTTATCAGATAGCAAAAAACACCCGGTGTTGATAAAAAAATTGAAATACTAATCACATTGAACTCTAAATAGGATAATTAAACTTCCCTACTTCAAACTGGTAAAAAAAAAAAAGCGGAACTTTCCGTTTGAATCGTCATGGCAATGAAATTACTGTTTTAAATTAAACCGCCCGCATTTTAATGCGTAAATATATTTTCTCAGCTCGTAAAATTCGAAACAAACGCTATAAACAGCTGCGTGCATCATAGTGATTGCACGTTCCGTGTTATAGAAAACGTCCAGCGTTATTTCGGAGGAAAAATTCGTTGCTCGGACAAAATTATTGTTTTCATTTTTTTTAAATTCCCGGGCAACGGGAATCCGTTTATTTTTCAACGTACAAACAACGAAATTAACTAACAAACGCAATTTTCACACTCTTTTTTTGTTTAACAGTATTTTTACCAAAATAAGTGTCTCGCGCTCAGCGGCCCTTGTTATTAATGGCCAGCGGGAAACGATTTTTTTGTTTTTACAATACGTTGCTGTGCAGGAGAGGAAGGGTTTTTTTTTCCTTTTCGGTGTCCCCAAACATAGAGGGCCCACGAATTCGTGCGTTCGCATCATGTGGCCCTGGACAGACAAAGTCGTGTCGGAAAATTTTGGCGAGGCGTCTTCCGAACGAGGCACGCGCGCGCTGTCGGAGGGTCGGAGAGTGTTTCTGCAGCAGCGCAAAGTCGTCCCGGCGGAAAATCGATAAAATAATATTATTATTTGTACGACCGGAGCGAAACGCGCGGTCGACGGCGTTTACGGATTCCGTACGGTTTATTGGGAGAGCGTCGAAGCATTGATTTTTTTTCTTTTTTTTAGCAAAACAATTTCCCGTTTACGCGATATTATTTAAAAAAAACCCGAAGGGTTATTAACAGCTACGTCGCACGGTTCTTGTGTCTGGCTCGCGGGAGGGATACGACGTGGCGCGAGCCCGTTAAAAAACAAAAAATGACGAAAAAAATTAAAAATGGTTTTTTTTTGGTTTGCGATCGATGAACGGTATTTCTCGAAAAGTTCGCGCTGAACGATTCGAGATGGTCTTGTCTGTGATCAACTTTTTTTTTTGGCGTAAGAAAAGTGTTCACGTTTGGCAGCAATGAGATTTTCAGCCTTTTGCTGCATTATACAACGGTTGACGACACGTTTACCGTTGTGTCAACGAATAAATACATACTGATGTAAAGAAAAAATATTTTTCTTTGACAATTAAAACACGTAACTTTCGAAAAGTGTTCAAATTACGTCAGCGTAACGAATCGTTTTAATAAACACTCCAATAATGAATCAGAAATAAAAATGCGTTTCGAAATACGCGGTTCTCGGAACACTTCATTAATCTCCCAGTTTTTAAAGTACGATTGCCCAAAAAGCATTTATTCCGTATACTCGGAAGTCATTTTTTTTTTCAAACCATAAACAAACATCACGAAACTCAAGAATTAGATATAAGATGAAAGGCGAGAGTTCAGTAATGTATTCTTCAACTCTTGAATTGATTCGCCTAAATATTTTATGTTTAAAGCAGTTATTTTATAAAGCGATACTTCTCGTAAAAAAAAAAAAAATAATATTATATCACACACCGAGGGGTTTTTAAACTAAAATATCGCTTTACACAACGCAATAGTTGTACTTAACCAGCGGATTATGAATTTTCAGGTGAAAACATGTCCGATTCGTAAAGTCCTCCGTAATCACGGTGTGAAAACTCTACCGTTCGTTTTCACTCCTCAATATTTGTAGGTTCTGGGGGTTAAGCTCTGTATGGTGTTAGATACGCATAAAAACGGATTGTTTTTCCCGCGTATATTAACAGGGACGGAGCGGGAACGATACTCGGATCTGGAAAACACACAGCCCAAAACCTTTTTCCGGCCCTTTTATAGAAAAAACGTTTGTACTATAAACGTGTACTTACATCTACGTTTGTACTATACGAAACAATCATTAGCAGACTCTAATGGCAATCTACGCAACACAAAATATTGCGTCCCCCGAATTTCTGGACCCCGTACCGAAAAATCGCCGTTATGTTTTCTTATAAAAGCGTAAGACTACCTGTTAACATTCGAATCGTATTGTTGTTTTGAAACTTCAAAAGTGCAATCGCAAAATTACTACTCTGTACCTATTGTGTTTGGAATAAAAGACGAACGAAATCAATGAGGGGGAGACGTACGCCTATACAAACATCCAAGTTCAAAAAATATTCAAAGTTCCGTCGCTACTGACTCGTTCTCGAAATTTCAAACTCTTCGATACGGCTGTACGCGATATCCCGTTTACCGACTCGGGTGCCTACGTCGCACGGGTAATCGTTTATATTGTCCACGTTAGAAAACCGTTTCTGTTTTCGCGAGAAAAATATGTCGTACAGGCTTATTACACTTTGATTTTGTCCAGGAGCCCCGGGTCAGTCGACGGTGTCGGCCCGTCCGGAAAATTCCAGATCTCCGGACGGGCCGCTCCGCCCCCTAACGTCCCTTCCAACCCCTTTGTCTGCAGGGCGCGCCTGCACCGCCGCCGCGCGAGTCTGTTACCGCCGGGTCCGCGGACACCGTGCTCACCGTGCATTTGTTGGGCTTCTCGCCCGAGTGCACCCTCATGTGTATGAGCAGCTTGTACCGGGCGTTGAACGGGCGCACGCGCCTGGGACAGCCTCGCCACTGGCACGTGTACTGCGCGCAGGCGCCCCTCGGCGCCGTGTCCACGTGCAGTTTCTCGATGTGCCGCACCAGCGGTTCTTGACCTGCGCCATCCACGGCCACCGTGCACCCTTCCCACTCGCAGGCCCTCACGCCGTCCCGGGGGTCGCCTGCAAAACGGGTGAAACAAAAAAAAAAAAAAAATTAAACAAACGGCCGTGAAAGCGGCGGACACGTTATACCGTGCGCTCGCGGAAACGGACATAAAACGACGTGTTTCGTTCGCGGACTTACGTATTGTGTTAAAACATCATCGCCGAGGACGTTTATTTTTACAAACACTTTTTCAGCACGGAATAATTCGTATGTTTTTTGTTAAAAAAAAAAAAAAGACGGGGTAGCGACTACGCTTTGTCGCTATATATTTTAGAAGCTGTGGTTTAAACGCGTTATTCGATTACCGAATGCAACCGTTGCTTCGAAAATGCGATTCTGAGCGGGTTGTCCAGCACACGTCGCGGTAAAACAACAAAAACTTTTATCGAATTCTATTTTATGTAAGAGTTTCAGCTTGGTCCGATTTCTGTTTTGGATGTTACAGTGAAAAAAAATCTAAATCGATGTGTAAAAAACACGTTTTCCGTAATTATTTGGCCTGATACACGGCCGCCCGAAATAGCGAAAATTTCAAAGTTCCATGACTCCCTCAAAAATGATCGGAGTCGATTGGAATTTCAGCGAAACACTCAAAATTTCAAAAAACGCTACAAACAAACACCATCTCGGATCTGCAACCATCTATCTTTTAAGGTATCATACGTTAAAATCGGTGCAGTTTTTCTACCAGAACATTTGATCACAGAAAAACAAAAAAAAAAAAACAAAACAAAACATTATTGTAAAACCGAATTAAGAGGCCTAGCTGTAATCCTCGTTATCTTAAACCTAAAACGTATAGAGTACCTTCGCAGACTGAAATAAAAATATGTATTACGAAAACGGCTTTAGGACGAAGTCTTCTTATACTACACCCCGCAACGGAATTTTTTCAATCATTTCAATTACTAGGTAATCGAAAATGTAAAATTCGTGTATAAGGAGAACTGTTTTCAAAAAAAATGTAAAAAGCGAGTGATACTGCAAACAGTGTTTTACAAAACGCATTATATAATATAGTTCATTTCTCCTATAGTTCCGGCGGAATACTAGCGAAATTCTTTTTAAATTGTGTAAAATTTAATGGGCTCATATACAGGCGATGTACAGTTGCAAGATTGTTGATACGTATAGTGACAAGAGCACAATGATAACATGTTCACAAGGTAGGTGTATCATATTTTTTTCAATAAAATAACATTTTGCGACTATACCGTCGCCTAATCATTGCGCCAGCTTTTAAAACGCTGTTTACGAGTCGTTTGTTTATTTTCCCCCATCAATCGGTAAAAATACCGTAAAAAACTGTGTTCTCAGAACAGAAATAACTGTATTATTTGTTCATGTATCAGACGTACGTTATTTGTCGAATCCGTTCTATATGCCCTAGTTTTCTATACGCGTCCCGAGTAATTCTGTTGTTTTTCGAAACGCGAAAAGACGAATCAAATCGTTATATTTTCGGTACAGCTGCATTTATATTACGTACACACGAGCCTGCGCGCGCGTGTACGGTTCAACTTGTAAACGGGAATACTTTTTAGCACAGTTTTCAAAACTGCACATAGTAACTGAACAAATTCAATAGAAAAACAATAGAATTTTTCTGCAACTGTAGGTCTAACGGAGAAATTCCGATTCCGAAGGGTCTTCGTCGCGCCGCATTCTACGATCTCAGCAGTTCCACGAATCAATATATAGGGTCGTCCGATTTTCGTTCCGATAACAGTTCTACTGTGCGTATTTTTTTCGAGATAGTTTTTGAAAAATATTCACTTTTAAAGTAACAAATAACGGTTGAAACATCGATCGGTTATTTTAGACGGCCATGAAAACTTATTTATTTGCAAATTCGTCCGGTAAAAACGGCGTGTTCGACGTCTTCAACGCTTATCAAGTGTTGCGGGCTCTGACGGACGACGAGTAGGCCATTTCACTGTAATAATCGAATTCAGGACAGAATATCGTGTGCACCTGTGTATGGGTCAGGACAGTTTTCGGAAACACTCGGTACGTGCTCGTTAATTCGAAACAGGGAAGCGAAGGAGCAAGGGGCGGTCGTAATGGGGCGATAGGGACAAAGCTTGTAACGGCGACGGTGGCGCAACCGGAACGCCGTTAAGGGATGCAGCAATGCGCGCGTAACGTGACGCAATAGCCGTACGGTTGTTGCAGTGTTGCAAGATCGGAGATATTTATGCCGTTTTCCCCCCCGGCTTTCGAGTGGACTACCACGGCGGCGCTGTAGTAGTCCGTGCGAGGGGCTTTTTGTTCGCCTTTGTCCGCCTGCACAGGAACCGATCGAAATGTCCAAGGACGAAACGATAGATAGTGGATATGGAACTTGGCGTGAGTGTAACAACAATCGGGGACTACAGCTGTGTGTAACGCGAGACACGCGTATTGTGTAAAAATGCGTAATACGAATAATTATTGAAAGCGTGCAGTGGTCTCCGCTGAAGTATCGTTTCCTTGTTCCGTTTTTAATCGAAAACCGTTAGATTGCAAATTCATTCGACTTTTTTTACCTTACCGAGCAGGCTCATAAATCTCGTAGGCATATAGCCGGTGAAAACGGGGGGAAAAATTGTTTTAAAACGTTGTTGTTCGTCGTAAACTGCTCATCATAGTCGTTTAATGCCGTCGAAAGTTTCAAGCGTTTAGCTCGAAAAGTGTTTGGAGCGTTTAAAACGCGTTTTCGACGGTTTTTTGGAAATTCTAGAATAACGTAACTCAAGCGCCACTTTTGTGAACGTTTAATCATTTTCACGAAACAATTTTCATTTTAAATCTCAAAGTCCAGAACCTACAGTCGTCCGCGTTGATTCGACGGAGGTTTATAAATATTTTAACGGATCCAGCCCGGGAAGGAGAAAGGCTGCCGCAATAATTTAATATTTAGTGTGTAATAAACGAAAAACTGTATATTTTAGTCTTTGGTCGTTACAACGGTTCTACAATCGTAATAATAGTTTATATCGTACCTGCTAAAAAGCTGTCTTTGATTTTCTAACCACACAGAAAATGGTAGTTTGTTTTTTTTTTTTTAATAAAACGTGAAAACGTGTATTTGTTTAGACGCACCTAATCGAATTTAATGATGTTCAAACCGCATCGTCTCATTAGACCTCGTCTATATTACTTTATCGGCCGTGTACAAATGGTTTTTTTTTTTATTTGCTCGCGGGTTATTTAATTCAGAAAGAAATAAACGCGAGTTTCGGGTATGATTTTTGGCCTTAAGTGGCTGGCGAAACGCGCGCACAGAATTTAAACGCTATAAATCAGCGGTATAGACTACAAACACAAACAGAATACTTAAGTACCTACTGTTTACACCGTCTGATTGTCTCGTTTTACATTTGCGTCGAAAAAAGTTTAAAACATACCTAATGTATAGTGATTTCGTAAAATTTAATTTTCCGAATAAACCGATGTACACGAATCGTTTCAGAAATTGCGATTTATACATTTGACCCCTGTGATCACCGAGTAGGGTGTCAATCGACGGTCATCATATTACAGTATGTAAATCATATGATAATAGTTAAATAACAGTTATCACAGTATGATTATCACCTTTTCAATAACCGTATAATACAATATTACCTGACGGTAAATGAAAAATCAATCTAGTTTTTTACCTTACACCTTTTTACTTATTTTTAAAACTTCTTTGGTTAAGCATCGCCTGGCTATGAATTATGATACCTGAGCAGATAAAAATTTTAAAAAAATTCGTATTAATCGTTCTTGGTTTTGCCACTTGTGCTATGCGTATTCAAACGGATTCATGGATTTAATCATCGTTTAAAATCAAATTTCAAGAAAATATCGTTTGACGGCCTTATGAATAAAATAATAGTTTTTAGAACAACGTAAAATGGTCGCACTTCTCGATTCCGGCACTCGAAGTGTTAATGAACCGCCTTCTGCTTGTTTGTTTCGCGGAAACGAAAACAGGTAGCCAAATAATACAAAAACCTGCAGTAGGGAATTTGAGAAGGTTCTGTAAGCTGTTTATGACACGATATTTGAAAAGCCCTTAAACTGACACGTCAAAAACATTTTGAAAACGATTTCAATTTTAGTTTTTCGTGCGACTTAAAATATAAAATATAATAAGTACATACATGATAAAAAGTAAAAACTACTGTGGTTTAGTATAATGTATAAATATTTTGACTAGTAGCTTATTTTAATGTAAGATAGGTATTAGTCATTAAATCGTATAGTATTCGGTATCAAATACCATTTTAAGTAGATAATTTTACTCTCAAGTAACTTTTAAACAAATTAAATTAGTGTACGAAATGCAAATTTAATGTGTAATTTTTAATACATCTATACAATCACGCTATATAAAATTGTCATTTTGTTATTATAAACTAAAAACGTCAAGATACCGTCTATTCCGTATACTTTATAACAACTTCAAGCATTATCTATTGTCCGAAAGTTCTATTACGAAACATTCTATAAGTAGGTAGAGCCAGCTTTGAACTCGCATTAGGGTTCGTATGGCTTACAAAAAAAAAATTATTAACAGCAACAATTTACCTCGGAAATTTTTCAACATTTTTCTACGTCATTTTTGTCTTTTTTTCAAACGAAATCGGACTAACGGATATTATAATGCATGATACAGCGGATGCAACAAACTGACAGTAAAATTTTATAACGGTGTACGTTTGAATTTTACGACGAAAAGCTGTTTTTATCATTTCAATACTGTACGGCTGATGTACACAAAAGGAATGGACATTTTGAAAATAATAATTAATTATGTCCTCGAATACATGATTATAGGGAAGTTTGGAACTCCGGTTTGCGAGAGTGATCGGGCGCGCGGCAAACGTTTGCCGAAGTTTTTGCTTGAATCGTTGTGCGCTCTCGGCGTATCATATTGTGCGTTGCGCGAGTTTTAGACGTATATACGAGTTTAAAAACATAAATTAAATTCGTCGCGGAACGAACGAAACTTTTTTGATTCGAATGGCGGAAAATTTTTATTTTTTTATTCGTACACCAACGTATAGGAGTATAAAAAGTTTATAAAGGTTATAATAATGATATTTATATCGAAATGTACGCTCGCGGGCTGATAAAATACGACCGTTTTGGCGACAGCGGCAGCAGCGCTCGATCGGGGTGAACGACCCGCGGATCGCGAGCTACCCTACGCGAGCAGGGTTGGCCCGGGGTTTCCCGAGGGTGTGTACGCCGTGCGCACTGTAATATCCACGTAAATGTAACAACTCACCCTCCACGCCCCCGGCACTGCCGCTGCTGCCGTTTTTGTGGGTCACCGAGTTGTGGTTTTTTTCGCGCGTTTTGAGAGTATACGTACTCTGCACTTGAGGGCGGTAAATTTGCGATTTTCCGATTTGAGCACTGAATTTATTTATAATCGAGTCCAAAACTACAAAGTGTCTAAAAATCTTAAAAACGGACCTGCTAATACTTACTTAAAAAAATAACAACATAAAGAAATAAAAACTGATCAAATATACACGCGGTTTATTACAAGCGTCGCGGTATCAAGTCATTTTATCGAATTCTTCGCGGGGCACAATGTACTTTTTAAAATACTCGAAACAAGCCAAGCTTTATAACGTAATATTTTACATTTATATGCGCACTGCACTCATAAATTATAAAACTGATATCACATACGCAGTACGCACATCTCACGAAAACCTTCAAAATGTACTTTTAAAAATCCAGTATACGGTTTAAAAAGTGTACACTAAATTAAGCGTAAAATACACGTGTTTGACATTTTAATGAATTTTACGTTTTTCTAAATCCAAATAAATTTCATATCAAATTTATAATATGAATTTTGCTCATCGTGAATTCAAAATATGCGGGAACCTACATCATTTTATGTTTTATTGAACTAGCAATATATACCTTCTTATCGATCTTAACGGTTCATTAAGAATGCAGTCTTAAGAATTTCGTGAAAAAAACGAATAAATCTCACACAAAATTACGTATTTCATACAGACATAAAACACCACAATGCACCACAAAACGTGAATAGATATTTAAAAAATTATGATTAATAAAACTAATAATAAGCATAAGTAAAAAATATTTAAGATTCGTTTAAAACAAAATATGATATTATCATGTGCAATCATCTACTTGATTCTTTAATAAAAATGAATAAAATAAAAATCTGAATAACTGTAAAAATAGACAAATTAAATTCTTTCAAACCGAATTTAAAAAACGTAATTGAATGATTTACATGCCGTCTAGTGTCTACGAATATATTTCCATCTTAATTTAATGTTACACTTATATATATATATCAGTCATAAATACGATTTTTTCAACGGTTATTTGAATGTATGTTATGTATAATTAGCACATATAGATAAATATAATATTACCTTACCATCAAAAGTTAATGATGTTCCTTTTCAGTAATATTCAGTAGTTTGTTATATTTTAGTGCCGTTAAATAACTTATTATCTCGATTAAAGTTATAAAAACGTTTACAATAAGTGAATGCACAAGATGTAGTCAATAACAAATTCAAATAACCGTTGAAAAAATTTATGACTGAATTTAAAATAATTAATCAATCGAGTGTTACAAAATAAAATATTTGTAATGTCAGTACGATAGTACCGGTTTTAGCGTTATATAAGTAACTAAACCTATTATTACGAGTTATTGCATCACATAAAAAATAAGATATATATATACATACATTTAAAGTTTGGCAAGGAAATTACATTAAACGTAGGTAGTATAATTTATCAATTATAAACCTCAAGACCGTATAGTTTTCAAAATCATTTTATTTAAATAAATATTATATATGTACATATTACAACTACGTGTATTAACATATAACTAAAGTCGTTTGAGCAAAATTTTCGAAAATTAAAACTGTATGGTAATCTTGGAAGACACTACTAAACACGAATTTTACTAACGTGAAAATATAAACTAGGTCTGACTATAATATTAAATTTACGAGTAAACATAATGCAACTATATTTGCAACAATAGCCACAACCTGACTAAACATAACTTTATAACGTTAAATTTATATTTCGGTAACGAATTCGTAAAATTATTATTAAGAAATATATTTATTTTTGTGTTTTTTAAATTATTTAAAATCTTGTTACAGTATACTCGATTTATATATTTTAATCATTCCATTTTAATATTTACACGTTTTTTTTTTTTTTTTTTTTTTGTATCAATGATAGAATTTAGGTAAAATGATAAAGTCAAATATTCATATAGTTATATCTAATTTTGGAGACTGAAAATGTTGGTTACTTATAAATTGAGATTAGTAATCGGTAAATATGTAAAAAAAAGTGGTTCTTTCCCTTGAAAAAATTCTAGTTAAATAATAACCTGTCCGATATAAGCACCTGAGTTGCATCTCTCAGTTTTTGAGACATAATTAAATAATAACACGTCACGGAAAAAATTATCGTAAAAATAGTTGGTAAAATAATGTTTGCATTGTGAAACCACAGAATAAAAAATCCTATATCAAAGCAAGTAATACATTTACGACAGTAATATTACTTATACAAACTTACGAATTAAAAAAAAAGTCCAAAAAATTTAATTGTTAAAATGTCACTGAAATTTGAATGTTTTATCATACAACAATAATATTGTTTTATCGGACGGCAGTGCGTACGATTTTGTTTTACTTCGACTACGTTTTGGAAACATAAACAACAAACTAGAAACGATTGTCGTGTCATTTGTCACGTAACCACAAATGTAATTCAACTAAAACAATTTTTTATTTACCTTGGTATACTGGTTCCAAGAGCTGTGTATCAAACATCATGGCATCGCATTCGTCTTTTGGCATCACCACCTGAAACGAATATATTAACTGGTATCAAAAAATAAACTTTAAATTGCAGTAAGCAATACAAAAATCATTATTATTCATCGATGTAAGCTGCAATTATGTAGTGAATTTCAAGACGTACAAATAAAATTGTTCTAAGTTTGAAAATTATAAGCTAGGCCATATCAAGCCTTTATTCTATTTAATATGAATAATAATAATGTTTGCGTTTTCTTATTCTGCTACAAGAAAAATCAGTGTAAGTATATAATAACTATTGAAGTTTAAAATAAGGAAGTACAAAATTACAATAGTAACATAATCACTCAAATCACTGACCTGATTATCTGAAGCAAAGAACGCTTCATCAATTTGTTCGTTGATTAGAAACGGCACATCCAACATATTGAAATTATCTTCTGTGGTAATGGTGTGTCCAAACGAGTCCAAATCATGAATTTCCTATAATGCGTTATTTATGTACAACGTGAGTATTATATTTTTAAACAAATTTGTTTTTATATGAATTAAATATCAAATGTATAATACAGTTAAAGATAAAGCACTACTTAATATCGGTGTTGAACCTTTTATTGGTCGACTCCCCCCAAATACTTAATAATGTGTACCTATATAAATTAAAAACAGTTTGTCATAAGAAACATAAATCATAGGTAGGTAAACAAAGAAACGAACACATACCGAGTCATAAAACATTACCTACCTATGTAGTTTTACAATAATTACTAGTTTCATTTTTTTTTTTTTTTTATTTAATCTATTGTTATTTAGTTGTGGTCATGAAAGGTATTGATCAGGTTGTTCATAACAAAAATGAGATCAAAGTAAAACTATTAATTTAAAAATAATTTTCAAGCGTTAGATCGGAATTTAAGTGTAACGACACATTTTTGAGGAATTCTAAACAGTTAAAATTAAGCACCAGCTAACAACCCGCGTACGAGTACAATAGAATATCGTTCACATAATGTTATGAATCGAATTTCATACCCAAAAAAGAAATATGTAATAGGAAAACTAACTACACGTAGTTTTATAGTTGTGATAGTAGAGTTCTTAACATACGAATCCATCCAAACAATTTTATAACTTTACGTCGATTTGATCGTAAACGTCAAGAAAACGAAATAATTGAATAAAGTGCGGTGCAGCGTGTACAACAGCTTAAATTGATTTACAGTGTACAGGTAATACATCATCTCATAAATAATTCTTGTATTATGTTATTTTGAAAATAATAAACAAATTATATATTTTATACTCGTTTAAAAAAGATCAATTAAATATTCGAACAAAGTTATGTTTGTCAAAAAGTATAAACGATTTCAACGTACTGTTTTATAAACATGATAATCGAGTAACGGTATAATCGCAAGAATATTTTCGTTTATTGTACGCGCATAATAAGTAATAATCTGTACGTATAAAAACGAGGAACGACAACGCTCTCCAATTTTTTTACGACACACTGGATTATTTCTTATAAAAATGTTAAATAAAAACTACCATAAAGTGCTGCTTTATGACGACAACGTCGGCCAAAAGCCTTTACGAGAGGTTCTGAGCTCTGTGTTTTCAACAAACATGTGTGCGCGCTACAAGTGCAAACAAAAAGCTCAACGCCGAGAAACTTCGCGACTTTACCGTGAAACTTAAAAAACGCGGATGTAGCGTAAACATCCGTTTCGAAAAAGAAAACGGTTACGTAAATCGCGTAAGTGACGAATATTTATTTTCCGTACGATAAAAGTAGTGTTTTGTAAACTCGAAACGGGTTATAATTTAAAATTAAATAACCGATCCGCCTCGTTTTTTTTTATCCTCTAACGTTTCGTAACGAAATGCATTGAACGAGCGGATTCGCGTTTTGAACGAAGGAAGTAAAGCTGCGTAAGTTCGGATTGCGCGCGTACAGTTCAAACGAAACGAAACGTGTATACAAATGGGCAAACAGGAAAAAGACCTCTGGGAAGACCCAGACTGAGGTGGGAAGACTGTGTTAAAAAGGACTTTTAAATGATAGATCCAGGAATCAAATGGAGAGGATAGGGACAGATGGCAAGATTTGTATTTAGCGGTAAGGCCGGAACCAAGGAAAGAAGAAGAAGAAGTATACAAATGGGCGACGTTTCGGTCGTGCTGTGCTCGTGTCGCCGCCACTCCTCCTGGAGCCCATATCATCGTCATCATCATCATCCCTGTAGACGACCACGCACAACACCGCAGTGTTTGTAATACGGTGGTAAATGTAACGATCGTTAATTCGATCGGTTTTCGGCTCACCGACTCGAGTCCGCCGCGGTCGGCCACGTCCAGAGCGTACGGTCTGCGTATGCCGCGCAGCCCGTCGGAAAAACACCGGGTGCCGGGTATCATGGACGGGAGCGCGGCCGGCCGAACGTCCCGCTGCACGAGCCACGCGGACGACTCGACGGCGGTGTACGACGGGCGCCCGTCGTCGTCGTCGCCGCCGCTGCTGCAGCTGGTGCGGTCTTCGTCTTCGTCGCGGTCTTGGTCGACAGGGACCTGGGAACAGGGAGGCTGTTCCGGATGGCCCAGCAGCTCCTCGTCGAACCACTCGAGACCCGCGTCTTTCATCCAGTCCTGCGGCGTCGGCGGCTCCGGACCCAGGCACTCGCTGAACCACGTGTACGGGTCCGAGTCGTTTTCGATTTTCATCGTGTTCCGCGGAGGAGGAGGAGAAAAGTCGTTTTTCCTCCGCAGACGATACAATTGATAATTATTCGATCGAACGGTAGAAATTTAATTGAAAGAAAACCGAGCAGTGCGCTACTCCGCGTCCTCTCCAAGACTGATTCTTGACTTTGGGTCGTCAACGGGAGAACGAACGACGTACGGTTATGTACGACAGGCGTTTAAAGGGACGCTTTTTATAATATACATATTTTTTATCGTTATTATTATTACTGTACGTAACAATATCATATATTTTATCACCGAGTCGTCCACACGTGATATTTTTCACCTCCTCCGCCGCCGCCTCCTACTCGTCGCGGTGCTCCTTCTTCTTCTTCTCCTCGGTCCCTGCTGCAACGGTCCGCGCGCCATTACCGACTGTTTAGCTTGCGCGTTATGTAGACGCGTTTGTTTTTTTTCTCCTCAATCGGATAATAATAGTAGTGTAGTTGATGAATGTTATTATTATGGAACACAAGACGAAAAGAAAGAAAAAAATTACGTAAAAAAAATCCGAGTGCTACCACATTATGCACCGCGTACGAACATGTGTCGATGATGACTGTCGTCGTCCCCTTGTACGATAATAAATATATATATATTCGTTTTTACTGCTGTGCACAATTAATAATACCTCGCACAGCGTGTCAATTAAACGGGACGGCGTGCATTTGGTGACCGCGAACGTATTATTATAATATTACGCGTGCACGTCGTGTTTTTTTTAATTTAACTCTATTCAATCTGGTTCGGCTGTAATGAGCCTTACAAACGCGTTGCAGTATGTTGTCGTTGCAGTTAATATAACGTGCCGCGGAGAAAACGTACCGTGGGGAATAGAGAAAAAATACATACCGTTATTGTTTATTATTGTTGTTTGGTTTTTTTCGCCCCCGGCGTAAAGAAGCCGTCGATGAGTGAAATATAAAATAAAAAATGTATTTCTAAACAATCAGAGTACGAAATTACCGTAGGTTTAACCTAACGCGTATATATGACAGCGAGCGATTGTATAAATTGGTGGCGACCGGCGAAATTATAGATGACGGTGTAGCAGCGCAAAGTTGTCGGCATAAAAAAAACTAGTTCGTCGAATCTCGGTGTGAAGAACACGTCCGAACACACAAAAGTATGTTTACGACCTGTACAATTCTCAGTGTCAAAGCGACAGTAAACGTACAGCCCCTATCGACCAAGTATCTGTGATACGTCGTCGCATTTCAGTCGTTGAACTCTCGAAATCGCATACACGTAATAAAATATGATTATTTTTTTTTATAAAGAAGTAGCTGTCACAAAATTCCGAGCAGAAATTAAAGTAAGATGCGTTATTGTACAGCGAAACGCATAAAATATGTTGTCAAAAAGGTACTGTTTTTTTTTTACAAAATTATATACATCATACTAACCTACGATTTTTTTTTTTTTTCCAAATTTCGTTTCAATATTTCGCGCCAGTTAAAATTGTGCGGCGTTTCTCGCCATTATTTCAACTCGTTTGTTTTTTCACTATCATTATTTAAAACTAAAAAACGTCGTAAACGTAAACAATTTTCGCTAACCAAAAGTCTGTAATTTTACTATTTTTTCCCTCGGACATTTTTACTTCTGTACTTTCTTCTTCAACGGATTTGTTTTTCCGGACATTTCGGTAGATGACCGTACCTGCAAAAAAAAAAACATGCAGAGTGCCTACCATGACGGTTTCAACGATAAGTACGAAAGTAATGTTAAAAAATTAGTTGCGACGTCCTACGCAACTTACAGTGTTCAAAAAAAGTGTTTTTAAAACTCTGAGAAAACCTAACCAAAATTATTTAGCTTCAAATTAATAGAATATCGAGATTTAGTTGTTATTCAAGTCGCACCGGACTTGAAACGTTTATTCCGAGAAAAATAATAGTAGAGAGCTTTTATTTAAATTAAACTAAATTATAAAGGCGCGTCCATGAGAATATAATATTTTTCCACAGGAATTCGTTTTTTTTAATGTATTTAGCCATTAAAACTTGAGACACCTGGTAATGTGCGTTCTTACAGTACATGCTTACTTATTTTTCGTACATTACATAGTGGCCTAAAGCTAAATTATGTGCTTCAACCATGTCATCACTGATGAGTGGATGACCGAAACATTTTTATTTCCTAACAATATACCCAGACATTATTACGAAATATGCGTTTAATAAAACAAAAATGATTTCGATTTAGTAAATATAAAGCGTATATAGGTCCTTTTTCGAAAATAATATTTAAAAAGATCGTAACGCACACGATGTGGCTACTGCAGGCTCTATTGAATTTATTTTGTTTAGTGACACCAATAAAACTGTACTCAAAGCCTAATAATATATTGTTGAATATTGAGATTTCTATAAATATGTAGAGCTACAGGAAAATGTAAAATTGTAGACAGAACAATATTCTTCACGCCAGATAAATGGACCGTCTAAAATGTCGAATATTTCGCTATAAATTCCTGTGTGTTTTTTGTTTCAAAAAAACGCGTGGAACCTTAATTAAAAATTCAACTAGGTTCCGAAATACTACATAATTTTTCGAAAAAAAAATTAAAGTTCATAAAATTATATTGTTATTTATATTATTAATAAAAAAAAAAAAAATCATTATTCTAATAATTATAGCGGTTAACACAATCTGAATTAACAAATAATTGTGAAACAAAAATTTGTGTTTGTTGGTAGACATTAGATGAGATAATTCCTTTTGACACCATATTTTGGGGGGTGTCTAAGCCGTTTTGGAATCCAGGACAAATGTCTTGTTTGTCGCTTGAATAGAGCCATGAACGCACTACATAACAGGTGTTGTGTTAATATGAAGTATAATATAAGCTAGAGGTGTAATGTATAGATAAAACGCATAGGTAAGAACATGTTTTGTTCTAGTGAGTACCTATATATCAGCCGATAAAGCAGATACAGTTGCAGATTTGGAATGTATATAGTGATGTAATTTTTGAGACAACCTGTAAATCCAAAGAAAGGTGGAGTTGAGTTTTGAATTTTTCCAGATTAAAAGTTTGTCTCATGATGTGTGACAAATATGATTTGCGTATTACAATCACAATATTAACATATGTTTTACAATATTTTAAAACACGTGCCAAGACATTTAATAATATTTATTCTATAATTAAACAAGAATAAAAAATAATGTGTCATGAAAAAAAAATTGTTGTGATCGTTTCTTTTGTTGATTTTTTTTTTTTTTTTTTTTTAAGCTGTTGAAAAAAAAACGAATGTCTTTAAAAGCTATAAGAGGACACGTGTCAGATAAAAACACAGCAGGAGATTGAATTGTAGATGAAGGTGGATTGGGTAAAATGACCAACGTTCTTGTACACGTTGGTACAAGAAACCGGCTGTTGAGAAATTTAATACTAAAATTAAATTTTAGCAACAAATTTATTAATATTTTATGCACGCTATTGTAAACAAAACAAAACGTTTGTTCAATAATAATTAATAATTGTAGTTGACAAACAGTGTATTAAACGGTCATTAATAGTAGTCGATATGTATAAACTTCATACATACCTACACACAACCGAACTTATATAAACACACACACTTCAAGTTATTCAAGGTACTTATGAATAATTCGTCATTTTTATTTTTGAATCATACAATAACAAAATAACAAAATAAACTTAATTGAAGTACCATCAGAATCCAATAAAAAATCATTAGAAGTATTATCTGTAAAGATCGGATCAATTCTACGGTTCAAAAATGTGTTTCCAGAAAGAAAAAAAAATGGAAAAAACCTCATTACATTCCTTGCTATACAATCAAAATATAATAACATAGGTATCGCTCGACTTTCATCAATTCTATTCACTACCACCAATCACCATGTACCTGTATACATAGGTATATATTTACTACTTTATTTCCACTACTGATTCAAACCATTTCTTCGTTATTTTGAATCGATTGACACATTTTTTGTTTTATTTTTAACTAATTTAAATTTGTTATCCACTGTAATCTTTTACATAAATTCAATTTTCTGTGTATAGCCTATTGGCTATACATTATATACAATTATGTACAATTATTTTATTTTATTTTAGGTATAATTTTAACATTGATAACTGCAGACGATTGTCACTAAAAAACATATTTTGTATTAATTTGTTTTAAAAATTAGAGTTTTAGAGAACAAAACCCTGGGAAAAATAAAATAGTTTTTCAAGCTAAAAGATCAAACCAATTTTAAACTAAATAATTTTCAATTATAAGCGTACAGTAAAGTGAACAAAAGCAGACGTCATTGTAATATGTAACTTGTATATTCTCTTATTCGATAAAAATTATGTTATGTTTTCACAACCTTCGATGAATTTGATAAATACGAGTAAAATGCGTAAAGTTACTATCGCAGTATCGATAGTATGAGATTAAGTTAAACTAATTTTTGCACCCGTTTGTAACATTATTTAACAACACGCATGATTAATAAAATATAGTAACTTGTTTTTGAAGTAGGTGTGGTTGAAAACTATAAAAAACATTATGTTATACACATACAATTTATTAACATTAAAGTCAGTCTCACGCGGTCTGTTTATGATTAATTGACCTTCCCTTCTACAAACAACTGTCACCAATTGGAGGGTAAATAAATATGTTGTATGTACATCACTCAATATAATATGTAAGTTAGACAAAAAACATACAAATCATGTAATGTAACGCGCTAACCGTAATATAAGTCAAATAAAACGAAATAATTGTACCTACCGGCTGATTTTTAATAAAAAAAAATTGTGAAAATATACGAAAATAAACTACAAAACAATAAGAAATGTTTTAAAAGGTTTTAAAATATAAAACTTTGTTTGATTACATGTGCCTATACCAACTACAGTTAATGCTTGTTTTATACGTGTTATTTTGCAAAGTCAGTGTCATTAAACACACTCGTTCGATTTTGTGACGTCATTTACTCAAAACAAAATCGCTTCCTGCTATAAGTTAAACAAAATACTAGTCGTAAATAGTTATACCCTTAAGGCTTTTAATTTGTACTTTTTACAACACGACAGTTTTAGGAAAGTATTGGTACCGAAAATACCTGGCACATTTTTTCAATAACACAACGTTTCGTATATCGTCGTTTGCGTGATTGAAAGCAACCCATTATAACGTACACTATACAAGGATCAAAGATGTCAAATCTATGACAGTCCGATAACAGAATAAAAGGTTTTTTCCAGTCTAAACGAAAAATTGAGTACAAAATCAAGACGTGACAGTAAAGTTGACATAAGTAGGTATATATACACGTCATTTCGATTTAGGTGCGATGCATCGCTACTTCTAGAAATGCTTACCAAAAGTCGATAAACAAAAGAATCAAGCGTGAAACTCTTGGAGTATTGAACCGAATATTATTACAAAATACCAACAGTTTACGACCACCACGATCGACGAATACAGACTTAAGTTGTGAACGGATGTCGCTACACCTATTGGATATATATCTTGATTAAGTAACTTAGTACAGTATCTGATTAAATCTGTAGTAAAAAAAAATTGAAATTAAAACAAAAAAACACTAGTCCGAAAACGTACGTACGTAAGTAATTAAAACGTGCGAAAACGCACGTTCACGACAGAAACCCTTACGTACGTCGAGAATTTGTCACGTAATATTTTACGCAAAACGAGTCCTCGACGAAATTTTTGCCGTAAAACGGGTAGTTCTTAAGCGTATACGCGCGGTTTTTTTTACTTGTATTTATTTACTCTATACTTTGCGTTTACAGTGATTTTTCTTCGTAAAAACCTCGGATCTGTGTGCACAAAATACACGTGGCGCACATTGCTGCAGGCCACTACCACTGGCAACGACAGCAAGACGCGTAATTAGACACCGAGTCAAGTTCAACAGACCCCGACCCCACGATCCATTTTTTTCTTTTTTTTTTATGCTACAATTACGTTGTTGTAATAGGTTCGTATAATGTTTTTACATATGCGTATTATCGTATTAAATTTACTGTACACTTGACACTTGTTCCTAAATAATCGTTCACACTATAATATTATTTACCCTCTTGTAAGCACTTCACCACGTAGCCTGAGATAGATCTGTCCGCGGCGTTTCGTTTTGTCGCCTGTACGTTTAATAAAACGCAGCGCGTGAAAAAATAGTAGAGGCACTCGGTAAAATGAATAACAAAATTTGTACTGATGTGTGGCCCAAATCCATTCTGACGTTGATTTTTTTTTTTTGGTTCTGATTAAGAAATTTCGTCGTTCTTTTCGTCGGGATTTTCGTCTACCTAAGTAAAACACGTTAGTTATTATTTCAAGTCAGCTGTCAGGAGCATGCATTTTAGAAAAGTTTTGGGCAAACTTCAACCGAACACTATAGTTCAAAACGGCCGACCGGCTGTGCAGGGACCAGCTGCTTCTGATAAAAACGGGCCTGGTCATTTTATGAGCCGATATTATAGAAAATTCAACGGCCATTTTTTCCCCCTTGCGAATTGTAAAAATGACGTCCCTGTTTCAAGTTATTACACTGAATTAGACAAAAAATTTTACGCTAGTAACATTATAACAAAAGTCTATGAGACTGACTTCAAAATATTCCCACTTTTGAATTCTGTTTTATGTGTTGTAATATAACTTACACATTAATCAATTCTTGTACTCAAACTATTATCAACCATCAAAATAGTATGATTTTAATCGATCTATAGGAAAACGAAGCCGACGAATTTATGCACGACACACAAATTGGAAATCGCATAGTCATGGGTAATTTTCTTTTTTCAGTACCTACCATATATCATGGTTTCGTGTAGATACTTTTTATTCTTAGATTCCGAGTGAAGCGGGTATTGTATTTATTTTAAATTTTAATCGTGTAATTGTATAAATTATGTAAATAGTTTATTTTTCGTTTTTCACTATTGGCTATCGTCAATAACTGTTCCAAAAATGGTTAAAATGTTTTAAAATGTATAAACGTTATTGGAATTTATGACGTTTGGATATCATTACGATTTCAATCAATTTTGACCGATTTTTAACTATATATTATATACATATTTCACAGATTTTATTCTAAAAAAAACACACATGTTTTTTGTACTTAAGAGTCGAAGCATTACCACACAATACGCATTTTCCTATTTATATGCTAATTTTTCAAATGTGATTATCTATGAAACGTTTTTGAAATTTACCTATATCGTTATTATTTTTTTTTTTTTTCTTGTTTGCAATAACCCTTTCAAAACATATTCGAATTAATTGATATGTTTACACATTTTTTACACTAGGCGATGTATCATATACATACGTGGTGAAGATTCAAACAACTCCCAAATGTTTTAAGTAAATACAGAACTTTAAAACTCACAATAATTCGTTCGAAATCGTAATTTTCGTAAGTGGTCCATCGAGAAACATGCAATAATTTAAACATCAAATTACACTATCCAAAACGGTGACCCATCCAAATGTTGTAATCTACTCCAAAGTGAAGTCGCCGTACTTTTTTACCATACACATTTATTATAAAATAATATTTGTCTTTCACGCGTGTTCCTTAAACATGCGATCCAACGCAACATGTGTTGCCTACTCATTCGCCACAATTACAATTTGTTATAAATTGTTTTCATTTTATTCAGTACGAGTGTATGACGTTGCAGAATAATACAACAATGACAGCTCATTGACATCACAGTTGATCTATGCGTTTTCTAGACCACGCACATTGTCTCTTCCTTGTCGATTCCTTGATATACAACAGCGCGTGCTAGAAAGTAGAAATTTCAACCGCATTGCTATTTAATTGCAGTATATACTAAAAATCTGTGAGTTTGTAAAAAGACGCGCTTTCTTTTTATGGAACCTTCGTACCACTATTTAAGGGTGCGATGTGTATGACATTTTATTTCAAGGCGCGAAAACGGGCAAAAAAGGATATATTAATAAAAATAATAATAATTCGTATTATTCGTTAATTCGTACAATGTGAGTATGACGGTAAATAATACTTTTTTTATTTTATTCAATACATCATCCTTTTCGTTATTTCCATCGCTAAACGATATTTATTATTATTGTTGTCGTGCTTATGCACTAAATATACATGTTAATATCATGATTTCTAAAAATGGTGTTTTCAAAATATCTAAGATTGTATTGATTTATAAATCAGTTTATCATCGAACGGCTGAGCGAGACAGCTATAACATAGGTACGCTTTATAAATAATAATAATTTAATTGCCTTTGGATATTTGTTTTTTCTTACTTAAAAAGCAAACGTTTGTCATTAAAAACAGTTATAATAACATTTGAGTCATGAAATAGCTCTATTAATATTCCTCTAACGTTCAATTTATACTTCTAGTGAAAACATATTTATTTTCCATTTGAATGGTTATCTCTTTACGACCATGAATGCTACACTGTTTCCCGTAGATTGTTTAACAAAATAATACGCGTCTTATGTATAGTACATACTATGTAGTATATGCAGTGTAATATCAGTAAAAAGACATTGTATTTATATTTTAAATCGTTTGAAAATACTTTATTCCAGTGCATTGATCCTTGTTTTCACTGAAGCTTCATTTCGCGTTTCGATATACTCGTTTTAGTGTTTATTTTTAATTCGTGCGCTAGCATTTTTTTAATTGAGAGGCCTCGTTTTGGGGATCGCAGTAAGACATTCCTGCAATGTATGGTCTGCGTTCATTTCAAAAAAACGAATCGTACAACATACACCTATATGCTTCGTAATTGTAGAGATTAATTGCGACATTTGAAATTAAATTTTTTCTACCATAAATTCAAACGTAGATAATATAATATGATCGTAACAAAGTGCGGTTATAAATATTAATTTCTTAAAATAATGATTATTGTTATTATAATATTTTCTATTGTTTTATACACTGAAAAAAATCTGCAGTGTATATATTTCGTACTCGGTAACCGTAACAGACTGTTTGGAATTTTCATTTTAAATTAGTTCTCATATTAAACGTTATTAAATTTTACAAACCTATATATTATAGTGTTCCTACAGATAAAATAGTTATTTTTGCGTTCCACTACAATTTTTATACAAACGTCTATTTGGATTATGAAGCACAAAAAATATAATAATTAGTGTCTATCGAATTCTGGTGTTTATAAACACAAAAAGTAGGTACATATAAACAGAAAGACAAAGCACGTATACTATTATAACTAATCAGCTCTGTAAGCAAATACATAGGCACTTATTTTACTACTTTATATTATTGCATCTATCGGCAATACTGATCATATTAACTGAACGGACAAAAAAAAATGTTCAGAAGAACAATGGAATGATTAAAAATTACAAAGAGACCAAATATGGTGATCATAATATTAAGTAGAGTGGTGAAGTATGTAAATTTAAAAAAAATATTTGTAGATCAGCTCTTTACACAGTTACACTGTTACCCTTAACTTTAGATCACTACATTTTTTGTAACTATTTTTATCCTTTAACTTTAAGTTTAAGACATTCGAGAACTAAATAAAGTATAAACTCTATACGAATAAGTAAACGTCTCTGAGTATAAACCAAGAGCGTATTTGAGCCATAACTCGTATTTTAAAATTGTTTTTTTGCATTTTACATAAGCTAGAGTAGGTATCGTATAGTACAAATTAATAAATTTGTTTCGTTTGTTCTCAAAGTCATCTACACAGTGCGTATCGATTTTAAGCAATACAATAATAAATAATAGTTTAGGACCAAAACTATTTTTTTTTTTTCGTTACACTTAAAATAAGTTTTGCCCTGCCCCCTGTAAACTTCAATCAAATTCACCCTCATTTTAAACTATTTTTAAATCTTACATCTGTAAACTCTATCACATTTATTTTATTGAGATAAACAATTTAATGTAGATATAGCCTGTATAGGTAGGTATATTATAGTAGTCTGTATGTGTATAAGAAGTATTACTAGACATTCATCAATCAATACCTTCTATTGATGATGGAAGATCGATTTTCGGCTGTTTTACGTGAACTGCGAGAATTTCACAAATTTTGAGGAGATTGTTCACGATTTTAAGGATTTAAAAGGTCGCCATTTGGATATAACATGATAGGTGCATATTTAACACGAATTTATTCAAGTAAAGTACCTACCTACATAGTAAATAATTGTTTTATAAAAACCGTGTTTTCCTACGAATCTCATTTCTCAAGTACGTACCTACCAACTGCCGCGGATACAAAATATCATAGCGCCTGCAGCACATACAAAGCGTTCGTAGCGTTCGCGGAAAATAATCATTCTACGTTATTGATTCTCGACTTTTCAACATGAAACAATAGTTTACAACTTTTAATTATACGACGGGACACCAAAAGTTTTCAAACATCAAACGATGTTGTGCCTACTCGTGAAAAGTTATGCTAATACAATATTAGATTGCTTTGCAGACGATCCAAATCAATAATAATACTGCGCCCCTTTTTCATTTTTCGACGCGTAGAACCGCAGTGTGACACAATGGATTATACTTTCGGTTTCATTTTTTTTTTTTCTATGTATACAATAATATACTATATTATTATCATCGTGGCGTCCGTGATAAGACACAGGAGGCCTCTTTTTGATTTCTTCTTCTATGATCGGACCACTGATAACGCCGACGACTGATAAGGCATACGATCACGTCGGGGACACCATCAACAACAACAAAGATGGCGTCTTACGGGTCGGTCCGGTTTGTTGTCGTTCGCGTAATACGGTTGTTTAACTAAAACAATCGTAATAATATGTCATCGTAACAAATTGCTGTGTAACTAATATATAAATAACAGTGGCGTTTGTCGTCGTTTTCGCGTCTTGGCGTCCGTGTGTACCCACTCTGTGAACCATCGCGATCGCTTATTCCGGTGCGTGTGTTGTTATCGCGTCGGTCTGTGCGCGATATTATTATTCAACGATTGATCGTTCGGTCGTGTCGTTTATAGTTCGAGGGTGACTCTTAATGCGCTCTTTGTGTGTGTGTTTGTACAACAGCGGCTAGTCGAATGCGCTCAACTTTGGATTACACTAAGTAGGTAGTGTGGTACAACGTTAAGGTAGGTAATCGTCATGGATTGTGAACGATTGGGAATACATTGCCCGTGTCCAGTGTACGTCGGTATCCGCATCGACAACGTTTCTTAGACGGGGTTTCTGGACGAAAGTTGTCCAGCAAGTTCGATCGCCACACATGTACGAGCAACACGATAAGACTGCACTTCAAGACTGAACATTTGCTTATAAGAAGACTGACGATTAAGCAATTTGTACAAGTGCGTAGACGATTGAACACGTTTAAAAATTTGCATGTTGTTGGCGTAACGTATAATGAGAATCTCGCTGTTAAACCCAGGACCTGGGGTACCTACTTAAACTGTGTTGGTCGCTGTCCATTTTTCATTGTAATCGCCAAATTTGTTTTCTATAGTTTACACTGTATACACTCGACGTATCACCCAGCAAATCGTCACTTTTCCTCCTAACTGTCACTGACCGTAGAAATTTTTAACCAGAGTCGTATTTTTGTGATTTTACATAATTAACACTCTTCAAAGTACACCTCCTACCTATTCAATTTATTGTGTTTTTTTTTTAACTTGCACGTTTTCATTGTTACCTAGTGGATATTTAAATTTTTTTCGTAGGAAAGTACCCACTTGATACAAAGTTATCCATTTAGGTGCATTTGTACCAAGATTACCTTTCAAAAATGTATTATGAATGCGTAAACATAAATATTTATTATTTTTTATTCTTACCAATCTTAGTAGGGAGAGACTCTTTTTAAGTATAATAATCGAGAGAATAATACCTATCTATTGGCTATTAATGTTCGAGTAACATAATTAAACCTCTGTTTTACATTTTGAGCTTTGATTATGTGTGCAAAAACTCATTTTCATTCTTCAAGAAATTTGGTGGTGTTACCTATTGCCAATACACTTCAGTTTTACATTTTAAATGTGGCATATCAGTTTCTGGAAATAATTTGTTTGTACATTTCATACTCACGCAATTGATATAGGTATACTGACAGTCTTTTGTGAAGATTTGTTGTAGTAAATAATAGTCCCTGTTTTTTTTTCTTATAAAGATGTGTATGTCTGTATTGATATTTGATACTTTATCGTGAAGTAGTTAAGATTGTATGCTTTTGTTTTGTTTGTTTATTTTTTTTTTGACACAAGTATTAAAAAAAAAAAGTACCTATATGTTGTGTGTAGATGTATGGACTATTTTAGTATATAGTGAGTACAGTGCAACTTTGCCAGTAACATTAGTTTGAAGGTACCTAGGTATATGTACTACCTAATTAAATAGTTAAACTTTCTATGTAAGCTTATTTTTAAGTGTCATTTTTTTACTGAAAATTTAGTTTGTAACTTTATCATGTATTTGTTTTTGAAAAAAAATTGCTAAATATTAATCTTTTTTTTTTATTTATAAGCTAAAGACATTAAATTTAGGCTCAAAAATACCTAAATTACTACAATTTTTTAATAATTCAAATAACAATTGAACAGCATCAATTTTATATAAATGTATACTGCTGGTGAAATAAGAGCGTATGTAGATAACTGATTTATGTTGTTGTATTCCTGGTACCTAACTGTGTCCATATAACTGGTTATGTTTTTATTTCATTTACAATTGAGATTAAAATGTAAATAAAATAAGTCTTAAGAATATTTCAAATTTATATTGGTATTTCTGTTATCATTTATCTTGCATTTTACTTTTGATTTTTTTATTAGTATTATTAAATACTCCGTCAAATACCTATGTGATATGAAAAATCCGTAGAATAGGTGCCTAAGAAATACCTTTTTTTTTTTATATAAAAAAAAGAAAGAAATATGTGGTTGTTATATTATAGTTTGTATTAATTATTTTCTCTGCATTTTATTATAGAGCTTACTTTGTTATAGTAAGAATGAGTAAAAAGAATTTCTAGAAACAGTACGTTAAGCAGATATCTTCTATAAGTACGTAGTTCAAGAAAAGATAGCTTTGTTTGACACTTAGAGTTAGGGTATTCTGGATCACCATAAGTAACATAATTGCTAGCATATTTGTGTTTCCACTCTCAAATACACATTGTTCCAATAATTGTTATTATACGTATCTGATCCTATAAACATACCTACAATAGTTCATGTAAAATAAATCCGATTTACTACAAAGTTGAAGAAAACACTTTAATATTTACCAGCATCATGTGCCCTACCAATATAAGGTTATTGAAAGTTAACCATTAACCATCTGGTGTAGTGATTGATTGATATTTTCAATAATAGTATCTTTTATGTCCAGAAGAATAGTCTAGAAAAATAAATTTACTTTCTAACAAGTAGGTATTTTTTTATAATTAGTAATTACTTAAGAATACAATTTCAGTTTATTTTCTTCAACCAAAATAATGATCCAATTTCTTTTAGTAAATGGCTTTTGTTTTCAAATACAAATTTCATAACATCATTGACAATCACTGTTAAAAATAGGGCCAATTAACCAAACATAGTTTCCAGATTAAAACGTCTGTTTAAGTAAGCCAATCTTCTCAGTAGAATGTTATACGGACATTTAAACAAACATTAGATTTTTGAATACCTGAAGAAATATAAAAACGATTAAATGTTTCTAGAATGTGATTTTAGGTGATTAAATTAAACTTGTTATAAGTAAGTTTTTTTGTAATAACAAATTTACTGCTTCACATTAATTTTTTAAATTAAATTATCTTTTATAAAATCTAATTTGAAATTTTAGTAACATTTTTTAAACCACTTTGACGCAGAAATAAACATCTCACATTTGTATACAATGCATATTTTAAATTTAAAAATTTTTATGAAAACAAGTTTATATAATAACTGAGATCTTTAGTTAAATCTTATGAGTTATGGTAGTAAAGTTGTAACGTATGTTATTTATAACTGGTAGGTAGTTAGTACCTACATGTTATTCTGTAGTTGTTAATAGTTTTTATAAACTTTAGTTTACCCAAACATTTTACTAGCCTAGGTAAATCGTCTTTTTTAAAACAAATATGCCACGTATTGTTTGTCAGTTAACTTGTTAACATAAAGTCGTCCGCTGGTAGAACGAACATTTTTGGTTTTCGAGTTACAAAAAAAATTAATTTTTCATTTTCATAGGAATCTAAAAGTCCATACTGTTCAGCTAGAGGCATAATGTCTTCCAGTTCTCGTTCCATTTTAAATTAAATGTAAAACACGAAATAGTATAGTTAGTAGGTTTCAAAATCCAAACAGAAATGATAATAAAATAGGTAGATACCCCGAAACATAATAAAAGTCAGATGGTAAATTTTGATAACAAAATCAAAAACATGTGTTAGTTTCGCGTAGACGGGTAACAAAAATTATTTTTTTAGTTTTGAGCTTCGACTTGTAAATGAGAAACGGGTTTCAACATGTTTGACGTTCTCGTTCTTGTATCAATTTACGAGTCACTAGTGTTATATCAAAGCGCAATCCGTAGTTTTATATATGTCTAAGAAAAAAACCTTTGGGTCCATCAAAGAAGAGTACGACTAAAAAACAAAAAATGTGACTTAACAATTGTCAATATTTTTTAGTAGCTTATGGATTTATATTCGCAACCTCGTATTAAATTTTCATAACTTTGTGAAAAATTAATTTTTTTTGTCAAATAAAATAAAAATTTTCGAAAACTTCAACGTTATCTACTAAGCATTTTCGAAATCTCTTAAAAGATCTGTATCTTATATATTTTATTGTTCTGTAAAAATTTTATGCCCACAGATCGATTATGTCAAAAACACGTTCGTCGTAGTAATTTTTAACGATTTTTCGCTTAGTTTTTTTATTGTAACTTTTTCAATTTCGAACTTTTAAATCTATGACCCTCTCAAAGCGACAAAGTAAAACTACCGGAAACCCTAGTATGAGTGCAAAGGTTCATTAATTATTGAAGAAATTATCGTAGTTTCAAGAAAAAAGTGATTAAAAAAAAAATAAATAAATAAACTAATTCACCCAACAGTGACTGAATATTTAGTAAACGCGTTTAAAATTATTTTGATTCGTTTTACTAGCGAAACAATGTTTGTAAAATTCCAAAATGTTTTTGGTTTAACTTAAGATTGAGCTCTAAAGAAATATTGTGAATTTAGTTTGAACAGTCTTACAGACAATATCGTATTGTAATTACTTAAAAATTGTTTCTACGTTGTACCCGTGTGTAAAACAACTTTCAAAAACATTTTGATGCCACCTGCATTCTGCAATCGTTTTTGCATACAACACTATTCTAGACGGTAGCGGTGTAAATAGGTCATCCTAGCTACGCTGACGCCGGCGGATTGGTTCGATCAATAGTGTGTTCAGATTTCGGATTGCGCAGTGCACATAATAATGCTCCTGTCCCCCGTTGCTACCAAGAAAAAAGTTGTGTAGGTTCTGCAGCAACTTGATGCAATACTTTTCTGGCGAATCTAAACCAACGTACTCCCGTAGGTACTTATTTTTCAATTTTTATGGTGTGGTGGTGTATCGTGTATGCGTGTTCATTTGTATCTATATTTTTCTGTAATAACTGTACCTTTTTTCGTTTATCTAAGTTAAATATCGCCAGTTAAATTAATTTGAAAAATTATCGACAGAAATGTTTCATTACACTTGTCTAGTGATGGAACCCGGTACTTACTTACATATACCGGGGGTGTATAAAAATAATTAACAGATATTTTGGATATTTATTTATGTACGTTCATTGCTTTCTATGGAGGGGGATAATTTAAGTGAAATTAAACTCGATTTTAAGTTAAGTTACCAGTTAATAAAAACTTTCTTAAGAAAAAATATCTCAATCTACTATTTTATTATTAAAAACTGATAAATTAATATAATTATTTTATAATTCTCTTAAAAACAATTTCAAACTTACGTTACTGTAAGCACTGCTATTTTAGGAACGATATTTTAACCGTACACTTGTCTGTTGCTTTTCCGGTTTGAGTGTATTTTACAGAAATGACTTGTATTTAAGACGAAAACATTGCGTACCTATGTAACGTTATTTTGTGGGGGCTCATCACTTCGTATTTTAAAATATTAAGATTTTTGCTCAAAATTTTTCGTTGTACACTTCAATAAACTCGAATGTGTTATGTATTTCTTATTATAATCTTAATTATTATTGTTGTCTACACAATTATACTACGATTGTACTTCGGTTTTGCATCGTTGTGGTGGTGATGTTTGCTCTCGCGCACGGGTATGGGTGGTGTGTTTTTCCACGGTCTGTTTTTTGAGCTATTAAAACCGCGTGGTTTTCCAAGTGTTGTAGACACTTCTTTAAACTCTGCAATTCGTTTAGGATAAAACGAGATCGATGTTTTAAAAATGAAATGTTAGAAGAATATTATTCGTTTAAATTAGAAATAAGAGTTAAAAAAAATAAGAGTGAATTTATACATTCACACTAACCGTTGTACGTCACTCTTATTTATCTTTATAAGGTGTAAAACGTATCATAAACGTATACTACACTCTGAAATGTAACAATTACGTCGTTTGAAATTGCGATAAATGAATTTTAAAATTGATTTTTTTCTTCTATTTTTGATTTAAACAAACCAAAATAAAAACAACGTTTATACTCTGAATTAATTTTATACTAAACTATACATTGAATGTGGATAGTAATTTTAAATCTAAATTTGTGTATTAGGAATAGCAGTCATGGCCGAAGATAGTAGCCGAAGCAGTAGTTCTCCTCGTGGTGATGATTGTGGAGACGGCGAAGAAGAAGAAGATCGAGAACAAATGAGTGATGACAAAGGCTCAACTTCATCCCTGTGTGGCATAGACGGACCTTCCGGCACGAATCCACCTAGGTGAGAAATTGTTATTTTAAGTTTATTATGTTTAAGTCCTTTTTTCAAATAATGTAACATGAAATACTAATACGATGTAAGTAGTATTGGTACGTTTTACCTGCATAATTTCAGTAGGCATTTACGCTCTTTAAATGTGCAATGACGCTTAACAAAATCATAGAAATTATCAACTTTTAAAGATCTAAATTTATTGAAAGTTTTTTTTTTTTTAGATGATCAGGTGTTTAATAACTATTATGAAATAAAAGTTCCGTTTAAATATTAAAAAAAAAAAAAAAAAAACGCGTACCTAACAATTAGTATATTATGTTGGTTATTTAATTTAATAGAAAGAACATAATCTAAACCCTAATTTAATATCGCAGGCCATAAAGTTTATTTTATAAACCATTTTAAACAGAGTAAGTTCGTTTACTCACATTTTACTAGATTTCAAATCAAATTGTTATTAATTAGTGAGATAAATAACTCGATCCGTTAATTTACGAACAATATTCAGTAATCAGTTTTTCAGTGTTTAATCAGTGTTTTTAAATAAAAACATATTTAAGTATTTGGATGTATAAATAGATAACAATGCATTATATTCTATTTTTAACAAAGTAACATTATTTGAATTCTTCTGCTGGCATTGTTAGAATCAAAATTATAAAAATAGAAACTTTTTTAATTAGGTAACTATAAGTACCGCCGACTGATAATGAAAACTGTCCGTTTTTTTTTTAATAATTTTACATTTTTGTAAAATCGGCCATCTATTTTATTTTTATTTATTTTTGCCGCTTTAATTGTTAAGGTGTATATGTTTTAGGTGATTTTACTTAACATGATTTATTTACGTAATTATGTTCATATACTTAATAATCGTATAGTTATAAACACTAAGTACACGATGCAAACTAACTAAAGTACAGATTAATATTGAGTTTAAACAATATCTATCGAAGTATAATAATCATTACACGAATCTCTCGAACTTCAAATAGATATATTATAGGCTTTCGATTAATATCGATGTACTAGAATTGATAACTATAATAATATAATATAACTACATATTAAGTGTTTTACATACCCTCGTTACAAAGATTTATTGATAAAAAATAGTTTTTTTACTAGCCATTTTTATTAATGATACTCTATGTATATTATTGTGTGTGTTAGAGTCTAAAAATATTAAATTAACAACATTGAAAAAAACTTTTTCCTATAGTCTACAGCTATTATGGATAGGTTAGAGCGGTTAGACTATGTTACAAGAATTATAATATGTATAATACATCAATCTGCACCATGTTGGATGATCGTGTAAGATGTTTCTTGAAGTTGATTAAACTGTAATATTACTTTTAAAATGTATTGAACCATTTTTAAATGTCTGTAAATTATCGAAATCAAAATCGCGCGAACCGAGAACATTTATGTTTCGCGTTGAAAATATTCTTTTGTGAAATAAAATCTTTTTTTTTTTCATAAATATTTCGGTTGTGTATTGACCTATAGTTAATACTGTGAAATATTTTAAAAAATTTTCATTTTTTTTTTCTGGTCACAGCTTAAAAATCGAAATTTCGCATTTTATGTTCTTTCCCACTAGTTTATGTTTTGTTATTAGAAGTACGTTACTTTTGAACGTACAATCTTTACATATTTTACATGGTGTACTGTCGTTGGCCAATTTTTAGAATTCAACTTTTTTTTTTTTAATATTAGGGTTTATTTAAAATTGACATCTTGTTGAGATTCAATTTCACGAATACTTTTTTCTTGTTAACCAAAATTCCAAAAAAAAAAACAACGACAGTTCGAGTATTTATCATTCCGTAAAAATCGTTTTTCAAAACAAAAATTAGCTATTGTTAAGATTTCCTACTGAGAATACTGCTATAGAACTACAGCGTGGAGGAACGCGCTCTGGCGGAACTCGATACGATCATAACTCTATCGGAAACCCCTTTTGTGTTTTGGTGCGAACCCGATAAAAACTGTTTTGAGACTGAAAGAATTGTTGTGGTTCAGCGTTCGTTTCACTCTTCGTACAAGCTGTGTTTAAAAATATCATGATGTGCGAGATAAAAGACGAATGCCCCAAATCGTCCCGATTTTTCACTAGTTATACGAGATTCGCTCGTTCCTCAATAACATAAGTGTTGATCGCTGAAATTCATCCAAATTCTTCCTCTAACATTAATAATAATTATTTGAACGTTGCCGCGCATAATGAAGTAAACCGGTGTATTCTTGTTTAATGTTTTTAACAACAATATCCGTGCACAGTGCACATTTTGTACGATATTATCGACCGGAATAATATAATATTATCATACGGGCGTCAGTGTAACTAACCCGCCTTCCTCCGGCCAATACCTACTTTGATATTTTTACGCGTTAGAGGTCATTGCTAAAATTGAGGAAAACGCAATAAACAACAACAACAATGCACCTATGCACCAGCCGCAGCTACTACGTACACACAAATGGGTCAGTAACACGGCCGGTGTAATATCATCTTTCCCCTCGGTTGCCGCACCAGACCCTGACCTTGGCTCACGAGTACTGCATGGTACCGTCGTCGCGATGCCGGTGCAACGGGCGCATTCGGCGGTTACATCGTAGCAGCGCGTTACGCCGCAGTTGCACGCGCAGTCGGCCGTGCGCTCCCCGCGAAATGCAAGTCGCGCGCGTGGCGCCCGCGGTCGCGCCGCCAGTGTGACCGCCCCTCGCGACCGAAACGAGGCGCGCGCTCCCCGGCCCCACTGGGGGCCGGTCGCGCGACGCGCGCGCAAACGCGGCTTCAAACCGAGGAGATCGCGGGGCAGGCTCGCAGCGGCCCGCGGATTTTTCAATGTGTCAATGTCGAGCGTTCCGCCGCGGCCGTCAGTCGTGGTCACCGCCGCGTCGAGATCGACATGTGCCCGTGCACGCCGATACGAGTTGAGTGCGGTTAGGGTTTTCGGACACGTTTATGTCGCCTCCGCGGCCGTCACGCGTCCGTCACAATAATAATAACAATAACAATAACAACAACAATTGGCGATGACGGCGTTTCGTACGCCGCCGATCCCGTCCTAGTTGACGCGCCGAGCTTTTCGTCGTCAGGCACGTTGTTCACCGCCGTCGTGTTTTATCGGAAGGGGGGGTGGTGGCGTTCGATTCTCTCGGTCGTTTCGCAAAACGTTCCGGCGGAAAACTGGCGTGGTGTCGCCGCGAGAACCGCTACGAGTGCCCGATGATGGTTCCCGGGGTCGCGGCGAGCTTCGCCAACGCGACGACGACCATCGGCGGCGGGCCGGCCGCGCCGCAGCAGCAGCATCAGCAGCAGCTTTTGTCTCAGCGGACGGCGTACAGCGGCGACGACGACGCGGCCAACTACAACGGCTTTCGACACCCAACGCAGCACTATCATCATCGGTACAACGAGGCGTCCCGGTACCACCACCCGGTGACTTCTTCGCCGATGCCTCTGCCGTCGGACGACAACCATCATTTCCACCACCGCGGCCGTGTAACCGCCGGGTACTTTGGCCATTTCGGGCACGACGGCAGCAGCACCTCGCCGTCGCTGTCGTCGCCGCCTTCCTCCTCCGTGCAGGCGATGCCGCCGACCGCGTACCATCGGGACGGTCGTCACCATCAGCACCACGTGTACGCGCCGGCCCAGTCGCACGATTGTCACGGCGTGCCCGCTCACCCGTCGGTCGCCGAATACACCGCCTCGTCGTCGCCACAGGCCCAATATCACCGGCCCTCGCAGTTGCCCTATTACGCGCCGCAACGGTTGCCGGCGTCGTCGTCGCCATCAAACCCGCCGCCGCCGCGCCACCACAACAACAACAATTACTTGCCGGCGTTATCCAGCGGCGAGCTCCCCGATGACTTTAAACCTGACAGATCCGCCGCCGGGTAAACCGTTTTGCTTATTACCTACCGCCTACTGTGGCTTCTTCTTTGAACCCAAAATTGTGTGCAAATTGTAACGCGCTACTCCGGAGAGAGCCGAACCCTGGAAATTCGGCCCTTCGAGTAAATTACAATTTTACCGGCCCATTTCCACACGACGGGGCCAAATTTTAGGCAGGATTTGTCTGCAAAAGATCATAAATATATAAATAACTAGTCCGGCCGAAGACCCTTCAAGATTATCCCCAGAGCTTTTAGGTGTTCCGGCCCTTGAAAGTCCGCAACCTGACACTTTCGGTTTTGTTCTTCTTTGTCCATTCGTACACTTATGTTTTTAGACTTGAATTTCTAAAAAAAAAAAAAAAATACACTTTAAACGCGATAATTTTTCAGAAAAACCTTGTGTACTCTCAACTGTAGTATTCGTTTTAAAAACTGTGTGGTGCCTTTTCAGCGTGGGCAGGCGTCTCCTCACATGAGTTGTTGTACCCATAAGAATATATCGTTCGTACGTTTCGTTTGTATTATTTTAAATAATAGTAAAATGTTAATTTTTTCGTATTATCGGTAGATAGTACAGTATACAGTCGGTATTCTACGGAAATAACTGCAAACGTGAAATGAAATCGTAACATTTTAGCGTGGTGTGGCGAAGATGATGTTTTCGTTTACATCGGTTCTCCCGGTATATTAATCTAATTTTGACTTATTACAAGAAAATTGGTGCTGCCTACTAATTTTATCGTGAACCCAGTGGCGTATTTTCGACTTTTCTGGAGGGTGAGAGAGGGGTAGAGTTCTGAGTTTTGTCAAAGTTGTTTTTAGGTATCTAGACAGCTAAACAAACATTTTTTGAAAGGCGTGGTATAAATTAGATTTAAATTTGTTAATTTATCCCCCCTCGTAAAATCGCTACCAACAAATTATCGTTTCAAGTTAAAGAATTCTGTAGGCTTAAATCGTGGTCTAAAACAATAGTGCGAGAAATAAAATTTCGAAAGTTTTTGAGTGATGCGCAAATATACGAGCAAACACTGGGTAATTTCGAATTTTCATCAAAATTGATTATCTGTCAAATACCCAAATTGGTCGGATAAAGTCGCGACGTAAAACGGATAAGTTTGAATGCAATAAGCATAATGAGGAAGGGAACGGAATTGACGGGAGGTTTACGAGCGCGTCCTTGCACCTAGCAAATACTGTTAAGAAAAAAAACTGCGATCTGTAACTCTTTTAATATACGAAAGTTCAAAATAAATTTCACATATTTTGATTTTTGAACTATTTGTGGAAAATACCAAAATACTGAATTCGCATATAATATATTTTCGCGTATAACTCAAAAATTATTGATTTCGGCAAATTTAAAACGAAAAGTTCTCGCTTTGGTTTTAAGCTGCTCTTGTTATCGCTCTCTAACTCTATAATCTTTGTTCACGCAGGAATATGGCGTTAATTGTGTAGAAATTACTAATTATTCGTGTATTTGAATAAAAAGTTCAACTACAAACTAATATCTGAAGTATCGTATATTTTTTTCATATCGTGATGTTTTAATTATTTTATATTTAAAAAAAAAAATGATTTTCTAGGCTTTCAACTCTTGTTCTTCAACAAACGATAACTAAATACTTAGACTTGACTTATTTTTATTAGAAAATAATAATTGCATTTAGCATATATAGGTACTTTATGATTAGATAGTAATATTGACTTTACTCGGGCTCAATTCCTAATTTTTTGAGAATACGTTTCACATTTTACCTACATAAATGATTTAAAATTTAAATTGTTTATGTTTATAGGTACTTACTCGTACATTAGTGCGCGCAATATCTTTGTGAATACATTCTAATTTCTAATGCTTATGAATATGATACAACTTAACTCATCATATGTTTCAATAAAGAACTCCGTATTGAAATCGAGAGTATTATATGTATGAACGAAATATTCGCAGAAAATTATGAATAGATCCTATTAAAATGATTCAGTTCGTTAAAGAGGAACAAAACAATTTTTCGATGAAAATATATAAAATTATGTGTTTTTCTTTACAAACAAGATTTAAAAAAAAAAAAAAAGTTCTTTGAAATATTTCGTAAAATGATAACCTTCAATACCTATGTATATTTTATTTATATGTGTACAAACATTTTCTTCATAAATTGTAATCAATATTCATATAAAACGAGTAAATACATTGTGTGTACATTTGTATACATTGTCCGCTCTTGATGATATTTTACTTTGTTGAGATTTGATTCAAAGTACAAAATTATTTTCTATAAATATTCTCATTTCGTTTTAAGTATCTACTTAACTTGTATCGTGTGAATATGTAAAATATACATATTTTCTAGCCATTGTAATTTCAAAAAATGTTTAAAATAAAATAGCCGATGATAAATTTCAACGTTATTTTATAATAGTGTTGTTTATAAACTAAACAACGAACATATACATATATTTTTAAACATAAAGATAATATTACCATATACGGTTTTGTATATACGTTGATGAATATTGATTGTATTAAAATTGTATTAATCGTATTTACTGATTATTCGAAAAAAGTTTTTTTTTTTTTTTAATAGTTTTTTGGATTTCAACATACCTAAATATTTTCCTTTTAAGTTCATCATATATCCAATTTAGAGTTTAATATTTGGTTTTGTTAACAAATGGAATGTAATTATTTGAACATTTTATGTTAACATTATTTTTTTTTGGTGTTTTTTTTTGCTGTTCCCTGAAATGTGGGATTTTACTGGCTGACAATTGTAAGCGAGTTATTTCGATATTTTTATTTTTACTATCGGTGCAACACAAAGTAAAAATATCTTTCTTTGTGTTGGTTATGGCTATAAAATCGCCTATAAATAATGTTTGTCTACCTATTTTACATAATACTTTTTTACTTTGTTTTCTATAGACAGAAGTGTAGTTTCAGACTATTCTGATTTTTTTTTTTTATTGTTTTAAGACCTATATACTACATGGTGGTGGTGAGGTACATAAATGGGGTTTCAAGGACAATTTATGTCGTCAAATCCTATTATATTTTAAATCATTTTGACCATAACATATCTACGGTTTAGTTAAGTAATTTTTAGCAATACAATGCGTATACCGTGTTGTACGTCTACCGTGGATATTGCAGCTGTGTTAATATTAAGTACAGTTGATTCGGTTTAAAATAATATTACATGTAGATATACTTGTTTATCAATATGTAACGTAGTTATACGGTACAATGAATTTGTTTTCTTTATTTTCGATTTTTTGACGTTTTGATCAGCTGTAATGTATAAACTTTTTGTCTTTTTGTAGTATTCTATATAATTGTATCAAAGTCAAAACTGCAATGAAACGATTTGATATCCGTGTGAATTGATTTAAATTATAGAAGCATTTTTTCAATGTGTCACATACGAAAACCCATTCAAATCTACTTAAATTTAAAAACATTCATTCGATGTGTCACCCTATATTGTCATTCGCTCGATAGTTTCATCACATGTAAATTGATTCTATCTACGTCTTACCACCACATTTCTTCCACTTAAACGTATAGATGTATTTGTAATTTGATTGTGCAATCAAAACAAACGCATACGTTTACAGTTCTCTATTTTTCGTTATTGTTAATGTTTTGCGTATCACGACGTATATGAAGATAAATTCAAGTACACGAACGATATAATAAAATATAATTATTTTTTAATGTCAATATACAAACAATATGTGTAATTTTTAATGTGTGTCGGTTTTTTAATGTTTTTGTCTTATTACTGAATCAACAAATAACCCAGACTGGAAAATGGAGTTAATGGTTTATTTATGTTATAAGTTTAGTTAGTTCAAAACCAAAAATGATCCGTCAAGTTCAAACTAACTAAAATAACTCAAAATTTTAAGTCTTTAAATGCTCAGCCTTGTAAATATATTATGCCGTGTAACAAGGGTGGTTAGTAAGTAGCAATTTTAGTCGCGGGCGATGTATGCGGCATGGGAGGAAATGAGTCACTTTCTACCGTGTTTCATGGCATAAAAAATTCAACTTTTAACACGACAAAAAATAATTAACGCGTCAGTACATATAACGCGTATACTCTCTCGTGGTTTGTAATTATGTTTTAATTCTTATTCCGAGTGTATTATATAATCGTACCACCTTACAACTCATTAAATCAATACCTAACTAACTGATATATTATAGTTTTTAATAAATAATAATATTGTTGTTTTTAAAATGTGTTATTTTGAATTTAAACGTGTTCACAAAAATAATATTAATCATTAATTAAAGTTTTTTGTTCATTGGCTACCTATATAGAATTTATATTCATTTTTTACTTTTTTGTTAAAAACGTATTATTTTTCAATTTAAAAAAAAATTTTAATTTTTCTCACAATTCATTGCAGCGTTATACATTCGTACAACTTTATATATTTTCTTTAATATTTTATCTTGAACGAGCACCTTTTGTTCTTAGTTAAAGTAAACATATTTTCCTTGAGTCTTGACGTTTTATTTTTTTTTTTAAACGAAGTCCCACACTGTCTTCGTGGCATTAACTAAAAAAAAATTATACCTACCTATCTAGTTGATAGAATTTTAAAATATTCATACAAATCATTCACGTATTGGAATTTTCCTTCGTAACTAACTAATAATTTACCCAACGACAAAAATTTTCTCAGGATTTAATGAACTCACATCTATACATTCGACATGAATAGTTTTTGGTATGTTATCTCCACATTGGTATTTACGATTGAATATTTTCTATTGGCGTTACTAAACAAACAATTTTCTGTATGAAGCTGCACTGTTTTAACTGTCCTCGGTCGCCTTTGCTTATTGCTTTGTCATCAAAATTTGTCTCCAAAGTCCGAACAATCTTATCTTTTGTGCGTTTAGTATTCGTTCATCACAAAAATACTACGCGATCAAATAAAAATTATATTTACTGTTCTCACTCTTTCTCACGAATATTGTCACTGTAGTAAGCACATTATTACTTTGCTTAAAATAAACACGATTCCAATTTGCGTCGTATGAAAGTAAACATATTGATTTTGTTTAGCAAACCCTGTTGTGTATTATATCATATTATAATATTATGTGAGGTTTATAATTTGTGTTCAGTACCCAAATAGTTCATACACGTTTATATTATTATTTGAAATCCCTGAATAGTGAATGTGTATTGATTTTTTTTTTCTTATCGCGGCAAAATAATGTCTATTGTCTTAGGGTTCCTTCAATGTTTATCGTTCAGTCTTCAAACAATTTCAAAAATTCTTTTGTTTTATGTTTTGCTAGTTTTTCGTTTAGGGGGTGGTAAAACTCAAAACGAAACAACGCTCCTAACAGTTGGCTAGTAAAATAAACCATAAAAAACGTATTTGTATTTCATTCTACATCTTCAGATTCATTTCAAAAATGTTAAATATTGGATGTTTTAATATTTTATCGTAGATCTATATTTGTTCTCAGTCAAAATAAAATCTCTAGATTTCCATATATTATTATTTATTAGGCATACGTGGCATGTTAAAAGTAAAGTTTGTCAAATGTATTCAGATTACAATCTACGAACTATTATTGCAAACAATAGTGTTTTGAAGTTTTCAGCTTAAAGCGTATGAGATGTTAGATGAAAAAAAAACTATAAAATATGAGCTGAACAGAAAATTCCTCTCGTACACAATGTATACGAATACGCCATGTTGTTATAACAGAAAACATACTATCAAGGTTCACTCAAATGGTATGCTTATGTTATTCTAATAGTATGTATTACTAAAATAAGTTTATTCATATTATGATCTATACAGTGTTCAATGGGAAATTCGTTCATCCTTTGTTCAACGTTATAATTTTTTCGTTTATTTTGAAAAATTATTCAAAAATCGTCTAATCCGTATTATCATTATTTTTGTTTTACTCGTGTACCAATAATTTTATATTTATCTTTTTCACGTATACGCACATGATGCTTACAGTTTTTATTTTTAAGTTAATATACGTCTTGTTTTTTTATTAAACACTACTTGATAACTAATAAATAATTTTTGAGTGACACGATCAGACAGAAACGTAGTGCCTCTAAATATACTTTCTCAAGTTTATTGATTATTCATTATAAGTTATTTGGACACAGATATATTAGACACACACAGCAATAATATAAATTATAGACAACAATAATAAGGGGACGAAAGTGATCTAATGTCGTGACGATATTTTGTGTAAAAAAACAACGTTTTTCAAAGGGTTTAATGAACGGATTCAATACTTTTTTTTTCATAAAAAAATAAATAGTTGAGGAAATATTCGTTTAGAGCGCTCTTGTTTCTCAATTTTTTTAATTTTGTGAAGACATACTGATAAACTGAAGTTAAAGTTTAACATATTTGTAAAGATTTAATATTGGAGATTACTTCACTACCTATGTAGAAGATAAATTTAAAATCAGAAAAACGAGTGCCCCACAAAGTACATTTAACGAAATTTTTAATGACGTTGGGCTACACTATTGATTTATAGCGTTTTTATTTTGTATGTTTTGCCTAGCCGAATCCCTTGATAAAACAGTGTGTGTATAATTTATATTTTATTGATAATTACTGAAAATAAATTGTTTTGTTACCCCGTGTAACTTACGGTATTAATAGTCATTTTACAAATTTGTATTACTCGTCACGAATATAATAACAGTTTCTACCACAGAAAAATATATGCATACGAGTTGATAGACCTATACATATTTTAAAGAAACAATCAAACATTTTACTAAAGAAATCTGTTATGAAGAATAATAACTATTATCGAGTTTTTGTTTCATAGTTATTTTAATGTTTATGAATCATAAAATTTATTCACACAAAAGAAAACAAAAAAGTTCTTCTCACTTCTGTGCAACTAGCTAACTTAAAGTCCAAAACAATTTGTTCACCTAATAGTAAGCAAAAACTATTTATGCAATTCTACCGGCTTACTCGGAGATAAAAACATGGGAAAAATGAACATACGCACTTTTTAATCTTTAGTTTTTTTTTTATGTTATGTTTTTTTCTCATCGACTACTTGATCTTAATTAGGCACATTGTAGGTGAAATTTTATTTATATTTATACTTAAATCATTGCTTATTATCAAAGTTGGTTGTAGTTGTTGTACTTTGTCTTGTACCTAACAACTATCATTTTACAGTTAATTATTCTCTAGAATTCAATATATTTTTACAAACTGCGCGTGACAAACATTATATTCGACTGTATATAGATTCTATATTAGATCTTGCAAATTGTTGTATTCAATAATTGATGTATCATATTTTGATTGGAAGCCGAATATACGTAAAAGTTAGGTAGAAACATACTGTTTCTCATTATTATAATATATTGCGATTCTTGTAATAATATTCTGATACTTATAAAAACAAGAAAAAACCCATTAAATTAAAAAAATTATCGTAGTATTATGCTATTATATTTGTATACCTACAAGTAGAACAAATTAAAGATAGTTCAGATTTCTATTTGATGGTGTATTTTCTAACTAGCCACTAAATGTATACTGTTTTAACTCATTTATTTTAAAAATATAATTGCATTTTCGTATGTTTTCTCTTAAATAAATCCCACACATTTGTAGTAGTACATCTAACGTTGCAATGTTGTACGATAATAAAATTGTATTTTTATTTTCCAATAATAGTTGTTAGTATTTAAATGTCACTTATAATTTTAAGATTTAACTGACGCACTAAATCAAATAATTTTCATTCCGTTAACATTTTTTAAATTTTTGATATAATACGTTGACTGGATATGAATAATAATTATGATTTAGTGTTGTTTTGTTATTGATACAATGTTTAATTCGAACCAACCTTGAAACGAATTAAATTAATTTTGTTATCTTTATTTTTAATCAAATATTACACCGTTTCAATTTATGTACGATATGTACGTTTATTTTTCTTTTGTATACTATAGTATATCGATATATCGAGTATTATATGCACTTGATTAAATTTATTTAATTTTTACTGTAATGCACCACATTACGAAAGTAATTAATACAATTATAATAAGTTGTAAAAACGTGACATCAAAATTTACTAAAAAAATTAAACAGTAAATTGGGTTTGTATTTAATGTGTAAAGCTGTTTACCATTATTTTAGTCAGTGGTGTAGTTGAAGGTGTATTAGTATATTACACTGTAGAATAGTTACCCACTTTCGCTTATTCTGTTTGTTCGTATAGCGAAAACTTTTAATTTTCTTGATACGCGGGCCAAAAACAATTGAGTATTTCAAATAATATTTAGATTAGTATTTAAATTCCTATACTTAGGTAAATACGAAAAATCGATACTTTTATCGTTTATTAAAATGAACCAAAAAATTTAACTCATTATTTAGTGTAGTGAGTTGCGACTAATCAGATAATTAAAAAAAATTCTAAATAATGTGTTTTAAATATACGTACTAAAATGTTGTTACCACTTTTCTACACATTAAAAATTTCATGATTGTTTGTTAAATATTTTAAGTTTAAAATGTCTGGATAGTTTTTATCTTGTGTTTTGAATTTGTACGTTAACAAAACTATCTTACGATTTCGTTTACCTATATGTAGAAACGGTTTGTAAATAATAATAACGAGATGACTTTAAGTTTCATAATATTATGTAAAATATATTCAAAATTGTAATTGCAATTGCTACCATAGTAAAAACATTAAAAAATTCTTTAAATTAGAAATGCTCTTGATATTATTATTATACTATATTTAATGGCTTATAGAAAAAGAAAACACGATTTTACGTAACATTTTAAATTAAACTATTTCGTCTACATTTCGAATAAAATTATAGTTCCGTCTTTTGTACCTATGATCTATTATATTTAGTGTATAGTGTACTTTTCAATTGTAAAAGTTACCATAGGTATTTTGTATTATTTTAATGGCAAAACGAAATCTGTATAAACGACTCGAATTATTTATCATGGTAATTTTAAGTAAATAAAACTAAACTTTTTCTCGTTGTATCCTAAGTATTTTTGTTGAATTTTCGATTTACCTTTTATTTTCTGTACACTTAACTACCTATATGTACTGATACAGTTATTTTAAACTAAGTCTAGGTATAATTTACTGTATTGAAAAGGTTATGCCTGCAACACAATAAATCGTACTAATTTAATAAATGTGTTGTACCTATACACATAAATTATGATTCTCGGCGATTTAAAAAATAAAACAGTTTTACCATTATGATATAAATGTATCACCTACTGATATAGGTTTCCGAAAATGGCCTCGCAGTAATGGTCCGAATAGGAATCATCGTCTCCGTATAATTAATTTCGTTTGTGGTTCAAATCGTATAGTATACATGTAATTACAATTATTATTCTTGTCTTTACAAATCTTATAATAATGTGTACAACGAAAAATCTAATGATAATAATTTTATAACACCGCAGAGTGAAACAACAAAATGTGTGGCGGTAGTAGTTGGACGTGCGTGCGTGCTAGCGTGTGCGGATAAATAGTTTGTCGATGAAAATGAAAAAAAACACGCAAAGTGCAAAAATTGTATACACGTTGTGGTATAATAATGTTATGCACACCGCCCATTTAATGTAATATATGTTATTATATTTTGTGCATTTCTCGGTGTAGCTATGTATGTTTGTATGTATGTTGGTGGTGGTACGCGGATCGTGAGATGCCGCGGGAAAAAGTGGGCAAGTGATGCAATATATTATTATTATTATTATTATTTACGATGGCGTCGTTTTTTTAACGGCGGTAGTCGAAAATAGAATACACCGTAAAAATCAACATGACTTTGTGTGTGTGTGTGTGTGTGTGTTTATAATGAAAACGGATAGCTTCCCCCTCGCGGTGCCGCTTTTTATAAGTCTCCTGTGTTCCCCAAGGCCGATGCAGCGGAATGATTCACTGCCGCCGAACCGCGTGTCCGTGCGCCGCACGACCGTTATTCGAACGCCAAGCTTGGATCGAAAATAAAATAATTTTAGGTGTAAAAAATTTAATTTGTAAACGTGTACGTTACGATTATAAGCGCCGAAAACCCGTAAAATGTGCATGAAAATATATTTCAAAAAAAAATATGCATTGTGTATGCGTAACATTAGAATTTTAAATAAAAAAAAAATTTTTTTTGTTATTGAGTGCTTCGCTCAATTTTACAGCTGTGTTGGATTGAAAACTTTGCGAATTTTGTTTTTTAAACGATTAGAAATAATCTAAACGTGTATAAAAATGCTCCGAATTTAAAAAATCTACGCACTTTCGAATTCTGGTATAGTAACATCAAGCAATTAATTCACTACTGCTATTTTTTTGCCAGCTAAATATCAAACAAAAATACGACTGCTATGAGCCCCGAACCCTGATTATAAGTGTACCAAACCAGAAAAGGGGTACGCTAATTTTTTTTATTTTTAAATTAGATCTTCCCCTCGCTTATCCCCAAAAAAAAATTAAAAAAATACAAGCACCGTTGCCAAGAACACGGGTTACTTTACGGTTGATGGTGGTGTTCAGCTTATATATGTCGTTTCTCAAGTCGAATCATCCCGTCAAAACAGAAAACTGACATGAAAAAAAATTGAAATAACGCATTTATTGCTGCTCCTCTGACCTCAGTCTCTCGAGGACTAAAATCGTGTGTATTTACGACACACATTTCGTAATACGAAATGGAAAAAATGTGTAAATGGCCTATACGGGGTACTGAAGTATTGTTGTTTCCTTATTTTATTTTTAATTCAAACAGTTTTTATTGCGAAAAAAAATAATATCGTTTGCTCATCAATGATGTTTAATTTGATATTATTCAATCAACTTTTACGAAAAATTAGTAAGTTATTCGTAGGCTCATATGTTTTGTAGGTAGTCGAAATGAGGGAGAAATTGTTTTTAATTGTTATTATAGTTGTAAATTGCTTGTTTTAATTCGTTGTCCAATGTTTTAGAAGTTTTTAGAAGATTCGAAAAGAATTTTTAACGGTTTTTAAAATTCTAAAAATTATTTGTTTTTGTGTTTACTTCTGAGAGAGTGTCTAAACAAGAAAAGTCCCTGATAAGTACCGATGGTGTGTGTATCTAAATATTGACTGTGTTCTCCTACACATACAATAGCTAGTCAATTGTATACACAATAGGTTTTGAATCTGCAGCTGTGAACAAGCGGAATTTCGGTTTGATTGTTTGAAAATATTAATTTTTTGGATTAGACGTCGTGATAAACGATTTGTTGGCGTTAGTCCATTGAGTTATATTTAAGACTTTTACAATAAATACTTGCTACGTGTTGGGTTAACAACAGTATGTATTTAGCTGTTAATGGCAGTTTTCACAGAAAGTTCAAACTTGTAATAAATTTAATTTTAAATTGTCTATACTTGTGTATTATAAGGTCTATCAGAAACAAAAAAAGATTAATTGAAGTTCAACTTTTTGTGCTTTGTTTTTCTATTAACGTAACTCAATATTATCAAGTCTGTTTTGTACGTATAGGAACATTTTAATGTTAATAATGCGTATTAATTTGTCTTGACTGTGTGTTGTTTTATGTATTATATTATATTTTCATTCATTAATCACTCGCCCGTCGCTTTGTTGACTTCGTCTCAAACGTGTTTAATTCTTTAATTTTGTCTAGATTGTGTTAAGATCTGTGGATCTTAACTGAGTAACTAAAATTTGTATTGATTTTTTTTTTTTTTTTTTAGCTCCAGCAGACAGGCGCGAAATCTAGCCGAAAAGCAACGAAGAAACAAACTAAATACTTGCATCAATGAACTTTCTCAATTAGTGCCGTTGATATCAAATTCGCCCAAAAAAATTGAAAAGACCAGTGTGCTCAGGCTCAGCGCTGCATATCTTCGATTGAGTCGACGTAAGTCACAACGAACGAGTGCCGTGGTGTCATGCCTTTTGTATACATACTTCAATGATACTACTAATGATCGCTTTCCACTTTACAGTATTGATGGGACTCAAAGAACAACGAGAAGCGCTGCCTGTATACATAAACAGAATTAATTTAGCTGATCTCATGTTGGACGTACGTAACATACTAATATTATTAATTTTTATCTGGGCTTAACGGATATCTTTTTAGTCATTTAAACAATACCAAAATGCTTATAATGGCAATTTGCTTTTCAAATTATGAATCAAATAAACTGCCACAGTGTTATATATTTTTTTTTTTTTTATTAAAACCTACCTTTAACTTATTTATGCAATGTTGCATATTATTATTATTCGCATACCGAGAAAAAACATTTTACGTTGTGTAAAAAAAGATTATTTTAATTTCATTTTTGTAATAGTTGACAAAACTATTTTGCTAACTATTTGAGTGAGTTATGCGTGTATGCCATGCCTGGTTTTATAGGTTACCAACTTATTTTTTCACTATGAAACCATTCCCATTTTTAGAGCTCTACATTTTCTTTTACTCGTAACTAATCAAATTGTTTTTATGCATTATGATCTGTGTAGTAAAATTTAAAAGTGACAATATAGAATAGTAGTTCCCTTCATTTTTTGTTATCACATAGGTAATTGTTTTTAAAATTTCCAATAATAAGCCGTATTAAGCATCTAAGTGTAAACTTTGTGCAATTCTTCAATGACAAGAAAAAAGTCTGGGTGCTCCAATTATTATATATATGTATGATATTATGTTTATAAAACTACTAGTATTCATTTTACATTGTAAATGGTTATCTTGACATGTTTACTGTGTACGTTTGCAATCATTATGAATTAGTGCAAAAATAATTTAGAATACTGAATAAACAACTCGTCACTCGATACAAAAACGACTTGATCCAGTGTATCAAAACTGCTTTGGTGATCATGTATAGTCCAATCAAATTATTGTATACTACTCAATTTCCATTGAATTCCTTGTAATGGTAATATTTATTTAAAGCGTTTTTACGTTTGTTTAATTTTACCTACAGTAGACTGTGCAAAATACATAGAAAGATCCGTTACTAAAAATTATTTTAGATCATTTGTTAAAAGTTAATATAGTGGGAACATATTAACAACATTTTACTTAAAAATTCTCAACTCCTAATTTAGGTTTTACATAATGTCACAATTTGTTATTAATTATTATTAATGTTATTAGTTATGTTATAGTTGGCATTACTCATGATTATTAGAACTTTAATCATTAGAGATTAATAACTAAACGATGCCGAATACGTGTTTTGAGAATGTGCCTCAACAATTTGCACACAGATAAAGATAAGCAGAAATAGTGAAATAACACCTTTTTATTTTTTCCATTTTAAGGCCATTTCCCGTCTTTCCCCGATCAAACCGTTTTCCAAACACTATCTACTATCATAGAATGGAATAGTTTTTGTATTTTTAATGTAATATATTGTGATATGTTTCAATAAATGTTCCTACACATACAGTTAAGTAAAAAAAAAAAAAAAAAAGATATCCTAAAACCATTACAAATAACAAACAAAAATTAAAATAGACTCAGTTAAAATTGTAGCAGAATAATTTTCAAATCCAAGGACTGTTGGTAGGTATGCAAATTTCTTTTTTTGGACCCCCTCCCCTAGAAAAAAATTTAATTAACGCAACTGGCCAATATTAATTATAACTTTTGTTTCAATCTAAACTTTTTGCAAACCATAATTTTAAGCAAAATAACTAAAACTCTTTTTTTCTTATTGTTAACATAAACAAGTCTTGTCTGCCATATTTACTTATGTTATATAGCTAAATCAAGCATTTTTAATGACCACTTGCGTGCAATATTATACTGTAATTCAATGGTTATATTTTAATTTTCAGGATCGAGATATATACCTCATGGTCACGTCTGCTGGGAAAATAGTATTTGTGTCGCACTCTGTGGAAAACATATTAGGCCATTCTCAAGTAAGTCTCTATAATTTTTGCTTACTATAGTTTAATTTTTAAGCTTAATGTTTTGATTTTGGAACAGACATCATTGCTTAATTTTGGTACTTTATGCTGTTATATTTGTCTTTATATGGATGTACCAATTAATACTAGGCTAAAAAATAATTTTTCAACCCATTCAGTTATCAGATTGCAAAAAAAAAAACTTCCCGTAGTAATTATTATGATTTTTACATAAATTAATTAGCATTTTACAAGGCACTGGTAAAATTGTTTTGTAGGACAGTGTGATTACAGTATGCTATTTTATGTATTATCAAATGGAGTATACATATTATTGCATTGATTTTTTCACCATTATTGGTTGATTATCTTTTAATATGTATTAACCATGTAGACATTATTGATTTATTTTTAAGAAATGCATACAAAAATTTTTTCGACTGACCTTGAATTTGTCGGTGTTTAAATTTAGCTAAATTTTAACTAAAAAATTATGGTTATCAGTTTTTTATTAACTGTATACCCTAATTATACTCTGTATTTTTATTTTTTGAGTGATTGTCAATGAAATTTTCTATGGCACACCTGCAGTATGACATGGGTTTTTTAGTATATAATTTAACAAATAATTTTCAGTGTGTATTTTTTTTGTTCATAATTTATGAATTTTTTTAATTTTTTTTTTTGTGCACGCTAATGTTTGAAGATTTATTTATTAGTGACTCGTTATCCCTTATCAATTCCATGTAATATAAATCATGATGGACGTCCCCGTTCAAATAATAATGTGTGTCAGTGTGTGTAATAACCTCATTGCCCTCGTTTTTTACATCTATAATAACACGCAAAACTACATTGCGGTCATTCATTATCATGCATTAATCATTATGCAATTTGCATCATTAATAAAAAAATTTAAAACCATGTTGGTATTGATTTGATTTCCCACTACATGCCAACAGCTGCAGTTTTCCGATTTCAATGATTACCTAGTAGAATAATAACAAGATCTTTGTAATAGTTTAATTGGTTGTTATTCATTTTTAATTATACATCTTGACTTTAAGAACAACAAAATTCATTGAAATATACAAGAAATAGACAATTAAGTAATAAATTTACTCTAATGGAGCCACTACAAAAATCATTATCTTTTTTAAAGTATAATTATTTTACTCAACAGAAAAAAATAATGTATTATCCTTGCTTTGTAAAATATGATTTTTAATTTTATTGTTCCAAATAGGTCTCAGAATAATACTATTGAAATTGCTTTGAATATTATTTACATTCTCATATTTATTTTTAGTTTTAATATAATATAAACTTTACAACCCACTGATACAAAATACTCATTTGCAATATCGTACTTAAAAAATGCATTAATAATTTTAAAATTACAATGATTCATAAGTACATATTGTGACGACCGGATTTAGTTATTTGCACTTTAACTTTTGTGTTGGCTATACAGATAAGCTAATGTTGAATATATTAGCTCAGTGCTCTCACTTGTAAGTTGTAACACACGCTACATAAGAAACCAACAAAATAAAAAGTTTTCCATTCTGAAACTAATTTTCTGAATTATCTGTGGTTTATTTCAATATAATATTATTATGTACAATGTTTTTAAAATTGTTGTTTTCCACTTTGAATCCTTACCCAACTGGTACATTACCTGAAGGTACCAGATGCATGTACGTAGTACACCAGTTGTGATTACCTGATTTAATAATCGTTCGCGTTTCAACTTGTGTTGACAACTTGACAGTATAAACTATACAGTTGAATATTGTGTTAGCTCAGTGCGGCCCCTCCTCACATTAGTAACCAATAAAATTTATTTTAAAGCTTACATTTTTAAACCGATTGTCTTATTATTACTGGAATTTCAACGTAATACTACGAGTATAATGTATGGTAAAACATTTTATTCCACTTTCAAATATTTATCTCTACAACTGTTACGAGAAAGACCTGGAATACCAAAATTAATTAAAACGAGGGATACTTAGGATATCTAAAACGTTTGTTTTTAGTTTGTTCGTTTGGTATACAAATTTCAGCTTACCAACCATAGATTATAGTGTATAGGTAGGAGTGGTGTGCAAAAATAACACAGCACCCCCGGTTCCTTATCCATATTTATATCTTGGGGACCCAATTTATATTATGTTTTGAGCTCCGATTTATAGATTTTTGCTAGGTACATGGGTGCTTCTTTATGGCTTTAAGGGCCCCTAAAATTGTTTTCGCCATAGGTCAAAATATTTTTAACGTACGTTGTTTGTTAACTTGTGTTAGTTAATATAATAAAAAACTGTAAATGTGCAGGTGGGCACCATCGATTTTTCCTCTCCAATCTTTGCAAATGCATTTGCATCGTTGTGCGATACATGTAGATTAGATGGCTATATAGTTTAATAATAATAATATTGTTTAATTGTTTATGGTTTTTTTATTCATGAACAAATTTTGTTTACCTTGATATATCAAATTGGCGCGGTGCATAATAATATTATTGATTTTGCTCACGCCTCCCGCGCTCACATGCTGCACCGCTCAAGGACACCGTTCTCATTATCGTTGCCGGGACGATAAACATGTTTTATTATACACCTCTGTTGGCGGGTACTCGCAAACTGCACTGCATAAATTTTATATTTTTCGTATCTATCATTGAATTTTGAAAATCAGAATCTCGAATATTATACACAATTTTAATAAAATCGTGCCCGACAAAAAATTAACAATTTGTCAAAAAAAGAAATGAATGAATCTATAAAGCTCGTTTTTAGGGTGTAGTCATAAAACAATAATAATTGTGTTGACAGTTGGCAGTATTAAGTTCTCCTGTAAAATTATTAAAAAACACGACCCCAAGGTCGTATAGCGCTTTTTTTATTCCGTCATTCACAGTGTGTTTTGACTTTAAACTTACAACAACAACAATAATTTTAACTTACAATGAAAAATATTAGTAATTTCATCATTCTTTTTTACTTCTTGTATATATGTCTCGATACTTTATTCTTTTTTTAGATTTTATGTTGTTCGTGTATGTTTTACTCGTAAGCTGTGACTCATTTGGCGAGGTACTAGAAATTTCTTACGTTGTAGGTTGTATATTAAGTTTTAACGTTGAATGAAAAATTAATGTTTTTTTTTTCTTTTTACCTTTTGGTCTATTTACTTACGCAATACGCTAGGTACTATAAATCCTTGACTTTTTTTTTATGTTTTTATTATTAAATGCTACTAGGGACGCTTTGTTTTTTTCCAAAATACTTTCGCGTACTTCTTCATATGTCGATAAATCGAAACGTTTTTCACTATATTTTAACAGCGTTACTTCCCCCTATTATTTTTTTAATTTGAACACTGCTATCACATACTCAACAACAGCTGTTGTTGTTCATTATTAGCCCCTAAAATGATCAAACAAAATACATATTATAGAAGTTTTGAAATAGCATTTCCCTATTCAACTTTGTATTGTTTTAATCGTTTTTTTTTACAACCATCTGCAAAATATTTTTAATCATAAATATTACACATTAATTGTAAAGTTATTTGAATTTTATTTATAAAAATGAACTCTACGTGACGATTCATTTCGGCGTATATCATGTTAAAAACTTTTTTTTTTTTCTAAGTTATACGTTTTTACTATAAATACGTTTTTAAAACTTGAAATTTTGTGTGTTTTTGTGTTAATTTTTTCAGAATAGTAAAAATTATGATATGTTATACTTTCTAGGGTACTCTCTTGTTTAGTATACAGTGTTGAGTTTTATAAATATGTTTTTAAGTAATATTAATGGTCTTTCAAAAGTCAAAACCTGCTCCAGTCTATAAATATAACAACTATGTTAACACATTAATACTTGGTCACTGTAGCAGTTTTAAAATCGTGCTTACAGAATACAGTTATTTTTACCTTTAAGTAGCTCGTGCCGAATATTTATTAGGGGACAAAGAGTAGGCAATTTCTACCACTTCGATGCATGGAGGATAAATCATTGACTTTACGTTGGAAATTCTCTTATCTCTTATAAAATAAACGTAACTTCAAGATTTTTGTTTTTTAAAATGATAGAGTATGAAATTATAGACAGCTTGTATATAAATCTAAGTCTAAAAATCAATTTTATTTAAAACCGTCAGTGGTAGACGACAAATCAAGTGAAATAAAACCTATTGAATAACCTTAAAATGTACATTTTTAATCAAACCTTATATAATTTTGATTATTATTTAAGTTATGAGGAAAAAACAAAAACGGCTCAATTTTCGAAATTGCTCCGTCCGACTTTAAATTTCTATATATATATTATTGAATTTTACGCAGTTATTGTTCCATAAAACCTCTAGTTTTTACATTCAAGTCTCAAAATTTTAATACAATAAACAAGATAGTCTTACATATTATGTGGTTAAAAAATTTTAAAAATTGGTTCTCACAATTTTGGTTTATAGCCGATTTCACGTTGTTATTTTTTCGTAAAACACGTCATTCCAGGCGGCCGTGTATTTTTTATGGGGGAACAAATAATTACGGGAAACGTGTTTTTTACACATCGATAAAGATCGCACCATATATAATACTAAAATAGGAGAAATACAGATTTGATAAAAGTTTTTATTGTTAAATTTGTTTTTACCAGGACGTAAACTAGACAACTGAGCTCGCTCAGAATCGTATTTTTGAAGGCAATGATTCATTGTTGCTTTCAGGTATAAAATAATAGTTAAAAAAGGAACCCTTTCCCCGGTGCCCATTATTTTATTAATTTAAATTTAAACTCCGTAATGTTTGTTCAAAGTTTTTTATACAAAAATCGTTTTTATTAATTTTGATACTTTTTATTGCTAAAAACTTATAAGTAGGTAATAACTAAAAAAGTATAACGTATTAGTAAATTTATTTAAAAGAATCAATTTAAAATGTAGATAATTAAAAATAAAATATTACATAAAAAAAAAAGTTTAAATCTTGATAATTGAAATTATTGGTAGTTAAATTTATTTAGTTGCATGCTGTATTGTATCAGAACTTATTAAAATGTATAAGACTTTACAGATTTCATCAAAATTCAAAACAATTGTTATTTTGACTAATATTCTTGTTATATGCAACAATATTTAATATTATATCCAATTTGCTAAAATAAATCTAATGCTTTGTTTAAAAAGAAAGTTTAAAATATAACTATTGTTTTTTTGACGTTGAAAAATTAATTTTAAAGTGATTTCCACTTGTTGCAATGGGATGTTTTTATAAATTTAACTTTTAGGGCCCCAAACGACTTAATCGAGAATAAATTGTAGTTTGCTGTTATCATAACTGGTTTGAGACCATGTTTTTTTGGTATAATTTATTGCATATTATTTGTGCTAACTAAACTAAATAGTAAAATAAAAAATAAAGTACCCATTATTTTGTCATAAAAAAAAAGTTATTACATAGTACCTGTTAGCTGTAATTATTAGTAATCAAATTAATTTTTTAACCTTTTACATTCTAAATATTTAACCCGACAAAACATGTATTATTTAATTTGTTATATTTTAATTTATCATCAGTCATTATTGTCTGATGAATTAATTATGCATGTCTGGAAAATAAATTTTATCTCTCGTGTCTTGTTAATTATTGCAGTGGTTATTATAGATATTATATCAACATGTATTATTAAATAATAATATTAATAGTTGGCCATGTTTGGGTGATATTTTCCCTATGTTCAACTATATTTTATTTTAAAGAGCAGATTGTACAAAAATATGATTGCTTACATAAAATGAATGGGATTTTGAAAGAAATAAATTAGAATATTATTTTTGTTGCTACCTGCTACCAGTTTTCTATACTATTATTAAATCGAATGGGACTAAGTGATACAAGGACTGAAGATTGAAGTTCTGCTGATTTGGAAGCTCAATATGGCAATTTATGCATGTAGTCCACGGGGGGTATTCTGCGGACTATAATATGTGTAATATTGGTTCATTAAAAAGTCCACGTGTACCTATTTATATTATAAAATGACGTTTTAGTGTATGGTAAAAATAATCACTTTTTTTTTTCTTTTGTGTAATTGCTCAATAGACAATTTTACATTAAACCATTATTTTTTGTTTTAATTAAAGATTGATCTCATGGGCCAATCACTTTTAAACATTACCTGCCCAGAAGATCATGATGAACTTCGGAATAATCTCAAGTATCATGAAGACGAATCATCATCTAGCAATATTAGTAAGTTATTATGTTTATCATATTTATAATAATTATATTTGACCGCTTTGCACCTTTTTGAATTACAAAAACCCTCTTAGGATTTGTTAGGTCTTGTAAATTTAAGTTTAAATTAGAAGTACTAAAGAAAATTATCTACTTGGACCTTTAATATTTTGAATGTAATGCATTATGTTATTATATCATTTGTAGTTTATAAACTTTAAACTTTTTGTATAATAATGCATTCTTATAAACAATTTAAAATACATGTATTAGTGTAGATATAATATGAATATTATCTCAGTATTTAGTTATTGTTTCATAAATAACAGTTATAATTACAATATTAATTTTTCTATTTAGTCACTAATGATGATGCTCTAAACCCAAAACCAGCCAATGAAGGTGGTTTTACAGTGCAACGGCGATCATTTTATGTGCGCTTGGTTAAAAAGGCAGTATCTCGTGGTGAACAACCAGATTTCGAACTGGTTCATGTGGTTGGAACATTAATGATGCAAAACCCCAGTTCCAAAAGTAATATTAATAGTATTATAAACTTCCAAAAAAACAAAATTAAAATAAATTGCATTTCTTAAAACATATTATATTGTGTCTTCATAGATTCTTTACTTGGAGGAAATGATATTGTATTAAACGCTGTTGTCAGACCATACAATGAACGTCGGGTCACTGAAGTATCAATGTTGGAAGCCACCAGAGAAGAATACATCACGAGACATCAAATTGATAGTCGTATCATATATGTTGATCATAGGTAATGAAAAATTCTGTAATTGGTTACATTTTAATTTTGTTAATTATTTCATTTTAATACTCTATTATATGTATTAACTTAACAATTTTCTATGTTAAAAATTCTTAAATTAATATACCAATGTTAAAAATGTTGAAAAAGTTTTGATAGAAAATTTCAATTTGTTATCACCAAAATGGAGCACCATTGATTATAAATAGTATTCATAATGAATGGCAGTGTCCTGTTTATGATATCAACTTTTTATTGAAGATGGAATATTTTCCAGCATAGTATGATAATTACTAATTATATTTTCTTGTGTATGATATATATTTAGAATATCAATTGTATCTGGATTTATGCCTCAAGAAGTTTCTGGGCAGTTAGCATTTACCTACATGCACAAAGACGATGTTCGCTGGGTGATGATTGCACTGAGACAAAGTATATTTAACTTATATACTCATATACATTAAGTTGTAATATTTCTATTAATTTTTTTATTTTTATAGTGTATTTTAAAGGACAGAGTTTTGGAAAAAGTTGCTATAGACTGTTGTCTAAAAATGGTGAATTTGTGTATATGACAACTCATGGTTATTTAGAGCTGAACCCAAATGAAGAATCTATTCAGTCATTTATGTGTATCAATACCCTTGTTAGTGCAGAAGAAGGAAAAAAAGAAATTCAAAAAATGAGGGAAAGGTTTACGCCAATAATACGTACTCAGTCTGAACCTGGAATAGCTGCTATAACTAACAACCAATTTGTAAGTGTATTAATTATATATTTAGTTAAAAATTAACTTATCGTTTTATTTACTAGCAGTTTTAAAAATTTTGTTTTTATAGATGGAAGCTGATTCTACTACATCATTGATACATGGGTCTACTGAAGACCCTAAAACAATTAACAAAGTTATAGAACAAATGATCATAAATATTCCTGCTCCAGCAATAGACAATGTCAAAGAAACAGCTCTAAATCCTCTACCAGAAAGCCAGTTTATTAAGGTTAAACTCATGTCAGAGTCTATGCCTCCAGTTCCATCTTCATTTAATGCTCCTAAAATAGACAAACAATCATCTATGTCGCCTCAACCAAATATTAAACCAATAATTACTCAAGACCGACCATCTGTACTTCGAGTTGCGCCACATGTTGATAGAAAACATGTAGTTTACTGTCCACCAACCAATGAAAAAACTACAGAAAAAGACCGAGAGTATTATGAACGCCGAGGGGGAATTTTAGTTGTACCCAAACGCCATAACGATTTATCATTAATAACAGAACATTCGTCAAAGAAGCCAAAAATTGCATTGGAATCACAAATTGATTCACCAACTTGTAGTCAGTACAGTAACCAATTAGATGGTTCACAATCTGACAACCAACTTAGCACTGACGGGTATGGTTCTCTAGATGATTTTTCTAACTTTCAAGATACTCCTACTGATGGACAGCATATCGATTTAAGTAATAATTTTATTTAATTTTCAAATATATAATATTCATGCCTTAAACTGTTTAATAATTATGTATTTATATTAAAAGGGTCTTTTTTGTTCTGAATTGTCTGATGCAAATATGGCCTTAGTGATTAAATAGATTACAAGAGTTTTCCAATTTGTGATAATGTGTTTTATGTTTTCACAAGATAAATTTTTAAATTATTTCTAAAGAAATTAATAATAATTGAAGTATTGAAATCATGATGGTATTAGAGACCACTTTTAAACTACCACAAATAAATGCTTGAAAATTTATTTAAAATTGGCATGTGAAAATACTGTTTAGGTTCTTGCCTTTAATTTAAATTACAAGTGTAGATTATAAGCCTACCCAAGAAATTGCAATTATCGAAATACAAAATTATGTTTTCAAACATTTAATTTTATTAAAATAATCCAAAATTAGTACGCCATTAAAATAATGATTAAGTGCTCCCAAATGGGCTGTTTTTAACATTACAAATTCAGAACAAAAATTGAAACCATATAACCTTATTCGCATCAGAAAATCTAAAACAACCAAGACCCTTAAACAATAATCTTGTAAAATGTATTAGTTTAAATGTTAAATGTATATTTTTGTTTCAGGTTCTTTAACCGATGTCAACATTATCAGTCTAGAACATTTTTCGGTAAGATTTTGCCAGTCAATTTTGTTATACTTAGATTAATATACTTATAATATTGAAGTACAATATTTATTTTACAAATACAACAATATGTACAATGTTATGTTTCAATTTTACGCTGAACAAAAATGTTAAATGAACTATAAAAATATTTTAAAACATTACACTTTATATTTTGACCCAGTACCATGTTCAGTTTACTGATAGTTCATAATTATTAATCTGTATTTTACTATAATGCATATATGTCACAATGTGCTGTGTTACCAAAATAAATTTTTGAAAATTTATCCCTGAGAATTAAGGGTTTTCCTTTCAATAAGTACTTGTATTTTAGTTAATTATCTTAGAAGTAGTATAGGGTGGCCAGATCAGATTTTAATAAATCCGGGACACTAAAACTTATTACCATTTGTACCATTTATAACTACAAACTTTTACTCGCTTCTGCTATAATGAATTAAATTTGTTGAATTTTGTATGATTAATAAGTGCTAAAAAGATTTAGACTGCGGGAAAAATGACCATTGTTATTTAAATAGAAATGTTAACTTTTAAAAACAAAACTTAAGGTTACTAGAAATCAATATTACTATTCATCTATTCGATATGCTGCCTCTAACATAACAATATCAATTGTGCACCTTGTAAATAGTTCTGCCCACATCTGCTTGAATTAGCAATAATGACTAACCTGAAATTGTTTAACTTCTTATTCTGTGTATATTGTTTGCATCATCAAAATTTATTTTATTTTTTAGAAAACACTGGATGATACTGATGCTTTGACACAAGCTGATCCTTTATTTACTCCTGATAGCTATGGTTCATATGATACTGGTACTTTTATTGTTTGATAACTACTTATAAAGAAATATGCTTTATTTACACAATACTAAACTATTTTAATTTTTAATTTTAGATTTCAATGATGGAAATCCTACCGATGTTGTCATTCCAGACCCTGTAAGTTTTGTTTTTTGTATTATTAATAACAAATACATAAATTTATCAGTATTTTAACTGTTGGCTGCTGATACGAGTACACAGATGCAGTATAAATATCAAACATTTTAAAAGCACTTAATGATATGTGTATATTTTTTTAGTTAATGCATGTGCTGCAGCATGATGGAAGTGTAGAAAGTGAACTGCTTGAAGAAAAACAAAATTCGCTTAAGAACAAGATGGACCAACAAGAAGGTCAGCTCAAAGAAATCCAGACAGAGTTGAATTCCCTATCGTCTAATGCTGACACCCATTACCTAACTACTAATTTTTCTAATCTTAAAGTATGTATCACTGTTTTTTTTTTTTTTCTAAACGCGCTGACAACATTCATTCTAATGACTGATATTTAATTTAGGCTGCACATGAGCAACAACGACAGATGCTAAATTCACTTAAAGGAGCACACCACAACATTGGGGTGTGACCGTCAATTTATTTTAGTATTTTGTTTGTTTGATAAATTCAGTAAGTATACAATCCCTTCCTACCGCACCCCTGTACTTTTAACATTCTAAAAGTTATAGTTTTGAAAAATTTATATATTTTTAACAATTAAAGTCGATATAAACTATGAGTGACAGTACAACATTTTAAAAACACGTATTATTTAAATATGTATGTTTGTCTTTTAAACAGTTTTGATGATTAGTGGACTAGACATTGAAAATGAAACATATAAGTATGTGACCAACTGGTAATTGATTGTTTTATTTTTTTTTAATTTTTCATTAATATTTATGAATAGGATTAAGTACAACAAACCACATTGTAAACTAATTACCTATTTGTTAATTTGTATTTATATATTTTTGTAACGTTATTCAAATTCATATGTCTTTATTTCCCTCCTATATTACCTGTCTGTTGTAATAATTATTAGTTATTACTTACTATTTTCTATATTTATTGTTATTGTTACCCAAATGTATGACATCCATGAAGTATTTTTAAAGACACATTCTTTCTTTTTTTTACCCTTGATTGTTTTTTTTTTTCTTTCTCTCTTTTGGCTCTTTTTTACAGCAAATGCTCAAAAATTTAAATAGTGACTGACAAGTGTTCATACTAAACATTTTGTTTTTATAGCATTTGAATATTGATATCAAAAGTTTCTTAATGTATTTTTATAGACTCGCCAACATTTAGTTTGAGTACACTTCAGTGGCGAGTAAAACGTGTTTATATTAGCCGTTAGGCCAGGTTTTTTTTACTCTTTATATTAACCCATTGCTTAATGCTCAAACGCAGTTTTGTAGAACACTAGACACTAGTGTGTTGAAAATTGGGGGGGTCAATTTTGCTTCGTGATGAGAAACTATTTTGAACTGCGACATGAACATTTTCACATTTTTTTTTTTTTTTTTGGCAGGATTTATTGTTTCCATTCTGCATATGTGCAGCTGTTAAGTTCTTCAAATTAAAAATTTATGTTTATTTTCTATTAACGTGTATAAAAGTGACGTTTGAACTCTAGTTAACACCCTTTCGTTTTTAGTAAAACCTGTCTGTCGAGAATATCTCCAATATACACGCCACTGGTGCACATGTTTTTTTAGCAGTGAAATTTAGAAATTGGCACTTTTTTTATTTTTTTTTTCATTGTCCGTGCCATTTTATAATCAAATTTTTATCGTTCTGTAATTACAATTTTTTTTTTTTTTCAAATATCAACATGTGATGGTCATTAAAAACAAAACGTTACCACAACATCATCTTTCCCATGCATAACAAAAATATTATGTACTAGATTCGTATGATTATTCACCATGTAATTGTATTGCCCTGTTTGTATCTTTAAAAATTTTTATATAGTACATATTTTAATCTAAAAAATAAGTGTTTTAAAGTTAATTATTTTTGTCCTTTGTATTAAGCGTTTTAATACAAAATTAGTGATTTTATTTATTTATATATATATATGTAAAGATTTAATTTTTATTGATATTACTATTATTATTATTTGTTTAATATTATAAATTTTTTTTTTTTTCTATGTAAAGACTGAAAAGCAAAACATTGAATGTTTAACTATTTGTAAATGTGTCAAAACGTAATTTTTAATGATACTGTTTTCTATATTGCTTTTATACATATTATATTATTATGTATGTGACAAGATAATATATGTATGTATCAACAAGTACAATAGTCATACATTATTATTGTTTAGCATGTTGTACGTTATTATTTAAAATAAAACATTTCACTGTGTCCTTCTACAACTTGTGCTATGCATTTTATGATTGGTTTGAGAACTCTTATAAAAAAGGTTCGTTTTTTAACTCGTGGAAAATAAGCGAAAATTCAAATTGTTAGACGATATATTAATAAAAAAAAAAAAAAAACAATATTTTAAGTTAATCTTTACTTAAAATTTTCCAGGTAATACCTGTCCTGAATCTATTTTTTTATTCATCCCTAGGAGATGCTGTTACCCTGATGGTTTGTGCGCTAAACTTTTTACTACAAGTTAACACGCTTGCGCAGTTAAGCGTGTGTTGTCTTGAAAACAAATGCATCGTTACACAATAACTAACTTAAAAACGGACATTTTTGCAAACCCACTTAAACTCCTGACAATGTCGTTGTGTAGCTAGAATAGCTACCAAAAAGTTTGGATTGTTTCTAAGAAAATCAATTTTTTTCGTTTAAACATTCATTTTGTTGTAAATAGACGATAAATTTATCACACAATCGTTAAATGGTTAAAGCAATGTTAGTTCAGTCACAATATTATTAATAATTTAGATTAAAAACTATGGATATCCAAACATTATCATCCTAATTGAACTAATCAAAATCAAATGATGATATGGTCTAAATTGGTGAAGAGTTGATTATGACTTGTTCAGACACACATATAATGAAAATATAACGTCCATGTTATTAAATTACGCGTCATCAAAAAAAAATTGCACTATTTCATTCAAACGTGCTTGAGTAAAAAGAAGTGATCCTTTAAGGTATTTTCTTTTTATAATAATAAAATAAATAAATAAACAATTATATCTAAATGCATCGTTAATTATATTATACAATGTGCTTGATTGGTTTTAGCACTTCTGAACAGTGATATACTTTAGTATCACATGTTTCCTGCACAATTAACAATTAACTAAATATTTCCAAGAATTAATAATAAACGTAAAATATTAATAATACATGGTTTGAAAAAACTTTTATAGGATGCATTTGTACCACATTAACCACAACTGTACAAGCAAGTGTTGTAGCTTCATATCAAAAAAAAACCAATTATATAATGCGTATTACATTTAAAAATTAGATTTTTTATACTCAATGTGTTATAAAAGGTACTTGCACCAACCAAGTGACTTAAATAATCATTAATGATGATTAATATGAAATAAATAATGAAAATATTAACATTTACGAGGACGTTTGCACTGGGATTCTTCCAATTCATCCAACATTTTCATATCATCTTCATCTAGATCGATATCTTCTAAGTAGTCGAGAATACTTGTTTGTTTAGAGTCATTCTAATCAAAAGTGAAACAAATTTTACAAATTTTTTTTTTTTTAATCATGTCAAATATCTACACAGTAACAAGCAAAAGAAAAACGCTCAAAATAAAACATATTTAAAGGGTAAGTTTAATAAAAACTGAACCATAAAACTAATAACCCATAGCCTTGTTCTTTTTCTCATACATTATACATTTTATACTTTCAAGATCAATAAAAATAGAAAATCACTATTACTAATTCCTTTTATAAAAAAATACCTATCAATCCTCCTACCAATCATAATTATCTAATTAGCAATAAGATACTCACAACAAGTGTAGTACTGCCATCTCTAAAATTGTCCTTACTTAGACCAGCTTCATTCAGAACACATAATTTAGATTGAATCAATGGCCAAATATAATCATCCGAAGTATTTTTTGCCAAGAGATATTGTATGGTCACTGTTTTATCTTGACCAATACGATGGGCACGATCTTCAGCCTGGGTTAAAATCTGAAACATAAAAAATTTTAATGAATTTTAAAATACATTACTTAATATCATGACATCTAATTTTACACCAGGATTCCAGTAAAGTTCAGCAAAAATAACAAGGTTTGCTGCAGTCAATGTGATACCAGAATTTGCTGCACAAATCGAAAGAACTGCTACTCTGAACTTATCTTCGTTTTGAAATTGGTCGCACACACATTTCCTTTCTTCAGGCGATGTTTTCCCATCAATTCTTATGTAGCTAATCAATGCAAAATGTTAATTAGATCATAAAAAAAAAAATAACTGAAGCATTTATATGAAATAACAATAATAAGTGAATAAATTATTACTTACTAAGTCTTACTATTTTCTAAAACTTCACATATCCCATTCATAACTATTTGATGATGAGCAAATATTAAAAATTTCTTTCCTTCCTTAAGCAAATCTATAATATAATCGCTACATAAAATTATAAAAAAGATAAATAGTTAAAATGACTTTCCATTAAAAAAAAAATGAATATACATTATAAAACCATGATTCCAAAAACTTATTAATAAAATAGTTTTGAATGAGTCAGGTCAGGTAGTATTTTTTTGCCACAACAAGTGGTTGCCCGGATTGTATTCGTTTGGGTATTTAAAAAAATTCTATATTTTATTTAACTCGTTTTAAGTAATATTAAGAGAGGCTTAATCTAAAATTACAAAAAAAAAACAATTTGAACTCTAATTTAAGTTATTAAATGAATTGTAAAAGTTTAACAATTGACATAAATATTATAAAACACGGTATATGAATTATTGAACACATAAAATACCTTTTAATATTTCAACTCACCAAATAGCAGGTAATTTTGCAGCACCAGAAAGGTTAAAATATTCCAACAAAGCACCGCGAACTTCGTATTTTTTAAGAGACTTATTGTTCATCTTACTTTCCAAATCATCCATATTTTGACTACGAGACACTATTTTTTCAGCTTTTAACACTACCACATTTCTATAATTAAAAATTTGGGCGAGTGTTAATTAATGGTTGTAATGTCGCGTGAACTCTGCGTAGCCATAAAAATCAGATAGTATGTTTTAGAAAGACATAATTTTATGATTAATAAGGAGTTTAAAAATACAAATTTAACTACAAGTGTATCAATTAACAAATTAAGTAATCAGCAGGTAATCAGTAATAATTTATTTTAAAATGTTCATACTGATTTTCTTTAAATATAAAGAATTAGTTTTTCATTATTATACTAATAGTTTCATTATTATACTGTGTTAACTGTTTAGTACTTACCACAAGAAAAAACCCAAAAAAACACAATATTTTGAAATAAGAATTTTAAAAGTACTCAAAATTTTTACAAAAATATATGAAAATGCTCCATAAAAAAATTACATTTTTTAGTAAATAAAATCAATTTATACAACTAGGTGTATTAATAAAAATATATAATTAAATAGTAAATACCTTATTTTTTGTGATAACTCCTTTAACACATCACTTTTAAGTCGACGAATCATAAACTGAGTCTCTAGCAAAATTTTCAACTCTTTCATATTAGATGAGCCACTAAAATCCCACCCAAATGTAGATTCTTTGCCATTGCAGTAACGTTTACCATATTCAATCCTAAAAGTAAGTAAAATAAAAAAATAAATAACAATAAGCTATACACTCGTTATAAAACTAGTTGAAAAGGAACATGATATTTAAATTTGTCAAGTGCAAATGCACAGATTTAAAAATAGTGGATCATCATTAACAGGGAAGGAATGATAAATTAATTATAGAATTACCGAGTATGGTTGGACAATTTTGTTCAACACAACACATTGTATTTTTTAGTTTTAAAATTAAGTCCTACATTTGGTAATAGTGTGTTAATAAAAATACCATTTTATGTCAAAATTTTCCCATCTATCAAAATTTTTAAAAAAATAGGAAAATTAATTTATTTAACATTTATTAGAAATCTCTTAACGATATACCATTAATTTTGATTTATAATTTTTAGTCTCAACACTGACAACCAAAGTTTTCAAAAACATGCTCAAAATCTTAAAAGTAAAAATTTAATTTTGTTAATAGATCGCCAACAGTTCCACCATTTTGTTAACAATTAATTTATTAGTAAATAACTCTATAATGTAACTTTTAAAATACAGAATATAAAATACAATTGAAACCAAATTTTCAATTAGAAAGTAGGTATTGGACTTAAATCTGAGTACTTGAAATTTAAGTTAAAATAAATTTTAAACGTGTAAATAAGGAAAAACATAGGGGTGAACATGAAAAATAAATGTTTTGTCCTGTATACAAACTATAAATAAGGTACCCTATAAATTAAATACTAAACGTGGCCAATGTAATTGCAACATCATAATAATAGTATAAAATATACTAAGTAACATAATTCAATGACTTTGACTTAACGTTCTTCAACTTACGGACTCATGAAATTTTTTTTTGTTACTGCTTTGATTTGGGAATACAGTTCAATTGGTCTTGACAACGCAGGTGTACCAGTTAACAGAATACAATAGTTAGATTTCATAGCAAGAGAATGAGCAACTTTTGTTCTAGCTGCTTTATCATTTTTTAAACAATGGCTTTCATCCTAAAAAAAACAATAAAAGAAACATAAAATATTTTTTTTAACAAAATATGATACTATTCTGTATACTAAAAATTCAGATCTTACAAATATAATAAATTCAAAATTCAAATTCAAAAGCATATCTTTTTTTTTGCTCATTAAGTCATATGATGTAATGAGAACAGCTGGATCAATAAATTGTTCATTTGTTTTAGTCAATACATATATTCCAGTAACAGGAACATTTGGTATTCTTAAACGAATTTCTTCTTCCCATACAAACCTAGTAGAACAAAATAAATAAGATTTATTAAAATACAAACGCAATAATGAATCAATAAAAAAACTTCAATAAACAATTAGTTGAATAGTAGGTACCTCATACTTGAAGGGCATACAATAAGTATAGGAGAGCTATTTGAATAATATTTTATAATTCCTAAAGCTTGAATGGTCTTTCCTAAACCCATATCATCAGCAATAATGCAACGACCTTTTTTTGATACTCCAAATCTAAAAATGAAAACAAAAATTGAAATGTAATAATAAATTATTAGGTAACTCAGGAACCTAAATTGTTTTAGTTTAAAAACTACTCACTGAATTCCAGTTTTTTGAAATGGATATAGATTATCAAGCCAATCTTTGCCAATGCAACTTAAGTCAATTTTTGACAAATCATTTTCCACGCTATTATTTTTGAACATCTGAAAGAAATCGTTGTCAAATATTTTGTGCTTGTATTACGTATTTATTATTAAACGTATTAAGTATTTGAGTAACTACTAACTTTTAAAATAAAATATGGTAACTTTTCAATTTTTACAAAAGGCTCGAGCGTTTTTATACTGCTCATAAGCTGATCATGATCCTTTATGTGAAATGACCATTTTGATGTTTGAGGATCTAAAAAAATAAAAACAATAACTAAATACCAAAAACATCAATAACCATTACCTTGTTTAAATATTTTCAAGACAATGCCTACCATAACTTTTACTGGCTATAGTTTTAAAAGTTTCAATTAACTGTTGATGATAGCGAACATTTACAGTGAAACGGTTGTTTGATGTGAGTTCACAAGTTCCTTGCACATATTCTTTACACTTTGTGGTTTTCGAACTAATGTAATTAATACAAATTGATTTGCCATTTGGAGATGGGGGTATTACAGATACGGCTTTAGATAGTGTACATTGATTATTACTAATAATAATCTGTGGTCTAGGTTTTATTGTACTTTGGTGGGATAGTTTAGCCGCTAATTTAGCTTGTGCAACTTTTTTCTTTTCTTCTATCATTTTACGCTGTGCGTCAGTTAAACTTGACATGTTTAATATTCTTTTTCTGGATCAATACGTATCTGAGTACCTGTTCAACAAGTATGTAAATGTCAAAATACTGAAATAAAAAAATAAAGTACCTACCGATCTCATAGGTATTCCACAATAAATAATTACCTAGTAATTAATTGTATAACAACAAACTAGGTATTTAAAGTTCAAATTTTGTTTTGGTTTATCAAAAAGAATCTCAAACTACTTAAAAACCAACCAATAAATTATATATTTACTGTATAATTTAATATAATTATATTTTTATTTATTTCAAAATTTCTTACCCATTAAAATTATATCGTAACTCACAATCTTTAACTAAATAATGCAGCTGAAAAGTAGATTCACCGGGTGCCAATGTCATGAATAGGACCGAGCACGATTTATGACACAACTCTCTAAACTATTTAAATTTATAGCCTCAATTCTCAAATGTCCGTGATAAATTAAATAAATTAAAAGTTTTGATATGCAAAGCAGCAAATGTCAAATTAAAAATAATAATAATGATAATTGTGATTAAATTAAGTATTTATACTATCTATGATTTTCCCTCCAAATTACGACTGTAGACAACCAGCTGGTTGCTCGACGTTCCAATCTTCCGTGGGAGAACGGCCGCGGTAAAAATGTGCGGCTTAAATTTCAAAACAAATCCACTAGAATGCGGTAGTAGTTAGGAGGATTTTCATTTTTCCTATCACATGTGTACAGAAAATAAATGTTTTGTTTTCTAGAATAAAATAAATAGGAAATTAATTTAAACTTCATAAAAATTAAATATAGTTCATTGTACATAAATTATAAAATACGTAGGTTTAATATTACTAGACAGTATTTATAGTGATCGTCTAGAGAATGAACACGGGGTCGACTGACAATTTTAAGGCCAGGAGTCAAATTTTTAGGATCCTTTATAGCGTGTAGACATAATGTAGGGCCCACCTACCTACCAAAAACAAACAAATTTAGGCCCCAAAACTTATAAATTGAGACTTAAAACGTACAATTTGTGAGGCCACAAACATAAAAAAGTTAATATTTACATATTATTAAAGTAATTTTTAAACACGAGGAAAATTATAACACATTCCGGCGTTCGATCAGGCACCATATTATTTCAAAATTGTAAACTAGTACTATTTGTAATCTGATTTTTTGGTCAACTTGTAATAAATATTAATATAATTATAAAATTAATATAATTAGAATAATTTTCATCTTTATTCCTAAATTATAATAAATTAGAATAATATATTTTATCTTAATCCGTGGATTAGGTATTATAATCTTATATTTAGAGTATAAAGCTTGGATGATTACCATAGAAGAAGAAATGTATATTGTATATACTGATTACCGTATACTTAGTATATACATATTATTATTGTGGTATAAAGAGCTTAACGCCGCTTCTCTTATACATCATGGTCTAATAGCATAATACGTTATTTTAAATATTTATAAAAAAAAAAAATTAACTATGTGACATTTTGAATAAGTAAGTACCCTCGTATAGTTAACGACAACGTAGGTACATAATTTACCTATTAGTGTACATATCTATTCTTCAGTATGTCAAAACATGATAGAATTCTCAATAAGAATTACCAATTAAATATCTTTTTTTTTATTTTTTAACACAAATATAAGTACCTATATGCTAATTAATATTTATATAAATGTTAAAAAAACACAAAACGTATTAGATAACGGACTAATGCAAAACAGGACGTGAAAATATAATTTGTTGAAACGTGATAATCGCATCTATCGTAAACAGCAATCCATTGAACCCAAATGCAGATGAACAGAGCATTAATTCAAATTTTTCCATCTCCTCGTGAAACTGAAGCATGAAAAATGAGGATGTAAGGCATAAAAGTACTTGCACAAGAGATCCAACAAAAATCTGTAACATAAATTAATAATATACGTAGGTCAGAAGCCAGGAGGTCTAACAATTTTGTCCTACTGAGCTGAAATTTAGAACTCAGCTTTGTCTATGATGACAATGTAAAATAGTAAAATCAGAAACAAGCCCTATGAGGAACTAAGCTGCCTTTTAAAATAACCCACTTTCCATTATCACATTAATCCGAAATTTTAGTATGAACAAATTTTTTATAGGTATTAATTATGTGTTACAATTTTTAAACACTTGTAAATTGTAACGACCAAAATGCATTTTTAGAGTATATTATAAAGTAGGTACAGTCACCTATAGAGGTGGTAAACAAAATCACTTTTATTTTTGTATATATAATAAGATGATTATCGTCGTCTACGATGTATGGACAGATAGGATCATTTCAAAAATTGTTTTACAGTATTTAAATATCAATTAATACTCATGATTAAGAAAAAATGTAAATGACAATTTTCGAGCAAAGCAAGTTGAATTTTTTTTTAAATTCTAGTACAGTCCATGTTGGCCAGGATAGTTTTTAGGATAGGTAGGTAGGTTAAAATGTTTAAATGGCACCCTTAAACTTACATGCTAATTACATTGTTTGTAAATAATTTATGCGTGTTAATGGTCCACACAAATTGATTTGTTATCAATTCAACCTGTACACAGTATAGTATATGTTCATGACTGTAACTATTTTTTAAGTGAGTTTATAAATTTCAATTTGTTCAATATAGTTAACTATTTCAATCAATCAATGGTTATTACTTATTAAATACCTATAGGTACCTACAACCTACCTTATACCTTGTTGGTACATGGTAATAAATGTGTTTTTTAACTTACCAATTTTTTAGGCATTTGTTCTTTTATCAGTACTCCACAGATGGTCAGCGTGGCGAAAAATAAACTAATATATAACGAAACTTGAGTAAAAATTATTTTAAAAATCCAATGTGTTTCATGTCTTTGTAGTAGAATTATTTTAATGTAATCAGAAACATTTTTTTGTTTATACATCATCGTAGAAACAGCAATCGTTATTGAAATTATCTGAAAATGAATCAAATATTATATCGCACATATAAAAATGTAATTCCAACTAGGTACACACAATTTTAAATTTAGTGAATGTTATAGACATAAACACAAAAAAAGTCAATAACTTTATAGTAATCTTAATTCCTAAGTCGGGTGGGAAGCTTGGTAGAGTAGTGACTACGATTTGTGTGGATCGGTGGTTTGGAAGTTGTAGTTTGACGTTTATGTTAATCTGTTAGCAATGGATTTCCTACGAAGATTACGATTCTAAATGAGTTTAGTAATCCCCAAATACTCAACGCATTTTGTAATGTAAAATTTAATGAGTATTTACTCAACACATTTTGTAATGTAAAATATAATGAGTATTTACTCAACGCATTTTACATTTTGAGTTTTTATACTTGGCTTGGTTTTATTTTAAAAATGATATACGATGCTTTAAATTTACTCGTTTCAAAAACGTGTGAACATTTTAAACTATTCGGAATTATTTTGTTATTTTTGTAGTTTTTAGATCATAACTCAAAAAAATTTAAAAAAAATTTAAATAAAGTACAATTTAAAGCCAAATCCCTAACTTTTTAGTTGTACCTCTATCAAACAGAAGAATCGAATCACTCCTTTCACCCGAAAAAGTGTTCAAAGAAGCAAAAAAAAAAAAACATTCTTTGCTGCCCTCAGAAACTAAAATGTGATTATAAACCATAGTTCCCTCCCATGAGTCATGGTCAGATAAACGAAGAATATACTCCATCTAAAGTATGGATTATATATTATATGTATATTTACATAGTACATAATTGCATTGTAATGCAAAATGCAACAATAAAAAACCTATATTGTAATATATATATATATATATGTTCCAATATTTCATACGTTATTAATTATTTATTTGAATTTTAAGTAAAGTAAAACAAAGCGGGTCATTTTTCGTCATAAACGTATACGCGCATGTGCGGTTACTCTCTAAACTATAACGCAAACAACTAAACAATAACCACATCAATAAAAATATCATGTATCTAAGTATTATACAACCGTGTTTCTTTTGTACAGATATTATTAAATATTGCGGTTTAATATATTTTACACTTTGAAGGACTAATTCTACAATATCAAACATCGAACTATTACAGTAAATTAGTCACGTTTTTACAAAGTGGGGTCATCACAAGGCTAAATATTAACAAGTTAAGTATTAAAATTAATTTAAATAACTATAGTATTATTATGAAATTAGATATTACGTGTCTAATGATGTTCCTATGTATAATTTTAGATTTTTATCGTAAATTGAATTTTAACTCATTACATTGGTTTTGGTTTTTTTTTCATTTTCGAAATTATTTAAGTAGGTGCCTACTGCCTACCAAAACCATCGTCCACCAGTAAAAATTTATTACAAATCTAAACTATGATTTATAAGTTTTATTTTAAAAATTTGTTTTGGCGTGAATACCGAATATAGAATGAGCACTGTCTGTAGATTCATTTCTCGACGACTCGCAAAAAATTATTAGATCAAACAACAATGGAAATAAATAAAAACAGATTGTGGCATTTTTTTACTAGCACGTGTTTTAGAATGTACTTTCATCAGTAGGTGGTACATATTATGATAGGTAATACTTATAAGTATACTGCAGTTAAATATACTTATACAATTCAAATGATGTATGAAAATCAAAATTTACTTGTTTTATGTTAAACGTGTATAGATATTGTAGAAATCATGATACAGAATAATAATATGTAATGTAATAGCTGGGCCACCAAAATTTTATAGTTTTACCGTACCCAAAACTTTAAATTATTTGGATCTACGAATTAGAATTTTCTAATCGAGTATGTTTGATATAAACTTGAACTGAATAAACTTACCATTTCGGCGATCCTTAAGAGTATCAACATGATGTACAGATGAACGTTTAAAATATCGAAATATAAGCGCTCAATAACATTCGGAAGCAAAACTTTGATGGGACAAGACACGCCGCGTTATACGAAAACAAACGTCTCGACTCAGTAGCTGCAGCAGACAGGTTTTAATGAGTTTCGACGATTGGCGTAGTAATCTGTTTAAAAAAAAAAAAATTAAACTATGTTACGGAAAACAAAGTAGGTTTACGTCAGTACACGATGGCGTTATGCATACCTACTCGTAATAATCTGAAGTTGTAGGTGTCGCATTCGCTTATGTAAACATATCAGATACCATGCTCAATTCTCGAAACATACGTCTTGCTAAGCGCTAACAAACGAATTATTATTACGAGTGACCGTGTTGTTCATCCATCGCCGCACGTTTATTGTTGTAACGTATTTTGATATTTTACATTTTCGACGCTATTGTTTTTTTTTTTTTTCCTCCTTTTTTTAGGTCAACCGTTATCGTATGCCAGACACTGTGGTCGCCACTCGCCACCATCATCGGCCTTGATGTTAATGAAACCCAGAACGCAATTACCTAGCTGGCGACTGGAGTGAGATAGTAATATTTTGGAAACCGTATGAACTGGGGAGCACACGCGAAAGAGTGCAAAAATGCAAAGTATCAAGAATTTGGTATAACAATGTAGTAATAATATCCATACCTACATGTTTGGCGCGCCAAAAAAGTGCAGATTCCATAGAAGTTGGGTTTCGAATATTTTTAAAAACAAAGTATAAACGTGAACTGTCATTTCGGATTAGATACAAATATATATTTTATATTGACGATTTCGTGCTGCAGGTAAACGTTTGTTTTTTTTAATTTTGATCTCATATTCCAATATTCTGAATTCCGATCGTCATAATATTTAAACTTGGATATAAATATATGTACCTACGCGGGTAGTGGGTACCGCCAATTGGTTTTTTCTGAAACGACAAAAGTTCAAATATTTAAGCAGTTAATAGTAATTGTAAACGCGCGTTTGGCTAACGCGCGTTTAACGCCTCTCATGTGAACTAGTCCTTAAAGAATGCGGTCAACACCTATGAATTTTAATTAATGCTATAAACAAACTAATATATATTTTGTCATCTCTTATACAATTAGTGCAGTTCCTATACATTTGATCCTCGAAAGAAACGTCCAGCTACGCCTCTGTGTAATTTGTGCAGGGTGCTGTGCTGATTTCAAACCAGTCACTATAATATAATACGACTCTGATCAAAATAACCACTCTTACACCGATATATATGTCACCACCAAACCTACAACAGTTCGAATAAATTGAAATTATTGAAAAATGCATTTACTCCATTTGTTTGATTCACGGCAAGCGCTTCGAGTTCGAATTCATAATGACTCGCGAATTCTGGACTCGGATTTCTGTTACGCACATCGTTTTCACAGACCGCGAAACCACCGCGCTTTTGCTACATTATTATAAACGATTATGGTTGTACAATTTATAAAAAATCGTTTCAGTTTTTCAATATGTTCAATATAAATATCTCTGTGTGTATATAAAAAACCTTACTCTCATGCCGACACCCGCCCAAGTCATCGCGGTCAATACTACCACGATCAGTCTTCTGTTTTTCGCGGTGAGGACGTCATCGTTACTATCCTCACCGTGCGTGGCCAGAATCTCTTTTTTAAATAATTTGAACAATTTTTTACCACTCGTCAGTGCTTCGATGTCTCTCGACACGTCGATCACTATGACACCGCACGTTTTTAGTAGCCCCAAACATCGCCACTCCTAACTGCGGTGTGCAAAACAACGTTTCGCTCGTTCTGATTTCGACCAAACAAACAACAAATTGACACGTTAATCCGATTTTGCAATAACCGATAGTTGCACAGTAGGTATGGCACACGCTAGTTAAATTTACATTCACAAAAACCGATCGAAAATTAAACTCTACGTCATACAAAAAGCCGGAATCAGTAAAGGTCGCGTGAGTAGCTTTACGGAGTAGCGACTACGCCTTGGTTGTGTCACTGGTCACTAGAAGTTGTGGTTTATACGTATTATTTAGTATCTGAAAGCAATGATAAATCATATTGTCTTCGAAAAAACGATTCTAAGTGAGCTCAGTGGTATGGTAGTATTAGTCCTGATAAATTCTTGGAGAATTTCAAAGTTCTACACTTAGCTCAACAATTTTTGACGTCACTTGAAACTTTTACCGAACCTGTATCTTACCTATTTCAATAGTACGTAAAAGTTTCAGCTTGTTCCAATCATTATTTTGGATGTTATGGCCAAAAAACTAAATCTACATACGTCAAAAACAAGTTTGCCGTAATTAACGTGTGGGTTTTAGGCAATAAAAATCACTGAAAATTTAATTTAATTTAAAATAAACACTATAATACATAAATACACGGAATATAGAATGTCGCGGAGTGCACTCACGGACTGACTAACCGACTGAGCGTCTGACCAGCCGGTATATATATATATATATATAAGCGTCGATTGTTCTAGAACTTTTTCGTAATTACCCTAACGAGTTAATTATAGTATATTCTAGAACGCGGGGTTTCCCGTTATTTACTGACTATAACCGACCAGCTGGTATATATATAAATATATATAAGCGTCGATTGTTCTAGAACTTTTTCATTAATTACCCTAACGAGATAATTATAGTATATTCTAGAACGCGGGGTTTCCCGTTATTTACTGACTATAACTGACCAGCTGGTATATATATATATATATATATTTAAGCGTCGATTGTTCTAGAACTTTTTCGTAATTACCCTAACGAGTTAATTATAGTTATATTAATAAAAAAAATAATTTTTAAATGACCGATTAATTTCGAAACGGTTTTTTAAATAATATTAATTTTAAAATGTTTTGAAATAGGTTAGCGTTTGGTTTGGTCGATAATATTAACTATACGATATTTTAATGCGTTTGTATTTGTTAATGTAAACTGCAGACTCAGAAGCGGATCGGGGGCCATATTTTTACCGGGCTTAAGAATCCAATGGAATATTCCCGGTGGACCGTGGAAATTATAATTGGCCATCACGCGTCTTTCGATTATATGTTATAGGTACTATAGTATAATTTAATAGTATATTATGTTATAGTCATTATTAAGTCACGATTTTTTTGCGTAATTTTATTCATGACTAAATTAATGTAAATTCAGATTGACATACCTGTTATTATAATATGAGATACAATTTCAACTACCTATAAGGATAAAGAAGGAATGGTACTTATTTAACCGATTACAACGCATTTTTTACACAACGTAGGTTTAACCATTGGTTAACTTAATATATTAATAATCATAACACGAAAATTGTATTATTTTCAAAAAAAATTAAAGGTTAAAAAATAAAAATAGTAATGATGAATATTTTACCATAAAAAAATAATTCACTATTACTATATGTGTCTGTAATATTATTGTTCCTTCGAAGGGCGTATTATAAAGGTCATTGGCCCCGGGTCATTAGTCTGAACTATGAAAAATGTCAACGTGGATGTATACAAATATTATAATAACGTTTTCATTGTGCAAAGTTTAGAATTATTTTTATAACACGCCGTGTTTGGGTTACAAAGTATGTATTTATTGTTATATATAACTGGCACGCAAAGGTCAATCATTTATTGTATTTAAGTACCTCTATATTATATTTTATAAAGCTGCGATATTATGTATCGCGTTTTATGCGCGTTTAAACATGCAGCGTTTTTAGGTGCAAAAATCATAATTTAAATTTAAATTTTTCCACGCCTAGGACACAAGATTGAAATTTTTTGGATTTTATCGAAAAATTTTAAGTGTTCAGCCAATTTTTTAAGAAGTTTATGTTTATTCTTATCGGTACTTACCCTTCCGGTGTATCGCAACAGACGAAATGTTAGTAGTAGGTACAAGAAAAATTATTACATGTAAGTTATATTGCTATAATATTATACACTCTATATTAGAATTTTTTTTAAAAAACTGACCTAAGTACATGATATTATACATTATGTATATAGATTAAATGTATTAGTCGGAGTAGCAATATTTTTTCTATTGCCGCGTGTATTTGTGCGACGTACTGTGGCACCTAATTATGGATAATAGTAAAACAGGTACTATCATACTATTTTGGAGGTGATTTTTCAGATGGATAAAAAATTTGTTTATTTGTTTTAACTTAGATGTTTTACTATCACTAAAATATATAGATATATATATATATATATACGTATAACTGTATAAGTAAAAATCCTTATACCGAACTTATATAGCCTACATAGATAACTATTTGTAACGTTCAAATGATAGTCTTTATTTCTGAGTGCGATTGGCAAGTATAGTTGGTAAATATACGGATTATTGTGTTTTACAACTTTAGAGCTGGTTTAACAGTTATTCTACTCCGGTGAAGTTTTGTTGTACGCGGCAACCGACAAGGGGTGTTTTGTTTTGGGTCCCCTCTCAAAGCTGACTCATTCGATTCGCTACGGTCGTTTCGCCTTCTTGGCGCCACATATTTTATCGAGTCGACATGCGTTTTACGTCGCCAAACAATCTCATTACAGGGTGTGTACGAAAACTCAACTACGTTATATTTAATTTTTTTTTTTTTTGTACACCAGTGCCCGGTGTGGTGGTAGCTTTTTGGAGAAACCGTTACATTGTAACTATATAAATGTAACAACTAACAATATAGTATAATATTAAATTATTATTATAACTTAGTCTAGAATATGTATAATATAAAATTACACATACTTATTACCACCGTTTCGCTTACCGACTAGCCTATATATATTAAGTATACAACCGAAAACAACAAGACTGGGCATTAACTCGTTAAAAGTTAAAATAAAGTCAAAAAGTTTAATCGACTCGTTTATTTCTCGTTTTTTTCGTTAATTTTTAACTTAATACATCAATTTTTGAACTTCAAAAAAAGTTGTGTACACACAGTTTGGCGTTGGACACAAACCCACTTTGTGTTTTAATTAATTAATTTTACAATATATAGTTAGGTATGTTACATAAAAGATATTAATAAAATGCAAATGCAAATATACAAGTACGCAGTTTCTTGAATACAAAATTTAATAAACCCGAATCACAAAAATGATACACTTTTTACTGCGTATACGTATTTCAACAACTATGTTGTCATCTTCAGCGCGAATCAACGAGAGTCATACTGTTAGATTATGTTATAACCTCTACGTAGTATACAAATTTCTCTGTGAAATTTCTCAACTGGCTCACTCAGCGCGCAATCATGCAACTTTATGTACTCGTATGTTCGTACATATTATTATATTGTTATATAACTATGAGATAAGGTCAACTTAACCTGTAGCTTGAACATGTTATTTATACGTATATATACGTATATTACGAACAAATTTCGTTGTACGCTCGTTAATAAGTTTGGACTTCATAACGATCCTGAATGTGGCACTGAAATTACATTAAACTTTAAACGTACCTAGTTTATTATTCGAAATAACTCGCGAAACGCGCCTGAAGGATTGCGCGTGAATACCGCGTTAATATTAAAGAAATTCCCAAGACGGCACCGCAAGACTTTAAATTATTAACGGTACGTTAATACCAACCGTCCAAAATCGCTCGAATATTGTATAAACGGCGATATTATGCTGCTGTTGGGACGCAGAGTGCAGATATCATCTCCGGCCGAGTATAATTACTGCAATTTCGCACAATGTTATTTTACGCTACTATAGTGAAAATATTAAATTTTCAATATTCATCCCTTCATAATTCGATTTAGGAACGCCGCTTTGCAGCGTCGACTGCAATTATTAATGTCACCGAGCAGTGACAACATAAACCGTCAATAACGCGTCGAGCAGAGTCATCAAGAGTATATAATATTGTTCCGGAGGGGTGTATGAATTCAACGCCTCGCCTTATAAACGTGCAGCGGAATCAAGGGGCGACCAAAAAAAAAAAACAACGGATTATGGAGATATAAACGAACAAAATAACTGTACTTGTTTTTATACGTAAATATATATAGATAACCTAGGTACCTCTATTAACGTTGTATGTTTCAGCAGTTTTATGGCCAAAAAATAAAAGAATTGAACGGTGTAGAAATGTACGTTTTTTTTTTTTTTAAACTTTCACGCTTTCAGTAGACTGAAAGTGAGCTGTACGCCATACAAATATCCGGAGCCGTCCACGTTATAAAAGTATATATGTACCTAATACCTATAAGGTATACCTATCGCGGAGGAAAGTCATTAAATCTCCAGCTGTATAGCGTATTTTTTCACTCGATTTTTGTCGTTCGGAGATATGCGTTTCGGCATTTATTCCCGCCGTCACGTCGCCGCGTCGCGCCGAGATGAATTGATTTTCAATCGTGTTGTTCGCCGAAAATATGCATCCCACGCGTCGCCCCTACACCGCCTGCGCCGCCAGAGTGCCGCCGAGCGGGAATAGTCGGTGGCGAGAGGAATTTTTATTCCCGCGGTCTCCGCTCCGAGAAGGGACGACAAAGGGTAACCTAGATCGCATTGCTTTTTCGTCCCTTCGGCGGTGCAGCGCGGGCGGGCGACGCTCGCAGGCGCCACAGATGCTTCGCCGCGCGTTTACCACCGGCGGCGGCGGCGTCGCGCTCCGACACCGCCGGTGGGCGTGGCCCCGGGACGAGCGACGCGCCGGGCGGCTTATCGAACGCGCACGCGGCGCAACTGGTCGAGAGCGCCCTCGTCGTCGCTAGAGAAAAACAAAAAAAAAACAAAAAAAAAAACACCCGCGGCTGACCGAAGGGCCGTCGACAGCAGTACGTCGCCCGACGCCCGAATGGCCCGGCGTCGTCTCGCGTAGTCGCTCGACCGTGTAGTCATATGGCTACCGCACGACGAACGGCACGGTGGCCGCCGGCTGTCGCGACCGTCATAGCCGCCGCCGTAATGGTGGCCGCGGCCGCACACCTGGTCGGCGCCCGAAACGCCGTCAAAGACAAATCAGGTAAGGAGGATGACGACGGCCGCGTTACAATGTGGTATAATATTGGTTAACCCTTTGAGGCGCGCAGACGCAGGCTAACGCCGTATTAAACGCACGTCATTTTTTTCTTCTCGTGTGGTGGTGGTCAAATAATAGTTATACCACTTCAAACTATTTGTCTCATATTTAATTTTCCGAGGTGGTTGTTAACTCTGTTTGCAGATATATACATTACGCGTGGAGCAAAATGGGTTCTATAATTTCGGTGACGAAACTTAATTTTGTCAAAGAAAATTATGTACCGAAGTATCTTCTCGTTTATCGAATAAATAGGTACCGATAACTATTATAGAATCATATTACCGTTGGCAATACTCAGCGTAAATACGATATGAGTAGGTACATATTATGTAGGAAAACTAATTGAGATGTTTAATTTAGCGACGGTAAAATATATTATAGGCACCTAGCAGTTTGTCTTTGTGCAACGTTGAATTCTGTAAATTTTTTGGCGAACATAAAAAATGGATGGGGTGGTGGTATGAACTGATCCGAAAAGTTATTGTGGTCTCAAAATCGCCAAGATCCGAGTCCAGAAATAGCATTCGAGGTGCGTATATGGGGAACCTTTTTTCAACCTCCCCAGACGTAATATTAGTTCTCGTGATTTCTTAAGATTAAAAGCGTAAATATTTTTAACATTTTTGGTACATTCGAAACCCCAACTGGATACAAATTTTTAAAATATTGCTACTTGAATGGACCTTTGGTGAGGTTTTTAGTACGCATATATAATACATCGGATTCCCATCAATATCACATTTTAGTAAATATATAGTATAGTCTCAATAGCTATAGTGACACTTGCTCTCATTATTGCACTTATTTTGTACAAAAATCAATACAACAAATACCTAGTATGTTCATATACCCATACTAAAATCATACATTTTTCTATATTTTTTATTCCACAAACATTTCGTAACCTTGGTTACTTACTGATGTATAGGTATACTCGTGCTTGTATATTATTTATAGTCAACGAACTACAAAACCGTTTTCCCGCATTGGAATCAATTATTCTTCTTTTTGGATTACTTGATAGCTATACATTTACAAAATTATTATTATCAATGTTTCTATAAATACGTTTACGGGAGTATATTATTGCATAAAAAAATTAGTCCGACGTTAATTTACGTCTATTATCATTGATTGTCAGTATAAAATAAATGTTAGGTATACATAAAATTGAATTGTTTAAAAAGTTTTACACTTTCCGTAAGTGCTGTTTATATGCTTGACACTTAATTAAATATAACAATGACAACAATTCTTGTTTTAATGATGGAGGAATTTCGTAACATACAGAACTTCCCATCCAAAAGCCACGGCATTCCCTCCAGTGCTCAGTCCGCTAACGACTCGCAGTCCCCATAACGTTCTATCTTTGGCGAACACGTCTCTGATGATGAACACAGCCGAAATTAAGTGTAAGATTACGGCTAAAACCGACGAGTATAGAATCTAAATTATAATATATTATCACAATGTATTAATACGTAAGTAGGTAGGTATACATATATATAAGTGTACTCATTGAAATTTGCAAATGAATATCATAATAATTTTTAGTATTTATTCGCAACAACTAGTATAGCATAATACAAAAAAAAAAAAAAAAAAACAGATCCCAAAATAATAAAAAAGTTGTAAGAGTTTGTTAAGTAGAAGTTAAACTTTTTTGATGATTCCATGGTTTAACTACCAATGACAAAATTTTAACGACTACATAAATTATCTTCAAAGATGCATTTTGTTTTCAACAGCGAACCGAGTAGAAAATGTTTTAATTTTTTTAAATTTAAGATTGAAAAAGCTATTAACCGTTTTCTTTGCGTAATGTACAGAACATTCTCTGGATTTAGTCGAGGTTTTCAACAAAAAAAAAAGATTAAAAACGTCATTAATTATTATGTAAAAGCTTTGAATTAATCAGAAAAAAAGAAAATTTGCGTTAAGTCTTTTACATCCTTGACATTTATTGTAAGCCATTGGATAATATTCGACATGTTTGTTTAACATAAATACATGAAAAATATATAGGGTATCAAGAGATAAAACGGGTATAAATATACTTAAATATAATACATTTGTAACTATACATATACATATATATATATAGGTACGGCCTAGGTATCTATAACTTGCAGACTGCAGTTAAATATTTTCAAAACACTGCAATTATTTAATTTCAACATGACATAGTTGAATACGTATAACAATTGTATGAATGTGTTCGTTTTCAACACTTCAATTTACGACGTTACAAATATTAGGTACGATGGAAAAAACGGGACAGTAAAATATGTTTATACGTACTAGAGTTAATGTTATTATTACGATTGTTTCTATAATAGTTATATTTAACAACAAAAAACACATCGAGTATATAATTTATGAATTATCATAATCATTTCTGTTATAGTATATACTATATTGCGGTTTATAACACTTTTCAAATATTATTTTATATACTTTATAGAAGATTTAGTTCATAATTACTATGAACGTAAGATTTACTTCCGGCAGTATTACGACGTCAACTCGAGAAATCTTTAGAAACAAAATCGCACAAAACAAAAGAAATATAATTATTTTCTCTGCAATTCTCTTATGCCCAACGAAAATGAACAATACTCGTATAAAAAACTAAATACCTACCTTAAAAATATAAAATTTTGTAAAGTTCAAAGCAGCATATTTATAATTGAACACAATACCTCTATATATAGGTATAAATTATAATAATGGAGTTCACTACCTATGTATAAATATATAGTCAACATAAAAATTTCCGATAAAAAAAGATTGGTCGCGTGATTTTTTAGTTATAAAAATATAATTTTTGAACAGTTTTAACACCGCATCAATATTGAATATTATTATTAGACAGTGGCGTATTATTTTATATATATATATACAAATTAGTTTTACTATGGGCCAATTTTCTTACAAACTATAAGCTACCTATAAATTAGACTTAAGATAAAATATTTTTTTTGTTTTATACTATCAATGTTTTAGACATGTATTATTCATACACTTTTTTTAGAAATTAACAACTTGAATGTCCTAAAATTATTTTAATTTTTATTGAACCTGATATACTTCACTATGGCCCCTCCTCTATATACGCCATTGTTGTTAGGTTGTTATTCAAGCTTCGGGCATAAAACTAACAAACGTGTAGAGAAAAGTTGTTCAACATTTGCAGTGGCCCTAAGTTCATTAGCGATCCCTTACGCACGAGTGTTTTGAATTCGAATTTACGGCCAAGATCTCGTACAGTCACCTCGAGTTATTAGCAAACGTCAAGTTTCAAAGTGAATTCAAACTTTGAACTGTACACACATAGTATGTAACAGGAAAAGTCAGAAGAGAAGCGGCAACTTGAATCAAAGATTTCAGCATACTCGAGTGCGGGGTAAACTATTGCCACGACTAACGCTAAGCCATGAGCACGGTTAATTGCATTTCATTGTAATTTATAATAGGTACACACTATACATTGTTTTTGAATTTTGATGAAATGCAAATATATACGTGTCACGAATACATATAAATTATATAAATATTCGAATACGCGAGCTTTAACCTTGTAATTATATTAAATAGTCTTCTTGTTTACCAATTTATCGGATACGGGTTCCGCTATGCACAAGCTCACCAGCACGACGATTCCGATGCCCAGGTAACTGTACAACGTTAAGTATACGAAATCCGAGGTGTAAATGCAAAAAGTAACGGGGATTTCACAGAACACTGGTATTATGCTTGCTAGAGAAAGAATCTGAAACAAAAAACAAATATATTTTCAGTCGGTATGTAATAATTATTTTTTTTTTAATTATTAAAAATGTTTTTTTTTTTTCAATAAAAGGAAATATTCAAGAGTTTAGCGTATTTAATCGATTATAAATAGCAAGAGTTGAAATCAGTATTCGATACTTTTATAAGCTAGTAAAAAACCAAAACCAAGATCGGTAAAAAAATAATTACAGGTATTTGAAAAACACAAATTCTATAACTCTCAAAACCGAAATCGGAACATCAACTGTAGCAAAGAGCAATCATAGTTATTTGAAATCTAATTCGGAGAAACCTTGTTTTTAGATTCTGAGGGGAATGAGCATAATTGAAAAAATAAACAAGTTCCAACATTTCAAAGGTCTGTTGCTTGCTCAATAACTGTCAAGATTGTTTTCTATTTTGTTCGTATGTCAATTTAACTCGTCCCAACAACGTGTGAAAATTTCTAGCAAGTCCGAATCTTTTTCGAAAGATTTAACTTTTTTGTTTTTTGGATCATAACTAAAAAAAAAAAATCAAAATTTCAAAAAAACTTCAAATAACTTCCATCTCAACCCAAATAGTTATCAAGTAAAGTATGATAATACGTAAAAATTAAAACAAATTCTACTACCCAAAAAAAAAGCGTTCGTAGAAAAGAAAAATATAGTATTGCAAAATCAATTTTCAAAAATTCCTCGGTGCGCTTAAACTTTAAAATCATAACATATATTAAGAAAACATTTAAAAGTTAAGTATCACTCAAGGAAACATATTTTTTCTATACTAAAGGACATGGTATTATGATTACTATTACGATAAGAAAATAAAACATAACTTTAGTGTGTTGGTACTGTGTAAACGTCAAAAAAAAGAAGTAGAAAATATTTTTTTTTTGTGTTTATCTTAAACAAAACTTTGTTTATCTGTAAACAAAACACTCTGTATAGTAGCTACCTAGCTATGCTTTACCTATACATGGCAAAATAGTATATTACTAGTTAAGAGTTATTATAGTTTTCAAAACTCAAAAATAATATATTCTACGTTATTTGATATTATTGACATAAGTTTTATAATATGGGTTTTTTTTTAAATTTTAATTCAAATTATACTATTTTCGTATTTAATTTTAACATCACTTCAACTAAAAATGTCTGCTTAAACTACAAAAAAAATGATGGTGTTAATAATATGATATGAACTATGAAAATTGATATTTATGGATATTGGGTATTTTGAAAGAATTGATACTCTTAATATTTAATTATGTTTTTTTAACGACATTGCATTTTTTTTTTTTTTTTTTTATATCTATTTATTTATTTATTATTAACATTTATTTTATTGTTTTAATTACTATACACTGAAAATGATTTTAAATCTAAAAAACACCGTACAAATATTAAAACAAAATCACCTTGTTACAAAATTCTTTTAAATTACTAATTTAGTAGCTGTTTATTTAATTACGAGTTTATTTAAATTCAATACTCACTACTTGCGCCAGTTTAAGACGAAATTCTATAGATTCAAATAATGAATTCATTGTATTTTATGGAAAAAAATATTTTTTTTACTTTTAACTTTGGTACGTATAAAAATTACAATATCAACAATGACACTTTGCTCGTTATGTGGTTTCCACGACTACTGAGTACCTACTATATAGATACCTACTAATGATTGGCACACCATATGTAACTTACACACCACTTATCTTTGTCATTCATGGGCGAGGTTAGGAACTCTAGAAACTAGCCAAGTGCATTTATTACAAAAACACAAAAAATTAACCTAATTGTTATTAATCTAAATTTACAAGTTATCACTAAATTTATTGAGATCATGGCTATTAGACCATATATTATTGATCCATTAGTTTTAATATCGATAGTTATCCGTTCATACGTATTTAAATATTACTTGTTATTGCCATTGATTAAATATACGGTATATTTAATCAATGTTATTGCTATCATTTCCTGTCATATGAAAATACATACACGTTTTGAATATCACTTATTACTTACCTACATTATTGTTTTCTATCATCTCTTGCATTCGAAATAATTAATTTAGTAGTATTACCACGGCATATTATTATTAACTACATGTACATAGTAATATATAATGTATATAGTAAACATGGACTAGAAACCAATAAAATCGATCAACTTAATTTCAATTTACTAGCATACTATATATCTGCAATGTTTGAAGTATTCGCTATAGTAAAATTTAATCAAACTTAAGTACGACTTTACATTAGCTGCGTATCTACTGCGATTGATACCACCAATCTTACATCTTCTATTGTACGAATCAGTTAATTTTTGTGTGACATTTTTTGTAAGATTCACAAAAACCATACACATCAACGCGTTTCCGTTTGGCAAAATAGTTCTTGAGAATTTGCATTGCTCCTACATGTTTAAGTGGGTGTTATTACGTAACATGAACTCACTTTACCGTTGATAAACTGAGTAAACATAATAATATTAATATTGTATTCGAACAATCCGCACAACCATACTATGAATCATTCGTTTCAAAAAATTTATTACAGAGAGTATCACATCACTCAGCGTTATAATTAATTATTATCATGATACACCCCAATAATGAATTTATAAACATGCAAGTGCCTAAATGGGTAAGGTGACCAGATCTCCCCCATTTCCCTCACATTCCTAGTCTAATAAGTAATGACAAGTAATTTGTTAATTATTTGTTTATGAACAAAAGTACATTTACTCGTATTTTAAATTATATGTTCAAATTTAAATTATATACATCATACTGTATGTTACGCTTATACAATTTCATAAAATGTAAAAATGTGTGCGTTCGTCTGATTTTTTTATTATTTTTAAAATGTCCACCTTTATGACATAATATCTAATACCACCTGCTAATAAAATTTACAACACCTACTTTTATATTGTGTCCTCTTTTTTATGTGTTCTCACATTCGTCACAAAAAATTATAGTCACACGCTGTTAATGAGTTATAAATGTGTTATGCTTACAATAATGTTCACGATAAAATTACGGTATTCTTGACTAAGTCCGCGATTAATGTGGGTTATTTGATAATAACCAGCTATTACAGTATACAAATGTACGTAAATAGTTTTAATTTATTATTTTATTATTTTTGCTTATTAAAATAATAATATGCGCCGAATATTTTTTATCGAGGAACAAAAAACTTTTGATATGCACCTAAATACTCATAAACGTATGTATTGTCTTGTTGTCGATATGAGAGAACGAAACAGCGAATAAGCAGAATGAACGCATAAGATATTAATTTACGAATGGCATCATTGGGCTTTATACATTTAAATTTGTATTATCCTGTACAGGCGTACAGCACAGCAATAAAATCCAATTGCTTTAAATATAGGTAGTGCGTCGTACGATAAAAACAAATATTGTTTTTGTTTTTTTAACAATGGTAGAGGCATGGTACAGCTGAGTACTTATATAGTTTTGATTAGTGAACCTCCGGATGCCGCATAATAATAATATTTTCCTTGACCTTGCAGTCATCCACATTATACTCGTGTCAACGGTGTTCAAATATTATTATTGTTGACGAAAATTATAGGCAAATTTTTATTAAAAGTTAAACGGTGTCCGTCCGCAGGATTGCAACAAGCCATCGACTGGTTAACACTGCAGCGTGACAAAGACTGGGGATGGGGAACAGGGACGGATACCGCGCAGGCGATCGTGGCCATGGAGATGACGAAAACCGGTGGTCGTTTGGAAAGAGAGTTGAGCGCGAAACAGTTGGAAATAGAACTTTTGGCCAGACTGTGGCAGCACCACGATCCGGACTCTGTTGCTCTCCAGCAGCAGGACGACGAAGGCGAAGCGTTGACAGTGGCCAACATAGCGACGTACTCAATGGCGTTGGCCAGCGCTTGCCACGACCCAAGACAATTCCACGGACACGACCTAATTGGTAAAAACGTCAAACAAAAAATATCTATTTTACGTTTCCGACAATTGATTTGATACATACAATAGAAGTATACCGCAATTTTATGTCGTGTTGATCGGGTGCTTTAATCAGTCTTCATCCTATGGAACCCAAATTAAAATTTTAAACGTAATAAATAATAGTTTTTACCATTATAAAATTTCAAAATGTACCGTGTTGTATAAACGAAATTGTATAACTATACGTTGGTGATTTGAACAATTTTGGAAGAAAATGATCGCTTGACAGTCGTGAAACACACATAACCCGGGCACTTAGAATATTTTGTATCGATTGTACGAATATTCTGGTAAATTCTATAACTTTTTTTCTTATTTTTCCAAAACGCGTATTACCGTGGCATATCTGTAGTATATATTTTAATCTTATACGCTATAAGTGTCAACGCGATGCAGCGCAACAACCATCACGATGAACCCACGCGTCTGCACTAAACAACATCCATTTGTATAACATAATGTTTTATACTATGATCTATGACTTAAATTGAATAATTAATAGTCTATTGTATTTCTATGTACCTACCATGGTAATTGTGTACCTATTGTGTACAGGTTCACTGCTACAACACGAAACTATATCCGATTTGGATTTCTCATACAGTTGCTTGGTAGCGTGTGAATCGGGTACTCACGTCAGAAAACGGCACATCAGAAGACTAATGGAAATAGCCAACACTAAGCACACAGTCGGTCAGTAGTACTATATCATTAGTTACATTAATCATTATTGATAAATAATTACAATCGATGGTTACATGAGCAATAATTTATTCAATATAATTAAAACCGTGTACAAATGTAATAACAATACAGCTTTTCAAAATTTGCTTTTGTTTTCTTGAAAACCGTTTTGCCCATTATTCACGTTTTACTCTCAGAGTGCGGTCGTCTTAAATGTAAATAGTTTTAGTAAATCAAGTCCCGACATATAACGCATTTTCCTAAAATCTCAATTTCTCTATTATAACATAATACACACGATTGTCGTTGTTAAATAAATCGATGTTTTAACAACAAATTTGAAAAAATAAAAATTATTAACACCGTTATACCAAATGTTGTCTGACAAAATTGTTTCGACTAAAAAAAAAAAATGCTCATATAAAAAATAAAAGTACTACAATAAGCAACCACGTACGTAAATGATGCAAGTATTTAGGTATGTACCTCCTAACTAGATGTATATATATGTATAGGTTATTTAAACTTGTATATTAACCAATCTTGATTTGGGTTTTGTTAACAGACTCGTTAAGTGTGGCCATTTTGGCACTGCAGTGCGTTGAACACGACCATCGGAATCGGAACGTCAAACCTTTACTGAAAAAACCGTTGGCGACGTTGATTGCACTTCAACAGGCCGACGGAGGATTTGGCAGTTTTCATACAACTGCTTTGGCGATCCGAGTCAGTACCGGGATAAGGATATGCGTATATTACATATTAGTTCCGATAAACTCTCTACACCAACTTTAAAGACTACGTACATATGTGACGTGTGTATCTCTTGCTTTTCTTTGCTGTATAGGTAGATAAATTCTGTTCGTAGCAGGGTTTGGGAAATGGAAGCACCCGACGTCCTAACTGACGGCAAAATGTAGACTTTTATAGACTTTCTATGAATATTTTCAGACTTTAGAGTAATTTATAGAATGCATAATATTATAAGGTGCACGAAATTAGTACAATCATTGCGAATAGTATACAAAAAAAGGGAATATTATTATATGGAAATAATTATAGTTGTTGAAATACGTTTACGCAGTTAAAAAGCGTATTACATTGTGATTCTTTGGGTACTTTATTTTTAGTGTAAATTGTACCCTACTTATTCAAAATGGGTCTCAAACTATTCCAATCCAATTACCAGACTAGGTGTTGAGTTTTATTATTCGTTGAATTAATTTCAATGATTCGCAAAGTTGTAGGTTCGACCTATTTGGCTGTATGTATTTAGTAGGTATCTACTAAAATCTAAATGTCTTCTATTGGTACAATCGCGTACAATTGAACAACGCTCATTGCTCGTTTTACATTCAGGCGTTACAAGACATTAGAGCCATCATATGGAACCGGGCAAGCGCTGTCGATTGGCTACTGAAGAATCAAGGACCAGATGGAGCTTTCTTCGATATCGCCACCACGGCCGAAGTGGTCATCGCGTTGGCGCGCGTGTCTGGCGCTGCGGAAGGTATAGCGGACCACTGCGAAGTGAGACCGGGAGCTGGTAAGTTTACCAGGGTACGTCCCCGTCAGCAAAACAACGGAAAACACAATAGTGTCTTGCCGATCAGAAACGATTAGTTAAGTGCGGTCATTAACCGTACAGCGAAAAACATAATGTGCTTATTTTAAGGCATAATTACGTCAGTACCTGCCCCCCAAGTGTTTTCCAGTAATATTGTTCGACGGACGGTACCAAACCTATATATAATCATAGAGCACAACGCGGGTTTTTAAAAAACAAATTGAAGCATTTTTTTTTTTTTTTTTAACAAATCGTATAGACAAAGACGACGTCGGTACCGCGGTAATCATACCGCACCCGTCGTCGACCGTTGACGCGCTGCGTCTGGCACAACAACCCTCGCGCAACTCGAGCGAACCGGTCGCGTCCGTGGCGGACGACCGCGAAGAGTACAGAGCGCCTTCACTACAACTACAAGTGCCGTCGTCGTCGGACGTCGGCGCGAACGTGACGGTCAGCTACTCGCTGTGGATCGGCAGCAACATAACGGAAAAACGGTCCATCAACATCACGACCGACCGCAGTAACGTCACGTTTTACGAGATCATGCAAAGGGCGTCCGAACTGGACAGAGCTTTCGTGTACGTTTGCTATTGATCGTTCACATTGTCTGTTTAAGAGTAGGTGGTGCAGCGAATACGTATATTATTTTGCAGTGTTGATTTTACCTACCTGCGATAAAAAAAATTGTATAGTAGGTACCTTTTGGAGCGAGATTGAACGCAGGAGGAACAAACGTGTTAATGCGGGGCAAAGAGGGCAAAACCGTTATTAACTGAGTGAAAACGTGTTTTCTCGTACGCTGTAAGACGGTTCCCAACTTTTTATGAGCGCAAAATTTAAATTTTTACTTTTACGCTCGTAAAAAAAAAAATCGTAACATCAAATTAGCAACATTGTAACTTTTTGTGGAAAAAATGTGGACTAAAATAGAAATTCTACAGGTATCGAGGATAAATATTCGTTTCCGAGATATTTGTTTTGTATTTTAGAAATGTAAATATGTTATTTTTCGACAAAACATAAAGAATTGATTGATTTTACTGTAAGACTTCAATTTGAGCACTGCAGCTAATGCAACACCATACCGGAACCGTTCTTTATTTTAATGTTGCGATTCTAAATTGTGTTCAATTTAAAGTTTTGGTTCCAAACATTTTAACAGTTCTAGTACTGTTACTTTTGCATTCCAATCATTAATATACGACACTGCAACCGTAGAGATTCCGGTTTTCATCTTATTTTCAAGTTATTATGCAGACTTTTCGGTTCGGTTCCCGTCACGGTATTATTTGTGTCTTTTTCGATAATAATTTTGTTTATGTCGTTTAGGTTTTCAGCAACAGAATGGCCAAACGGTCATTATGTGCACACCCTGTCGGGTCTCAAAGAAGAACCGATGAGCTATCATTATTGGTTATTGTACAAATTAAAATCATGTCCGGACCCGCAAAACCCTCCAAGCAATCAATTAGTAGCCCCAACTGGTGTTGATGATTTGGTCGTGCAAAACGGCGAACATTACTTATTTTGGTACAAGAAGCTCTAATTTGTTAAGGTTTGTACCCAACACAATATTTTAGAGTTTATATATATATATATATATTTTTATATATATATAACATTGGCTTCATGGGTTTCAGGATCGCAAATTAAATTTTGAAGTTTGAACATACGCATACATGTTACAGTGTATAAATGATTAAGGTCGACAATAATTAACAAAAATAATGATTTTTAAATATCTTTTTTTTTTCTTAGAGATTAAGTGACATTTACTTTAGACTTTGTGAAAACTATGTGTCAAACATTTTTTTTTTTTTTTTTAAATCTTGGTACCTTTACGCTTATAGTGAACAAAACACAAAAAAATTTGATTTTTTTTTTTTAGCAAATAATTTTTAATACAATATATAGTTAGGACCTACTTGTTTATATTTACTCATCACTGTCTATATTACTTATAAGCTTAATAAATCATTCATGGTAAATAAATTACCTACTTATTAATTATAATAGGTACTAACACACAAGTTTCAGCTTGATAATTTATCACATTTTGCCAATTATGTATTAGTATTACCTATGTACATCTAATAATTTGAATGTATACTGTGTCAAAAATAAAATAACTTATAAATTCAAAGGCCTTGTTATATTTAAATATTATTACCTTTAAAAACAATATTAACTCAAACGCTTCGACACCGAATCATCATAAAACTGACGTCCAATGACACAACGCCGTCGTGCGACTGAGCGCAGTGTCCGGACATTCAAAAATTAATAACTTTTTCAATTTTAATTTAATTATTCACTCTTCTGGGACAGCTCTACAAGTAGACTACCCTGATTGAAGTCTGTGTGAATATATTAAACAATATAACTTGTTTTATATACTTGATTGAGTTTTTATTTCAGTACATTTAGAAATAAGCTGATTTTATTAGTGACCATACGAGTGATATTACATGGTACCTACAAATTAAGTTTCGTGCTCGATTATTCATGGTCGCTCTGAAACATAGGTACCTGTATGTTACAACTATTGGTGGCTATTCTATTGGCAAGTGTCACTTCACAATATTTCCTAATACTCACTGAATAATTCCGTGCTCGATTATTTGTGGCCGTCTTAGGATGTGGGTATTTTGGTAAAGAGTGTTATAAGCTTCTGAGTAGTGTCACTTCTTCACAAGAGGTTTTCCATGCTCGTCAACCTCTCGTAAAAGCATCTTAGGAGTAACGTCAGCCTTCGCGCTACTTACTGCCCTAAAGAACTGCTGTAGTTTTGACACTACCAGGTAAATTGTATACGCAAGGTTACTATTATCAGCCCCGTATACAACACTATAAAAAATAAATAAATAGTTTCTTGATAATTTATAAATCGTAACATTCTTAATTTGTAAGGTATATCGATATTTTCAGCATAGTGCTCACTACCTACCACTAAGATGTTTGCGAGTCTTTATAGATAATTAGAATACGAATTAGTAAAAGGTAAAAACAAATTTGTTTGAAATGATAATGAACAGTTAAATAATACTATATTATTAATAATCATTTACATACTGTATAATATTTAAAATAATCATAAATAATTATGTATTCAGTTTTCTCTTAATATACTTTACACATATTACAAACGACAACAAAAATAATATTATACACCTAATGCTATTATTCTGATAAAAAAATGAGGAGATTACTGATAAAAAATAAAACACAAAGAAAATACAAATAAAAAAAGTGAGATTATACATTCATGTATGCACTATATTACAGTTATATTATCTAAAAAATAATGTTTATAATAACGAAAAAATCACAGAAGAGTAAAAGCAAAAATAATAATAATACATATAGTGTACATACATACACATAATATGCATGAAATATACATGTTGAATTTATTTTAATATAAATTATATTTTATAAACAATATGAATCAAAACAACTAATGTAATATTCATACAACAATAAGAGATTAAATTTAATATACTTTTTAAAATAATGAGCATGGACCAAAGAATAACAAGTTGCAGATATTTTAGTTTGTATTTTTTCTTTCATCCCAAAAATAAAACTTTCAAACATAATTAAAATGTATGAATATTGATATTTAGTATATGCACATGTATATTGTACATTATACAGACAAATGGAGAACAGTAATCGCATACCGTGCATTTAAATTGTTTAAATGTATACATATCATAGTTATAAGTTTTATAAAAATAATTCTAGTTTTATTATTATTCTTATTATTATCATTATAGGAAGACTAAAAAAATTCAAATAATAAATAATAAAAAAAAAAGTTACAGATGTTAATAATAAAAATCAACAATACAACATGAAGACTAGTTCAGCTATCCTATATGATGAAAATATGATCTCGACGCAATAATTTATAACTTAATTCAATTAAAAATGTTGTTTTACACAAGTTATAAAACATCAACAAATCAAGCACGTTCGTATCTGTGTATATCTTAGACTAAATAGTAAATACCATAATCATTGTGATGTACTAAAAAACATAATGTTAAGTTTAATTACACTTTTTGTCCTCATAAGAATCTATAATTTTTAAGCAATGAAAATTAATTTATAATGATAATAATAATAATAATAATAATAGTTTCAACAATTTGGAGGGGTATCTGAGAGAATATACAATAGTCAAAAAAAATCTAAACATTATTATTATTATTATTTTTTTTTTTTTTTTTTTTAAGTTGAATCTTAAGTATACATAATTAATCTTATTAGACACATAATATTTGCATGGTTATAGAACACATTCATAGTAGAGTACAGGCGGCCGAACAACAACTACTGCTTGCACCTTTACTTTTCTGTCTTTGATCTAAAAACAAACAATAACAATTTCTCTTGAAGCAATTTAACGTTATAAACAAGCATTTGTTATAAAAAGATATGCATTAAAATTATCTTTTAAATTGTACTAATCAGGAAGAGTCAGAAAATGGTTTGTTTTAGGAAGAATGTAAAAGAGCATTTAAACTAGATGTTTGTACGATTGTGTGCTAAGCGCTATACGCTTCACTCTTGTATGTTGCCAGCTGACAATTAAATGGCTTTTGCTTGATGTAACAAAATGGTGTTGATCAGCTTATCATTTATGGCCAATGCTGTTTTTTATCTTACTAGTTGGTAATAATGTTTAATAAGACAGTTGTATAATACATAAGCGCTAACATTTTTAGACATTTTTGGTCACACTTACATCAAAGTTGAACTTATTATGCCAATAATTGCAATATACAATACAAGTGCATTGATACAATTCATTAGTTGAGTTTTGGTAGTTTGAAATTTTAAAACAATTAATTTTTGAATATCTAATTAACAATTTATGAATAACTTAACTCTAAATTTGCAGAGGGCAAAACAAAAATATAAGGTAATTAAAATATATTTTAATTTATGAGGGGTAATGGGAAAAAATAACACTTATTAGAAGTCATCAATCATTATCTAGGTATATGAGTTATGACAGATTTAGGATTCCAAAAATACTAATTATCTTTACTATAAAATGTTCTGTTAAAAAAATATCCTTACAGTGCTCACAAAACAATTTTAACTATTTGTTGATTAATTTTAGTGTTTTGGAAAATAAAATAAATGTACTTAATTTTTAAACTATGAAAAAATAATTTACATTTTTATTATTGGTAGACCTAATAGAAAATATTCAATTCAAGCAGCTACAAAAGTAAGTCCCGGCTGAGGATAGTTTTAGGAAACTTTAATGAAAATATCTATAATATTACTTTTTATATAATATATGTTAGATGTTTTTAGAAAACTGTGAAAATTTGTAAAAAAAAATATAATCTAAGATAACATATTCTAATGTATACTGTAAAATACTTAAAAATGTAAACCTAATTTAATAAATAAATTATCAAAATTCTTTATTGTTTTTAAAAATATTTAGAAAAAAATCAATAGTAAAAATTTTTATACTAGAACTGGAAAAAATCTAAAATAAATTTTTAGAAAATAACCTCACACTTGACATTTGTAAGAACTATAGATTTTTCTCTGCTCAGAACCATAGTAGACATAGTAGTAATGTTTACATTATTAATTTCAATTATATAAATAACATTTAAAATACAAAAATAATTTATTAATAGTACCTACTTTTATTTAAATCTCTTACATATTTAATCTAATGTAATTGAAAAATTATCAGGATTTTACGAGTAATTTTGAAGAACTACAATTTTGGCACAAATCACAATGATTGCTAAGGAGCAATTTAATTACATTTATTGATATTACATTTTAAAGATAAATCACAAAGATAATTATAAAATATTAGCTGGGTCCCAAGGATTTTTAGGTACACTGTCAAGTCCTGAGTCTTATTCACTAGTATTTGCAGATTCAGAATGTGGAATAGAAGAAGAAGTATCGGAAGACCATAACCAATGACCAGAAATTGTACAATTTTGCTTCTCACCTTGTGAATTAGGTTCAGGTAAATTTTCCCTAGGCACAAGATGCATAACAGTGGTACGAGCTGGCACAAGACCTAAAGCACCCAATGTTACATTGCTGTGTAAAAAACGACCCTGGTAAATCAGTCGGAGGATCTCTGCTTTCTCAACCGCTTCATCTGACCAATCTATAAAATAACAATAATTACATCAAAATACAACAAATATAAAAGAAATGATTGAATATATTATGATCCATATAGCTTTGACATTATACTTAATGAATAGTTGAAATATTGTTTTTTATGTTAACTACCTGCTGAACAACACAGTTTTAACAAAATTACCTGAATTGATTTTTTAATAAGTATTTCAGTAAATATAATCAATCAATAACATCTTATCATCAATTTACATAGTACCAACCTAATAAGAAACAATGAAAATTTTTGCCATTGAATTTGTTATTTCCCAAGTAATATTTTATTCATTTTATTTTACCTAATACAAATCATAAGCCCCTACATAAAACAAATTAATAATAGATACAACTAGATACATCTGTTGCGGGAAAAAAAAAATTTTTACCCATTCTATTTCGTCTTTTATTGTTGGAAGTAACTTTTTTAAAAATTACCAAAACTAATTCAAATTAAAATGGATCTATTTGAAACATTAGTGTAAAATACATTCTTTGCTAATCTAAAAAATTTAAGCAAAATTTAAAACTTAAAAATGCACAACTTATTAAGTATTTGACTCACTTAACTTGCTCAAAACAATAATTATTGTAAGGAATCTATTGCTTACAAATGTAATACTAATATAAAACAACTTAAAAGATGTGAAATTGTGTTTCTGTAATGTTTAACAAAATAATTTTCTATTATGCTTTAAAGACTGATGGAAAAATTATAAAAAAATCTCTAAACGTTTTTCAAAGGTTAAAAACATACTATACATAACAATTTATACATACACTTTAATTCAGTGTGTGAACTGCGAATCAAATATAACGTATAAAGTGTAATAAGTTAGGCTAATGCACACTGTTGGCCTAATAACATTGGGCAAACATATTTTCAATCTTTCATCTCCTAACATATGTATTAATATTTTAATATATTTTGTATTTAAACATAATTATTTTAAATAGTTCAATTACAATTTTATCAATACAACGTACAACCATAGGATGTTACATTGGTTTTGTACTTCTATCTCATGATTCAAATTTATAAGGTGTAGTTTGTGAAACTAAATATATATATATATATATATATTGTGAAACTAAATAAATTCAAGAAAAACAAAAAAATTAAAATATTGTGTACAGCAGTACTCTTTCATTGAATTTGAGTATATTAAAATTTTTAAAAATATTAATAATTTTGAAACATAAATATTTAAGTACATTAATTTAAACTTCACTAAACAACACATAGAATGTTTTAGATGCAAAACAAGGTGAGAGAAAGTCTTGATAACCATTTGCATGTAGTCACGTAGGCCAACAATAAGATAAATTTAAAAGAGAAAGCTTTCACTTAAAATTAATTGACACAGTTAATAAATTCAGTTTTTTTTTTTTTTTTGCAATAATTGATGATCTTTAATAATAATAATAATGATACGAGTACAATACATTTTGCATTCCAAATTAATAGGAAAATAATAATTCTTTATCAGATTATAAACTAAAAATAACAATTTTCTCAATAATATTTTAACAACGGTTAAAAAATCTATTGAACTATTATGTTTTCAAATAATTCATCAATTTCATTAAATATAAAAATTAAAAATCAATAAGTAAAAAAATGTCTTACCTTCTGGCCAATTATCGAAAATTGTTTGTGCTATATCACCTGCTGAATCATTAGGACTAAATATGAATTCTTTAGTTTTACCACTGACAAGAATCAGTCTGAGATTTATCTGCAAAAATAAACATATAACGAATGATGTAAATATAAAGTAATTAGTTACTCATATACAAAACTATGAACATATTGTCTAAAAAAAATAATAATAAATTTTTAATAAATATAAAAAACCTTTGTATCTAACAAATCTTCAAAATCAAGACCATTTAAAATTGTTATAAAACCTAAATTGTGATCAACAAAAAATGTATCACTCTTTGGCAACATGTAACTGAAAACTATTTTCATTTTGTGTTAGCTAATAATAAAAACAAATTAGGAGTCCACAAATTATCGAATTGTCTAGAAAACTAAAATAAACTAGGTATTACAAAATAAAATAAATGTTTAAGGCAGCAGTTCCCAAACTTTTTTTTCCGCGGTGCCCTTTTAGAGGCCCAAAGTTAGCAACAGTGCCCTGCTGTATATAACACGAAAGACAGAACAAAAAAAGTACTCATTGATAACCAATTTAGTTTAGTAGACCGCGCTGCCCTTAGAAAGTGCTTGCGGTGCCCCTAGGGCACCGCGGTGCACAGTTTGGGAACCGCTGGTTTAAGGTATATAACATAATTGGTTATCCTACTAGTTTCCAATTTATATCTTTGTTAATGGACAAGGGCAATACAAACATTACTTATGTGATATGTGTTTAATATTTATAAATCAATACGTGCATTAAGTAACAAATATACATGTGAATAAAGAAACTGAAAAAAAATTTCTATAAATTAACTAAAACTATTGTACATGTATAAATAGTTTAAGTTATCTGTACTTTGGGCCATGGCCCCTTCTGTAATAAAATAAAATAGTAAAGAATGTATTGTTTTTAAACACTTTTTCAGGTAAAATTTTCGCCAAAGAGAACGCCTGATTTTCAAAGTTGGTATTTCTAATAATAGGTATGTGGTTAATAGGTAAAACCCATACCCACATGGTATCTTGGTAAAATACAAAATATTAATAAAAAATGTTTAATTTGAAACTTTTTTTGATATTTTTCCGAGTTATTCACTGGAAAACTTCAAATATTGAAAAATTCAATTATTTGTTTTTTGGGTGAAAGGGGCACATTTACTCCCTTTCCTATTCTCTTTCCTTGCGTTCTTAACCATACTTCCTTTTAAAATATTTTTTGCATTTGTCATTTTATACGTTTTATCAATGCACTTTTGTAACTATGCTTTTAATTATTCAAAAATGGAATACAAATCGGAAGATTGGCAACTCAGTTAGTACGCTCAACAAGTGATATATTAAAGTCTATTCAATAAAATAATCTTGGATATAATATAATTAATAAATACATCAAATGATAATAATGTGATATATTTTATATAAATAACATTTTGTTACAGCCGTTTCAGCGTGTTTTTAGTTGACAAAAATAGACCACAACAGCTAAAAAAAGAATATTTCTGCTACTTGGAAATAGGTCACCAGGGCTCAGGATCCAAGGAAAAAGGGCGGGGAAAAAGAACGAAACCTACTGGGTGAAGGGCGCAATCGATATTCTGACGGCATTCTGTGATAGACCAAGAGACATACGGAAAAAGGGGGAAATGCTGATATCAAACGGTCAGCAAACACTTTTCCAACAACATAATATAAGAAAATTACTACAAAAATTAATTATAAACATTAAGTACATACTCTAAAAATTGTACCTAGTAAAATGAACGAGTAAGTCGTGTACCTACTTAAATTTTTGTGTTTACATATGCACTTAATAAAATACAAAAAAAAAAAAACCCATAAAAATGAGTTATAACATGTAAGAATAATGGAAGAAACGATTTTTTTTCGTCAGCTATTAAAAGTAAATTATTGGAAATTAGATGCTTTCCGTTTCCGACATATCGATTGTTGATTTATTAATTAAGAACTCTGAAAATTGATTTGACATTTGAATTTAAAATGACTTTCCCAAATGTTTTAATACGTCCCTTTAATTTTTACAAATTAAATTTGAAAAATATTATAGTTTTAAATTTTGGAAAGACAAAAACATAAAAAATGAGGCTAAGTCGATTTCAAGTAGACTTCATGACGAATCCAAAAGTATTCATTAACTTTATAGCGTCAATCAGTAAATTGGGAATGGGAAACAACCAAGACTCCAAATTTCTATAATAATTTGCGTGACAGTGAGAGAAAATTGAGGCTTCCGATTCCATTAAATAAATGCAGGAAAAAGAACAAGTCGTCGAAATTAACAACCCATATGTCATGGAAGCAATACCATACACAACATAACGATGAACATAACGTTATTGACTAGTTAACTGCCATTATCAAGGGCAAAAAATAAACCCTTAACAAAGAGTTTATTGTTGTTTCTAACATTCTTAAATGTATTTCATACGCACCACCCCACGCTGATATTCCATAAGAATCGGGATAACAGAACACCGATTGTACAAGCGCACAAAAAACCATTCATACTGAACATACATTTAATTTTTTTATTGTTAAATCAATATGCAAATTCCATTTCAGAAACCTATCGATTGATATTCCAGAATATTTCTCTGAATCAGTGGGTTTAAGAGAGACGCAATAACAATTAAAATTAAAATTAATAAGTTTATTAACATCTAAACAATTTGAGTAATGAATTTTAATGGCAGGTGTTTATATTTAAAGTTTTGGCTATAGAGATTAAAAAAGAAATACTGATAGGAGGCTGTTTAATCAAAATTAATTTTAAGAGAGTTCACTCTAAACCAGTGTTTCCCAACCTTTTTTTACTCAGATTTTAAAAATCACACACGGCCCCCCCCCCTCATCAATTTTTTAAAATGATGAACGTTTTATTTTTTAATAAGCTATTTAATTTAAGACAAAATATCGTTTAACATTTTTTTTGAACATTAATTATTTTGATGTTATTTAAGTGTCTATAACAGTGTTTCCCAACCTTTTTTTACCTTTTTTTATACATTTCATTACAATTAGTTATAAACAAAAATAATTTAAATGATAGATGAGCGCCCCTTTAGCGCCCCCCTCATAAAAACGCCCCCTTAAAAATAAAAAATGCTCACAAGGGGCGGTAGCGCCCACGTTGGGAATCACTGCTCTAAACCATTTATTAATATGAAACATACTTTTTGTAGCTTTATAAATTAATTTTGACTTATCTGGATTCTCAATTATAAGTGTAGTATCATTAACAAAACAAAAAATTAAATTTTCTATTTTTAGTACATTCCAAATAATCGTCAGAAATTCCGAAATTTGAACAACCATATCAAAAATCCTATTAATATAAACAAAGTGTAAACATTTTAATCCGTTTGGACAATAAATTGAGGATTTATTATGTTTTAAGTACCAACTGTGCAAAAATAAATTTTGTTGTTTTATAACAAAAATAACGTCATTTTATCAATACATTTTCAATATCTATCCAATTAAGAAAAACAACAAATAGACCAATTTTATCAAGGGATATTAAAGTTCTTAACAGTTAGTATTATAACTACTATTATTATTATTATTATAATCAATTTCAGACAGCAAAATTTACTAATATTTAATTAACAAACCTATATATTTTCATTAACATTCACAACATACCTATTCTATCAACAATAATATTTCCGGCAGAGATGGTAAAATATTTTTATATTAATTTGCTGTAAAATAAAATATCCAGGCAACATAGTAGTAGCATATTTATTAGCTTTTATAGGTAAAATTTATCTGTAATGAATAGTGATGTACAGAGTACTAAGTGGTAAGTAGTTAAATATTTATTATATGTCATATCAAATTTTAGTCGGAATTTTAGTTAACAGTTAGAGAAAAATTATTGGTAAGTACTAGTGATGAAACAAACTTTTCGATTTTCAAACCAAACCGAACACAACGCATTCGGTTTGGTTCAAAAATCAAACTCAAAATTGGAAATATTTTTAACCGAACTAAACACAATATAGTTCGTGCAAATATTGAACCAAGGAAAAAAAATTGAACCTAATTTGTCACAAAATAATAAAAATAAATGGAAAAATGTGGAATCCTTTTTTACTTAAACTTAAAATTATGTTTAAGAGGTAGCTACTTAATAAATTATAGACATTGTTCGGCATAAATGGTCATTTATATTATTATATTGTTTTTTTTTATAAAATTTGGTTTGGATTCGATATTTTAATTGAATAGTTCGGTTCAGTTTGTTAAAATTTTAAAGTTTGGTTCGGATTCGGTTCAACCTCTGCTAGAAAAATTTACCTATAACAATTTTTTAGGCACATACACATGATTTACATCAAATAATTTGAGTTCATATACTTCACTACTTGACTTTCTTAATTTTTTCAGTACTATGATAAATAAATAAGTTAACTATGATAAAAATTCAAACCAGCATAAAATAGGTATGTATTTACAAATAATCATTAATTTTTTCATCATTTTTAACTAATTGTATTACATAAATAATAGGTAGATAAGTGCCAACGAACTGTACACAACAGGCTAGACGTTTTTTGAGTTCACAAAATTATGGACCGAACCAGATTTGACTCTATAAATTAAAACCATACCAAACCGAGTATTTTCATGTGCAAGTAATCACGGGCCAGGCTGAGTAGATTTCAATAACTGAATTGCAAGCAAAAACAATTTAAATTTAAATAAGTAAGTAACTATTATAGGGAAAACATATACACAATTCTGTTTGAGATGAGCCTTTATAAAAAAAAATATGGATCAATCCAGGCCAGTCTTACTCACATAATAATACAGGTAATAAGGTATGCAGACTTTGAAATCTGGAGTAAGGACTGAAAAGTTCTATAAGCCAGCTTTAAAATCCAATTCTTTAATCCAGAAATCCAATTTTTGAGATTAAATCCTGATTCTAAACTGAATCTAAATTTCAGATATTTGTTTGAATCTATTTATAAGAATTTCAAATATCGGCAAATTATAAAAATACATAGGAAAATTTAAATCATTACCAATACTAGGTATAAGTACCATACCTATACATAAATTATTCTTGTATCTTTTCAAATCAATCTGGTTTGAAAAAGTATTTCCATTAATATTATGAATGTAAATAAATTAATATTATACATATAAATAACAACCCTTTTTCTACAAAATGTTATTAATTAATTTATATGTATAATATTAATTTAATTTCTACAAGTAACTCATTACCAATATAATGTAATTAAATTTAACTTAAGTTGAATACTTATTGTTTTGAATTGGATTGGAAATGAATAACCAAATCGGATTGAACGGATTTAATTATTGTTAGTACTTCACTTTGGAACCAAACCAGAGCAGAATCCAGATACCTAATCAATCTGTAATTTATCATTTTAAACTAATGCATTAAGATACCTAATTATTTCTCTGATTATTTTGCTAATCAATTAAAATTTTTTAGACATAATTTTGTACTAACAAGGTATTTACCACACTTATTTTGTCATTTTGATGAGATTTTTAACTTATTAAAGGCTATTACAAATTATAAAAGAATAACGAATTATTGCCATGGGTAACCTACTCAGTAACTTCTAAAATAGATAGGTATACTTGAAAATACATTACCAAAGACTAACCAAAGACTAACTTGGTAGTTTGCAAAATTACAACTTATACTATTCATGTGTGTTTTCTAATTGCCTACACTATACATGAGCCTAAAGTACTACCAGAGATTATAACTGGAGATACTATAATGAATTATAATTGAGGAAGTACCAATACTCACTACCTACTTAAATAAATAATTATTACACAACATTATTTGTATTTTAGTTGATTAATTAAAATTGAGCAAATTTATATTAGGTATATAGATAAATATATAAGAGTTTAAAATCAATAAAGTTTAAAATAAAAACACTATGTGTTCAGATCCTAAAAAGAAAGGTAGGTAGGTACCTACTATGTATACCTAAGTAGCAAAACTTTCTCTTTGAGTTTATGCAATCTCCTAATAAATAATAACAACACAAAATGTATTATAGGTATAGGTTTAAATATAAATTCTGAAGAAAAAATACACGTTTATAACATAATTCCTGGTATAAAACTAGTAAATGCCAATTATTAATTATTATACCTATATGCCAAAAACAAATAAGAAAAAAAAGTAATACAATACACAGCTACGTTTATGACAATTGACAAGTGCAAATTTTTCAGTTAATACGTCATGACATAATATACAAATTAATGAAGGGGAAAAAACTTTTTCATATTTTTGGATACCTATCTAAATTTAGTTTTTTTTTTTTTTTTTGTAATAACAATAAAATATTTAATTACCTGTTATCTACGTAGGTACCAATCAAATTATTATTTGTCACACATTTTGTTCAACAATTTGAAAGAAAAACAATAATTTCTAAAATCCTAATTAAGTAGGTGGTAATTATCTTAGGTCTCGACCATAATAACAACACAGAAATGATAAAACTCATTACCTTGTCAGATGGAATGGATCTGATGGAAGTAGTCATATTTGTGGTTCGAAGAGCAGTGCAGCTGTTGTACTATAAAGCGTCGACCGATATCCGCAGTCGGACAGTTTCAAAAGTCGTCGGAGTCATAGAATTCCGTCAGTTTTTCTGGTGCTGTTACGAGCAATAATAGTTATCGATGTTGGCGGTGCACACATCACACGATACTGCTTTCAAAAACCAACAGTGACGGGAAACGAATCGGGTAGGAAGAACGCCCGTTCGGGCACCGTACTATGACGCTGCTACCGGGCAACGGTAATTAAACAACTCGTAACAAACTGTGTATAGTCGCAATTGGGTAATGCACCACCACAACGACACGGCCACGGCGTAACCGGACGGGCAACCCTATTGACGCGATTACAACAAAAACCGCATAATTATTTACATCAACCTACAACCTACCCGAGTGCACGAACAACGGCGGACGGAAACGCTACGCGGACCGAACGAGCAAAATGTTTTTGGCGTACGAGAATCCGCGACAGGGACGCCAGGCGTACGCGAGAAGCCAGCGCAGCGCTAGTATTGTGAATTCACATTAGTGGCCGTGCAAAAGAGAAAATAACTTTTTAAAAAAAAATCATAATAATAATAAAATGTATCTGTAACTATGCGTACGTGTTTCGCGTGTACACACGTCTTGTGTAATTGTGTGTGTGTGTGTGAATGTTCGTAACTATACGGGTGAGTGTGAAGTGTGGGTGTGTGTGTGTGTGCAGCGCTCGGTTGTAGAAGCTGATGTTGTTTAGCGGATCCTTTGTGACGACTGGGAAGACGGTGGGGGCGTGTCAGGTGGTTTCCTAACCCCGCCGTCATCGGTTCCCACCGCCGCCGCCGCGCGCGACCACACTGAGCTGCATCCGCCGTGCGATGCCCCGACGTTGCCGGTAGCGGCGGTGGTCGCAAGGTGCCCGCGCACGCGTAACGCGATCGACTGGAAGAATCGACAACGTCGCGTGACTCGTGCGTCAATGTGTGGCGGACAGCACTCGGTGGCACACAGCGCCGGGGCCGGACGCGACCGTCGGCCAAATACTTGCAACGTCACGTCGCGACTTGTGCCTCGTACCAGCTGCGGTGTTCTGACTTCACAGTTACCGAGTACCGATGAGAGCGGCAGCCGCTGTATTCAAGATTTTCTATTGAAATTAAAGGGGGCTGATTTTTGCGAAATTCCATGATCCACTCGAATTCACCCATTTTTGGATGTAATTTTTTTTTCGTAGCAGAACAAAAACAAACCCATTCCACACAAAAAATAAATATATATATATATAGCAGTATAGCAGTTTAGCAGCAGTTGTGTTCAAAAAATGAAAACGCTGATTTTTTTTTACTGTTTTACTTGTTATTGTTTTTATTCCGGTATGCCGTACATAAACCAAAATATTGTACATACATATAGGTATAATAGGAATGTATTTGTATTCAATATGTTTCTTTTAGTTAACCTAAGCTGTTTTACTAGGTAGCATTATTATAACAATTAGCCAGACAATACATGACCTATGGGCTATGGGGCTATAAATATTAGAACTGAAATTTTTGATTTGCTAAAATCACTCTGGGTACGCTCAGAACCCTAATTTTGGTAGAACTTATTAAAAATAGAAAAACTGATACAATGATACAATGTTAAACTAGGTATCTACACTTTCCAAAGTATAACCGTCTCCATCTACGGTTAATTACTCTGTTTTTCAATACAATTTTATTCCTGAGCGTAGCAAAGAATGTATTGTTGACCTGTTTTTATAATGTTGTTTTTTTTTTCTATAATCACTTTTTTGGGCAGAGAAGCAGAGGCCAATATCAAATTGTCATTACACTAAAAAGTTCGAAATGTGGACGTAGATGCGAATTGTTTTTGGAAATGTTGATTATTTTATAAGTTATAGCCCATAAATCGAAATAGTTTTTGAAATGTTAACATATTTCGTGATCACTTTTACGGATAACATTGGAGCTACCTGCCACCTGTTGAATACCACAAAAAAGTTTAGATATCGGTTTTAAAATATATTTTATTTGAAACATTTGTTGATATCTATAACATTAGTAGTAAAACGTTTATTAGTAAACGAGTCGATTTCTTTGGACACCTACATAGACCTATAAACATATAGGTTTAGGTCAGCTACATCAGTAATTCTACCTAATTGTGAATTTATCGTTTTGCCAAAATTATGAATTTCAAACATCAATTATGGAACCAGGGGTTGGAAAAACATAAATTTCGAAAGATAGTATTAAATAAAAATAAATAAACTTAGTGTGGCAACTCGATGGAGTTCCAAGCTTGGGATAGTTGATACGTAATATTATATGGTATCACCATAGAGATATTAACTAAAGTTGAATTTATATTGTATTAATTTAGTTTATGTCTATGGCACGATGTAGGTAGATGTAGTTCTACCTACATTGTGGTCTATGGGTATGGGTATCACAGATATATTGTACGATAAACACGTCGGCTGTAGCATAATCAATGCTACTATAGCATAATGAGACTTCTTAAATCAAAACTACTGTCAAATAACTCAAAGACACTACTGTATCATAGCCATCCACAACCGATAATCACATACGCGAGTGAAACATGGTCACTGACCAAAAAAGACAGCAAACAACCAATGACCTTCGAAAGAAAAGTACGGAGAAATATATATAGTCCGAAATTTCAATGCAGAATCACAAACTTACGAAAGAAGGAAAAATCAAACACATCTGCTATAGATTTATAGCCATGACAATAAATAATCCTTATTTTGGTTTTGATGGTACATTATATTGGTAATGAGAACAAGGTAATCCTTATACAATGGGTACATTAAATTATACCTATAATAAGGACTATGGTATTCTATGGTTGGTATCTAGAATTAAGAACTATCTTAATTCATGGTTGGTATCATGAACCACTACACTATTTTAAAATGATAAGATGTTGTGTGCTATAAGGGATTTAAAGCCGTGGTGTTCACTGTTTTTATTGTTAGTTCAGTGATAAGATCGGTGAACAAACTTGTAACTGCACATACTCTTTTTTATATTAAATATTAATATTATGCTTATTGGCTATTGCTTACTGCTTACAAGTTACATTTTTCGTTGTTGTCTAGACCATAAGATGTCTTCGGTCTTGGTCTTGTCTTTCGCTTTTACATTTATGTAAACCGACTTTATTTAATACAAACTGTTATTGTTGAACATTCAAAGTTTTTTCTTATTTAAATGATCAACACCACGATTGTGATTCAACATTTTTAATACGTTTTGATCTTAAGGTTCTAATTACGTTGCCATTGTTGCCAAAAAAATCTAGGTGAGTTGTAACATTTAAGTTCCTATTATTTTTTAATTAATAAAATTTTCAAGTAAATTACATTTAAGTAGTTAAATGCTAAAACTTGTTTGTATACCTGCTTAAAATATATACAATATTATGTTTTTAGTAAAATGTGTTTGCCTGAGTCGCAAAAGCCTACCGATGATTCATCGTTATCAGATGAAGACTTAGCTCCAGAAGAGCAAAGCGACGAAGACATTGTGTCTGTTTCCGATGAACATTTACATGATTCATCCTCAGACTCAAGCATAGGTAACTATATAAAACGCCTAAACATCCATCATAATTATCCTAGACATTAACATTTTTAATCTTGTTAAAATGCTCCAATATTTCATTTCTTTAAAGTTGCCAAATAAATTAATACACTAAATAATTTAAGTAACTGCTCACTTACATTGCAATTTTGAATCCTAGTTAAGACGTGTTAAACTTATTTTTTTCTTAAATAGTTTTTTATTTACATTTTACTAATATTAACATTATTTAATTTATTATTTTTATTTATTTGTGTCAGGCGCATTGTATAATACTGAATATAATGAACTCAATTTATAGAAATGTTTATTTTTGTTTTGTAACGTATTTAAAATATTTAGCTTGTTACCTAATGAGTGCTTTATTTTTTTTCTTCTAATTATTGATTTATATTATTTAGATAATTGTAGTTTGAACAGTTGGGTAAATGAGATCAACCATGACTCTGATGATCATAATTCTGATAGTGAGTTTAATGCCTCTGAACATAGTGAGGACGATATATCTATGTCAGATGATAGTGATGATAATATATTAGTTGATCAAGAAAATTCTTTGGATCATGACGTTCCAAATTTTAATCTACAAGATGGTGGTGAAATAGATGATGATGACAACATAGAAGATGAAGAGGAAGAAGAAGAAGATGATGTAGTAGCAGCTTTTATTTCAGCAAGTTCAGATAGAAATCGAAACCATCCACCAAATCTGTTAGTTCATGGTGGTTCCCTAATTGGAGGATTTTCTTTCCATCCAAACACAAATGTTATAGCTATTGGTCTATCAACTGGTGACATTTTAATGTACGACCTGTCTACTTATTTTCAAGTAGTAAATTTAATTTTAAAATTTTAATATTTTCTTACATTCGTATTTGGTAGGTATAAATATTCGAGTGAAAATAACGAACATATAAGAACTAATGACAATGTCCATATGAAAAAAGTAGTGGTCATAGAATTTAATGACACAGGAGATTACATATATTCAGCTTGTAAAGATAACAATGTCTCGGTGTCTGATGTTGAAACAGGAAAAATGAAATTTTACATTGAAAAAGCTCATAGTGAAGGGTATGTATAATAAAGTAAACATTTGTTTTTCAATGAATGAATGAATTTTATTTATTTTATTTTAACAGGAGTTCTGTAACAGCACTTTCTTTTATTGATGAAAATACATTTGCTACTGGAGATGAGAATGGTGTTGTTAATGGTAAAACTGAGTGTAGAACATAATTTAGAATTAATTTGTTCTTTATATTTAATTAGTTTTTTTTGTTTTTTAGTTTGGGATGTACGTGCGAATGGATGCAGATTTTCATTAAAAAAAACTGAAGAAAGTATTAATTCTATGATAACCATAAACAACAGTAACAGTTTACCTACTTTAGCGTGTGCATCAGATGACGGAACATTGTCTATTATTGATATATCTACAAAAAAAATGGTTACTCAGGTATTTTATATTTAATTAAACTTATAATATAAATTGTTATAGTTTTTTTATGGTGTATATAATGTAAGCTTTATTTGGTTACAGTCTGAACCTTACAAATCTGTACTTACAAGTTGTGTTACAATGAAAAGGAAAACAAAATTAGTATGTGGTACTGGTGAAGGATCCCTAATTACATTTAATACTGGAGACTACAGTCTGTACAACGATGAATTCCCATGTGTTGATAAAGGTGCAGCAGTCAACAAATTAGTTCCAGTAACAGAAAACATTGTTATAAGTGCTTTAGATAATGGAAAAATTAGGTACAATTTAACTTATATAAAATGTATTCTAATTCGTCCATTTTTCTTGTTAATGTGAGTTAAACATATTTTTTTATATAGGGCAACAAATTTGTTTCCAAACTGTCATCTGGGCATTGTTGGTCATCATAAAGAAACATCCGTTGATCTCTTGGATATATCAGACAACGGTCATTTAATAGCATCAACAGCTTCTTTTAGTAATGTTATTAAATTTTGGAACATTGAATTTTTTGAGGACTTTGACGTAAAAAAACATTTAAAAAAAATTAATCCAAAAGAATTTAATTTGCCATCTTCAAATGTTGTTAATGCTGCAGACTTTTTTTCTGGACTTTCATAATTGTTTATGTTTTAAAGTCCAATGTACATAATACTTTCAATCAATAATATAATGTGAAATACTACTGATTTAATTTTTTTCCTCAATTTTTTCTAATTAGATTCATTTGACTAGACTTATTTTATGACATATTATGAACTTTTTGTGAATAGTATATTACATAATTGATATTTTACAACCTAATTGTTATACAATGTAATTTAGTTTTTTGAAACTTAATAGTAAATTATAACCTTATTTCATTTTATTTATAAATAACTAAAAACAAAACAAATTCATTGTAGTTAAATTAAAATTAATAAAGAATATGAGTTATTGATTTCTAGTCAATTCTATTCAACAATCGCTTTGATGTTAACTGTCTCTATGAAATAAGATTTTAGATTTTCGAGTTTTTATTTTATTTTTTTTTATTTAGAACCTACATATAACAAGTAAGTAGATTGCACTAAAGGTCTCAATGTAAAAATGCAATAGCAGAACACTGATCAATTTAGTGATGAGTATCATCTACATTTTAAAAATACAGGAATTTTTTAAAGCAAATAGACATTGTTTTGAACTTTTACAGTACTTGCGTAATGATCATGTATTAAAACTCAAATGTGCAATACAAAGTTAAATACTGATATAATAAGACTAACTTACTAAATAAATTTGTTCACACAAACTGACCTGTAAATACATATTACACATCATAACATTTAACCCAAAGTATAATCTCACTGGTAGAGTTAGTCACTAATTTGGGTGGGTTACTGATTTGGAAAGTGTAGACTGTAGATTAACATTTTGCATTAAACTTGGATGGTTTACAAATTACAATTTTGAGCAAATTCAAAGAGTTTGACACAGCTTAAAAATGGTTGAAATGTTTATGATATTAATAATAGACCCATAAAAAATATATAAAATGATTAATTTATTTTAACTAATTGTGCTGTAGTTACTACAAAAAAATGAAAAAAGTAATATAAATATGTTAGTTTGAAAAAAAATTCAACAAACAATTATTAAAATATTTTAACAAAAAATTGAAAATATTTTTTTATAGCTTGTATAAATGTTTAAACTCTAAAATATGAAAAAAATGTTATACTAGCTTTTGTACTCTTGTATGACATTTTCATCCTAACTACTCCTTCTCACCAAATCAAATAGGTCTTACTTGTTTTCCAAATGCATCCTTCATCTGAAACTTCAACTATCAAGATTTAGTTGTCAAACAGGACCTTAGCAGAAAAATTTTGAGTTTAAAGCAGAAGAGTAAAAACTAAGGCTAAAAATGCTCCGCCTACAAATTTCAAAAGATATTTTTTAATTGGTTTTATTTTTCCATGATTACGCACACGGTATGTGGCATACCTAGGTAAATCAAAATTTTTAAACACTAACAGTTTGTGAAAAACTTAACAACGTAAGTAAAGAATTATCTTTAAAATGTAATAATAATCGTGTTAGCGGAATGAGTGCTACAGTGTAAATATTTTTTATTATAATTTATTGACAGTTTAAACTTTTGATTTTTTATTATGTTATTATATGATGTCATACATTTTTAAAGTTTGTAACTTATTGACAAATTGTTTAATATATTTTAAATTGGGGAGAAATTTAATATACTAAATAATTTTATTTTTTTATAATTTAAGAGAAGGCATTTGTTCCACAACTACATATAAAAAAAAAAAAACAAGCATCTAATATTATAAAATTAGGGCAAATAAAGTATACAATTGCATTGAATACCCTCAACTTAATTTTATCATTCAATTCGTCCAAACATTCAAAATTGTACAGTTACAATTGGAAGTGAACCAAACTCACATTTTTTTTGTAAATTCAACATCTGTACATAGATAAGGCTGTTTAATTTTAAACGATTCATTGTTGCATTCTTAAAAGACATATTATCAATGTCAATGTATTTCATCTTTTTTGAAATGATTAGCTTCCATAAGCCCAAACATTAAATTATAGTAATTATGACCACTCTGTTAAGGAATTAAAAGTAATAACAATTTTTTTATGTTTTTTAATTGTGTAAGATTCCAAGTAGAAATGTTTTCTTAAAATTTAATATTTTTTATATAATATAAAATAATATAATAATCTTATTAGATAATAGTTTCAATTAATTTATTTGAAAATTTGAATTACCGGAATGTTTGTTCATAGCCATAATAGGTTATTAATGATTAAAATTAAAAAAATTACTAAGATATAAATATAGTTATGTTACTTATTAATTTACAATTATTACTGAACTATAAACTACACTTCTTATTAAATTATAAATAAACTGTGAAAAATATTAATTATAATTAATTATATTGATTAAAAATTTTGAAGTACCTAAATATAATTTTATAGTTAAAAATTACAAAATAAATTATAATACGAATAAATAAATTATATAAATATAAAATGATTATAATTTATCTTAGGTGGGAAATTAAAGCTAACAGTTAAATAAATATGAAAAAGTAGTAATTAATTTACCGTGATCCGGACTGATCTGGTTTATAATAATGGGATGAAGGATGTGATGGATGTACAGGTGGTGGAAAACATCTAACATGTTCTACCGCACTTGCATCAGTTTCGTTAGCTTTTAAATATTTATTTAACGTGGCAAATATTTGTGAGTTCAATACTTGAAAGCGCCGTATTCGATCAACCAAACGTTTCAGATGCTACAAAAAAAAAAAACTGTATAAAAAATTTGCAAGGTTAAAGGACAAAATAACATACAATCCCTTTAACATTGTCATCTTTGCCATCCACTCTTTGGACCCTAAGTATATGGTAGCAAAAATCAAGAGCTTCAAATCTTCTTTGCTGGCCAAGTAAAATAATCATGGTACAACCTGCCCAGTGAAGGCCTTCACCAAAAAGTTCCCTGAAAAAAATGTATGAAATATAAACGATTTATAATACTTAAAATAAAATATTAAAAATCTGAAATGATTTATTTACTCCACAGTGAATTCTGTATCACCAACTGGTATACAATATACAAACTGCAGAGCGGACCATAATCTATGAAATTCGGTACATTCATCAATGTTCATCACTCCATTTTGTGGTGGCGGTCCAATCCATACAGGATCATCTAGCATGCCACGAAGTCTTGACAATACCACTTCAAATATAGAAAGTCCACAACACAAACGTTCGCGCGTTAATAGGTCTCCATCACGAGCAATTGTGACTTGCTACGGAAAATTTTAATTAATTTTAAATTTAATTACTTAAATATTTAAACACATTGATTTTTTTTTTTTTTTTTTTTTTTTTCAAACATATTGATTAAACATTATTACTAACTTTAGCTGTTCCATATCGTTCAATATTAGGAACAATTTGTAAAGCTGCATACTTTGCTTCTAACCGTTTTTGTTTACTTTCGGTTTTTTCACCTTCTTTAGTAAAAGGTCTGGGTAATATGTTCTGAAATGGTGCAGCATGTAAAAGGTCACAAACTTCTTCTTGAGATAATGCTTGTTCCATTAATAAACAAAACAGGATGGTATTTCCTAATTCACGGAAATTATGAAACAATTCGGTTTTAGCATCAGGATATTGCACTATATCATTGAGCTGGGCATGGTAATAGCCCAAAACACCAGGTGATCCATAGTCATATCTGGGTAGTTTGCATTGTCTGGGCATAGCTTCCATAAGTGTTTTGGCAAATTGTAATAGATTCCCTTGAATTAATGATTTGACTATTTTTAACAACTCTTCCATAACAACAGCAATTCCTTGGTAGCCTAACATTTTACAAATAGTACGGAAATGTGGTGCACCAACAAAGCCTAAATAGAAATAGGAACAGTCTAATACATTCAAGTATTAAAATAAAAAATAAACAATAAATACCAGTAAACTGTCCATAAATAGTTGTATACGCAAGATTTAATTGTTTGCTACCCCACAAATATTGGTGTCCCATTTGAGGAGGTTTGTCTCTTTGTACAGGTTGTGTAAAACTTAGTCCTCTGCATTTAACAAAGCGGTTGGTAGCAGCATTATAACAATAGTTAGGTAAAAAATCATAGTTCAACTCCCAAAACACATGTAATGTAATACGGCCGTAAGGCGCCAGAACATTATGGTTAGCTTCACGGAACATAGCATCAAATTCATCCAAAGCTAAATGTTTACTTAATAATTTGTGGCACAGTTTGTTAACCTGCATGATACCTTCCAATTCCTAGATACAATAAATATTAAAACTTGAAAGTTAACATACTCAAATATGTTATCAGATGAAAATAAATAAAACATACCACAATACCAGTAATATCACCACCTTCAAATTTAGCAATTGCTAATTCCAGAGATTTCAACATATCTGCATTTACTCGCTGTGTAATAAGTTTATTTAAATCAACACTGCGACCTAATAATTGCACGTGTCGTTGTTTTAACAAAGTTTCATACCTATTTGCTCTTGGATATAAGATAAGATATGTCCCCATAGCTACACATTCTACCCGGAATCTTTTGTCTAATAATATACTTGATGCTAATTGTTTATAGTGAGCAAACACTTGTTCACTTAGTTTATAAACAAATTGATCAAAACATAGATTTACTTCAGCCTCCACTTCATCATATAAAAACTGTTTGCGGAATACTGTTAAAGCATAATGAGCACTATCATTATATAAATCTAATGGATATAATACATATTCCATCATGGAAGGTTCTTTTGTCTTTAAAATATGATCCGTCAAAATCCAAGGCATTGACATTTCAATAGGAAACTGAATCCTTTTCTCCATTGTTATCAAATCACTGCATTCCTCATTATGTTGATGTTTGACAGTGCATTTTTGAATACGTCTTGCCATGGTCATTTCCAAATAAAACTCGCGATACCATAATTGTGAAAGATCACAACATTGTTGTAAAGATTCTAAAATAAAAAAATACAATACTCTGCTCAGAATCTTTAATGCAAATTGTTTAAATGGTTAACACATTTTTTCTAGTTAATGAATATATTATAATGTGTATTATATATATATAGATAGTACATATTAAGTATCCTTCTACAGTACCATGGCATTAATGACAGTAGAAAAAACAAAAATCATATACCACTAAATCCTAGAAGAAAATTCCAAAAAAATGAATTTTTATGAAACTGATCAATTTGCATTAAATATTGTCCATCAATATCTTTCCGTAAAGTACGTTTACCACCAGATTTATCAGCAATTAATGACTCAAGCATTGTTCTTATCATGTAAAGTTGAGTAGATGATGGACCTAAAAAATATAATATTATACATATTTTTATTTTTATTATATTTACTTTATTTATTTATATTATTTAAAAATTATAGCCTACCAACATTTCTTCGTGGAACTTTAATTCCAAACCCAACATCTGGATCTTTTTTACCTTTCAAAGCTGGATCAGCGGAAGGCTCTATACCTCTCTGCCAATCAGCACAAGTTTCTCGAACAGAAACAAGGATACTTCTAATAAGATCTCTCTTATTTTTAATAGCTTTTCTTAATGGTTCTCGCAAAGTTAACTGAACAAAATCTTGCAATTCTGCATAAATATTACGACGAATAGTGTCAGTAAAAACAGTTTCCATTCGAGCCATAAGTACTTGTAATCCTTTTATCATGGCAATAACTTCAATAAGTGCAAATTTTTCTTCATCTGTATAATTATACCGTGTAGCTCTTTCATATTCTTCAGCTTCAATAGGACACTCTTTGTTTTGATGGTGATCAGTAGGATGGAGCAATTTCCAAGAATAAAGTTCTGTTACCACAGTTGTCCATTCAGACAGCAACTGTAAACCTCTTAATGCCAATTCAGCAGTTTCTTTATTCTCAATATCAGTTCTAGTTTCTTTAAAAGTAGTTGTTACTTCATTACTGTAACGAGCTAATTCACTTATATACTTAACATGATCTTCCCTGATTTGAGGTAAATGCACCATAAGATCAGCCTGTGGACTAATTTGAGGAGAACTAGATAGTGGCCAGCGTCCAGGTTCAAAATGTTTAGATCGTTTGATATAATTAAATGGTGCTATTTGCATGTCTCCAAATAAAGGTACAACTTCCAGATTCTAAAATATTAAATAAAAATTTTTATGAATGAGTAAATGAGAAATATAACAAATAATGACTAATTTAGACCTTGAAAATTCTATCAATTTTTCCCAAGTTCAGTTTTTTCTTTTGGTCTAATTTGTTGATATTACATAATTCATTGTCCATAAGAAACAATCCAAAACCCATTACCTGTAAAAATAAAAAAAATCCGGGATCAGTCTAGGTCGCGTGGGTAGTTTGTTGGGGTAGCGACTACGCTTAGGGTGGGTCACTAGTTTAGAAGTTGTGGTATAAACGCATTAATTTATACCTGAAAGCAACGATAAATTATTGCCTTCAAAAATATGATTCTGAGCGAGCTCAGTTGTCTAGTTTACATCCTGGTCAACATAAATTCAACAATAAAAACTTTTATCGAATCTGTATCTTTCCTATTTTAGAATTATGTAAAAGTTTGAGTATGGTCCAATTTTTATTTTGGATGGTATGACCAAAAAAATCTAAATGAATATGGAAAAAACAGGTTTCCCATAATTACTTGTTCCCCCCATAAGAAATACACAAGCCCCCTGAATGAATAGTTTTACGACAAAATAACAACTTAAAATCGGCTATAAACCAAAATTGTGTAAGCCAATTTTCTAAATTTTTTAACCATATATGTAAAACTATTTTGCTTAAATTGTATTAAAGTTTCAAGACTTAAAAACTAGATGTTTTATAGAATAATAACTGCGTAAACTTAAAAAGTTTCAAAGTTCCATTACTCCCTTAAAAATGATCAAAACCGATTGGAATTTCAACAGTAAGCTCTTTAAACCTTTTTTAATAAAATATATAAACTTCAAGCCGAACAGATCTCTTTTGTAAATTTTACCGTTTATGTTTTTTCTTCAAAACTCAAAAACTATCATATCGGATCAATTACCCATCTTCAGAGGTAATATACGTTAAAATGGGAGCATTTTTTCTACTAGATTTATTGATCACAAAAATAAAAATAAAAATCTAAATCGACATGTAAAAAACACATTTCCCATAATTATTTATTCCTCACATAAGAAATACACGGCCGCCCAAAATAACGAAAATTTCAAAGTTCCATAACTCTCTCAAAAATGATTGAAATTTCAGCAAAACTCTCATAAAACTCTTCTAATTGACATATACATCGTTTCTTTCTTTCATCAGAACTTAGAAAATAATCAAAATTTCAAAAAATGCTTCAATTAAAGTACCATCTCGGATCAATTATCTATCTTTTAGGGTATGATACGTTAAAATTGGAGCAGTTTTTCTACAAGAACTTTTGATCACAGAAAAAAAAAAAAAAAACAATGTAAAAATAATGGATTCTAAGCGTTAGCAAGATGTAACACAATTATTAACTGAATTCAGTAATTTAAATATAATATAACTTACTTTAACCAGCATATGTTTTTCTGATGGAGTAAGATACATTTTTGATTCAAACATTTGTACACATAGATTGACAACATCGGATAATAGTTCTTCATAAGCCGGAATTTTTTCTAAATTTTCTTTAACAGTATCTCTAATTTTATTCTGTGTGGCTAAGAATAAAGATAAATTTTGAGATTCTTGTAATGTATGAGAGTCTGCCATAACTTTTAAAAACTGTGCAGCTCGACGGTAGCTCGAATAATCATTTTTTACACTAGACTTCATATTTTTCAGTTCATCAAGCACAGCAAACATATTAATAAATTTTCCAAGGGTAAGTAAGTATGCTTCAGAAACAAAATCTTTCCGTTTTTCAGCATGACACAAACGTTTAACTTCTCCACAAAATCGCTCTATTGCTTTTCTCTAATAAGCAAACATTTTATTTTAACAAAAATAATAAATGAAAAATTTACAAAATTACCTGAAAATACATAAACTGAAGTAACTTATTAACTTCAGGTCCTAACACTTCAACAGTTTTTTCATATATTTCAACTCTGTTAGGTTGTTCATTAGATTTAGGCTGTGGGATAGCTCTAGAGCAACATCGCCATGTATAAAGCATAACTGCATGTACTTGACCTTCTTCTAATAATTCATTCTAAACATAAAAAATGAAAATTTGTTAAATAAATGTTATACAAATACAAGCAAAACTAGACATAATCTTACAAGACTAGCATGTACAGTAGCTTCTTCAATATACTTTGCTATGCCTGTGACAAATCCATTGCGATCCTCAAAATTTGTATCAAAATCAGCTTGATAAAGTATCGAACAAGGCTGTGCTTCAATACATGGTTGTTCATCAGGCAATGTAAGTTCATCAAGAACATCTACATTAGATAAAGCGTCAGTCAGTGTCACCTTGTCCGTAGCCATTGTCTACAGAAGTCAGAAACAGTAAAATATTATTCAATCAAGTATGTAAAAAGTTTAATATAAATAGGAAACTAAATAACATTTCTTTGGATGTATGATTAAAATTACTTACTGAAATTTATTTTATTCTTATTTTAGGCTATCTAAAATGAAGTATTACTATATAAGACGTGTTAGATACATTCTTTAATTATTAATTAATCATAATTTAATAGAGTTTTATAGAATTGAACACCACAAAATACAAACAAATACTGTAGAAGAAACATCTACTCAACAGTATTAGATACAAATTAATAAAAATTAAAAATGAGTCACCAAAATTGAGAAATCAAAATCAAATATCAATTGAAAAATGTAAACATAATATAATCACAGATTAAATTTGTGATGTATAGTTATAAATTTTATAACATAAATAATAGTTATCAAATATCATTTCAGTTCATAGTTGATAGCATCGGCCATCAACAATCAACTGATCGACATAATAATAAAATAATAATATATTAGTGTAAATAAAAATATAAGCACTTTAGGATCTATTCGTATTAAAAAAGCGACGTCGCCTACCGAGTGAATGCTAAAGTCTATTGTGTTTATTGTAATCTATGGTCTATGGTTCTAACTTCACAGTTCTGAGTACCGAGTCACAATGAGAGTGGCAGCCGCTGTATTCTATATGTAATCTATGATTGTGATCAAACTATCATAGATAGGTATACAATATAAATATTTATGTTTGTATCACCACAGAATCTGTGGTAATGGCACAGATAATATAAAACGTAAAAAGTTTTATCTTATCTGTGGTAATGGTTTATCAGCATAGATATAAATCTATGGGTGTATCTTAATTCATGCTTATATATTAAATTACTTTATGCATTATTAGAGTTGCTTAAAAAACAAATTTTTGGAATTATTGTCTTTTAGCAAACATATAAAATGGAACAAATTGGTCTTAAGACATATGTCTTGTAATAAAATATACGAGTTGGAACCACGATTAAGATAGATGTGTTATGTTCTATGGTTAGGTGCACGGTGTAGAGAAGACTACACCGTGATTATGTGTTAAAACGATTATAGGAACAGACGGTACACATATTTAGTGGAACAAATAGTAGTGGTGCAGTCAGCGCTGATAATACTTATCAACTTTAATTCAAAACGTAACTTTAAACTTGCAGCCTGCTTACTTGCTGTACAGAAACAGGTAAAATTGGTGACCCCAGTACTGTGAGACGTGAGTTACTCTGTAGTCAGTACAGTACAATTTCATCAAACGCTTTAATCATTATAAAATAAATAACTTATGCTAATTAAATCGAACTACTAGGCCAATATCAGTTTTCTAATAATGGAATGAACATAACGATAGTAATATGATTCAAATCAAATCATGTGTTAGAATGTGTTGATTGAAAGTGAATTTGGATCTATTCATAATGAAGCTACTTAATTTATCTAGATATTCATTCAGCAAACATTTTTATTCCAATTGCTCAGTGAAAGATATTATAAAAACACAACCTGATGGTAGCAAAAAAAAGTTAAAGGTAATATTTAGTTAATATGCATTATCAAATATCAATAAATACCCACTTGCATTTAAAAACAAAGTTGTCTATGTTTCAAATTTAACATTCATATTTGTTATTTAAGTATCAGACCTATAATTTAACTTAAAATTGTTCATAATTTCAGTTAAATCTGTTTTTTGTGGAGTACCATTGTACTATTCAAAATTGTTTCATTAAAAATAACCAACTTTTGCTTTTTACCGCTACCTACTGTGAAAATTAAATAATTTTTATTCAGTGATTGAAAAATTAATTTTCAAATATAAGATACTACCATATTTGAATCATTTGAAAATATCTAAATGTTTTTTTTTTTGTATTCAACTTATAGCTCCTACAATTCCTGTCAACCCTTCTTGAGCTTCCTTTACTCCAACTTGTCACGCTGTATATAATCTGGTATCACACTTACTTATTGTGTCAGAGGTACAGATTGTAAATCTTATTTAATAAATAAAAATAAACTTATTTTTAATAGATAGATAATAGTTAATTATTTTCAAAATTTTAAAAAATACCTAATTTACTTTCCAGGGTTGGGTTAAAGCGATGCGCAAAATGAAAGAAAATATATTTATAGACTTAGATGACGGTTCTACTCATCATCGTTTACAAGTTGTTATACCTAAAATTAAGACTCCAGCTTCATTGACTTATGGATGTTCTTTTGAAGCTGAAGGCATCTTAGTAAAAAATCCTAGTAATAAACTTGAATTGGTTGCTGACTCAATTAATGTTTATGGTCCTTGTGTTGTTCAAGATGGTTATCCATTTGCGCCACGAAAAACTTACCATCCAGATTATGTAAGACAACATTTGCATATGCGACCACGTACAGCAACATTTAGTTGTCTATTAAGATTGAGAGATAAAATGGCAAATGCAATTAGAAATAGATTTTCTGAAGATAGTTTTATTGAAATAAATGCTCCAATATTATCCTCCAACGATTGTGAGGGAGCTGGTGAGATATTTGCTGTAAGACCAGAGAGTGACAGTCTTATTAAAGACATAATATCTCAACATAATAAATCATCTATGGAAGCTTTCTTTAATGAAAAAACCTACTTAACAGTGTCAGGACAATTACATTTAGAATGCATGGCACGGGCATTAACTAAAGTGTATACATTAGGACCTACATTTAGAGCAGAAAATTCAAAATCTAGATTACATTTATCAGAATTTTACATGATTGAAGCTGAACAAGCTTTTATTGACAATACCGAAACACTTTTAAGTGTTATAGAAAAAACTACATCTTCTGTGATAAAAAAATTATTGGACGAATCTGGTGATGAAATAGACCATTATAGAAAAATGATAGGTGCTTCTGATGACAATGACCCTGTAAACTTAGTTAAAGTTCCTTATGAAGTAATTAGTTATCACAAGGCATGTGATGTTTTAGAAAAAGAAAATTGTTTTAAAAATGCAATAGTTCGAGGCAAACAATTAACTAAAGAACATGAATTATTTTTAGTAAAATATAATGGTCAAAAGCCAATTTTTGTTGTAGAGTGGCCTAAAGACTTAAAACCATTTTATACAAAATCAACTCCGATTGATGAATCATTAGTAAGTTAATTCCTGATTAATTTTGTGTTTCAAATTAAAAAACATGTATGTATTTGTATTTAGGTATCTGCTGTGGATCTATTATGTCCTAATGTTGGTGAATTATGTGGTGGTAGTGTACGTGAAGACAATTATGGTATATTAAAAAATAAATTATCTTTAGTGGGTTTAGAAGACAAACTACATTGGTATTTAGAGTTAAGAAAATTTGGTAATGTGACAACTGCTGGTTTTGGCATAGGATTTGAACGTTTCCTTCAAGTACTTTTGGATATACATAATATTAAAGACACAAGTGCATTTCCTCGATGGCCTCATAATTGTAAAATGTAATCTAACCATAGTCTTTAATTTGTATCTATAATTTTTTTGTAGCTGCTTTAATACTAATTGGTTGGTTTAAGTCAGTATATTATATTTATTCTTCTATGTATTGTTTTTTCATTTAATTTTTTTTCTGTACTATTATTTTCTCATTCAAAATGTTTTCATCCTGAGATTTTAAATTTGCATAAATTGAACTATAGTATATCATTGTATTACTAAGTTTATAGTTTATATAATTCATCACAGATGTTCAACAAATTAAATTTTTTATTTGTAATCTTGTTATACTGAAGTGTGTAGATATAATAAATGGTCATATATTTTAGTATGTTGTTTGTTGATTAATAATTATAATTTGTAATTGTTCAATTTTTTTAAATATTGTTTAGTTATTAAATCATACATTATACAGTATAATCAACTTTAGCAAGTATACACTATATAACTATACTACGGCCACTGAGAGAGCGCTACTCCTTCGCGCATCCAAATGAATTGGTTCCGCGGTTTCATACCCAAATTTCTCCCACTCTACTACCTACTCGCTATGCGTCGACCGTCGATCCACGACGGTAGCGCCAACGGTGGCGGCGGCCAGAGTTGACGGCGGCCAGCGTTCGGGAAGGTTAGGTGGTGGGAATGCGCGAGATCGGACGAATTTTGGTCGCCGCCCAAAAGCGCTCTCTCAGTGGCCGTAGTATAGTTTAAATTTAATAATAAAAATGATTAATTTTATAAAATAAAAATTAATTAATTAAATTTAAGGTTATTTAAGAGTATACAGTGTCAAATTTAACAATCTGATGGGTCTCAGACGTATCTGACCGGGCAACATAGTATATAATAGAAGGCCAGGCTTTAGATACAAATGTGCTAGAGACATAAAATATCAACATAAGAACTTTATCAAACAGCAGCAATGCTGGATAAATAAATTATTGACGAATTGGTTTAGAATTTATTACATAATATGGGTATCTTGATTTTTGACTCTGTATATGCATAAGAGGATTGATAATGCCAAAATAATTCTTGCACTTGGCATTGAAACACAGATTAAGATAAAATTACAATAAAAAATGAAAATACAAATTAGATTAAAATTATAAGTTTGAACCACAACATTTGAGCCATTGGCCAACCCAAAGAAGTGTCTCACTCCTAAGCGAAGTTGCTTTGTCAAACAATTTTTTACCAGACCTCAAATGTACTCCTTTTTTCTCCTTCTTTCCTTTCCTTTTTTTTTATTTTAAATTAATTCTTTCAGAATTAACTTAAAAATCACTAAATTTGACAAGTACCTATACAACAGTCAAAATAACAATATTATGTAGTAATTATCAACTAATTAAAAAAATCCCTCTAAATTCTAAGATTTAGCTATTATACTGTTTTTAGCACTTTATTAGTAAATTTATCAATATTTATTTTAGGTAAATTATCCATCTCTACCGTAAATAGTGTTTGAAACAAAGTAGAATTGTAATCATAAATATTTGATACCTTCTAAACCGGAGATATCAATTTGAAACAGTTTTCTCATTTTGTTTCTGTTCAACTTGTTTATTTTATTTTCAGTTATACAAATTTAACACAAACACAACATTAACATGTAGTTTTTAATATAGGGGTAAACAATTTTGAAAATTAGTTTTCAAATGTTTTATTTATACGATAAAAATTCCAAGCAAAGAATAATTTATAAAAATACCTATCATGCCAATATTAAAATTTAGTTAAATGTTTAAATAATAAAAATGAAGTTACCTCAAAAATCAAGCTCATTTCTGTTTCTATGATGATTGACAACAATGAATTACTGACACTAGTAATTTTTTCAATTTACAACAGAAAACAGAATTAATAAAAATTGCTCACTAAAATTTACTTTTTAACTCTACACATTTAAAACTAATATGCATTTTTTTACTAACTAAAATATTACTTAAACTATTTAGTAATCAAACCCCAAATATCTATCTAGACTCATGTTCTATGTAACCATTTGTTTCAAAAAAGCAAAATCAAAGTCATTAATAAAAAACTAAAGTTTATTTTTGTAAAAAAAAATTAACAATGTTTACTTACATATTCTAGTATTAAATGCTAGTATACAAAAAAAAAAAAAACTTAAAGTACTCTTTGTAAATTATAATATTCATATCACATTTAATTTTTAAATTTACAAAATTCAAACACATTTGTGCATTACGTACACATAACTTATTGACAAAACCATAATTTTTATTACATAATTGAACACAACCCGGACATTTCCTTGCCTTTATTAACTGTTGGGTATTCTCTCATTTTTTTAACATTGTTCATTAGTCTTGGTTTCATTTTCTTTTGAACTTTAGGAACCACTACAGCTTCCATTTCAAGACCAGGTGGTGGTGGTTGATCTGGATCAATTTTCCCAAAGGTTGGGGTGAAATCTTGAGGAGACTGTGGTTCTAATGATAATTCCTCTGCGGGTGTGGTTGGTTTCACAACGGGTGAAATTTTTTGACTAATATTTATTTTTATTGTTCCTATAGCAGGAGCAACTGGAACATTCCATTCAGTGTCAGTATTACCATCAATAGAACAAGTCATTGTTGAAATAGGAGATGGTGATCTAGGTTTTAATTCATTAAGGACACTATCTTGAATGTTTGAAGTGGACAAAGAGATGCTATCTTTAACAGCAGAATTTTCTATCATTTTAGGTGATAGTACCTCAGTAAACTGAATAATTTCCATAGTATCAGGTATTTCTAAATCTTCATGTACATTTTTTTTTATATTTTCTTCTACTTGAAGTTCACAAGAAACAGATTCAGGTACAGGTAAATTTTCATCTATGATGAGTTCTTCAATTTTTCTCTTTTCTATTGGTATTTCTTGTTTATTTTTTGATTCTTTTTCTTCTATTAATGTTTCTTTAACTGTTTTTTTAAATTCTACTTCAGTCACTTCTTCCATTAACTTTACTTCTTCTTTTATTTCTACTATTTCATTTAATTCTACTTCTTTCTTTAATTCTACTTTTTTCTCTAATTCTACTTCTTCTTTTATTTCTTCTTTTTCTCTTAATTTTACTTCATCTTTTAATTCTGCTTCTTCATTTATTTTTACTTCTTTATCTTCTTTTAATTTGTTTATTACCTCTTTTAATTTTTCATTTACCTCATCCTTACTTACAATGTTTTCCAAAGACTTTACTTCCATTTGTGGTTCTTTTTTAAATACTATTTTTAGACTTTCTAATCGTTTTGCTTCTTCAATAGCATCGTTTCTTTTACGAATTTTTTCTTCTCGAGTCTTCTATAAAAGAAAAAATGTACATATATATAACACAAAATTTAGCATTGACAGAAAAACAAACAAAATTAACATACAATCATATCATCATAACACATTGGGTGGTAAAGTCGTTTGTCTTTTTCAATACAGTTTCTTAGTTGCCACTCTTCATCTTTTTCATGATAAAACTGCTCAAATTGATCATGACACAAGTAACATGCAGCCAACACATTATCTTTTCTAGCAGAAATACAAGGCACATTCTCTTCTTCAACTTGTTCATCATTTTTAGAGCCTTGTTCTGCTTGTAGATCAAACCAACTGGCAGCTGAAACAGTTCAGGTATAATGTAATATTAGTTTTATTTTTGAAGTTCATTTATTTGAAAACATTAATTATCCTCAATTGGTATAGGAATTTAGATAAAAAACTTAATAATTTTATAATAAATACATTGGACTAATACTCCTCTCTCGAATGGGCTTCAGTTTTTAGTTTAGGCTTTAGTTTTAGTCTAAATTTGGGTTTTCGGATTACAACATGCAAAATATGTAAAATTCAAATCAAATTCCCTACTTTTTTTATGATATAAAGCGCAGAGATCAGTTCTTCCACACAAAAAGACAAATAATCAAATTGATTGATTTTGCTATTTTTTGTAGTTTTTTAACACATATAACTTAGAATTCAATCAAAACATCAAAAAAAGTTTAAATAAAATATATTATAAAACCAAAATCCAAACTTTTTGTGGTATTCAACGTAAAGAGAGTCTCTTACTGCCTGTAAGAGATTGATGCGAGTATTATGTGACCTAGAGTGATTTGTTTTAGTTTTATTTATTATAATTCAATCTTTGAGAATCATTTTAACTTAAGTTGACTAAGAAGTATTGCTCCTGAAATTGTATAGTAACAGATAGATTCTGTAAAAATGTATACACTGGTTCACTATGCTCAGAACCTAAATCAAGTTGAGTTAACTAACTCTAACGTAATAAAAAAAAAAACATGCAAATTAATTAGTATGTATTATATTAAGTTTAACTTAAAGAACGGGTGATAAGAAGTTATATACATTTGTAGTTGTAAAAAGTTGTTTTAATACTAAAACTTACTCAAAACATTTTAAATTAAAAAAAAATTGAGGTTACAAGTACAAGAATATGGTATTTTAAAAACATATTTTATAAAGTATCTCAAAACTAAAAAGGTATAAATAAATTATTTACCTCTAGTACTTTCATCTTCTTGTTCTTCATATTTACACCAGTCACTAGTATCATAATACCATTTTCTTGATTGAACTGTTTTGCTAGCCATTTTTTCACGTCTATTTTGCCTGAAATGCCAATCTAAATGACTACTATACTTAATGGTGAACTCAGCTGTAAAACGAATACCACAAGAACTACACTGAATTCCTGTGTATAAATTGTGTATTAACCCGGGTTGTTTTCTATAATGAGACATGTTAATTAATTAATAATACTAAAACATAACAATAGTTTTTAAAAATTACGAACTGTTTTAAAGATGAAGGGTCAGAAAAATCAACAGGTTTAATAGTTAAATCATCTGCTTCCTTTTCTTTTTTTTTTGTTTTAGGTAAGACAATTTCTTTTGGTTTATCTTTTGGTACAATTCCACTATCAACTAGTTTCTTGAATAACTCATTGATATCCATGTTACTTGGTAGAATTGGAGGTACCGTAGAAGCAGGAATTGGAGGTGGCACATAAGAACTTGTAACAGGTTCTAACTTTGGTAAAACAATCGGAATGAAAGGTACTGTAGTGGCTAAAAACATAAAAAAATAAATTGTTAAAGTATATATTTTTTAACACAATTATTAAGTAGGTATTCTATTCTAATTTTACTTGGAACTAAAGAGTATGTAGAAGAATATGATTGTCCAGAAGGGTTACTGATATCTTCAATTGGTTTTTGTGGGGGCACATCAAATCCAGTGAAATTAGGCGGTATTGGTGGAGCAGGTAAAGGTGGTAAAGTTTCGGTAGTAGTATCTTCAGTTAGAACAACACCCATCATTTGAGAAATCACAGCATATCCTGGTCGAATATTTGACGGTAATGCGGAAAATCCTAAATAATGTTTATTTCCTCGAACAATAATAGCTTGAGGAGGTCCATTATAGTTTACTTTGAAAGGTTGATCATTGATCATTGCTCTCATCAAACCATCAATAAAACGAAGTATAAGTGCTGTGTTTCCAACATCAATACGTTGTGGTTTTGCATCCAAGTAGATAGGAACCGAGTAAGTATTATCAACAATTATAGCAATACGACCCGCTACTAAATCTTGTCGCTTTGTTGTGCCTATATTAACCGAAGGTGGTGGTCCTTCTAATTTAATAGTTCGTTTTACACCACCAAGATCAGTAAATATTGGAGGACCACCAAAGAAACATTCATAAAATTGTCCATCCAAATAAAGTTCTCGAGTTGGTGCTCCTAAACGTACTCTATGAGGTTGACCATCTAACAAAAATTCTCTATCAGGAGCATTGAAATGACATAAAACTGAAAAAAGATCATCAAAAATAACGTTTTTTGGAAGTCCTTGAAAATATATTTCTCTAGGATCATCCCAAGAAGTAAAAGTGATTGCAGTTGGACCATAAAATCGTATTTCTCTGGATACACCATCAATACTGATAGTTTTAGTAGTATCGTGAGCAATCATATCTAATATGACAGGATCAGAAGGAGGAATCACAGGAACGGTCCAATCTGGAGATGAAGGTGCAAATGGAGCAGTTGGTCTAGGAACTTCATATCTAGGTGGCGGAACAAGAGATCGTGTTGAATGAGAATAATTTGGTCGAGGTCCTCTTGACCAAGGTTCATTTCTATTATGGGAGAATCTAGATCCATTTTCAGGTCTTGGAATCCAACTTTTGTTATTTCTCCAACTACGACTTTTAGAATTATCTTTATCATTATGTTTAAATGTTTTGCGCCTTTTAAACATTGGACGATCTTCAGAATCTGATTTTTTGTTTATTCTTTTTGATTCTTCTGAACCAGTTGAACCACTTCTAGAAGAACTATCACTATCGTCACTACCACTGATATCACTAGGTTTTTTGTTGTATTTGTTCCAAGGGCCAATGCCACTGTTTTCTGCAATTGGTTTTTCAATACTAGCGACAATTTCAGGCTTATTTTGTAAATCAGTTCCATTTCCATTAACTGTTTGAGCAATTTTTGGAATAGTATACTCCTTTAATTTCATACTTTCGTTTGTACTTTCTTCTGCCAGTTTTTCAACTTCAGTCATTTCAATCACCTTAAAAATAAAAACAGACTTTTAAAATGATTTATTAGCATTGAAATGTGATTAATACTATTACCTGACGCATGATTTTTGTGTATTCATCAAATGTAATACTTCCTGTGTTCAAAGCTTCTTCCGCTTGTCTAAGAATGTGACTTTTGTTGTTTTGGGTTGGTTTAGCTCTCATATCAACATCCATTGAGTCATTATCTATGATTGTTTCTTTTAATTCACTTTGAATTTTTTTTGAAGGCGATTTGTATGGTGTTTTAAATGTATCTGGTTTCATTTCTTTGTACTTGGCCCATGATTTACCAACTTCAGGAATAGGAGTTTCTGATATTTGTGGTGGAGGAGGTGGAGTAGGTGTTGTTGTTGTAATAGGGGGAGCAGTCAATGTACGTAGGTCTACATCTTCAGCACCAAAAAGTCTGAAAACAATTTTAAGCGTGATACAAATAAATATAATAAAAATATAAACTAAAATGTACATGGTAAATGAATGAAATAAAACATATTTAAACTAACAAAATTATAAAAAAACAAACACAAATTTAAAAATCTATAAGTTAATGGCTTAGCAAGAACATCTTAAATTCTTAAACCTGATAATTGAAAAAAAAAAAAAAAATTAAGAACACATATCAGTGAATTCTTGATTAAGTTGACAGGTCAAACAATATTCCAATTATTATGATAGTACAGTATTAAAATTAGTAACACTATAATATTATAAAATATATAAATAGATATTGTGATTTGTGTGATATAATATATAGATTATTTTGTATAGGGTATACCCACTCTTCTTTGTCTTACCCACAAACTATTTGGGGTCATCTACCTTTGTCCACTTATCACTATCATTCACATCCCTTACACACACATTAACAACCCTCATATATTTTTCAATTGGTTCCATCTATCTCTTCTTTGGTCTTTCTCTACCCTTTTTTCCTTCAAAGTTAATTTTTATAACCTTCTACTTCAGTTTCTTCTCGCTTCATTATATGTCCAAACCATCTTGTCTATTTTCCATCATCTTATCCACTATTGATTCTCTCACTCCAAACCATACAACATGGTTGGTCTCACCACACTCCTGTTTACACTTACTAAATACTATAACATTATTACAATAAGTAATTTATAGAAGGTATAAACTGGATATGGATTGGTTTTCTATCATTGATCAAGTAACCTCTCTATTGTTAATGCCATATAGAAAACTTAAATGTTATGAAGAAAACTTTTTTTTGTTAGTAAAGTTGCTCCAACAAATATATAAATTATAGTAGGCAGTAATTTAAAAATATTTTGTAATTTGAAAGTTATGATCCAAAAACAAAAATTAAATTACTTTCAAAAGTGCTCTTTTGAGCAATTCTTAGAAATGTTATTAAGACACACAAAAACATATTGGAAAAAAATTTTGAAAATTGTTGAGCGTTAATAAATGTTTAATTAACAAAAATTATGTCATGAAATATTCAATTTATTTCAAATCCTACATATAAAATTAGCATATTATGTTGTCAAGCTGGTTTAAATCTAAAAACTAAAAATCAAAATATTAAATTGAGTCCAAATATTGTCAACATAATTTGAAACTTAAAATGTTGTAAAAACCTTATTTGTATTGGACAATTGTTTAAAAAGTTATTGAAATATTGGTATGCTAACACCCTTTGTATAATAGGTCAATGAAATTATTTCACATTGTTCCAAAATCACACCATTTTGTCAATACTTACTCTTTTTATTTACTTTCAGAAACTACTGGCGGGTTTTTTTTGTTTTAAATTTTTAAATGCAGATAGAATATTTTGTTTCATCAATAACATTTTAAGTCTAAAATACTAAACTATATTAGTTACAAAGTTTCACAAAAATAAATCACAATCATTACCAATGTTTCCTAATTTACAAACTAACAGTTTTTGATATTTATCTACCACAGATAGATTTTAATGTCATTAGATTAGCATTAAATTTTCATAAATTTTTCTTTAAGAATTCAAATTTTTATTGAATTCAAAATAGGAATTTTCAAAGTTTTGAAAGTATTATAAAAAGATCAAAATTGGTTGGAAAACTTTGAAAATTGTACAAAACTTGTATTATACTATTCATCATAATGTGTGAAAGTTTCAAGTATTTTGGTTTAACACGGTGAAAAAACACGGTACAAAGAAAAAGAAAAATAAAAACTCAATTTTTGTTAATTATACTCATTTTTTGAGAAAGTTTTTGAATAATATTAATATACATTTATTGCAACAAAGACAATACAGGGATTTTCAACTGTAACTTTTTGAATTTTCAAAAACAAACCATTTAAGTACTATTCAACAAACTAGAGCTACCAAAAACTGGATATGAGTGTAGGAGATTGGATTATTTTGAAGAAGTTATTGTGGTTTCAAAAGTAATATAAAAAAAATAAATTTAAAAGCGGGATCACTCTAGATTGCGTGAGTAGTTGGACGGAATAGTAACTACGCTTTGAGTTGGTCACTGGTTTGAAAGTTGTGGTTTAAACATATTATTTAATACCTGAAACCAATGATAAATCATTGCTATATAAAAATTATTCTGAGCAAACTCAGTTATTTAGTACACGTCCTGGTAAAAACAAAATTTAACAAAAATTATCCGTTTTATTAAACTACCTATTAAACTATCTAAAATACAACATTTTAGGCAATCGCTACACCAAACATCTTCTCATCAATCTTAAACTTACTCCTTTTTTTTCTTTTTTTCTTCTCTTTTTATAAGCAATTTTACACTTACTATATTATGTTGTATAAGGTACTTTTTAATTTTTTATGCTATGATATTATTTTATTATATTTATATATATATTTTATTACTGTCAGTGTTCTAAGAAAAAAAAATGTCAAAAAAGTTTCAAACAAAATATAATTTAAAGCCAAAACTCAATTTTTTAATGGTATTTAACGTAAATATTGGAGCACCTCAAACATGAAACATGAAAAAGTCATCACAAATCTGAAAATTTTATAGGTACTTTTTGCCTTAAAATTCTCAATTTTTTTTGGTTTTTGGGGTGTAACTCAAAAAGTAAGCAAAATCTAATAAAAATAAAATACCACCCCAGTTCAAAAACATCAGAAAAGTTACTGACTTTAAAACTTAAAACATTTTGTCTACCCAAAAGTAATTACAGAAAAAAAAATTTAAAAAAGTGCCGGGATCAGTCTAGTTCTCGTGGGTAGTTTTACAGAGTAGCGACTACGCTTTGGGTGGGTCACTAGTTTAGAAGTTGTGGTTTAAACGCATTACTTAATTCCTGAGAGCAATGATAAATCATTGCTTTTGAAAATTAGTATTCTGAGCGAGCTCAGTTGTTTAGTATACATCGTGGTAAAAACAAATTTAACAATAAATACTCTTGTCAAATCTGTATCTTTCCTATTTTGGTATTGTGTAAAAATTGTGGTAATGTTTTCCGTTTTTTCTTAAATTTTTTTTTTTGTTTTTTCTGAAGAACTTTTTTGGAATTGAAAATTTCGAAAAAAACACTATTGTTAAAGATTAGAGCAATTCTCTAGGAGCTACATGTGACTCACAAAAAAAAAAAAAACACATCTTTGTAAAATCAATAGCTTCCTCGCTTTGCTCAGAATCTAAAAATATAACTATAAAAACAATACATTCTTTAGTAGACTAAATATCTAAAATGTGAATTAAACTCTTAAACTCTTACAAGTTAAGGTAATTAAATATTATAAAGTAAGAATTTAAATAAACTTACTCATCAACTGTTTCAGATTTGCATTTTTTGGCAGCAGGTTCAATATCGTCCACTTTGATTGAATCTGAAGGCCTCTTCACAGCTGGTGCTATAATTCTTAGATCAATGTCATTTTGAGGTGTAATTATAATGTCTGTAAGAAAACCTTTAATTTACATAACAATTCAAACATGTACTATGTACTCATATCTGGCATATGTAGATGAAAATACCAATATTCTCCAAATGTTAGAACTGTAAATGTAGTAAACGTGAGAAGTCTTGTCACAAATATTAAAATTGAAAGTAACTATCAAACTCTAAAATACTTAATTCTTAGAGTTATAATTTTACCAGCTTCAAAACAAACTTTCATCAATTGTGTACAAGTATTAAATGAAATTCATATAAGCACAAAAATAACACTATATAAAATTATAGTATTTTTGAAAAAATCAAATAGATTAAATAACATTTACTTAAAATTATGATTATTTCTAAAGTTATTACCAATAAATTAATACTACATTTTTATTCAAACACTGCTATATTTGTATTACCTATTTTTATTTTGTATTTTCACATATACAAAAATTAAAACATTTTTCCTTTATTATAACATAATATTTTTTAAAGTATTAAAAGAACAGAAAGAAATAATCAATTTAGTATCACTTTTGATAAAATAAATTAAGAATTTCAAGTAATTATAAACATATTATGGTAGAATTAAAGTTTTTTTTTAGTATGGTGATTTATTCAGAGTTGCTTAAACAGTCATTTTTTCATATGTAATAATTTGTACATTGTAAACACAACTTATAATACAAGCATAATGTTAATTAAATAAAATAATTTTTTTTTCGCTAATACAATTTAATTTGAGAACACTTATGTGCAGAAAAAAATATATTAATAAACAAAAACATTTGTTTTCATAATATATATTTATATATTAAATGCTTATTCTTTGCTATTTGAATAATGAATTCACCTAAATTACTTAATATCTGAGTAAATATGCATAGTTATATAAAAAAACATACATGTATGTGTGTATAAATATACATTATTAATCTTAAATATTAATATATTTATCAGAACATTCACCAAAATACTAGTTGGGTGGCTAAATTGCCTGTACATTTACAAAAAAATCAAAATAGGACATGGAAGGGTGTAATTGTTTTTACTAAATTTTGGCATAGAAAAGTATCCAGTTTATTTAAAAAAATAACAAATTGCCAACAATGAATTGTATGGTAAAATAATAAAAATAATCGATCAGACATTTTAATCTTACTTTGATTGGTTTTTACAGCACCAATAGAGTCATTTGTCAGTTCAGGATCTGGACTAGATGATGGTTCAGGAGATTTCTTCATTGTTTGCATGTAAATTCGAAGACGTTTCAATGAATCTGAATCTTCCAGCGTTGAATCGGTGTTTGCAAAATCAGAAGTGTTGGTAAAAACGTTTACTTCAGTTTCATTTGGTGTTTCAGTAGAAACATGTTTTTCGTCAGAAACGATATTTTCAATTGGTTTGATAAAAGAGAGATCCATGCCATTATTATCATCTTTTACTTGTTCATTCAACAATTTTTCTTCCTTAAAAGATGTTTCATGAGTTATCATAACAATATCATTCTGTTGCATTTTAGCATCAGATGAAATGTTTTTTTTCTTTATTTCTGGATCTTTAGTTTTTTTATCATCTCTTCTCTTATGATATTTTTCATCTTTTAAATATTTTTCTTTACGATCAGCTTTTTTTACTGACTTTCTAGAAAGATCTCTTTTAGATGGTGAATGAATTGGACTTTTTTCTTTTCTTTTAGAATCTCGATGCTTATTGCTTTCTCTTCTAAGTTTTTTCTCTTCCTTATTTTTGAAAGTTAGCTGCTTTACATTATCACTAGATGTTGAAGATAACTTCACTGGACTTTCTACTTTTCTTAAACGAGGATCACGATTTAGAGTTTGTAACAATTGTGTACTAACTGGGTTAATTTTAGGAATTTGTTGATTCAAATTTAACATTGGATTGGAAATAGCCTGAAAAAAGAAAAAATACAATGTTAAACAAATAATATCTAAATAAAAACAAAAACATTTGATCATTCTGACAAATTGTCAGCCCAAAAAAATTTGATGATGCTATAATAATAATAACTTTATAAATACTATTCAATCTGCATTGCTTTCTAGTCTAAGATAAAAAACATCTTTAACTCTTTTCCATCAGAATGTTAACATTTATCACAGTTAGCAATTACAAATAAGGGACTCCATATCTCAATAACTATGCACTTGCCTCCCATTCAAAGATGAGTCCATAAAAATTAAAAACTTTGTAAACATTATTCTTTTAAGAGCATTAATCTCTTAATGTCATTTACATATGATAACCATTAAACTGCTATCAAAAATATTCCGCAGTATAATGTTCAGAATATTCCAATAATAAAGCTATAATGTGCTAACAAAGCAAAACTTTACAAAAATTATCTTGTGAAAACTTAACCCCTTGTACACAAATACCTAGACACCAACTAACTAAACTTAATTGATTTTTATTGATTCTTCCCATTAAATATTTTTCCCAACAATGTAAAATTTGTTATTCAGAAGTATAAACTAAAATCAGTAATAATTACATAGTTATTATCTAATCACTGCAGCAGTATGCTTTTCCTCAAAAGGAGCAATTATTTTACTTACAATTGTATTTAATGCAACTTTAAGCTGTGTTAATTTCCACTGCAGTATAAATTCTCAATAATTATTATTATTTGAAAATTCAATAATCCCCAATATCCAAAACAACTTTCGTCTTCTTTTAGATACAAACAAAAAGTTTGTATCTGACAGAAGCAAGCAGTAAATATTTTACTTTTAAAAATTAAGAATTTTTTTAACCAACAATTTAAGAAAAATTTGAGTACACTTAAGACATTTATTACCAATGACACCTCTGGGGACACCTATTAAGAAGTGTGCACCTATCAGTAATTATCATAAAAATTGAATTTCAATGAGAGTCCTTCATTGCTCATGTGGCAGAATATTAGATATGCAAAATTCAAAAGTTTTAGATTAAAAAAAATGTTTTTCTCCTAACTCATATCAAATTTTATGAAATAAACTTACTGACTTAATTTTATAAATATTTATAACTTTTTTTGGTTATTATTAAAGAATAATAATATGGAAGTTTTTTGTTAGTGAGACGTATATATTGTTGGACTCTCATGAATAAGAGAAATATAAATCCAAAAAGGTTGAAATCCACTGATCTAAGTATTCTCGCTGAATAGAAACATCTCACTGCAAATATTCTCATCTCTGCAACACTCATACATCATTCTATTTATACGTTGATAATCCAACACTTCAAGCCATGTAACATTATTAATCTCACCATACTTCTGTAAAAATTTTCAGTTTTATTGGAATCGTACAAGTGGTGATTTTGTAATTATTATTATTTTTTTTACTATTTAGCAAATATTTATTTAAAAATTTGACATTTATCAAAATAGTATTTTTGTTATTTTATTTATCAGTGTTAACTAACTAGAAAAGAAATTAAAATTTAATAGAAAAAACACCAATTCATTCCAATATAAATTACCATTTGACTATGATGTGGCTGAGGATTTTTAGATGGTTGTTGTACAGCAGGTATAGGTGTTGACTGGAATTTTTTTGAAGGAGAGGCAATAACTTTGGTTGGCATTGAAGGTGATTCAGAACTAATTGTTGGTATATTGATGATTTTATTAGAATCTGCAGCATTTCTCCGAGTATTTTCAGGTAGTGCTTGAATTTTAGTATTGTCATTTGAAGAAATGTTAGTACTGGGGGATGACGTACTCACATTGGAAGTATTCTGTAATAAATATAATATAAATTTTTTTAATATAATCTTTTAAAAATTATTATAAAAATATTTACTTTTAGCATATTTCTTTTCTTTCGCATTTCAATCTGATTTCTAGTATGCAATAATTCCAATTCTAATTTCTTTTGCTGAAGCTCAAGATATTCTTTTTGTTTTTCAAAAAGAATAAATTGTTCCCTCAAAGATGCATCATCAACTTCTTTAGTGGGTGTTGGTTTTTGTATTTCAGTGTGATTGACCTAAAAATTTCAAACACATCAAAAAATGGTTATATATAACCTTTACTTACATAAAATTAACTTTAATAACACTTATGATCTAAACTAACAAAGGTCAGAAAATTCAAAATATTAAAACTAAATTCTAAGTACAAGCCCATAATTAAATATATTAAAATAAAATAAACATACATTGTTTAAAAATTTTGGATTAACATGAATGTTGGGTGGAGCAGAACTAATTGGCCAATTTTTATCAATTGCATTAATTGTTACATCAAGAGCATGAAGTTTTGTAGGCGCAATAACGTCATTCCATGTAGATCTTAATTTATACATGTTTGCTCTAGTTTTTTCATCCACCTAAGAAAAAAGGGTATAATAAAAATAAACAATTTTAAGACGCACAAAGATTAAAAAAAATAAAATAATTACTTTAATAAATGTGCTAGTAAAAAGTTTCTCAATATTTTGAACAAAAAGTGGTACGTATGGTTGTCCAACGTTTTTGATGATTGAATCAATTAAGTATAGCACTGGTAACTTGCTGTCTGCCTGCACCTAAATATAATTAATAAAGTTTAATGACAAACCTGGATATGGTTTCATCCTTGTGGTCCTCCATACTTCTGAGTAGCTTCTAGAATCCAACAATATTTGTAGGCAGAGGCAACACTTAGACCAAGATATTAATTTATGTTTGTGTATAACACATAAGTTATACTTAAATGTTGATCATTATATTTTATTTTTTAGGTTTATTAAATAAATATTTATGTTAAGCCATATTTATAACATGTACAAAGTACATACAATAGATTATTTTAATTTTGAAGTATTCAAAGTACATACTAGAATATTAAGACAGCCTTAACACAAAAATGAGAAAAAAGAAATTTTAATTGACATTCTGTTCAATATGTTTTCCATAAATACACAAATTAAAACTTTATTATTATTATTAGTATAGTTACATATTACAATAAAATCTAGGAAAAATTAATATATTAAGGTACAAATCAATAAACTATTCTCAACATTAAATTTTAGTGATTTTAAGGAAAATGCTAAGAATAGTTAAAAAGTCTTATTAAATTCAACACAAGATATTAATATTTTCATTATTTATACATTTTTTAAATTTTTTTAAAAATGAACAGATACAGTAAAATTTGTTATTAACATTTCTATAGAATATATTTTACTTTTTTAAATAAATAAGTATTACAGGGAATAGGTTTTTCCTTTTGTGTCTGAATAACAAATTGTTGATGAATTTGATGCCTATAATTATTGAAGCTATAATTTGATGTTATACTATAATAAAACATACCAAGAAAAATTGAAATATATGTATATATATATGCAACATAAATAATTGTTAGAAAAAATAAATATTTTAAAATTAATGGAAGTTTATGTAACTATTATGCTTTATAGTAACATAAATATAGTATGGCTAATATTTATCTCTGTTAATTGTAAGTTATACTAAATTAACATAGTATGTTACCTGTACTGTTAACATAATTTTCATTCATAAACTATGTTTACGATAATAAATATTAAAAGACAAATTTTCCACAAATAATACAATAAAATTGTAGGTAAAAAAATAATATTATTTTAACTTTTATGGCAAGATCAGTACACAAATACAACATTACTACTATGAGGAAAGCCAAAAGTGTATATTATCTTGATCACAAAGAAAATGTTTACAAACCGTTTTAATATTCAATACATTAATATATTAGATTCTCACATAGTACGAACATTTGTTTGGTTATTTTAAGTATATTAAACTGGTTTGTTGAAAATAATTACATACCCAGTTTACTCAAGGCAATACTACACATGATTATTAATGTATTGAGTTGATTTTATGTTGTGAAAGTTAAACAATACTATTCACAACAACAAATATAGTAATGAAATACATAGAAATACAATAATAAAAAACTTATTGATAGTATAAAATTAAAAGTTAATATTGATTATAGCCAATATAGTGTTCAAAATTGTATTTGTTATATTATAATAAACATTTAACACAACTGTTGTTTAAAATATTTATAGACATAGAAGAATATAACATTTCGTAGTGAGATTAAGTGGTATATATAAATAAATATATGTTTGTGAGACAATTTTAAATTACAAATGTATTTTTAATTAATTAAATTTAAATAATAATTGCCGGAAACAAGTTACTACTTTTATTTTTCAATAACTACAAAGCTTGAAGTTTCTCTGCAAATTTTCTTGCATTATACATTCCTATGCTTGTTTTCTATATATTTTTATTGTAAATTTTAATGAACATTCAGTATCAAAAGATAATACCTCAAAGCATTTTTTTGGCTTTTTCAACAAGAGCATATTGATTATTATTTTTTTTTAAGTAACACCAATAATAATTGAACTAATAAAATGTCCAATTTTGATGGACTGATACAACCATAATAATAACTACATTTCACGCATGTCAGTGTATTATTTTATAAGAATAATTTTGTTTTACAAAACCTAGCATGTACCTTTGCTTAATAACAGTTAAAATAATGAACATAGGCCAAATTTGAACCATAAATCTGAATAGAGTACAATTTACACATATTCATCATCTTCTGTAGATCTCCGAAGTGTTTAAAACTTGCTGTCTTCTGGAGTAAAATCTCCCATTAAAAACCACCATCATTCAGATCTATTACTCATACCAGTAGATGTATTTTATACTTATAGATGTATAATGAAGAAAAACAAATAATAAATATAAAAAAAAACATTAGTAGCCAACCAATTTTAAGATTTTATTTACACCTTCATATAAATGTCATTTAATACATAACTTGTATCATAATTTTTTTTATTTACAATACACTTGAAATAGCAATTTTTCTATTTTAAAAAGCAAACCATTATTTTGGACGTTCTTTATAAGCTTTTTCAAGTAAGTATAATGTGTCAGATGATATTAAAAAAAAAAAAAAAAAAAAAAAGAGGACCAAAAGGACGTATACCATAAGTAGTCACATCATATATTTTATTTTTTATTTCATGTTTGTTTTAATATTGCAAATAATCACATATATTTGTACTAACTAAATATATGTTATCATAGTCAAAGGGATGATTTCAGCACTGTCGCAATTCAATAATTAATATATTAAGCTACTGAAATGCATTAAAATATAATAAGTAGTAATTAACCATGGAGAAAAAGTTATCCAGTTATATTACACCAAAATTAATAAATTATGTAGGATCAATAAAATAAAAAAATAATTTGGTGTTATACAGTAGTGAAAATCCCTCTGTTATGACTTTAGAATATTCATTACTATTATAAAGTTTAAAAACCTTATGCAGTTGTCTTTCAATACACTGTACAATGATTGGCGCATAAGGAGAATTCTCATCAGCAAGCATAGTCAACATGTTTATCAAAGGCTTGCTATTGATGTTGAGGTCAGCTAAGGCGTTAGAATACTCTTCTGCAACTTCCTTTTCTTTGGCAGTCATGTTGGGTTTGTTTCAATAAAATTTATAATGAGTCAATGCAGCCACAGCTAAAACACAACCAAATATAACTCATAAATTTAACAATAAAATTTATATTACATAGGTATTTGAAAGATTTTTCAAATTTGTAAGAACTGTCCTGAATTAAAAATCAATGTACAGACTATAGGTAATAGTTAATTTGCATGAAGAGATATCAACCCTTCTATTGTGTTTATATTACTTTACCCAAATTTTCAAAAAAATTTAAATATAAGCTAAAGTTTTTAACTAATTTAAAATAAAAATATAATTTTAATGAATTAATGATGTAAAAAACAATGAGTAGGTAAATATGAAATTAAAAAGTAGTTTGTAATATTATTAATTTAATATCAAATTATTAAGTTACAATTATTTTTATTATTTAATTCTAACCTGGTACAAAATTATTTTCTGAATATCTATACCCCTTCAATAACTTAACATTAAGTTATGGTTATTTTTTTCAAACTAGGTACATCTTAAAAAATGTTTTTGAAAGACAAAATTAGGTTTAAAATTTAATTATTACTGTAGGTACCTAGATCAATAACTTAGTACTAATTGTTTTATGTTAATAATCATTAAGGTAATATTATATTGCTGTACAAAATAAAAAACATATTTTTGGCAATAAATTGACAGTTCAATTGTTTTATTTAATCTGTAAAAAAATAAAAATTAGAAAAAAAATGCTTGTACACAAAATTTTCAAGATCAACTTAGAAAATGCAAATAAAATACACTTAGTTGTCTATATGACTATTAAACAAAAAAGAAACAAATATCTTCATTATTTGATACCATGCAAAAGATACATTTCCCAAAAAGTGTATGATCAAACAGGATCATCTATTATGTTACAATACCATTGATTAAATATACATATAAATACGTATATTTAACAATGACAATACTAATTTATTGTACCATTAAGTTGAATTTAAAATTAAATAATGATGAGTGAGATAAGACAGTTTTTAAAATTATTTTAGTATCTTGTATCAGATATAAATGTATTAAATATAGATGCATTCAATATTGTTAACATGGATAAAGTATAAAATGTAAATGCATAAAATCATACATGATCATCTATGTACTTAAGGGTTGATAATATTTTATTCCTATAGGAAAACTTACGTTTATAAGCATTACTATATTCTTTTAATAATAGTCATCAGAAATGTAAATAACATATATATGCTGTAACGTTACATTTTTGAGTAAAGTATAAAATCCATTAACTCAATAAGTCTAGTTTTCTACAAAATAGCAGTTCTAGAAAGAGCCAATTAAACTGTAAAACACGTATGTAGATAAATGATACCAAGATTCAAAGAAAAACAATAATATTATAAAGACACGATTAATGAATCTTTTGAAATTTTGAAATCTAATCTTAATCCTAACAAAGTATTTTGTTACTAAGAAACCAGATGTTTTTTTTTTTTGCTGTTTCTATAACTAAGACAAACACTTAAAATATATACTCTAAATTAATAATGTAGGTAGTACCATAGGTATACTAAGCATCCAGCTATGATTTTAAGTTTGCATCAACAAATAATATTAATAACAGACAATTATTAATCACCAAACAAACAAAATGATTGTATATGTGCAATGCCGATGTATGTTACCCTTAAAGTAAAGAATGTTACTTATATACCAAGAACAGCACAGCCACATTTATACCCACCAGAAGTATAATATTTGTAACCTATAATTATATCCAAACTTAACATAGGTATATTAAGTATTAACAATCGATATGTTCCTAAATTCATTCACTAATGTAACGGATTGTCAATGGATCAATAGGAAATCAGAAACGGTTTTTGATAATGCACTGGAACATATTTGTTAACACTAGTAACCACAATTGACCACAATAATTATTTTTCATCTTATTTTTATCATTTTTTTAGTAGTGTAGGTGTTTATTTAATTAATTTAAAAATATAATTTGTATTATTTAATTAAAATTATTAAAAAATTAATTAGAATTAATTAATTAGCTAAAATTTTTAATAATTAGTTTAGAGTGAGAAATAAATTATTGTTATTTGTTAAATAATCTTAATTTTGCAAGATCTAACCAGCAAAACCAATGGATTGCTGATAGAGAAATCTAATTGATTACTTCCCCTCCAGTGTACTTGCTATAGTTAGGAACATTCAAATCCAGCAGCTAACCAATTTGATGAATTTAGGACCAGGAAAATATAGAAAAAGTTAGGCCCCTTTCACAGTCACAGTGTTTAATATGTGCGTTTTTGATGGCATTGTTTAAGTTTGAATGCACAGACCAACAATGACGCATAAGGATTTATGCCATATGCGCGTACAAACTTGAACAATAATTAATCTACATGAACCATGGTTAAACATCCAGATAGAACTAATAGTAGTCATAGTGGAAAAATATTAGTAAAGACAATACAAAACCAAGAAGTTATCACATTAGTAGGCCTTAATCATATTACTTTAAAAAAGATAGAGAAGTTCCATCCTCCTGTTCAATATTCCCCACTATTTAGAGAACATTTTTCAACAAATTATGTTTTAAGATAAAAAAAACACAAGTAGGTACAAAATAAAATTAAAAACAAAGATAAAAAAATTCATGGATAAATCATTCAGAATCTATAATATTTTTGATTAAAATATCATAAAACTATTTGTCTTGAACATAGTCACACCGGTGAAAACTGATTTGAAAAGTAGTACAGAGTAGATAAATAGTACATTGTACATTGTTTTCAGAAAAGTACAGCATTTATCACTGCATTAAGTCTTTACTTGTTTCATATGAAATTGGCTAATATGAATAATTAGGTAACATACATTTATTTGTGAATTATTGCTAAAGTACTATGTGAATTTAAGAGACATGTTAATTTAGTCATTAAAAGTAAATAGGTAGACAAAATTTGATGAGTACATAAACAAATTTCATTAGTTAAATGAAGTAACCAAATATAGATGGGGGACGATCTGGGCCATGGATCACAGTGGAATTTCAGGTTTTAAAAGAAATAATTGTAGGACTTTAAATACTAAATTTATACACAATTATATTTTGGTTTAAAAATTAGGATTTAGATAGTGTACAAATAACATTTACTAAAAACCCCAAATCCTTACTAAAATGATTCATAATTTTGGGTACCTAATTGGGGTGAAATCGGTCTGCCTATATACTGCAATTACCAATTAAACACGCCACTGGGTAATTTTAAGCAAAATAACTATGATCAAAACTACATATCGTATAAGAACAATATCAAACCTCAATTTTTGCAACATTGCAACAGAACGTCATACGCGTAATTATCAAGCAGTAATCTTTTACACGACGCATAATTGCATTATAAATAACGACCAACATCATGGCTGCCTTTGCCGTCGTGACCTACACTTTCCAAAAGTAGATCGATGTAATTTACGAATGTTACGACATTTAAACAAACCATAAACAAACAGGGGCGACGAAACACGGTGGAAGACGCAAGCACCAATCTACTCTTTTTAATGTACCATATTGACAGAAAATTATAGTCAATAGTCATGTCATTAGAACTATATATGTTTACTTACACAAACGTTTAATAGAATCTGCAGCGCCGATGAGCAGCTCTTGGACGTGTTAGTTTCTTTTCATATCGGACGTGGGACTTGAAACGATGCGAGTACGACAAAAATGGCGTTTGACGTGTTATAGTATGTCGATTGTCATAGTTACAACAAACGGAGGTTGGAGACGTATGTGCAGGCCCGTCGTGTCCCTGAAGAATGATGGCAGATAGTCTGAATTACAAGTCACAACGCGAGTTGAAAACAATAATAATATAATAATATGAAGTAACGTATTGTGAATAAATTGTTAGTTGTGTACTGTGCAGCATAGGCCACAGCGTACATTCGACAAGATGGCGGACGCTGGAAGGAAATTCTATAACACAAACACGATGGTTAACTTACAGTGTTGTAGACTATAGAGTACTATATAGTAAACTGTTCAGTGTTCAGTGCAGCTGACAGCTGCTGCAGCTGTTGTAAATTGTAATCATAGGCGTGGTACGTCACTGGTTAGGTTAGGTATAATAACTATAGATATAATACCTTGACTGGTAACATGGTTCAGTACCATGGTTCAGTCCTCGACCACATTGGTGGTAACACATTCACTAGCTCTTTGGGTGGATATCATACGAGTCTGTAGAATATTTTGTTCCCTCTATGTCTATAACACGAAGTCTATAAAAAGTATAAGTTTATAGACTTCGTGGTCTATAAGTCTCTAAGTCTCTTCTATGCAGTGTGCTCTAGTATAATGTCTTATTGTTTATGTGTTGTAGCAATGTAGCCTGTAGAGTGTAGGTATTAGCCAAGCCACATAATTGTGTTATTCTAATCTCTTTTTAATGTATTAGCACAGATTAGATAAAACTTTTTAGAACGTTTTATCTAATCAGCTGTGATATTATATTTTTTTTACAGTTCTGAAATTATAATAATAATTAGGCATTGTAATACTTGTATTATAAATTATAATTTCTATGTGATATGACCACAGATAAGTTTTATCTTATCTGTGATATGACTATGGCACTGTCTTATAAGATGTCCTAACTTACTCATTATATAGTTATAAATTATAACTCTAATTCTTATAATAATCTGAAGCACACTCTAAGACACAATTTAATATATCTTTAATCGTGATCTAATAAGATAAAGTCGGGACCATCTATGATCCGGACACTTCTCATTTTCCAATCAATAAATCATGCAAAATAAACGGTCACTTAGAAAGGGCTTTTTAATTGAGCTGTGTTAACCTCTGTCATAAAAAAGGGTGTACGGAAAGAAAAGTCACAATAATTTACTTTTCGTAGGTATATATATTAATTAATAAAAATACAAAATATAATATTACACAATGTCATACTTTATTAATTTATTATATTACAATATTTTTGTATATGATATGAGGATGTGTTTATCATTGAATCATTGAAAAAAGCGGTAGTGAGCAAACTTTATTTGGGCATTGTCATAGATCATCATAATAGGAAAATTTTATTTACTGAAAGTTTGACTGGATGCGCCGTCATCTATTCTGTGTAAAAATAGCTGAAAAAATGTGATCTATAAAGTCATCTCTAAGCGACCGGTATTAAGTTATGTGTAGAGAGAGCGTATCTTCTACAGCCGTGCTCTAAAGTTCAAACCACGATTAAAGTGGCCAAGAGTCAAGTCAACCAAATGGTTTGGTTTAGTTAGATTAGGTTAGTGCATGACAATATTTTGACAAAATATTTTGTCATTGGTTAGTGGTTAGTGCGTATACCTATATATAGTTGACCTGAGAGCTGAGACTTCTAAAAATCTGACGATTTAAGTGTGTGAAGATTTTTCAAATCGTGCTGGTAGGACGCATGTAAAGGAGGCGGGATTCGAACCCAAGGTTATAGTAGATACTATTTTTTTATAGTTACTTGTAGTTTTACTACTATTAATTATATCATTAATACTATAGTTACTATATAATATTATTAATACTGATTAGTGATTATTATTAATATCATATTAATAACATCGAGATAATATTATCTATAAACCTTGGATTTGAAAATCCCATTCGTAAATTGCAATTAGTAATTAAATAAAATAAAATAATAAATAAAAACAAAATTGTATACATATATGATATAGGTAGGTACTACCATTAATTATAAATACTATTTATAATCAATGTTACTACAAATTACAATACTTTTTAGATGAAAATTGCAAAAAAAATTAATTGCTAAATTATTATAATGAAAAAATTCTCAAATTAAGTTGCCGTACTATAGCCTATAGGTACAAGTAATTTGGTCATATTTTGTTTTTGCGCACATTTTTGTTTGTTTTGACGGCTATTAATTATTATTTCGCGTCGTACTCAAAGTAAAATACATAATCCCAATTTTAATAAAAAAATAATATTATTTGTGCTACATATTATTATTATATTCTGTGTAAATAGTACCATATTATTTGTCCCGTCTATAGATTTATATTTATATAAGCCTCCTAAAGAACATGGGTCACTTTTTGTATACTCGTACAACAGTTGTACATGTTCTTCCCCTCTCCTCGCACACCTCTTACGCGAAGTACAAGTGGTCCACAGATAAAAGATTCGTTTCCAAATTCCGATCCACTCAACATTCTATTATACATAATTTATCATCCATGTTTGTAATTTGCAATATTGTAATCAATAGTCAGTACCATATTATTGTACAGCTGATGTACTATTATAAAAAATATAGTATCTATAGCCGTGATTAGCACAGAATAAATGATTATAATTTATAATAAATAATTTAATTTATCCTGTGCTATTAGTATTATTTAATATTTATTAATTACATAGATTTAAAATATAAGTCTATGATTAATTATTATATTTATTATCAATCTACCTTGTCAATCGATTATCTATTATCACCATAGTTATATAAAACAACTAAGAAAAGATAAATTAAGTGCTATTATCACTTTTATGTTATTATCACTCTACTAGCTTTATAGATCTTATATTATCTATGTTTATTATAAATTATAAAAATATAAGTATAATATTATCATATATATTCTAATAAATTGTAAACTTGCATAGTTTTTTCCATTTCTGATTTACGTAAGGAAAAAAAAAACCAACGTACCATTGTTTTCCTGTTTTAATTGTTTTAGGTACATAGTTAGTATGACCAATAACATAAATTGTTACTTTATTACTATGTTAAAAAAATTAACCTTTTTAGAGATTTAAGTATGTTTGAGTCTGTTATCTAAAACATATTCTTGAACAAACCATTTTATTTTAATTTATCTTTTATTTTAATTTTCTTTTTACTTTTTTGCAATGGAAGATTATAAATTCTTATTTAAAGTGGTTCTCGTTGGAAATGCTGGTGTAGGTAAAACATGTTTAGTTCGTCGCTTCACTCAAGTATGTAATACTTTTCAGTTTTAATAGATAAATGTGTATTTTAGATAATCTAATTAGTAATTATGATACATTTATTTTGTTATTTTGTGTATTTACTCATACTTATCTATAATTTATAGGCCTACCTACTTATATGTACCTATAGATTACAAGTATACTCCTACCTATAATAAGTACATTTTTCTGTATTATTTTCTGTTACATTTTTAATTAAATGACAATACCTTCTACCACCCTCGCACCCTGGTATATCATTTATTACTAAAAATATAAGAAGTGAGGTTTTTAGTGCTTTAATTTGCAACCCATATACAAAACTGTAAAAAAAATAAATACATATTTTAATAATATTTTTTAACTTAATTATCTATTAAATTTAATTCAGTTTGATAGCTACCTACCTAGTTACTAGTTGTACGCGGGAGACAGAGAACCTTTTGTTTTTTTAAACATATTTTAGCATAACCTTTCTAATTTGGTACTATAATTTGGTGTATTTTAGGCACATCAAAACAAAATAATTTTTTTTTTAATTGCCTCCCATACTATTTTTCACTGAGTAGGTATCTATTTTCATTTTGGTAGTTTTTATATTTTTTGATTACAAACTAAATTTAATATAACCTAATATTGATTTTGAAATTTTAGGGTATGTTTCCTCCTGGTCAAGGTGCAACAATTGGAGTAGATTTCATGATAAAAACTATTGAAATTGACAATGAAAAAGTGAAAGTAATTATTATTGATTTGATTATTAATTAAGTTTTTATTAAATATAGTTTTTAACTAAGAGTTAATTGATAAATAATTATTTCTCAATAACTTGGTAATTGGATTACAAGATCGTTGGTTTTATTAATATTTTAATTTTAAATCATAATTTGGAGACTTGCATATGATCTTAATGTATAGGTTAAAATTTATTTGAACTATCATATTTTATGTTTTGTTTGTTGGATATTTACATCTTAGTTCTTACCTATATTGTTTTCTACTAGTCTAGTTCTAATTTTTATAAATTTAATTTTGTTATATTGGGCTTTGGCCCATTATATTTGTTTTTGAATAAATATCATTATTATTTTTTATTTTTTTTTTATCATAGGCTTTGTAAAACAAAATATTGAGTTAGCCTTACCTTGTGATTGTGGAATGTAGGCATAAGCACACCTAATATTTTTTTGATTACTTTTTATAACAGTTTTTTACATAGATATAATCAATCTTCTGGATGCAATTGCATATGAGTTTTTATATATTGACTTATATATTTATATTTACATATACATATATATATATATATGTATATATATATATATATATATATATATATATATATATATATAAATTAACATGATTAAAATCTAATTATCAGGTATGGGTATATAGACCTATGACCTATGTATAGTTGTATATTTTTCACATTAAAAGTAGGTACCTACCAAATATATTTCAATACTATTGTTATACTTATAAAATCTTATAACTTGTTTTTATTATTAACTTTTTTACTTTCTGTGAAGCACATATATTATTTAAATTTTATTTCAATAGCTTCAAATTTGGGATACTGCAGGACAAGAAAGATTCCGTTCTATAACCCAAAGTTATTATCGATCAGCTCATGCTTTGATATTAATTTACGATATAACTTCTCAGCCAACATTTGATTGCCTCAATGACTGGCTCCGTGAAATTGACGAGTATGCAAGTAATAGAGTACTAAGAGTTTTAGTCGGTAAATAATGCATTTTGTTGTTTTAAAATTGTTACATTTGTTTTATACTTTTACTATTACTTTTAAGGCAACAAGATAGACAAAGAGGATCGTGAAATTCCCTCTCATGTTGGTCAAGATTTTGCTCAAAGACACGACATGCGTTATTTAGAAACATCAGCTAAACAGTCAGATAATGTAGAAAAGTTATTTGTTCAAATTGCATCTGAGTTAATGGAAGTAAGAAAAATAATAATTTAATTAATTTATTAAACTGAAGTAATTATTATTTAAATTAAATTCTTCAATAGACTATTGATTTGTGATTAACTTTTAAAATGGCCAAAATTCAAACTTACACAATGTAATAAAATAATACCTAAATGGTTTTGTTATACTGGCCATGGGGCACAGCAATGGGTTGAGGTTCTGACAAATTAATGAGTGCCACTGAAATATGCACGGTTGTGCACTGAAATAGATAAACTGGTTTTTTGCTGAGTACAAGTTTGTGATGAATAGTTTTGATGGATATGTGGCCTGTGGACTGTGATCAATGGATATTAATTATTAGGGCTTATTCGGAATTTCTATGCAACAAAATTATCTCTGAAAATTTGTTATAGTTATAACTTGTGTAAATTATGTTTTTTAAAATTCTTGTCTATATTATCCAAGAATGTTATGCTAAGAAATGTATTAATATATTCACTGTAAATATACTGTTTCCTTATAAACTATTTTAAGAAGATAGTATTGTTTCAAATAAATGTAATTTGAATAATGAATTAGTGATGTCACTAAATGTCACTAAACTAAAATTTTTCAATAATTTTATTGAATTACATTGTATACTATTTGTATCTTATTTTAGCAAGCCAAATCTAAAGGACTATCTTCAGAAAGCCCACAATCATTGCCATTCAACACTAAAACATCTAAAACCATTAATGAATACTGTTGTAATCGCTAAAATCCTAACAATTATTATCAAACATCAATGATACTATAAGATGTCACAGGGTAAATTGTAATCAAAGTAATTCCCCTGGAACTAATTCAATTGAAATAAAATAACCATAACATTTTCAAATGTTACCAGCTTGTAACTTTATGAACAAAAATAGTTTGTGTTATATTTTTAATTTAGGTTTTTCTAAAATTTTAAATTGAATATATAAATGTACTCTAACAGTAAAGTGTGAATTTCATACCTAGTTAAAATTAATAGTATATCAATATGTTAATCACCACAGGTAGCGTCTACTTTAATGTTTGAAAATTGGATTTGTATGCCTCCTAGCAGTCATACTATTGTTAATACCACACTATTACCACACTATGTATAACCACCAACGGTCATATTTTTATTAAGTTTCCCATTTACCAAGTTTTGTGACTCTGTAAGAATGATTTTTGAAAAGAATAGAAATAAAATATGAATGTAAAATTATGCATTTTGGTCTTTGCAGAATCTGTATAACAATTTTTGTTTTTGAAGTGCAATGTTTTGGCACTGTGGTAATCAACTTGGTATGACCGTTGGCGGATGTTAGTATAAATATTTAATATTTTGTTTCGTGTACTCCCAAAAAAAGTGTTGTGCTCAGTTTAGTTTAATATATTCAATATTAAGTTAAAACATTTACTAGAATAATTATGAAACAGTATTTTATTTTGTTAACTAAATTCCTGTTAGTAATATTAATTGTTTTATGTGTGTAAGTTTGTTTATATCTTGACTTTTGTTTGTTTTATACAATGTTGATTTTTCATTATAAATTTGAAATTAATAATATGTATCTTAATAGATTTATGTCCATATTCTTTATAATATTTTGATAATAATTTTTTTATTGTTATTTTTTACAAGAAAATTTGTGCAATACTCTTTTATTAATTAAAACTATTAATAAATAAGAATTTTTTAGTGTAATAGTAAATTTATTTATTTAGATTGTAGTACACATATGAACAAATAATTTATGATCATTACTTTATTTATAGCTGTGCAATTAGTTTAGTTTTGAATTTACTATGTTTTTTTTTTTTATAATTTGTTTTTTATGTTATGTATAAAATAGTTTGCATTGAAAATTTGATCAAATCAACAACTATGAATTTGTTTACTGTGCTTTTATAACTGAAAAAATTATATGTTTAACTCTTATTTTTTGGTATGAATACTAAGTTTAAAATTATAAGTTATTACATAATTGTGCAGGTAATGACCTGCATTGGGTACTGGTACTTTTAGCACATCTTTACTATTGTTTTATTGGTTCTATTAGTTTGATCTGTAATAATGTAATGTGTTGTACATTTGATCAGCTATTACTTCAAAAAAATATAATATGTTAATACCTAATAACTGTTGACCATTAATATACTATGATTTAATAAAAATATGTATTAGTTTTGTTTTTTTTTTTTTAAAAACAAATTTAAAAATTATGCTTGTCAGTGCCAATTGGTAACTTTTATCATTTTATTGTCATAATTGGAGTTCTCTAAGTCATTTTGCTGCATCTTTGGTAAGGTTGTGTAGATAATTCAGAGTACTTTTAATACAAATAAATCACATTTGTCAATTATATGCATTGTTTATTTAAAGCTCCACATTTAGAGTTTTTTGAGTTTCTAATACTTCTTCCATTTTTTTAGAGCTACAGCGTAGCTCCCCTGATCAGTGCAGAATCTCTTTAAAATTGCCCAATTTCTCCAACTCGTGTCAAGGCAAGTACCAAAGTTCCTAGTTTTGCATAATCTGTTTGCGTTTTTATTTTCTAAGGTACAGTCTAAAGTTCTCGATCTAAAATCTTCTTCAAATGTTTAAACACATTTTGTCATAATATCAGCGTACTGGAATTTGTTAGAATTAGGCATGTCTGTTTATATCTTGGGCATATTATCAATGTAAAAATTTAAAAGTAAATGAGGCAGTACTGATCTTTAAGGTAGACCATTGTTCTTTTCCTTACATCTGCTTTCTTTTTGGTCTAAGTGTACTATCATTGGTCGACGATTAAGGTTTATCGCTTTTCTACACCAGACTACCCTACTAAGTTTTAAAAACAAATTCTTCTCTCTACACTATGTCATTTACAGATAACAAATCTATTGGGATGGCTTCTGTCTTTAGGATTTTTTGGTATTCAGCTTTAGCAAAAGTTATTGTGGCTAAGACTTTTTTAAAGCAGGAATTAAACGCCAACTTGTTCTATTGGTAGAACTTAATTAATTGTATAGTATTGTAATCTATTTATTTATTTTGTATTATGCGATCAAATAGAAACGACAGCTAAGAAGTGTTATGTGTTGATAGTGTATCTACATTTATATTCTCTAGTCTATAGATAAAAATATAATATTAACTATTTGTCTATTTTTAGAAGTTTTTAAATCAATAGTAATTCAAATGTCTAATGATTATTTTAATATTTGACCTTTAAATATAATTTTAAACATATGAATTTAAAAAACATAGTTTACATCAAATAGTGAATAGGTACTCTTGTACTTTACTCTTCAGTAATTTATGCTTAGAAACTTGAGCAATTGATAAATTAGATAACTAAATCAACCAACGTTCCTAGATTTATTAATTAAAAATTTATATTTTGAACATTTTCTAAAATATTAACGTGGGACCGCCAGGAAAGTGTTGAGAAAACAGGCTAAAAGTTGATCACATAAATCAGACTTAATTTCAAGAACCAATGATTTAGAGGTGCAGCACATATATCACAGGGTTATTGCGAACTGATATATAATTCTGATACAGGATACTTTTCTACTTTGGTGAATTAGAAGACAAATGCGGCCATTGGGCACTTGTAAATACTTATTCTTGCAAAACTCAGAATCTAAAAACTAAACAACACTGTTTTAATTAATTATTTTAGCACCATACTGTGCTTATTTAAATGCTGGTTCCAGATTTTTAATAAATAAATAACTTTATATTAATTGTTAAATGGATACATTATAAGGCGCAATGTTGTCTTCTGTTTGTTTATGACGCAAATAAATACAATAGCAAATAGTACAAATCGATGGCAACAACATTAATGTTATTAATTCTGAAGTAAAGTACCCAGCATTTACTCTATATATAATTTATTAACAATTTTAAAAACAAAATTATTAGTTCAAGCTTATAAATTACTATAGATTTTGTAAAGTTGTATACAATGCATAATTGATGATATTCAACTTAATCAGTCTCTGAAGGTATAAAAAGATAAATTATTAATTTAAATAAATTATTATCCATAAAAAAAAAATTCTTAATATTCTCTAGAACTAAATTATTCTACATCCAAAAATGGTTTTACCATGATCAAAGATGTATTATAAAGTTTTTTTTGTGTATCTTCATTATCAGCATACAACAAATTTTTTGCAGGTTGACAATTTGTATAGTATCCACCACAGTTTTCTAATTTTGGAGATGTACTTGTAAAAACGATAGTTCGTGAACCTTCTTCTGGAGTCTAAAAATCAAATCATATTATATAATTTTTAAAACAACACTTCATCCAAATAATTTTTTTTAATTAGGTTATACTTTGCATATGTATCTTAATATCCATGGCATTGTCATTTTTAAGAATGTGCCATTAAATAATTCTGTGTCAACTATACCAGGATGTACAGCAAAAACACGAACATATGTGTTGAATAAATGTTTGTTATAATATTTTGTTAACATTAGTTGAGCCAATTTAGATTTTGCATAAGCTGCGTTAGCAATATAGTTTTGGCTAAAATCAATATTTTATTGAAACAATAGTATATTTTCATTAAAAAACAAAACAAGAATAACAAATTAAATAAGTGAAACATGAATACTTACCTATCATTAATTGAATCAAAATTTAAAATCGGAGAAGCTTCGTGTGCACATGAAGATACATTAATTATTCTTACATTTTCATTTTCTGAACCAGAACTTTTAAGAACTGGTAATAATAACTCCGTTAGTAAAAAATGACTCAAATAATTAATAGTCCAATGTGCTTCATATCCATCTTCACATTTCTCATATGGTACAAACATGACACCAGCTACAAAAAATACACAAATTATTTTAAACATACTACCTACTCTTCAAAGACAAAATTTATACATTAATACTATTAATAGAGCTCAGATGTTAATGATTTTGCATGTTTGTTTATCATATGCGAATCCATTTTCCAAGTATGTTAGGTATTCAGTTCAAAAATGCTAACTTATTTTGGATATTTAACATATTTAAGCATTGAGTGAAATATTTTAAATATTTTTTTTTGTAGTAGCATAGTTAACAATCCAAAAAACGTTTATAATTTTCAATAAACATGAAAGTTGTTCAGCTGAACTAATATACTTGTTTTGGTGGGATCTTATCTTATCTGATGTTGTAGGTCATTTAAATTTGAAGATAAAAATAAAATAACAGTAGTTCAATGCAACTCTGATAATTGAAATATTCATTTGAATACATTTAAACTTTGTACACATTTATATTTTCTACGTATATTATGCCTCTGTAACATTATAAAAACCTTTATTGTAGTTGTATTGTATATTTTTTACTAATTATAATACTGTATTTATCCTTCTATTCTTCCTTCCTTCTTTTTATTTTATCATCCAAGAAAAATTACTAAGAAATAAGTATTATACATGTAATTTTATATATTATTATGTATGTCTAATAAAAATATTAAGTTTATACCAAGTAAAGCAAATAAAGCTTTATTTAAAATCAAATTTGCCATAATTTTTTATTGTATTTTTTATTATTAACATCCAATCTCTTATTATAAGAATGGAAGTTATTTTATTGTTTAAATAGGATAATATAAAAACAAAAGTAGGGATTAACTCTTAAAGTTGGTCATTACTCTGGCTCGCTGTTTTAGAAAGTGCAGTAAATACCCTTTGTAAGCAACAATTAACATTATTTTAAATTTCAATCATATTTGTACTTTATTCATTTTAATAATGAATCAAAATTGTAATAATTTTCAGAAGTTATTGCCACTAAAATTTTGGGAGTGTATGCAAGAGAAAGAACTTTTTCAAAATTATTAAAGAAACACCTACTAATTTAATGACCCCTGTAAAATGTGTTATGGTATAGGTAAATAAGAAGAAACAGCTGATATGCTGCTAATTTTTTATTGAATTTGATACCAACTATTATTTTTTTTTAATTGAGCAAGCTGTTAATCTAAAAAATTAATTACCTAATTAATTAGGTACATGAATCCTACATTAAATGCAAGTAATCAATACATTTTTAACCTATTTTAAGTACTTATCATTAGATACAATGACAAATGAATAATCAAATAGATACCTATAATATTATTTGGTCATTTGTTGTATAAAGATAATATAAACACTCAATTTAAAATTTACCGTTGTTTATAAGTACATGAATATGATCGTGTTTGGATAATATATGTTGTGCAAAACTTTTTACAGATGTCAAAGATTTAAGATCAAGTTCAAATATCTCAATGGATGCATTGGTTGGAATATGCTCATGAATCATTTTATGTCCAGCCTTTACATTGCGGCAACCTAAAAACAGATTATTGGTACATTACTACATATTGTAAAAAATACAAAAAACAAAACAAATTCACACATTCATTTTAATTTAAGTTTTGTACTCATAATATATTTAGATATTATACATAGAGACTCAAAGTACTTATTAATGAGACATGCTTTAATAGTGCCATAATTTTTCAATTGTTTATGTTACTATGTAACTAATTTATTAAAGTTATGATTTTTGAAACTAACTAAATAGCGAGCAGAAAATTTGATTTAATTTAAATAAACTCAAAGCAGGAAAAATTTAACCACTGTTTCAATATTAATTTAATAACTGGAGTAATCATTTGGTAAGTATATTTCAGTACAATAAAGATAAATACATGTGTATATTATTAAGTTATAGGTAATTTAGGGATCTGCACGGACCGGACCAACCTGACCCAAAACAAAATTTTTTCCAATCCAAGGTTAGATTTGGAGGGTTTGGGCCAGAATTACTATAGGTTTGGGTTATTGGTTCGTTTCAATATTAATAAAATTGTGGTCGGATTGAATTGGGCTTACAAAATTCATTATATGATTTAAACAGGAAGCATTACAATTTAATTATCCGGCACGGATGAGAAACCCCGTTTTTGTCTGAACAGGAACAACTTTTGGAATACCATCAATAAATTTGATACACAGGTCCTTTTCACCAACGTCGGATTTCTTATCTAATTCTTGATGACAGGACTTTAGAAGTTTTCGTTGTAACAAGGTTTTGTCACGAACCAGACGGAAGCCCACAGGAAAAACCGAACCGGAGCGCTTAGTCGTTGAAACAAGAAAGCATTGTAGCAGAGTCATCACCGTTTTTGCAGAAGATCTTGAGAGGTCAAACGATGCCAGGTTTAGAAGTGCCGAGTCGGATCAATCTTGAAGGCATAGGAATAGTACATTCTAGGGGTACCAATATTCCTTCAAGAGCTACTCTGTCCTCAGAAATACGCTGAGGTACAGAAAGTGAATGAAACTCAGGAACACCATACTTTATAATATTAGACTCACATTTTGCGCACTTAAAAGTTTCCTAAAGAACCTGGGGAACTATATGAGATGCTTGAGACTGAGAACCATTAAATTCAAGAACAGCAACTTTTTTGGTAAGAGAATCAACTTCATTACAAAGTATGGAATTCTCCGATTTGAGCTCAGCAATTAGAGAACACAGACCCTTCAGTTTGCTCTTAATTTCATTAAATTGAACAGTATGAGCATCATAAATTGCTTTAGTAGTGGACAGGAAGCCAGTAAGTAGAGTTGACAAAGCAACTATCAAATTATCATTAGAAGTAGAGGAACTTTGTGTAAGTGTAGACTGTAGATGAAGAGTTAAGCGTTGGAGAAGACGAAGCTATGTTAGAGACACTGCATGTAACAGGGGGTGTGGTCAAAGAGGAAAGTTGAGTGCATATTCATAATTTTTTTAGGTGAAGCCATGATGGAGGTAGATAAAATAGCGTGCGTAAGAAAGACGGAATAATGTATGGAATAGAATCGAATTATTGTAACTAATTTGGGTCCGCAAAGAAAAAAAAATGACCGGCTATAAAATTATTTTAGAATTTTTAATGGTATACCGACTTACTTCAACCATTGGTTAAATACACATACACATACACAATATATATATATATATATATTGTATAATGTACAATATGTATTGTATGTATAACAATTAATCAATGCTTATACAGCTGAATTTGATACTTGACGGGAAGAGCTTTAAAGGCTTAGCACTCACTTAACTATTCAAAACTGCTCACATTTTTAAAAATGTGCAGTGCATCCTCTATCTTAAATAACTTGTAATACAAATGCCCCGCTCCCTCCGAACAATTAATATTTTAGCTCCCCAAATGACGTCATTGGTATTTGGAATCCTAAAAGTAAATCTTATTTCTTACAATGTCTGTTGTTACTTGGGTATGAACTAACTGGGATTATACAGCACAACCTTTGCTGTACAATTTGCTTTGATTAGTGAACATTTCCCAAATGAAAAAAGTTTTTAAAATTGGTTTTAAATGGATAAAAGTAAAAAGTTATAGTTCTAGTTAACTAGTTATAGAAAAAAATATAAAATAAGAAATTTTTCTTTAAAATACGTGGTAGATACATACACATATTATTTTATTTTTTTGCTAGTCATTGACTAGATGCTTATTAATTATTTATAAGTATTAGGTTACAGTTTAAACATAATCAAAATAATACATAATATTTTATTTATTAATACCCATTAATAAATAAAATATATTAACATTTAACACAAAACAATTACTTAATTACCAATAATGATATGCATCCCACATTGAACTAGTTTTTTAACTACTTCCAGACCAATTCCTCTTCCACCTCCAGTAATAACAGCTACTTTTCCTTGTTTGTTAATAATTTCTAGAATGTAAAATTTAAATAACAACTAACAGTCATAAATATGCTCTGTATTTAGCATTTTTTATACATCAATCTTACCTATTTTATTGTGGTCACGATTTTGTATATCATCAAGAATAGCAAAAGCTCCCAAAAAATAATAAACAATTTGGTATTGAATTATTTTTAAGTATGTTAATAAAAGCTGAAACATTTTGAACCAATAAACTGAAAATTGTACAAGCTGTTCCTAAAACGTTTTTGATAAGTAATTTAAGTAGAGGATTAATTTTATTTTAGTACTTCTATTTAATACTAGAAAACATTTACTATAATATATTGTACTATATATATTTATAGGTATAAACAATAATAATATTTTATTAAAACCAGGATTTATCGGATATCCACCTTGATTAAAAAACTTTCTCTTTTCACAATTCACATCGGAGAAATCAACATAGTATTAGATGATGACATTTCTTTATTATCAATGGTCAAGAGATAACAAAGTAATTAAATACCATAGACATATAATAAGAAACTAAGTTTATTATATATATTTGTAATCTGTGTTAAATACCTACTTAATTAAGTTTAAGTACTTACTTACAAGCATGATTAAAGATATATTTTTAATCGATAGAAAATTATAGATATACTTTAATTGTGCGTACGAGACACAGAATAAATGAATTTCATTATAGATCACAATTATAGATAAACATTTATCTATAATCATGATATAGATTATAGATCACGAGCTTAAACACTCGAGTACTCGACGTATCTTGGAAACTATTTTACCTAGACTTTTAAAATTCAGTACATTAAGTACTTTATTTTAATAATCTTAATCAATATGAAACCATTTAGCCCTACCACTTCACGAATAAAAGGGTAAAATGGGGAGTCTATAAGGCTCATTTTCATTTGCCTAAATACATGCGCGCGAGAACTTGGCAGTAATTTACTCGAATTTGATCAATTTTACTCTAGGTAGGTACCACAGAATAGAAAAATTAAATAAATTAGGTACTCAAAAAGTGCGTGTACAAAGCAATTTGAAAAATAATTTACACAATAAGTAACTCTTATGTTTTTGATCAGTCATCTAAATAATTTTTTATTGGACAACAGACTGTAAAGTCATTCCAGTTTTAGTTTTGATCTAAGGGCTGCCGGTACGAGTGCCTACGACAGTAATTAGTATGAGGGTCAGCATCAGTGTACACTGTGTCACTGTGGTCTGTGACTGTATACTATGTAAAAAATATCTGAATAATGTAACTGTATTTTCAGTATTTATCCACATGCCTTTATTGAAGTATTCAGAATAGAGTGTTATTCTGTGGTAGCATTGATTAAATATACATATTATATATACTTTACAGTACATAAATTTAATCAATGGTGGTAGCACAGAATAGATGAAATTTCATTTATTCTGTGGTAGTATATAGTAAAGAAGTCTGTGTAAAACTTTATAATAAGGTTAATATATCTTCCGTTTATCGACATCATGTTTATAATCTTAGATAATATGATCTATATGATTTATATTTGTGATCACGATCTTCTAAGACCGTGTTTGTGATCTAAGTTTTATGACAATAATAATCTAAGAAAATATATATATATATATATATATATATTATATATATATATATATATATATTATAATCATTTATATATAGTAATGTGTATATAGTAATATTATGCCACAGGGTACATCCGACATCGTTACCAGCTGATGTTTGAAAGAGAGGCAATTGATCAGCTGTTTTGTCATATGGATGTACCTTTCTCTCTTTTTACTGTTGTTTCATTTTGTTATAACCAAATCTTGTTCATCCTTTGTTCAAAACAGTTTTTCGGTTTTGTACTTTGGTGTACGACCGACACCATTCGTACATCGTCTTTGCTAACTAGTGAGTTAATTCTTCGGTTGTAGAAATTTGTGTCTAATAACTGCCGCCTACTGCGCACAATTTTCGTTAGTAGTGTCCTCGAGAAACTGGTGTTATAGTATTGGTAAGCTGCTCTTTTTCACCGGTACTGACTACTGAACTGCTAGTTATCTACTGGCTTTAGACCGAACCTATCGTTGTTTCGCCTAGCTGATCAACAATGCTTGTGTCGTGTAAGTGTTTGAACATTCGGATTAAGACCAAAAACAAGCCGATCAAGTTCGATACATGTTCTTTAGGCGCCGGTTACGACACGTCCTTTTTTTTAAAGGTAGGTACATCAAGTTTTACCGATTTTGATGTAGTGTTACCTGTTTTGTAACTGAGATTATTTTTTAGGAGTTATTAATTTGCGAACCAATGGTTATTACTAATCGTCAAGAAGTCTTAGTTTATGAAGAAAAAGTGTGTGAGTGGATTACTTACAAATGTTTAAATTGCAATTTGCTGTGTTACGCTAAATCTATTATTATAGATGAACCTGAAATTTTGATTAATCCTGATTCATTGGTAATTTATAAATTTATCTTTTTAATTAGTAAGCTTATATGCATACATAATATGTTTATGTTGTAAATATACTTATACTTAGAATCTATATTATTTAAGATTTATGTAACTATAGATTATAGATACATGTGTATCTAGTATAGCGTAGTTTTATGTCATAATTTGACTGTCTATATCACATACGTATGAGTTGTGACACATTTAATTTTTAGTAGCAACACATTATTTGTTGTAACAGAGTTTATATTTTTATTCTATGAGCTCTATGTAGAGGATGCACAGTAAGCTCTTTAACGGTAAGGCCAGTTGGTAATTTTAACACAAAACAGTAGGTTGGATAGATGAGTGGGATTAATTACAATATTACCTATTTTTTTTTTTAAAGCGGTTAGAAACGTCAATTTTATTTCTCTGTCTGTCACACGTAAATAGTAGGACTTTAGACGGTTTGTTGGTTAGGATATGTTAGAAGTAAAAACTGTCTTAAAGTCCTATGATTTATTTGTGATTGTCAGAAAAAGAAAATTGACTTATCCAACTGCCTTAACACAAAAATAATAAATTTTAGTTTATTTATCACTTTCATTATAGCAAAAAAAAATTCTATTAATGGAGCCTCCTTTGAAATTCTGCATTGCTTTTATGAACATTTGCTATGTACCAGTTGAGGTTTTATTTTTTATGGCAGAATTACCTTCTTTAATTTAACATTAGGTTAGGTTAAAAAAAGTTGCCATTTGAGATAAAACTACTACCGTTTCTCAAGAGATGTGGGTAAAAGTAATGTAAAACTTAGAAGTGAATTTAAATGTGTTTAGCAACAAGGGTTTACCTCCTGACTCGTAGACAAACTCCTCCAAAGTTAAAAGTATTAGGATTAATTTAAAATTCAGATTATTACATATTTTCATTTTTTTTTATTATTTTTTTATTCTGAAATATATATAATAACTTTTATATACATATAAGTTGTTTGAAAAACAATAGAAAAAAATATTGTTTTTTCACACGGCCCTAACTACAGATAAATTTGATTAACTGTTACTCATTAAGTACTCTTTAAATCACTTACCTATATTAATATTTACAGACAGATTCAAACCAAGTAGAACAATTAAAAAGTTCAGTTTGTTTTTCCCAAACATACCAAATTGTCATTAACAAATATCCACATGCAGACAATTCTGATAAAAAACCTCGATCCATTGGTAAGATATTTGTTGTATATGTTATTTTCATTAATGGTTAAGTAGTGGAGTGATTAAAAACGTCTTATTGGTAGTGTGTGAATAGTTTGTTTTCAAATTTTTGAAACATTTTAAATTAATTAAAACAGCTTTTTTGATTCAATATCCATAATCACACTCCATATTTCTCTGTTGTTAAAGTCTGGATTTTTAGGTTACAAAAAATTTAAATACAATACTTATATAACAAATATGCATTAAAAATTTGCATAATTTTTTTTTTCTCTAATATTAGAAAATTATATTTTTTATGTAAAATAGTCAACAAAAAACGAAGTATAAAAAAACTGTTAAGTTTGTAGATACTTTTTTTATAAGACGTTGTAAATAATGAATGGTTTTATTTTAAGATTAGTATAATTAGGTAGAAAAAAACAGAATTCCCATGAGTTGAAAATATGATTAATTTCAGTTAAGTTTGTATACTAGTTTTAACCATCTTTAATGTGTGAAAATTTTAAGTTATTGGAGCATTTAGATATTTTTTAAATAATAACTTAAAAAAAGAGAAGAAGAAATACAATCTAGATCCATTTAACTTTTGAGTAGTATTATATTATACATGAATATCTCTTTTTACCCAAACAAATTTCAAGTCTTTCGGAACAAATATTTTGGTTTTTCCATCATAACTCAAAAATAAGGACAAACTCAAATAACTGCTTATTAAAACGACATTATTACTCCATTTTACCATATTTTTTGTTTTTGGTGATGTCCTATGTAAAGACTGGAAAAAAACCAAAAAAAAAGAAAAAAACTATCAATATGATACATTCTTTTTTGCATTTAGAATTTAAAATACAATATACATATATATGTTCTCAAAATCGTCTAAAATGTTTTAAAGGAAAAAGATTTTAAACATTTATTATGTTAATTTGTAAATAAATTTTTTTAAAGTTTTTTTTTTTTATTATAAAAAATGGTCTTTTTTTTACTTTCATTAAAATGGAATATGCATGTACTCAATAAAGACATGTAAAAGCTAGGAATGGGTTATTAAATTTTGACAGATTTGACATTTGAAAATAATTAAAAATGTACAACCAAGTTCAGTTATGCGAATTGTTCAGATATTATGAATTGTGTTATTTTTGGAGTCTAAATCCAGTAATAGCTGAAATTTTGTGATTTTTCAAATTAATTTTAGCATTAAAATTTCAAATAAAAGATGAATTTTAATTAACCCATATAACCTAAAAATCCTGACTCTATCTATGATTGATTAGTTAAATCATATGTAATTATACCTAACTAAAAATGTTGTATACAATTATTAATTTAACTTTTCTAATTTTATTAAACCTTATTTTAATTTTAAAAGCTCTTTTGCCACCACAACTTAAGTTACTGCACCGACAACTGACTGAAAGTGTTGATAATGAAACAAAACTTGTTCAGGATAAAATTAGAAAGTTTACAGAAAAACAATACTCTGGTTTGGATGAATTTAGAACAAAAGTGGAAAATGAATATAACTCTTTAAGCCAGTAATATAATCAAGTAGATGTTCTGTAAGGAATTTAAAAATTATTAAATTTTTTTTTTTTTTTTGTAGAATATTATCTGAAAAAACTAATTTGAACATATTTGATAAATTTCCTACTAAAACAAGTTTAAAAAAAAAATCATCTCCTACACGAAAATTACCAAAATCAGCTGTTTCTCCATTTAAGAAAAATCCAACCACTAATTTAGTGGGTTTTATGGACAATCCTTGTATCCAGGTAATAATATTTTTCTTTATTGTTTATGCTGCTATATATTTATTTTTTACAAGTACCTCCTTGATAATTTGTTTATTAATAATGATTTATTTATAAATACGTTTAGAACAATGAAAATGGTGCTTCATCAAAAACTAGTCGCATAAATATACCCAAGGGTAGAGGAAGTAATGATAGTGTATTACCTCCTGCTTCATATGATGCAGAAGGGGTATTTCCTCTTGAGGATATGGATGATATTAAACCTGATTATGGTTCCGACGATTTCTCTGAATCTGATAGTAACAAGCAACAACAAATTTTGTTTTTTGCATCATTTATCTCTATACAAATTTTGTTTTTAGGCGAATCTAGAAGTCATGATGAAAATATTTCATTCATTCCACACCTTAGACAGTTGGAAATGGCTACTTCTTTACCCGTAGATGTACCCAAATTCATTGTTAATAGAAGTAATGGTGGTTTATGTGATCTTGATGAACAAATTCGGGTAACTTAATTATCATTACATAACAAATGACGTATAATTTATAATTTTGTAATTCATACATATTTTGTTTAACTAGATTGGACGAAAACCTCAATACAAAACTGATATTGCTGCTAGCATTAAAGCTTTAGCAAAAAGTCTTCATGGAGATAGAATTTTTGGAGAACTACCTAGGCCTCGTCTGGGATCTGAAATTTAAATATGATAGTATATTACTTTGTCAGTTAAATTTACATACATGTAACTGATAATCTTAAATTTGTAAGTTTTCAAACAGTTTTTTGTTTTTTTAAATTTTAACAGTTGATAAAGTAATTCTTAATTGAATTCTGAGAACTATTAATTGATTATTTTTTAATTCTTACATAAAACTTTTTTGGATATGTTAATTTAAGAGTGATAAATATGAAGTACAAGATGTATATATTATATTAAATATATTAAATAGTATATTAAATTAAAGTTTGCTTTGAATTTATAATATGCTTAGAATTGTTTTAAGTTTTTATGTTTTAAATATTTTGTATGTTAATATTTTTTAAAAATGAGAAATATTTGTAAATTTTTTCATTAAAGCTACTTTTATTACCTATTTCTTATTTTTAATATTTCTAAGTTATCCTCAAAATAGAATAAAGAAAAACAACTTAATTTAGTTGTGTAAGCACTATGGTCATATTATGTTAGAATTTGACCACCTAAAATGTAAGTGATAGTAAACCATAATATATTTTATCTGTAACTGATAGCAGTGTTTTACCTACAACATTTGTTTGATGTTCAAGGTTATTGATTATTTTTAAATAATGATTTTATGCATTGAATTCATAATACAATAACAATTAAATAGTTATTAATAGTTATATAGACATGTAATATTTAGACTTAAATTTGATTAACATTAAAACAACATATTTGTCATAAGAGCTAGAAAATGAAAAAAAGAATTAATACCTATCATGTAAATTAAAACCAAAAGACAGTTTGTATAAACATTAAATATTATAAATTTATTACATTAGTTAATTTTTAATTGTTTCGTGAGATTATAAACCACATGATGCATCTTGTTTTACAATATTAGAATAATATAATTATTTAATATTTATAATAAAATATACTTTAATTAATACAAAGTAATTAAAACACGTTTTTGCTAACAATAATGCTAAAATACAATGATAATAAAAAAAAGTAGTACCATGGCATAATCTGTATATCAATTGTATTTTATCATTTTAATGAGTTGTACATTATAAATTTAAAAAAAACAACTATTGTTTAAGCTGTAAAAGATATTGATTTATATGATTTACAACAATATTCATATTAAAATTAATGCTATCAAGTCCATTTAAAAATACTATATTACATTTCTTTTTATTCACCATAGCTAAATGCCTCTCATATTCTGGCCATGCATACTTTTCAAAATAACCATTAGGTTCAGGAGGTAAATATGTTCTTGCTTTTCGTCTCTCAAAACAATCATCTTTATTTAAAACTATAAAAAATATTAAATGAGCTAAATTTAAAATTCTAGTATCATCAAGTAAAAGTATTCCTTCCAATACTAAAATATTACAAGATTGGGTGTTAATTGAAGCAATCATTTTATCCATATCATAAGCACTTATTTTATCCCAATGGTTATAACTTAATTCAGGAATACTTTCTAAGTTATCTTTAAGATAAAAATCATCCTGATGCAATATTGAAATATTATTAAATATATTTACAAGATTATTGGAAATGGTAGTTTTTCCTCCACAAGTAACTCCAGCAATCACAACAACTAATTGTTTTGGCATACTTTAATAATTTATAGCAACGTAAGTATAGATAATAAGACTAATAATACATATCAAGCCAACTGTAACTGGCAGTATAAGTGCATTATAAATGGATGGAAATAGTTGAAAAATAAATGATTCTGAAACAGCAAATGGTGGGATGAAAAGCCAACAAGTAAAATAAGCAAATATGGCTAGCACTATGGTTATAATAATTTTTCCAATAATAGCATCATCCATTAGTTTTGGAAATATTCTTTCTCAAATTTCTCAAAATCTTCATCGGTAAATACACTACTATTTTCTTCTTTTTTAGAATTCACTATACCAGATGGTAAATTTTCCAGCCTTTGTTTAATCTAAAATTAATCAAATATAAAAATTATTACTAAATATAAATATTACAAAATTAAATAAGTTTAGGCAATTTCTTTCTTTCCATACTTAAAATTTACTTCCTTTCTTTATTTTTTGTATACAATACTACACTATTAAAAATAATAACCCAATTACAGAGAAGTGACCTACCCTACTCACAGCATCTATTATAATACTATATCTATTAGAGCGCTGGCTTCGAGCCCATGTCACTTTTCCTTAATTTTTCTAATAATTTCATTGTCTAGCTCAATATATACATTAAATCATTATAAATAGATAAGAAAACATCTTCTATCCAAAAGTGTTGACAGGAAAAAAACTAGAGCCAAGAACTTTCACACTACCGCATGAAAAATTGGAGCACTCTTATCCATGAAAAAAAAAAAAAAATAATAAAATGTTTTTATTCATTGGTAGGTCGGTCAAATTTTTTTAAAACTTACTTGAAAATTTAAATTAAATTATTCCGTTAAAGTGCAAAAATGACAGGGAATTATTTCTAATAACATTGGTATAGTAGTTATAATCATTCTAACAACGGTATTTAAGATTTAGTAATATTAGTTTTTATACGTAGTTAAAAAAAAAATAATAAATATAGTGGGTTTCAAATAAAATAAACTTAAACCGAGAAAAGTGTCGTGTTAAAATATTCAGTGAGAGGTGTCATTGGTCTTTTTGACCGTAATATTAGAAATTAATTTTCATTGCTGAAAGGTAAAGATATTTTTACACATCAGGTTGTATAAAAACAATACAATAATATTATACTATAAAAGGGAGGCCTAAAAGACAATGTTATTTAAAACTCTGCACCCTCCTAACAAATAAAACATATATTTCAAAATAAATCAATTTTTGGGTACAATGATAAGTTATTCTCTAAGGTGCTCAAAAAAAAAAAAAATAAATAAATAAATAAATATTTAACAAACTATATGGAATAATACTTTTTAATTTACCTTAAGAAAATATTTTTTTTATTTTGATAAAAATTACTATCAGTACCTCAGGAATAAATGACCAACTATTGATAAAACAAATATATGTAATTAAAATAATTAAAAGTTTGTATTAAATATTGCGTAATACTGATAGCTTACATGTGTACAAAAAATAACTAACTTGTCGAGTTGTATACTATTAAATAATAACCAAAATAAAAAAACTATGGACTATGGTCAAAAAGATCACAATATCTCTCCCAGGTAAAACACCATATCCAAATATTTTTGAGGTATTTAACGTAAAGATTGGTGCACTCCTTCTAAAAGGAAACGTCATCACAAACCGGAAAATTTCAAGTTTTTTGCCCCATGACTTAAAATTAATTAAAACGTCGAATAAACAATTCAAATAAAATACCATTTATAGTCACTTTACAAAATTTTTATAGTAGGATCACTACTATTACTCAAAAAAAACATTGAAAAAACAAAACGTTCCTTGCTTTTCTCAGAAAATAAAAAATTTAATTTAATATTATAATTAACTCAACAGTCAAGTAGATACATTACAAACAGCTAATATTTTGACACCAAATATTAACATATAATTTTTTCTAGACAATAGACATACATACCAAATTGGATCCAATATTGTTTACACAACTTGTCTTATCTATTTTATGCAATCGTTCTAAATTTATTTGAACCAAATTAAGTTCCTTTTCATTTTTTATTTGCTCCTTGATTTTATGAATAGATTTTCCAGTATCCGATTTCATAAAATTTGGTACTTTAAACACACTTTTAGCCCGTTGTGATTTGTTTTTAAAACTTTTGGATTTTTTTCCTACAAATACAAAACTTATGTGATAGTGAAATATTAGGTATTCATAACTAATAAGATTAAAACAAACTATTGACCATATAAAATTACCAGTTTTGTTCGGTGTCTTTGTTTTACTAAGAGCCGGCTCTTCAAATAACTGTAAAGCTTTCTTTAATGTTGAATACGACATGCTAACAGCACACGTGGGCGGTAGGCCAGACTTGTACGTTTCAAAATGTCATCACTGATTTTCAGTTAAGTATCAATGAAATTAGTCAATTTTTCATATTAAGATAAAAAACATAAGCCATTGACAATAATATAGTTTAAACTTACACAATAAACACCAACAATAAACAGACAACAGTTACCTTCACAAGACGTAACATTTAAAAGTTAAGTACATGTATATTAGTTCACCATTTCAGAAATCACTAATCAGAATTCAGATGGTCATTATCGTAATATCGTGATATCTACGTTCCCGGTTTATATGACATACCGTGGAGTATCGAGGTACATAAACTATACCTATATAGTTTATATACCTCGATGGAGTAATGTAACCATAAACAGTGTTTTATATCTGTGAACGTAACATACAATTATTATTGGATTGTATATTGTTCTTGATATTAAATTTATTTAATATCTCGACGTGTTTTTAACAAGATTTGCTTTCGCCAAATTTGTACCATCCACACCCCCATGTACTATAGTGAAGACAACATTTTCTATTAAATTTTTTATTTAATTCGTGTCAGACTTGAAAAATTGTGACCAACGTCATTATAATTGTTAGCTATAATCACGTAGTTCACAACATAAATATGGTTACACTGTAAATATGCCCCAATGATTTCAATTTCATCCTCACTCATTATAACATACAAATGTTAAAACCATAACTTTTTGTCTAATTTTTTCACATTTTAGAACTTTGGTCCGGTTTTTTGCGTTGTAGATGCACATTATACTACACCACTCTTGTGACTATGCAGTATGCTATAAATAGTTTTTGTAATTTTGTAATGTGTGTACACATAGCAGTTTATAGTTTAGGTAGTTTGTAGTTTGTACACAATAATGAAAAGACTAGTTTAAAAATGCTTGTATCAAATACATGAACATGGCCGATGATCAAATTTCGGATGAAGCTCCGCTCTTATGCAACGAACCAACTCAAAGACACGATGATATCAATAAAAAATTCAACTCAAAAAATGCCAAAAAAATAGCATTATGTTTTGTTTTTTGGTTTATTGTCATTCATTCGTGTATTCATTTATTTTACGGTGAGTCGAGTGTCCAAGAGTCACTTTTACCATGATTTTGATTGAAACCTATTTTGTAGCAAGAGATTCTTGTAAATGGCTTTTATCAGATGGACGATATAAAGGTGACATGGGCTGGCAACCATATGGTTGCATGATGCATGAATATAGTGAATTGTAAGTTCAAACTTCTTGCTATTGACTATTTACATTTATATTTTGTTGTTCTAAAGTATACTTTTCTATTTTAATAAGCTGCCAATATTATATTCTATAAGTCCAAATATTTTGATGGTAATTCTATTAAGTTTCTTTAGGTAGAAATAATAGTATTGGTGAAACAAGCCATTATTTTAAAATGTTTGGTACTTGCATATCTTTTTTCATGCTTATTATAGTTTTGTGACACTCAGAAATCTAATGTCAACTCTAGAATAAATTTATACTTAATACACCTTTATTTAACCATATACTGTTACTTATTTTGCTGTATTTATTAGGTATTGTTAAAATAGGTATTTTAACAATGCTTGACGCTTTTAATAGTTTCACACGATATTGGTACATTTTACTTATGAAACTACTTACCTAGATTCTAGAGAAAAATTACTGTTTATTTAAAAAAAACAGTGGACTGCCTAACTTACAGGCATTTAGTTACTGTAAGTTTTGCAGTACAAAAAATTTTTAAAAAATTGTATTGTTTCAAATTAATGTATTTTACATAAATTTTACAAAGTATTGAGTTTAAATACCTACAATTGTACTAGTATTAATTTCACAACATTCACAGGAAATTAATATAACATATTATTATACATTTCAGGGATTGTAGCCGGTGCTTAAAATATTTAGCATTTAGAGGACGCCACAACAAGTTTATTTTTATTGGTGATTCTAGAATACTAGATATGTACAATGCTTTTATTCATACTATTGAGCCCAAAGCACAGTTAGTTTCAAATTCTAAGTTTTTGCATCCTCTCAATCACTCATTTGATGATACACGTTTAAAATTGAAAGTCAGCTTTATCTGGAGTCCTTTTGTTTTAAATCCCATGAACAATGTTTTTAAACAAAATAAAGCAAGTAAATTGAATATTTACTTTATAAAACCAATTTATTTCATATTTACCCTAAATAAAAATATAATTTTAGTGATCTGTAATATAGGATATGAATGATGAACCTCAAGTAATAGTAGCAGGTAGTGCAATTTGGCCTATCATGCACTCAAATGGATCTTTAAATGTTATTGACGATTATATTTCAAATCTTACTCAGTTGATCAAAGTAAGTTGGTATTTTAAATTGTAACTTAACAAATATATTATATTTGTATAATGTTTAGCCAATTAATGATATTTCATCAAAATCAACTGTTTTATGGGTGTTACAAGAACCTGTTGAAGAGAGTAAACTTGATATTTCACTGTCTATGGTCACTAATAATTTGATTGATCTTTACAATGAAGCTGCTATGGATGTGAGTGTATAGAACTGTATTAGTTAATAAATGTTTTATTAATACATTATACATAATCATTAATGAATGTAAAAAAATATTTTAATCGTATGAATGTTAATTAAATATGAAGTCTATAAGAGGCATAAAATAACTATACTCCTAGGAAATGTGAAATTTCATGGTATTTTCAAATTATTTTTATTCAAATATTAAGTTCTCATCCCCAAAAAAACCTGGATACACCAAGTATTGAGAAAACACAAGTAGACTTCATCCGAATGATGGTGATTTATTGACCCAATCAAGGATGTATTTAGACCCTTTTTTAGAGTGAGCAAATGTATTTGTAGATAACATTGAATACTTGAGTCTAGTCTCATCTTATAATTTCTATTTCCAATTTAATTTTTATGATCTAAGAAGGGGGGCAATCTCCCAAGATCTAATATTTCCCTCTGAGCAGCAACAGCAACACCCCAGGGCTAGCTGCCTGTCACTGGGAAAACCAGTGGGCAATTGGCCATGGTTAGCGCGTGGAGCTCATAATGTAGAATGCACTGTTTCCAATGCTATTTGGGCGCTGTTGATTTGCGTTCTTTCACCACTCAGATAAAACCACTTCAAGTTTACTAAGTGAACATTAAAATATGTGTGTTTATTAAATCAAGTCTTACATAAAACAAGTATTACCCCAATTTTTTTAAAAATTATCAAACTTGTTGGTAAAAACCATTAATTTAATTTATTGTATGACATTTTTTTATAGTAAAATTATTAGACTTGTAATTATTTTAGGTTTTAAGTAAAAGTTCAGCTGAAATGTGGTGGAGTTCAAGATTAGTTTCTCAAGGTGAAATGAATAATAGTCCTGATGGTCTTCATTCTAGCAATGCATCATTAAGACTGAGAGCTCAAATTTTATTAAATTTGTATTGCAATGATCATATGAATTTCAATGATGGTACTTGTTGTTCTAGTACTGAACCATATACTACACTGCAGAGTTATATGTTGTTATTTTTTATTATTTGGTAAAGTAAAAGTTCACCAAATATGAAATAATATGTATTATAAAATATTTTATAAAATCAATAAAAGTGTTAATAAACTTAAAAAATGGAATTTTAGTATTTGTATTGGAACTCTTATGGTCTTAAGATATCAACAAAATCGGCTGTCTAAAACTGAACCATGTTATGTAATCATGGTTTCTCTTGCAAAGTTGGGGCTCATTATGATATATTTTTACATATGTGACAGGTATTATATCAATGTAAATAAGTCTTGTGTAATGTGTAATAATGCTTTATTGTTTTATTTCAGAACTAATTTTTTTATGAAAGAAAATAAGTATTATTCAGATGCTAGTTTTTGGTTACCTTTGGGATATGTCTTTGTTCTTGGTTTATTTTTTACTGATGAAAGTAGATATACTAAAGTACTTCATCGAGATCAAACGGATGAATGGAAAGGTATATATTCTCGGAGTTATACAAAAAATAACAAAGAGGCCAGAAGTAAAATAATAAGAAAAATCAAAATTGATAGTAATAATAGCAGCTGATGCTATAAATAACATTTTAATTTTTTAAGTAACTATTGATCTAATTTTGATACTAGTACATATTTTAATTTTCTAGTGTTATTATAAAAGGAATTATTTTTATAAAATACTTGAGTATGGTTTAACTAACTAACCTATTACCAAAAAACTATCAAAATGTATTAAAATCCAACAGAAAATGGAATGTTCTATTTTTAGAACACAGCTGAAACTGTCAGAAAGTTCCAAAACTTGTTTTCACACTAAGAGTAATCTAATTTTATTATCTTGTAAAAATTTCAGTTCAAGTAGACAATTTTTTAAGGAGTTATTATAATTTAAGTATTGTTGATTCCTCAATGTTGTATAATTTTTTTGATTATTTTATTGTATTAACATAATTTTATCAATACTTTTTTGTATGCTTTTAAAAATTCCTAGATGGTTTTTTTTTTAAATTTATGAATTAAGATAAGAAATATTGTTTCATATAACTTATTAATTTCTAATCTTAAATTAATAAAATTGAGTTACAAGTTTTTTCTAAAAATAATTGACAGGTATGACCTATTTTTTTGACAATTTTCCAACTTACATTCTTCTTTGGTGACCAACTGAGGATTTAAGTAGGGCTATTACAAATGTTTTTATTTTCTACTGTTAATATCAAAGCAATTTCCCAGGGTCTATGTGTGACAGAAAAAAAAATACCAATAATAAAACATATCTTTTTAAGATAAATAGCTCCCTTGGCTCCGCTCAAAATCTAATACGTAGTTATGTTTTTAAACATTACTATTCCTGATTTAATTATTCATTGTTATACAACTATTTTAATCATGTTTAAGTATTTTCAATATTTTTAAATTTGTTGATATAATAACTATAATAATAATATCTAAATTATTATTACTTCATTTTTGTACTTCTCCTTTGTCTTCTTCTCAACTATTTGGGGTTGGTCATCCTCATCCTATACTTCTATTTGTCTCAGGTATTCATATCCCCTAAACACATTACACAATAATAGCCCTCATATCATTTTCAATTGTTCTCTTAGTTTTCCTCTCACTCTATTCTTTTCTCATTTTCATAATCACTTCTGTTTTCTCTATCCTTGTCACATGTGTCCATCTTATTCTTAATATTTCTTACTGATTAATTAAATGTGCTGTATTTTTTTTTTTTAGGTTGGATGCAGTTGATTATTTTAATTTTTAATCTAACTGGAGCAAGTATAAAAACTTCAATTGCCAATCATGTTCAAATTTTAATAGCTGCTTACCTTTTTCTTACTGGTTATGGTCATTTTTATTATATGTGGCATAGGAGTGATGCAGGGCTTACTCGTTACTTTCAGGTGAAATATATATTCAATTAAAATCTATAATAAAAATCCTAGTACTCTCCTTTATCATTCTCTTGTCTTGTGTGAATTTGAACTACTGGACGGAGAACTGATAAAGGTGAGTGATATGGAACCAATTTAATTATTATATTTTATTAAATAATTTTTATATTCTGAGCGTAATAAAAAATGTATTGTTTTGACAATGTTTTTATTCTAAAAACACTAAGGTAAGATTTTTTAACATTTTTGTAAATGCTAATAATTAATCTTCCCAAAATAACATGATATGTTGCCATATTATTGTTTAAAATGTTTAACTTAAGTTTTAAATTTTACATGTTAATTAAGTTTTGGTTATTAATGTGTTTCATAGTAAAATGCTGTTTTGATTTTTTTATAAGAAAATATGTTTGTTAGAATTATTTACTTTTGTTACAGGTATTATTCAGATTAAACATGCTGACTGTAGTATTGTGTATGTGTATGAACCGGCCTTACCAATTTTACTATTACATACCTTTAGTATCATTTTGGTTCACTGTTCTCTATTTACTATTGATTTGCCCACCTCGTATTACTGCATCTTCGTCTGAAATGAAAAAAGTTCAATACATGTATATGATTTTAAAAATATTAGTTTTTTTTATTTTCATTACTATACTGTATATGTCTGAGGTATGCTAATTAATATATAACAATTGGGTATATAAAATATTCACTCTCAATTTTTTTTTATGTTAGGTATTTTTTGATAAAATATTTCTTACACGGCCATGGAAAGCTCTATTTGTGACTACCGATGACGATATTCATGAATGGTGGTATCGATGGAAACTCAATCGCTTTAGGTAAGACAAATTCAATATCAAATAGACATTCTGATTACTAATATTTAATATTTATTAACTTAACATTTTCAGCGTTGTAAATGGTATTATTTTAAGTTTCGCCATTATTCTAGCTCAACGATATAATTTAATTGATGACAATAATCACAGTAACTTAGTATCTCCTCGATTAGCTGTATTATCTTCATTATTAGCATTTATTGGACTTATTGCTTCAAATGTTTATAATATTCTCTGTCAAAATAAAGTGGAATGTTATGAAATGTTGTCTTATACCTCAGTTATTCCTGTAAGATTTAAAATTAGTTAACAAAAATTATTTTAAATTATATTTAGGTACTGTATAATAATTATCTTTATTATTTATGTTTAGATATTAAGTTATATTATACTGAGAAATATCTCTGGAGTATTAAGAACTCGTTTCTCCAGTTTGTTTGCATGGTTTGGCAGAATTTCTTTAGAATTAATGGTTTGTCAGTGTCATATATGGTTAGCAGCTGATACTCATGGTGTTTTAGTATTATTGCCTGGCTATCCTGTTCTCAATGGTTTGATTGTTTCATTTGTTTTTATTTGCATTTGTCATGAGGTTAGCATTTTCCTACTATTTTATTATTTTTTATGTTATTTCAATAAAAATTAAATGTTGTAGTTACACGAAATAACAAACAACTTGATGCCATATGCTGTACCATTGGACCATAAGGACTTGTTTCGTAACCTGATATGTTTTGTCTTGTTATTGATACCGTTAGGTGCCAGTGATGGCATGTTCTAAGTATACTATAGTTCATTTATTTTTTTTATTTTTTTTATTTTTGTAATGAATAAAAATATGTATGTTCAATATTTAGGATATTATTGATAACATTCAAATTTGTATAAAAAAGTGTTTTAATTACATTGTTATTTATGTTATTTTCTCAGAATCAAATGTTTTGACATGAACAAATTTATACTGTACTAAATTTTTAAGTTTTTTTTAGTTACTATAGAATAAATAAATGTATGTACAATTTAAATTCTTATTTGATCAACTTCTTTTTTTGACCTTCTTTGCCTTCTAAACTATTTGGAGTCGCCCACTCTTGACCTTGCTGTCACTAGTCTGTTCTTCCTCATTGGATTCCCAGAAAAACCCTCCAGCAGGCTCATTTCATTTTCAACGGTATCCAACCAACTCTTTTGATCTTTCTTTTCTTCTTTTTCCTTGAACACTAATTTTCACTTTCACTATCACTCTTACCTTTCCTTGCCACATGCCCTAACCATCCCAGTCTATTCTCTCTCATTTTGTCTATTATCAATGCTACATTAATACTTCATCTCACATATTAATTTGTTACTTCATTCCTCAATTTTCATTTCTGCATTACTAATTTATGTGTTCTATTCTCCTGTAAACAATCTAAATACTCTAAATGAACTTCCAGATTGTCACCAACCAAAATCATCCGGAGTGGTGTATAGGTAAATTTTTCAGTTTTTAAGTTCTATGATTTTGTTATATTTTTAAAATATACATTATTTTTAAATAATTGTACTGGGACTACAAACTAATGATTTACAGTTTGAAATGTCAAAATAAGTTCTGATTTCATTTATGTGTCAATTTTACTCGTATGAACCCTACGTGGAAAAGCCGTGTTATATGGAGCCTAGTTATAGTTAAGGATATCAAGTATAACGTTATTGTCTAGACCTTAGACACTTATATTCGTTAATTAATTTATTAATTTATCCCACATCATATTGTGTATGTGTCTATGATGATTTGTCAAATTATTATTAGTGTGTGGAAGGGTGAAGTGTTAGTGGTAACAAAAAATGTTAGCCCACCCAAAAATGAAACCCTAATAAATTTGAAACTATATGAACTAGGATTAGGATTATAAGTATACATTTTAAATTATTATTTTTATTTAGGTATCTATAAATGAAAAAAATAAAACATAGATCAGAAAAAAACAATGCAGTTTGCCAACCTGTCGCCGGTTTATTTTTGTATATTGGCGCGCTTGTCTTTGGTCATCTGTCATATCGGCTGATTGGTCATAATATTATATTCATCTGATAAAAACAATAAAAATGTTCTTGCTTTTGCTAAATATTTATCACTATTCATAAGTATGAAGTGCTAATGTTAATGTAGTTACCTTTATTTTGTTTTGTGTATTAGGAATAAGAGATTTTCTATAGCACTTTTTTTATTGATTGTTACATAAAATAATTAACCATGACTTACTTATGATTCCGTGAACTAAATAATTGTATTCAGACGTTAATAAATTCAATTTCAAAGCTAAGGGGGTCAGAAACTCTAGACGACAATCAGGTAATAAAATTAGTATAAAAAAAAAAAATGAGATGCCTATTAAACAACTGGCATTGTGTAACTGTTATTTAATAATAGTTTTTTAAAAAAGCTATTTTGTATTTGTAGATGAAGATACAAATCAAATTATTTTCACTATAGGCATACATTAACAATTTATTGTCAAGAAATGTAGCCAAAATCATTATTTACGGAAAATGACCAACAACCATCCTGCAGCCCAAACTGATCGGTCGACGGATTGGCGGTCACGTCGACCGTCGATATGAAGAAGACTGCTGTTAATTATGAACGTACTAACTCACTACAGAATGACGAAGATGACAGTCGCGAGATAATATTAGAACGAGATCAGTTTCGACGCCCCAAGTCACATCGAATTGCCGTCCTTTCGGGACAAAATGGATTGGAAGAGAAACCGTCTAAAAGTGATGTTAATTTGCCCAAGAGAAATAGGCGAAGTTGGGAAAAAGAAGAAGAAGGGCTTTTGAATAATGAGTCGTCAATTGATGCTGAAGATTCGGCCAGGAAACTACGAAAATGGAGTAAAAGTAAAATAGATTTATTGATGCCTAGTTTACGGTCCCTGGTCACTTTGGCCAGGGGCAAGTCATCCTCAGCTTCATCATTAAATCATCCTGGTTCAGCAGAAAGTTGGTCACATTTAGAATGTGTTAGGGATGATGAACCAATTCGTAAATACAATACCATGGTGACATTATCCAACGTAGTACTAAATCGACCTGCTGGAATTAAACCAGTTAATCGGTTTCGAGATACTGCTGTTTGTTCAAGATGTAGTAGTGTTTTGTCTTTAGCTGCGTCTTCGTCTAGATATTCTTTAGGGTCAACATCAAGTTTTGTAACACATCGAGACCAACCTATTGTGCTGTGTAAAGTGTGTTTGAATGAGGTTCCCATAAAAAACTCTTGGACATTACAACAATGTGGATGTTCCTATTGTATTGAAGTGAGTAATAACTATTTTGTTATTTAATACAACTAATTATTCTTCATAAATGTATATTTGGTTTAATTCACAAGAACGTGCTTAATAAGTCATAAGTGTTTGTGAAATCAAGTAAATTTAGTATAATTTAAATTAAGTCAAAAATAAATACATTATTTGATATCATAAATTATACAGACATTTATTTTGTAGGTATTGAATTGAGGCAATTTTAATTTTTTTCAGTTTAAATTTAATGATAAAAAAATGTTTTTCTTTTCTCTAGATTTATTAATTTAAAATAGTTACCTATGCAAATTCAAACTCAGTATAGTTAGTTAGTCTAGAATATCTAGATAGTATAGAAGTCTGCAATGCCAATTAGGTGACATAACTAACGTCTAGATTATGTAAAAATAATTTTTTTTTTTTTATTTTTTTACCAGTTTACAATATATAACCTTCATGTCTAACTAATGTTTTTTAGTTTTTTTGAATTTAATGTTTTATTTGAGAACTTATGAAAATAACTAAATCAAAAATTGTCTCAGTAAAATTTAATTTTGCTATCCACATAATTTTCTATTTTTAATGATAAACAAAACTGGTTACAGAATTAATTTGTTTTTAAGCTAGCTGTATCATTTTTGTTATAATTTACACTATTTTACAAGGTTTAAGGTTTATGTACAATATTACTTCTGGTGTTTCTAATGGGTCACAACTTGATCACTTTCTTTTCAATATATATATATATATATATATATATTAAATTTATTAATCATATTAATCTTGTTAACTCTAACATATTACGTTTTGCTGATGATACCAAATTATTTCATATTATCAGAAATTAACATGATACTGAGCTGCTTCAAAATAATCTTGACTATCTTAGTAATTCTTACGACACAAATAAATTGCACTTAAATATTTCAAAATGTAAAAAAATTACATTTTAGAAAAAACGTTCTTAGTTACTAAAATATTTAAAATTAGATCAAGTTTATTAAATTAAAGATTTAAAGATCCATCCATTTTGATTTATATTATTCATCTAATAAACACTGTTTGCATGGAAAATAAAGCCTCTTCAATGTTAGGCTTTATAAATTGGAGTTGTGAGGAAGGGCAAACTTTCCAAATTTACTTTATCAAAATAATTGCACAATAATAATTATTATCACATAATTTTTCACAACATCCATCATTGTTATATTTATGTTTGTTGTAATATGCAGCATATGGTATGCATTTCATAAACTATTTGGGATTTAATTTCAGATACATGTGACTTGTAAATTATTTTAAAACATATCTTTGTGATAATTCAATCAATTATTTTATTATTACCTAATATCTTAGTAAATTAATCACACTTTTATATGCCTATAATTTTACATAATATACAGTATTGTTATATTTATACTATGTTTTACTTTACTACTATACATTTATTGTAATTGGGCTATGCCAGCTGCCCATAGAAATCCATGTAAAATATAAATAAATATGTAACCTTGAATAAAATTAAAATATGTTAATACTTGAATTATGTTCAAGTTATTTGTTATTTATAATTATTTTCATAAAAGCTCAATAAGAATTAATCATTTAAATTATTATTTTATAATTCTTTACAGTGTGTTAGAGCTTATGTAGAATTTGAAATCAACCAAGGGGCTTACAATATATCTTGTCCTGATGCTCAATGTCCTAAGCAAGGAATTATCCAGTTAGAAGAAATAGAAGCATTAGTCAGCATTGATGAGATTGATAAACATCATAGATACAGGCTTAATAAAGGTAAATTAAAAATGAAAATTATTGTTCTAATAATAATTAAAACATATAATATAAAACCACTTCTGAATTAAAAAAAAAAAAAAAAAAATATTACTAAATAATATTTTAATATTTTCAATACTTTAAAATGAAGTTATAACATCTGTATATATAGTACCGTTTAAACTTCTTCTTCGCCTTCCTCTCAACTATTTGGCAACCGCCACTCTTGTCCTATTCCTCCACTTATTACAATCATTCACATCTTCTACACATTAACAATCCTCTTATCTTTTTCAATCGTTTCCAATTTCCATCTATTTTTTCTTTGGTCTTCCTCTATCTCTTTCTTCCAACATTCATTTTTATATTCTCTCTTACTGTTTCAGTTTCTTTTCACCTCATCACATGTTCAAACCACCTCAGTCTATTATCCCTCATCTTATCTTATCTTTTTTACTCCACTCATCCATCTAAGCATTCTCATTTTTCGCTACACTCATTCTTTGTTCTGTTTTCCTGTCAACCAACCTACACTCCAAACCATACAAAAGTATTTAAAGATCAACCATAGATATTATTTTGGTTGAAGTTTTTTATGAGATTTTGATTTATATTTCGAAAGTAGTAAAAAAATATACCGATTATATTTTTTTTTGCATTTAGAGTCTTAGTAAAACATAATTTACAGCTAGCCTATTGAAAAATATCAAAAATGGTCATTGTAATAGGTATTTACTCAGATAATTGAAATATTATTGATTTTTTTTTAATAAAAAATGTAATCGTAGTTTATACGATTTGGAAATTTGTTGTTTTAGCTGTTTTAAAAATTATCAAACCTGTTCTTTGTAGTTTTTATTGTTGATGCATATTTTATTAAGTAAACTAAGGTCACTTAGATTTTTTTTCAAGTAATAATTTATAATTACTTTTAAATTTTATGTATTATGTATATTTTGACATTATTTTTACGCTGTTGTACATTATAAATTACCCAAACTGATGTTTATTTGAACCAGAAAGAACCAGAAAGTAACTTACCCAAAAACAATTAAAAAGTATTTTTAATATTCTTATTACTTTTTTTAATTGTAAATTGATTAATTTTAATTTTTTTATTAATAGAAGTAGAACTAGACAAAAGTCGTATGTGGTGTCCAAAACCAGGATGTGAAACTGTGTGCCATGTTGGAGATCGTTCTCGACCACATAGTGTAGGATGTCCTACTTGTCAAACAGAATTTTGTTCTGGATGTCGAGCAACATGGCATCCTGGAAAGCCATGCCCTCCTCCTACTACGCATGATATGCCTACATTTGACTCTGATTTGATTAAATGTTGTCCTATGTGCAGTGTACCCATTGAAAAGGATGAAGGCTGTGCTCAAATGTTGTGTAAAAGATGTAAACATGTATTTTGCTGGTACTGTCTAGCATCTTTAGATGTAAGTCTCTAAAATGTTTTTTTTTATATATTATTAGTATTGTTTCAATTGCCTTGTTTTACTTTTAAATTTCAGGATGATTTCCTTTTAAGACATTATGACAAAGGTCCATGTAAAAATAAACTGGGTCATTCAAGAGCTTCTGTTATATGGCATCGTACTCAAGTGATTGGTATATTTGCAGGTTTTGGAATACTACTGCTTGTTGCTAGTCCGTTATTATTACTAGCTGCTCCATGTATAGTTTGTTGTAAATGTCGGGTGTGTACCAGTGGATCAAAATTAGATGACCCTGATGATGACATACTGGACGAACCAAATTAATCCAGTATGTATCATCTTATAGTTTTGAATAATGTTTTTAAAATAAATGTTTTAGATTAATTAAGCAGTAATTATTCAATAGATTTTCATAAACAATATACTACCTAGTCACAAAGTTTGTTTACAGTATAATGTATTGACTTTATTATTTTAATTTATTATGTTTTTGTTTTTATTATTATAACTCGAACAAAATATACCTCTTTTATTGCAACTCTGAAATTGTTTTCATAAAAATTCTTTAACTCTTTTGACTTTCTTGTTTCATGTTTTAAATTATGAACTGCATGTTTTTTAAAATAAAAAATTAATATAATTTTTAAAGAAATCGTTAAATTTGTAATTTAACATGCATTTTGTTTTGAAGTCATAATACTATAATTAAATTAATTTTAGACAGTTATATTCCTTCTACATTAGTGTATACTATTTTTTTTTTTTATTCAACTGACTCATCAAATACCTTCTACTAGTTTTGTTCAAAAATATTAATGTTCAACAAAATATCAATTAAAATTATTTGAAGACATTTACATATACATAAATCTGGTAGTTTTGTGTACATTTTTAGTTGACATGTACCTGGTTTCAATAAATAAAAATTATATAATTATCTAAATATTTAAGTCGTAATCATAACTTAAAATATAGTTGTTGAAAATCATAATTTTTTTTTGTATTTCAAATATTCTTAATATTTTTACTCTAATAATAAAAATATTTTATGGGTTATTTAAAAATTAAAATATTGGATTTTAGTCAACTGTTGTTGTTTACTTTTAAAATCATACTTTTTAAATTTATTCATACTTAGTATTTACTTTTTTTAGTAAATTGATAATTAGTTTTATAATTTGTTTGCTAGCCTACTTTTGGTGGCACGGAAAATGGTAGTTGTCGCCAGACTGTGTTTTTACCCCACCAAAATGTTTAGAAGTTTAGAAATGTACTAGAATTATTTGTGGTCAATGATATAGTTCTGAAAGTTTCCTATCTGATACAACAAAATTATGTTGATTAATTTAAAATAATTTATGATAGCTAAACTTATGAACACAAAATACAAATTTATCAAACCTGATAGTTATTGCTGTGAAACATTTGTTTTTGTATAATTAAATTTATTTTATGTTAAGTTTACTAATTATTACTCAATTAAATGTTAGGTATTAATTCAAAGTATGAATTTGACAATTACAATTATTGATCAGCTCTTGACTATAGTTGTTGACTTACTTTGTATACATCTTTAATCTTGATAAATAATACATGTTTAGCATTATTATGCAAAATTGTTAAGGTTGTCTAACATTTTTCTTTATTTAATGTTTGTTGAAATATAGATACTTTATTGTTTGTTTTATTTATGTTGATTTTATCAATTAAAAGTTAAACTAACAATACTTAAATCAAGTTACATAGTATAATATTATATATTATGTATAAATGTTTTATATTTTCTTATTTAAATATCATTCCATGTTAATGCCAGTGATAAGCAATACAATTTTGAGATTTTATTGCACGTGTTTAGATTTTCCAACATAAAAGTATGTAAGTTCTAATCACTTTTTTGACCAACTAAATTGTTCATTTTTGTTTTAATTGATCTCTTATATAATATAATAATATAAAACAAAATTACTATTGGTTCGTTGTAGTTTGTTTTCATTTTTTTATTTATGTAAAATATCCATGTTACGTTCTTTAGAGTATTTAGTTCTAAATGTATGTGATAAGCTAATAATTGAATGTAAATAATTACATTTATATTTATACAAATTTATATTATATAAAACATAATATATATATAAATGTATGTTAAGTTTAATTTGTTTTTGTTTTTATGCTGTGATATAATAAGTATAATATATTGATATTTGAAATACAAACTGGTGTAAATTACAAAAAAATGCAGTCTAAACATTTTCATTATTCAAGTATGTATTTTCAAATGTATTCTATAAAATTATACTTTTTAGTTTCTTTTAATTGCGTATCTATATTTTAGACTTATTTTTAAAAGTTGTTGTAAAATGGCCTTGTATGAATTGTAGAACAAAATATTATATTGTTTGTATTACTATTTAAACTTAGTTTCTTTATTTTATATTGCCGTCAAATGAATAGTGGTACTAAATATTATCATTACTTTTTATTGCTAATTAATTGTTAACATAATTATAATTTATCACTCAACAAATTTTGGCTATCTACAATATTTACAAGAACCGTAGCCTATAGTTTATTAACAAAACAAGCAAATAAAAAGAACATAAATAATAAAATAATAATGAAATCTAAAAATTCTTTTTACGAGTCATCTCAATATTCGATTAACATTATTAAATTTTGATGACGCACAGGTACAACCATTTTTTCCCTCAATAAACATTTATTTTTAGATCAATGATTATTGTGCAAGAATATGACATTTAAAAATCTCATTAATTATTCTCATAAAACGTTAGGTAGGCACATGAGAGCAGACGTCATCAAAATTATGTTGTTCTAGAAGTGATTACAAAAAATAGGTAATGTCATCATATCAACCCTTATAAAATTAGTATTTTTATCATCATGACTGTTGTACAAAAATAAATTTTGCCTTTTAGACTATGTTGTTTGGATGCATAGTTAATCAACGCTGGCTTCGCACATCTACCATAGACAAGTATACCTCAAAATAGAAAAGTACATCTATGTTGGGCCGCTCCATATATTATTAAGGACTCTACATAAAAAACTTTCTTCTTAACTCTTTCCAATTTGATTTCGCAAGCAATATCATCTAGACTTTAAACTGATCTGCCTATTTTCCATCTTAAAACACCGTAGTCTGAATAAGTTCAATTTTCTTTTATAAAATTTATACTATCAAGTCATCGAAAACCAAATTGATTATCTAAGAAACTGTTCTGTTCTGTTAAGTGATGGTGAGGTGGATAAAAAATAGAACACATGTAAAGTATTTAATATTTGTTATGTAATAAATATTATAATCATTTAAAATTAATGAAACAAATACACAAGAGATATACTAATATACTTGCACCATCAAATAAAAAGTTACATTAATATTTACTATTTAGTAAACCAATTCAATTTATACAACAGAAATGTAACAATAAATTGGATATAAGAATAAAATGGCTTTAACATTTGATTAACTGTTACTTACATCAATGGTTTCACTAACAAATTACTTCACGAGTGAACTAGTTTACAATAAAATTATACTGATGTCTGCCCATTTTACTTATATGTTGTATGTAAGACATGTTTATTATTTTAAACATCATGTAAATCATGCTCTAATTAGAACTGTATGGTGGAGGAGGTACATCTGGCCGGCTAGTAGCGCCATCTTCACCAACAGCAGCATCATAAGAAGGTGGCGGAGGAGGAAACTTTTTTAAGTTCAAATTGTAGTCTGGACGTAAAAGATTCTGACCAGCAAAGTTTGATTCTATATAGTGAATGGTAGGTTGGGCAGTAGCCTGTTTCAATGTCAAATACTTGTAGCAACTCCAAACAACAGCAACAAAATAGCCCTAGAATAATAATTAATATTAAACCAATTCCCTTTTGTGTTTTACTAACTAAAATAATATAAATAAAAACATGATAATTTATGCTTAAAGTACATAATGTGCATACAATTATTAGTCAGACAAAGATAATGCAATCAACTAGAATTGTGTCAAAACATCACATACATCTATACATGTGTAAATATAAATATATCATACAAACAATTTATGAAATCATTTTAAAATTTAAACAAGTTCTTTTTAGAAAATACAAAACGCAAAATCTAATAATATATTTTAAAGTGTATTAATATAATTGTAATACCTAAGAACAATTAAATGAAAATAGTTGATATATTAATCTTTAATTTTCGAAAAACTTTTGAAGTCTTTATCGTTAAAATTTGACCAATGATTATGAAGTATACAATGGTAATATTTGACAATCAGTAATAGGATGCTACCGCTATGAAGCGCTAGTGTTGCTGAGAAGCAAGGGAGTGGTACTTCCTTTAATTTAATTTTATAAAATCAATGATACCTCCAAGCATTCCAGAAATACTAGAACTACATAGCAATTTCATCCTACAATTGTTTGCTAATTATTACCATTATAGGCTATTTGCATATTTCATAATCCATGATCTGACTCAAAATTCTAGTTTGAAATACATCCTTCAATACTCAATGACTTATATTTTAAATATTAAAAACAATATAGAACAACAATTATTAAACTTATACATGATAAATATATTTTAAATACAAACCTTTGATATTATAGACACGGTCAAAAAAAATATGACAATAAAAAATATGTACTCGGGACTTATTGAAGTAACGACAGTCGGCATATACTCAGATTCTGTGCGGATCATTAGACGATGAAAGTCTGGTAAGAAACATAAATATCCCAAAGCTGACAATCTAAAAATACATATTACGTTATTTTGTCATTGATTTAATTATGCAAAACCATATACAAGCTTAATTTAAAAAATATTAAAATAGGAATGTTGTTTAGAGGCATGTTTCAAGGAAAAGTGGTGATTCAAGATGTTAAAACAGTTCCTATCTAAAACTAACTTTCATGACAACACTATTTTTTTCAATTGAAGTTGAGTTATTTACCCATACCAAGTTAGTTACATGAGCTGTTAATGTTTACAAAATCAACAAACTATTATTGTAAATACAAATTCTTAAGAAATAAGAAATTATTTTGTTTCTTGACTTATTTAAATAATTGAACTGCTTTCAATATCATGCAAATCCCCATTTTTAAAATCTTCTATCTATCTCCATCCCTGGAAATCCCCTCGGGAGGCTCAAGCGGCAATGGCCTCAAGACCTTAGGAATGAAATACTAGATTACAAATTCATGTTGTCACTGGATGAACTGAGTTGGGTAGATTTCATATAACATCATTATCATTATAATCACAATTACAATCATAATCAGCATCTAAAAAATTCACTTAAGAAAAATGCAAATAATTGTAACTTATAAGCATTTTTAACTTCATTCAAATTTAGTTTATAAATTATATCTATTAGGTACATACTTACATTGTCACAAATAAATCAAATAATTGCATACAAAAGAATGGAATCAACATCTTTGGTTTTCCTTTAATAGCCCCATAAATCATATTAATAGTAATTATTATTGTGAAAAGAATCAAAAATACTGTCATATGTAATTCACCTGAACACAAAATAAAAAATTTGAAAAAATTAAAAATTAATTTTTGAAGAATTAGAAGTTTTTTTACCATGACGTAATGTACGCCCAGTAAATATTCCATATGCAGCAAAATGTTCTTCATTTTTTCCATCACTAGTTGCTTGTTCAATCATATCACCTTGATCATTAGTGAATGCAGAGCCATCGGTAGAAATATAATTTATGTTAAGATTAGGCATGTTTCGTTCAGCTAAAGCAGTAGGTAATTCGCTATTTTCTACATCTTGAGCCCTCTGAACAGGTTTTAATAATTCAGGATGTAGCACAACCACTACAACTGAACTTAATGTTAGTAGTTGTAACATCTATAAAATAATTCAATTAAGGTAGTTTATTATGTGTTCAATCTTATCTTCTTGTATTACTTAGCCACCTCCAACTATAATATTTTTAGAATAAGAATACATGGTAATAGGTCAATCAGATTAATGTTGGCAAAATATGCCGGACACCGCAATGTTAGCAAGTATACATAAACAATTTTTACGCATACAGAATATATAGGCGGAGGTTATGGTTGCGGCAGACAGTAATGTTGCATGTGGACACAGGAGATGCATGTGCAATCTCAAACCAATTTCCACCGCCCAGTGTGCTCTTATTCTAAAAGTAGTATACAAAGCAGAGTATCAATCAATGTATGTAATAAATTTGTTACCAAATGCCATAATCCAAGAAAAATTGTTCCTGTTCGGACATGACAACAAAGCAAGCAACGCCACTCATTTTTACGGCGCTCAATGAATTTAAATGCTGAGGTATTAAGAGGTGGTTGAGTTTGCATCTGAAAATATATTGAATTATTAAGTACCTATTACTAATTAACGTTTTGTGTTTTAAATTAATACCTCAGACGAAAAGATATCCTAGTAGGTAAGATATTTTAGTATAAAAAATGTTATATGTTAAAATTTATAAACAATACCATAAAATATAATAGTTTTAAACATCCCAATATTTTGGTATTATATGATTTTTGGTAATTGATTGATTCTGGTTTTTGGTAGTTTTTCTTTATTGCGCAATACTTAGAGAGGTCATAGATTTGAGCATTCAAAATTGAAAAGTCACCAACTTACAATCAAAAATTAAAGAAAAACATTAAAAATAATGGCAAAGTGACAAATTTGATTTTGACATAATCAATATAGGGCATTAACTTCCAAAATCATAATTAAAATGATATTTCACACAATATTAAACTAGGTATGATACTAGTTACAAAAAATTTAAAAAACTATTGAGGCAAGTACCTATAGAACTTTGATATTTTCTACTCTTTTATTTTTTGGTAATTAAGGTTCAATAAAAAATTTAATTTACAAGAAAAAGTTTTGAAAATTGTAAACCCTTGTAACCTTAACCTTGCAACCCTTAACCTTTACCAAAATAAAAATCTATATGCTACAAAAACATTTTGAAAATTGTTAGTTACATTTTTTTTTAGTCTTTCAAGTTGGAAAATGTTTGAAAATACCTAAGGCTTATGAACTCCGATCCTAAATCCACCAAATACTGTTAACTGGATACTCCATCTCAAGGATTGTTAGTGTAGACACAAAAAAGTTGAATATTATAGTAAGAAATACAGACTAAACTGAATTAGACCATTTTTTTTCTTTTTACTATTATTTTGGGTTGCCATAAAGTCATGAACCAAACTGTTAAAATACCTAGTACCTACCACATCCAAACTCTTATTTCCGTTAAGGTATACAGAAGTTGGTTAAAAACATAAATGATAGGTAATAAAACTTGCATTCTAGGTATTCTAAAAACTCTGATCCATCTGTTTGTGAAGAATGAATTGTAGCATGAACAGCACAAAGCTACCAAAGGTTCATTGTTTTAATTCTAACAAAAGATTGCACCCCATTATTCATTAACAAACATCAACAGGCAAGGGTACCCCCTTGACAATATAGGCAGGTATGCATAATATTATGCAACCACATAATGCCCAATTAAATAGTCAATTCCATAATACAGTGATATTAATTAAACTAATGTTGGTATGTATGCAAAATTCACTGAAAATTTAATAACCCAATTTAAACTATGAACCAATTTCTAGCTAGCTTTGAAGCTTTTGATATTTTAACATTATCTAAACCAAAATAATCATATTAAACAAAACATAATTTAAGTTTTACAATTTGTTATCAAGATAACATTTCACTAAGGAGTATGGACTATAATATGCTGTTGGATTTAGCAATTCTTAAATTTACACTTGATAGACAATATTATCTTCGAGACTTGCAGTATCGTACGCATAATTCAGAGTACTAACATGCAATAGTAATGCTCACATAAAGTAAAACAGAATACAAGGAAATTAAAACAGTACAGTACGAGTAGTTGTTAGAGCAACACACACGTTGCGCTTGCGGTTGTGTCTTATCGCTCTAGTTATAACGCAACGATCAGTCGTCAATATGAATTATCTACTTTTATATACGTTCATATCAAAGACATCAATATTATACTATATATATAGATATATATATTATAATATAGATGTCTGTGGTTCATATATGTACATTTATAACAAACTTCATTATAGTACTGCGTGATTTGTTTTCATCTCTCAATTACACCTTATATAATCTCGCTTGAGATTATTTTGGTTGCTTTATTAATTGCAATTGCTGTCTGTGATATAGCTGTTACGTGGTTTATAATAGGTATTTATCTATCTCTCACAGTGCTAGTATTTTGTCCTGCACTATTCTATTTATTGGGCGTTCTTTTCTTACTCGCACTCAATTATGCCTAAAAGCAATTCTCCTGTTCCACAAGGACAGCTCGCTAAAAGAGACATTACCCTCAATGATGTTTGGAGCTCCTTAATGAAAATTCAGGAGAGCGTTTCATCTCATGATACTTAACTTAAATCTATTGTTTCTAATATCAAAAATCTTGAAACCAGTCTCAAATTCTTTTTCTTAGTGATAGATAAACTCTCCATGGAGTTGACTCAAATTAAAGAAGAAAAAGCTGTCCTCAGCTCCGAAGTAAAACTACTTAAAGAAAAAATTAATAATCTTGCTAAAATATCTAGTAACGATGTATCTGTACCCGATTTATTCCATGAAGTTCACCAAAGAATGACAAAGGCCTCTAATCTCATGATATTCAATCTACTCATATCTCATAAATTGTAAGCAATAGGTAAAGGTATTTAGTTTTAAGTCTGAAGTGTGCGATGTTCTTTCTGGGGTTCCCCAGGGAGGTCATCTCTCGCCGCTTCTTTTTTCTCTATTCATTAATAGTTTACATAGTGTAATTTACAACAGTCGTTTTCTGCTATATGCTGTTGATTTAAAATTATTTTTAAAAATTAGCTCCAAGAGTAACTGCCACTTACTTCAAAGTGATTTATATGCGTTAAGAACTTGGGCTAATAACCTTGGTTTGAATTTCAATATCGTTAAATGCCGATCAATGTCTTTCTACAGAATCAGTTCTCCCTTTATATTTAACTATAACTTATATGGCACCCTTCTCACAAACGTAACACGATTATTGATCTCGGAATCACATTTGACCGGGATTTAAATTTCAATGGTCATATTGAGAAATCTTGTTGTAAGGCTTTAAAAACTCTTGATTGATTTTATAAAAAAAATATCCAGGGAATTAAATTTGATAGCTCCTATAAAAGCACTTTACTGTGTGCTCGTTAGATCAATATTGGAGTATGCAGTTGTTTTGTGGAATCCTTACACTTTGAGTAACATTAATCAAATTGAAAGAGTTCAACGCAAATTTCTTAGTTTTGCCGCATGGATACTTAAAATTAACCATTTACCTCATGATTATGGGCCAGTGCTCAATAAATTAAATCTTTCCTCTCTGGTGGATCGGCGTATTAATGCTAACCAAACTTTTTTAAGAAAACTTATTATTGATAGTTTGATTGACTTCCCTGAATTATTAAGCCAAATAGATTTTTAAGTTCCTAGCTTTCATTCTCGCTCACCCTATCCTTTCAACGTCCCTATTTGCACTACAAACTATTCTCGGAATCAACCCATGTTAAGGATGATGCGCATTGTTAATGAGAACCCCATCTCTTTTGATTATGAACTTTAATTTTAACATACCAATGTAATCCTGTTTCACACATTTTTTTAAAAGTATATTTGTACTACAATGTTACTACTCATGTATATTATACTGTATTATTAATTATTTGTACTTGGGCCAAGGCCCGTTCTGCAATAAAAATAAAATTAAAATTAAAACAAAATGTTGATCGGAACAATTATTACTCTCTCGCAACTTCTCTACACGTAGGTATATATAGGTAGTAACGAGTTGAGCAAAGCTCAAAACACGATCGACTAGAGTCTAGACCTATGTCGGACCATTGGCCACTTACCGTAGTGCAGTCGCGTGCAAACTGATTGGATCGTAACAAAAAATATTTGACTCAGTAGACAAATTGCAACAATGACATTTCAAAACGGTATTATGCGGCAACGGAGCGAGTATGCGACTCGACGGCTGTATTGCGATTTGCAAGAACAATACGCGATCGAACGGAGTTTGGTACGTGACGCCACGGGTATTTATTGATTATTATAAAAAATAAAAATATTAAACGACACGGACACAACAGCAGAACGTGTTAATAAACGATGTTATTGTTGAGTGTTGACAACTGTTATGTGACTTGTGAGTCGAGACTTGGAAAAATGAAACTTCAAGCTTCTTGTTTATATTTATTATTTAATACGTATATGGCGTTGCGTAGCTGCGTCAATTTGGTCGATGTGTGGTGTCGGTGAGACAAGGGCACAGGGGAGGGAGAAGTCAGTAAAGACTATGCTCGCAGCAGCTGCAGGCTCTGCAGCCGTCAGCCAGTGTCCTCAACCAAATATATTGACGAAAACGGAAAACCATACTTACGAAGTCCAGGACAAAAACAGCTGACTATATTACGTAACAACTTGCAGGAGGGTTCACTACCAAATACCAGAAAGGTGGATTATAAATTCATCTTGAACCCAAGGTTAGCATTATCTATGCAGAAATTACGGTCTTTATCACGAACCAAGATTTATACCATGTTTATACCACAGATTAGATCAAATCTAATCTGTATTTACACCACAGAATATTCTGTGTTTGTAGTTTATACCATAAGTCATGATATAAGCAAAAAAAAAGTTTTTAGTTCATCATTAGGCTCTAAATATGATCCAATTTAGATCTTTAGTTTGAAAATTGAAGTCTAAAAAGACCTTAGTTTTTCCTATGTATGTATGTTAATAAATCTATGGTTTTTGAACAGTAATTTGTAAAATAATTGTTTGATATTTGTAAATTGTAATTACTTACTTACTAATTTATACATACATTAAGCATTCGCCTAACAGCAGTTTAATTTAAAATATTTATATCTATTTTGTTTTGATTGTTAATTTAATTTGTTATGACGAAAATCCAAAACAACATAATAATATGTGCGTTTTGAATTCAACACTGTCAGTAACTAGGAAAATGTTCAATTTCAACTGTTTATGGGTAAGCTGATATACAAGTCAAACATTTTTCTATCCTGTGACCGAAAACGTTTAAGATGACCAAACCACAGTTCAAACCCGAAAAACACAAAAAATATTTGAAACGCTCATTGGACGTCTTGCCCAGTGAGTCGGCGGTGTTTGACTATTCACGACTCTCTATACTATATTTTGCACTCATAGGTCTAGACATACTAGACGGACTAGAAATGCTGTCTTCAAACTACAAAAAAGATGTCATTGATTGGGTGTATAGACTACAAATAGTACCTAACGAAAACTGTCCTGTCCATAAATGTGGTTTTATGGGATCAACAACCGTAATTCATTTAAAAAATCATTCAGGTTGTGAGAAGTATTGCGAAAGCAACATCGCTATGACATACATGGCACTGTGCATTCTGATAACGTTGGGCGATGATTTGAGTCGTGTGAACAAATCAGCTGTGCTTCAGGGTGTTGCATGTCTGCAAAAACCAGACGGCAGTTTCAAGAGTAATTATGAACATGGTGAAAGTGATTTAAGGTTTGTGTACTGTTCTTTGGCCATATGCAACATATTAAATGATTCATCGGGTATTGATGTAAACAACGCCATACAATTCATATTAAATTGTTTCAATTATGATGGAGCATTTGGTCAAAACCCAAAAACTGAATCGCACGGCGGATCAACTTATTGTGCAACTGCGTCATTATCTTTATTGAATAAACTGAATCATGTGTTAAATGACGACAGAATGAAAACATTAGAACGTTGGACCGTTAACCGTCAAACCAATGGCGGTTTTCAAGGTAGACCTAACAAGGATCCAGACACTTGCTATTCTTTCTGGTTGGGTGCTACTCTTAGTATTATTGGATCACTCGATAAAATGAATAAAGAGAAAAATAGAAATTTTATCCTGAGTAATGCTAATGTATTGACTGGTGGGTTTGGTAAAAATGTGGACGCTCTACCTGACCCAATGCATACGTGTTTAAGTTTATGTGGCTTGAGTTTGATTGGTGAGGAAATACTAAACCCTATTAGTCCTGCTTTAAATATCACTAAAAGAGCTGCTAATTATTTAAAAAACTTAAACAAGAGTAAAATATATTAAGAACAATACAGATACTGTTATACTTCTAAAATATACAACAAATCACTCTTAGTCACTGTAGGAAATGACTGATGAATATTATGTTTGTGTAAAATTAAGTACTTTGAAATCAGTTTAAAATTTAAAATATGATCAAAATTATAATGTTTTTCTAACAAATATATTGTAGTGTTTTGTATTATATATTTTACCAGTGGTGTATTTATGGGGAGGGCTGAGGGGGCTTCAGCCCCCCCCCCCCCGAAATTCAGGAAATGTTTATAAAAATACCTAACTCTTGTTTTTAATACACCAAAATGGGTAATTTTGGTTGGAGAAAATATCTTAGCCCCCCCCAAAAAAATTATCTAAATACGCCCCTGTATTTTACACTACATACATAGGCGCAAATAGGTGGGGATTTAGGGGCTAATTCCTCCCAAAAATGTCAGTAGCCTTCTCAAAATATAGTGCAACAAAAACAATTTTTTTGATTATGCACCTATGCGCAATACCTGATACCTCTATTAATGCTTTATTAAGTAGAATGGACTTAGGTTCCCCCAAATTCAAAACACTATTTGCGCTTACAAAAAAAAGTATTTAAGTATTTAAAATTTTTTTTTATTATTTTTGATTCAATCAAGTACTAATATAAATTATGTGATTATGTACCTAAGTTTATTGTTTTATATTGTACGCCTAAATTACACAATAAATAACAATTTGTTCAGTTTTGTAAAAATTTTATTTTTTAATAATTTTTTTAATTACTGTATATTATCATAAGTTGTTTTGTTTGTACTTAAAATAAATGATGTATTTTTACAAAAATGTAAATTTTTGTGATTAAATTATCAAGCAGCAAAACATTATTTGTGAATTAAAAAAAAAAAATTGTTGCAGTAGTAAAAATTAAAACTGTGTTTATGGACAGTTAATGAGTCAGAATCAACCATCATTAATAAAAGAGATAATTTTATGGAACCAAAATTGAATTAAAAAAGTTTATTAGTATGGTTATTTAAATTGTGTACATTAATTACATATACCTTTACCTGCAAAAGACTAAACTGATTTATATAGTTGAAGGTAAATTAATCACTAAAGTATAATACCACAATTTTAACTATCATAAGTGTATTTAACACTGTTGTTCACATGGTATTTGTTTTAAATTCATTTAAACCATAAGTTTGATATTGATGATCTTTGGGTAAGTGATAACACTATAAAGATAAATTTACTAGAAACATGTATTCTGTAGTTATATGAATCGGCAACAGAAGAAAGTGGATTCAAATTTATTACGTTTAAAACATTAATGGACTACAACTAAGCAGAGTGAATGAAACAAACACTTAAGTTTTATTTTTAACTGCCAACAATTATTTTGATTAATTTTGACGTTTGAACTTTAGTGTACCTATTTTTTATTCATGTCTACAATTAATGTATTATTAATGTTTAATACATTGTTTGCTTAAGAACAAACAAAACATAAAAAAAAGTTACATCATGATAAAAATAATGATGCCAAATTCATACAAAAATAGCATTAACTAATAAGTAATAACTATTAATGGTCAATGGTTATGACTTAAGTATAATTTGAAATAAATGTCTCATGTCTACATTATACATTAAGGGCACATTTAAATACAGTTATGTCCATAAAAGTTCAAAATATTTATAACATAAAAAAAAATTTAGGTATGTGGTGATAGGCAAAATGTTAAATATTGATGGTTTAACATTTATTTTGTCATGATAAGTACAATTATCATCATGAATTTTATAAAGTTGTTACAAGTTATTTAATTATTATTAAAAAATAATAAGTAATTTTTTCGCTATTATAGATAATACCCATACATTAAATAATGAAGACTAGAGTTCTCTAGTCTTCATGGATTAAAATTTAATCATTTAATCATTAAATATTAATAATATGATCTAAAAATTCTTTTATTACAGAACAGGTTTTATGCTCAAAGTACAGACCACAGGAAAAATATTAGACAAATTAGTACCGACTGGAGCATCTATTTATGATCATACTTCATTGATATGATTTGCATATCTCTTAAATATATAATAAATATAAAAAAATTTTTATTGTTTTTGGTGTATCAGGTTGAGGTACCTATCTGTAGTTTTTAGTTTCAGGATTGTGAGTTGTGACCACAGAGTACAAAATATAAATAAATAAAACTGTGACGTCAGCAAGGTGTAGGTATAGACTAGAGCATAGAGTCAATCTATAGTCTATGCTTCCTTGCCACCATAGAGAAGGTATTACATTGCTTGCCAACCTTGGCCGTCAGCAATCTATGGGCTGTGTAGCACATCATATGTGACTTTAATAGATAAATTGTATAATGTCTCCTTTGTCTTTGGAAACAGTTCTGCAATTTGCTGATAACATATCAATGTACATTTATTCCAATGTAATCTATCTTTCACTTTCCAGTATAGATATGAGAAGAAATGTTCATCATTCATATCATAGAGAAGGACTCATACTTTAATATTTTACCCAGACTAAAATTTTTTTAAACGTTTACTAGTAATTACATTACATTTACTCATTTTGATTGTTCTCGAGTAAAAGTACACACTACATTCTATTATTTACGCAATATTTTCTAAGATTAAATATGAATTTAGCAGCATTAACTAGAGCTGGTAAGTTTTTTTTCATTCATTTCAAACATATTAGCACCTATTTAATGAGCGTCTGTACCCGAAAGTAATAATACATTTCATCAACTTAATTACTTAAGATCAAAGCTCAAAAAGTTTTGATGGATAACTAAATAAAACTTTTTTTAAGTTAAATTACTTGTTTGCTGTTTACGTTTTATGTATTTAGATTTTATTATCAGCTGATCAGTTTCACCTTAGCTTAAATTTATAAACATAATAATAAATAATATTATTATGTCTCTGCTTGAATCGTTTAGACAATAATATTTTTCTATTTTTGTTTAAAAGCTGTAAAATTTAACTTTTTTATTCCTATTCGCCTATTTATTCTAATAATAACTTAGTAGATAGGTACCTCAGTAGATACCTATTCTGTTATGTGTTTGTTAAGTTAAAGTAACGAGTATAATATTATAAATGTACGATATTGTTCGTTATAGGTAATACTGTACTGCGATCATCTACTCGGTTGCCTTTAAGAATAACAGCACGAACCAATTATGTAAATGTGAACAGAGATAATGAATTTGAAAATATCAGCTGGAGTGCCATGACCGATCAAGCTATTGCTTATGCATTTGTTACTGAACTATGTAGAGGTATGTTATTATTTTGGTTATTATGAATTTATATTTAAATTTTAATGTCTTAACTCATAATCATTGTATATTTTTGCAAACAGTTTTATATTTCTATTGTTATTCTCATATTGTAGTAGGTAGGTGCAGAGTGAAAACCTTTTGATGCTTATTTTTTTATTTGAAAAATATTGAAAATTTGTCTTTATAACTTGCGTAAGCACTATTTATAGATAATTCATTAAATAAATGGGTTTTTTTTTTTTTTTTAGGTGGTGCTGTGTCATTGGCTCATTTCTTCAAAGAACCAGCGACTATTAACTATCCATTTGAAAAGGGCCCTTTATCACCACGTTTTCGAGGAGAACATGCTCTTAGGCGCTATCCATCTGGCGAAGAAAGATGCATTGCTTGTAAACTATGCGAAGCCATCTGTCCTGCTCAAGTAATTATTTTTGCAATTCTTCTAACCAGCCTAAGCATTATATTCATAAGCTATGTATGCACGGACAAAATTATTTTAAATTGTGTAATGTCATTACGTTAAATTATACAAGACATAATATATGCAGATGTAATGTTAATAAAATTTGAGTCGTTAATGCATTTTGAAATATACTTATCTAAATGTAAAAAATATTAACAAATTGTGTTATATGCAAACAACTATCTAAAATGTAAATATTATTTTAGATTTTGAGCGTAGCAAAGAATGTATTTAATATTATGCTTAGTAATTGAATAATTTCAAAGCTCAAATTAAACAAAATAAAATTTTATGTTAGAACTGATACAAAGTGAATCATATTTGTTGCTTGTTTGTAATTTTTTATTCACTTGTTATATGCATGAACATCCAAGCCCCTACTAATGACAATGTATTTATGCAGATTTAAAATTTTTTTAATTGTTATTGCCAAAATCATGATAAAAAAACAATTAAGTAACAATCTAAAATTAAAAATTATTTTTGAAATTGTTAAACTATTTATAATAAAACATTGTTTAAATTGCATTATACCTAGTTTTGAGACTTTAAACTGAAATTAACAGTTTAAAAAATGTTATTTTTACAGCTTAAAAAACTATCACAATCAAATCCAATTTCTTGTGTGTATTAGTTTTACTCATTTTAACAAAATGTCAAATCATTCAGATCATTTTTGAACATTCCATAATTTTTTTTTAATCTAAAAGTTAGGCGTGTCAAAGCCTGTACACATGCTTATAATTGTATTATATATTTTTGAAATGGTTATGTATTGTTTAAATAGGCTATAACTATTGAAGCAGAAGAAAGAGCTGATGGAAGCCGTCGTACGACACGTTATGATATAGATATGACTAAATGTATCTATTGTGGTTTTTGCCAAGAAGCATGTCCTGTTGATGCAATTGTTGAAGTAAAGTTTTATTAATATTATTATAACCTACATTTTAGAAATACATTAAATATTTTATATAGGGTCCAAATTTTGAATACTCAACTGAAACTCACGAAGAACTCTTATATAATAAGGAAAAGTTGTTAAACAATGGTGATAAATGGGAATCAGAGATTGCTGCTAACATACATGCTGATCATCTATACCGTTAATATTAATATTAATAATGATCAATATAGTCAAAATAAAATAGTAAAATAAATGTTATTTTCCATCAATAAAAATGTAATAAAACCGATACTAATTAATAACTATTCATAAATTTTATTATTTACTACATTCAAAGTTGTATTTAGATTTAGTCATCTTAATAGTTTTTTGAGGAATAATTTGGAAGCTTGTCAAAGTACACTGTGGAATAGGTCACAGCTTTGGGTAAGTGTGGATTGTCAATGAATTGTTAGCAAAAATTAAGATTCTGAGCAAGCTTTGAGAGTCTTAAAAATCATACGTGGTTAAAAAATTTAGCAAATGGTTCATACAATTTTGGATTATAGATGTTATTTTGTTGTACATGTCATAATGTGATTTGAGCCATCTTATTGAAAAATAGTTCAAATGTATTGAAATTTGCACATACTATTTGACTATATGGAATTTGAACATCATAAAAATTTTGAACAATTTTAAATTAAATATAGAACATTAAAATATTCTTAGTATTGTAGAATTTGTTTAATAAAAAATGTAAATCTCATAATTAAATCTCAAAAAGTTACAGATACAAGCTTCACAATTTGCCTATATGCTTTTAAAATTTTTTTATAATTGATTAATATAATATTTTTCGACTTATACATCGTTGTATTGTTTCGTTCTTTTGGCAATAACTTGTAAAAAAAATTATATTAACAGATAACATGAGTCAACGACGAAAATTTATATGATGGGCGAAGCATGCAAAAAAAAAAATATTTAGGTCGCTAACTACTCCCCTACCCGTCCACTATTACCCACCTTAATAAATAACCGCTGTAAATCTAAATATGTCCAAATTTGCAAAAAAGTCTAGTGGTGGTCACTCAGAGCACACTCGACTTGCAATATAAGGTCATATTACATATTTTGTTTTACTGTTATGGCGACCGTTGGCTGTCTGAAAATTCCAAAGTACAAACAATCTGCTCTACAACGTGCAATTAAACTTGTCATACCAAGCGGCCGTGTATTGCTGATGGGTACAAATAATTATGGCAAACGAGTTTTTTACATATCGATTTAGATTTTTAAAATCATAACGTCCTAAATACGGACCGAACCAAACTGAAACTATTACATAATATTAAAATAGGTAAGATACAGATTTGATCAAAGTTTCAAGTAATTTTGAAAATTTTGAGGCGAGTACAGAATTTTGAAGTACTTGAATAATTTACCAGGACGCACATAGACAACTGAGCTCACCCAGAATCGTTTTTTTCATATTAAATAAAACATTTAAACTTTACACTTCAAAACCAGTCAAAAACTACCCACGTGACCTACAGTGATCCAGACTTTTTTGTCTCTTATTTTGTTCCAACTCGTAGGACGCTTAAAACTTATATTTACAACAGTGTGTATAGATTTGATTTTGACTTATTTTTTTTAAAGAATCACTGCAAACAAATAAGACAAAATTATTGCCTAAATAAATAGTACGATGAATAAAATTAATTCAAATATTTTAACCATTTATACAACTTTTTCAACAGCGTGGAGAAAAATATGTTTTAGAACTTGTGTATATGTTTCAAGCATAGACCACTATATAAAGATTTTCATAGGGTTATGGTTTCAAGTCATAAAAATAAAAACTTCACGATTTAATAAACAATAATGCGTAAAAATTTCAACATTCACACTCGTTCTAATAATTATTTATAATATTATATTACTATTGTGCTACCATCACAATGCGCGCGACTCATGACAGGAAACCGGAAATCCGATGGCAGATGGCAATTGGGCAGTTTAACCCATTGTGTTAGCCAGTGTACACAATACCTATTTAGTCGGTACATACAGACTAAAGAATATGTTATACAGACGCATTATACACAATATGTAACGTGTAGTTGCGACAGGTGAACTCGCTCGTGCGTTGACTCTGTAGAGTCCGGAGATCTACAAAGTGAACTCGACAGTCAGTAATTTTTGAATTATTGTTCGTTCCGTCGTCGTTATATTATTTTTACGTACGGTCCGCCCTCGCGCTGCACACTTTGTACGTACGCAAAGATTCGTTTCAGTTCGTTTTCACAGGACTCGGGATCGATCGTAGTTTTTTAAATAATAAAAGGTAGGCAGTTGCTACTTATCGGGTCAAAAATTGATTTTAACAGGTATTTTTTTTTTTAGCTGTAGTATATAACGCGCGCACGACTATACATTATATGGACGAAGACGTGCGGCACCAACGCCTACCCCAGTCGTTCTCGGTCCGAGAGCTCGGTTCCGCCGAAGCCAGGGGACTGTGGGGAATCAAACACACGCGGAAACCCGTGGACCTGATGGTGGCCGCGGCGAAAAAGTCGTCTGCACCGTTACCGCCACAGGTCGAACTCCGCATTACCGAGGACGGGTGCGAGGTCGTCGGTAACGAGTTCAAAAAAGTTTTCCCCATTCACACGGTTTCTTACGGAGTTCAGGTAAAGTGTGTTTGTACGGTTGGATCTGTTGGTGACGGCAACGTCATGAGTGGGACGAGACCACGATTAGACGTACATTTTCTTAAATTTAATAATTGTCTTAAATCGTGGACGGGACTAATGGGGGGAAGGAGCTGGAGCGTAGAAATTATATTCTAATATTCATGATAAAATAAACTATATTATTATATATCATGCTAATATTGAAGTCTATATGTATATATACATCATGGAGATAAGAGAGGAGAGTGTATGGCATAGAAATAAGTCATCCATCTTTGAGAATTTGAGATCAATATCACTGACAGATGGGGCTGGGACACAGGAAAACATTTCTGAGAGAATTTTGGACGTAGAAAAGATAATTATAATTTTGGTTTTAGAAATACAGGAATTCATATTGATATTTATTATCAGTAATATTTGTGTTAATTATAAGAAAAAGAAAAAAAAAAAACACCGATTTTGGGAGATTCGCACCTTCCTCCCACACATGATGTAGGTATAAAAAACAAAAATTAGGAACACCAATTCAAAAAAATAATTTTTATTCTGATAGTCTGATCCTTACGAATTCTAAGAACTCTCTATAACCACAGAATCAATAATTCTATGCTATAAGTTATAACTATATAAATGCATATGTGTTTGCAGGATTTAGTATATACAAGAGTTTTCTGCATGATAGTTGTGAGAGAAAGAGTTAATACAGACAGAAAACCATTCAACTGTGTAGCGTTTGTTTGTGAGAGCCGCCAAGCAGCAAGAAATTTAACTTACGCCTTAGCTACAGCATTCCAAGTAAAATTTTTTTTACAAATGTACATTGTAAAATAAGCCAACAATATACATGACATTATTTAAATAATTTTAACTTTTCTAGGCGTATAGCAGAAAAGTACGTAGTAATGGATCATCTAAATCTCATTTCGCGATTGACTTAAGGTCTGCCGAAGAACTGGAAACTGATTTAAAACAAATTGACTCTGAAGCATAAAATTAGCCCATAATATCAATATTAGCTTAATATAAGCTCGTTGTAAAATACTAATTTAAGAAAATAACTGTATCATAATTAATCAGACATACAGTCATGTTTTAATTTTTTAAATAATAGGGTTTTACTACCATATGATATCACATACATTTTGTTATGTTATTTTATTTTGTACTTAATATGTGTAAGTAATTCTAATTTTAAATGAAGTGTCAATTAAAACATTTTAATTTTGTTCATTAATGTAACAAAAATTTATTTTATACTTATTGTAGGTACTTTCCACGTTGTTTTTATAACTATATTATACAACTTATATTTATATAACTATATTTGTACTATGTTAACTAAATTATTTTTAATAATACTAATTCAAAAGGATTTTTACACAAAGTTTTGTTTTTTAAAATTTAAGCCAGTGCTTTGAAGGACAATAAAAATTTTACAAAATTAGACAAATGTTGTGTGTTTAATATTCTCTAATTTTAATGGTTGATTTTGTTTGGTTTAAAATAAATCAGGTGAGTTTGTTTTTAATCGATTTTTCCACATTGGTCGCAAATTGTGAAAACTCAGCATTCATTATAGTTTTGATAATCAAATTTTTCATATGTTTTTTTTTTGACAATAGTTTCTGAATATCTATCACCTTTAAGCCGTTGTTTCTGAGTGTCTGTGCACAATTTACTGCAGATAATTCATCATGGAAACCCAAGATCCACTTACCATGACTACCGGGTTCAAACGATAAAATTCCTAGACGAAGAGTGGAATGCAAAATATATGTTTCAGGTTCTAACGGAATCCGTTCAGTCATGGTATTTGAAAATACACGTAATGAGCTATAGCATAAGATTATTTTTGTTTCAGAATCCATTGTTGTATAAGTAGCACACGTGCCCTCCAAACTCTGGTTCAAATAATACTTGAGGTTCCATGATACATTGTATTCCATTTGATCGGACTAAAAACATAAATACGGCACTTTAAAAATCATATATTGAGTTAACAAAATTATTTGGTTTACTAAATTATAAAAAAATTTTACCATTTTTAAATTGTATTTGCAACTCTTATCTTTGAATGAATGCAATTTGAAAATAAACTCATTACCCAATGAAGTATATACTACTGATTATAGAAAAAAAAACAATAAATACCTATTTTTTTTTTTTAATATGACATAATTTTGTCATGTTTATTCATGGAATAAAAAATATTATAAAAGTAAAAAGCTGTAAATTTCTAGGTAGTTTTGTAACTCACATACGTTAATAATCTAAGAAGATTCAAACTCATTTTAATTACAGTTTAGTAATGGCCAAAATACTAAATAAGTCATATGTCGAAAACATGTTTGCCGTAATTTTTAAAGTTATTTCCTTAGTATTTTTTGAATCTTGAACCCTCAAATCTATAAAATCTCAAAGTACCAAGCTAAATGCAACAATCTAGAGTTACTCTAAACTAGGTATGAGGGTAAATATCAGAGTGTATTTGAAAAAGTTATCACGGTTTCAGTGATAAAAAAAAAACAATGTTAAAATCAATACATTCTACGCTACACTCAGAATCTTCAATCAAATGGGTACAAATTATAAAAGATGATAATATGAGTATAAACATAAGAAAATCAATGAATGTTAACACTTATTTTATTAATGACTTGTGTTTATAAATCTAAGTAATTACATTTTTTGTAGTAAGTTTCATGTTCATACTTCATAGAAGACACATCAGTCTTCATCTATAATTGGTGTGCACTGAAACAAAAAGTTGAAAGAGTATATTTACTAGAAATGTCAGATTTAATAACAGGGCTTGGAACCTTAATAATTTTTTTTTAGTTCCAGTACCAATTCGGTAATTCTTATATCTACTTATACTTATACTACTTTCCTATTTATGCACACAAGCTCAATAATCTGTATTAGGATCTAGGAAAAAATACATCTACCCAAAAAAGTAGGTTACTTTTTTGTTTTTAGCAACAAACAATAATATTTAATTTATTAGTGTTTGCATTGATTAAAATTTTATAATAAATTGAGAACACCTAATTAATGTTTAAAAGTGTTGAAATAATAAAAATTGCTAATTTTTACATGGTAAGAGGAATTTCTCTAGGGAGCGTAGCAAAGAAAATTAAAAGAAATAGTCACATCTGGAAAAAACAAAAGACAGGTTATGAGGTGGCATAAGATAGTAGCCGAAAGAAAATGTAGACAAAGAGGAAGCGTTGGATATAAGAATAGGATATTTTAGAAATATCCAACACATTATGAAAAAAAATCAAGTGGGGAGCTAAACTGCATGTATGCCAATATTTGTAAAATTATTTTGATTTTCTGAACACTTCAGAACAAATAATATAGTTTTAATGGTTTTTTTTTGTATTCTAATGATTTTAAATCGGACAAATTTTAAATAAACAAAACCACATAATAAAATATTTCTTACAAAATATTCCAAATAACATGTATGACTATCAACTTGGACCATAAATTGACAACATAAAAGTCCTTCTTCATTTGTTCGTATTAATGTTTTTTGTGATATGTTCATGCATTTCAAAAATGGCTTAATTTGTTTGTACTTGTATTTTACAGTTATTGTTGCATTGCAAACAAACTGTTCAATAATTTCACTTTTAGAGGGAATTTCTACCTGAAAAAATAAGATGCAAACATAGTTTATACCAGGATGTTACTAAATGATTTATGAGAAAACTTAATAAACACACACTACATTTTCCTGCGATTCCAGAGGTTGAGATTTTAAAATATTGCGGATCTTTACAAAATTTAAACTCAACATAGTCAGATGTACTATCAATATCATTGAGTATATCTTTAAAGTCTGAAGATCTTATAATAATTTTACTAGTAGTAGATTCGGCTGGTATGCTAAAGTCCAGAATATCAAACACTTCCATTGTTTTTAGTGAACAATCAGTTATAACACCTCCTTCTTCTAACCTACAATCAGCAAGAATTAAAAACAAAGGCTAATCAACATTTTTAAAATAATTACAATAATTTAACTGGAGAACCGTATTCTTTGTAGGTCAATTTTAGGGCAGTTGTAATACCAGGATTAGTTGAGCACCCGTCAAATATTGTTAGGCATTCAATTAATGTAATGAGATCAACGCGGAATGCAACGGTATCATCACTAAGTTGATATTCCTATAATGAAAATTAAATTAATAGCTATATTATTGAACAACCGTTATTTTTGATGGAAATCCATTTTGAATTTTACCAGTCATACTTGAAATATCTCGCTTCCAATAAAAGTGTTGGCTTGCACACACTTGGAATCTTCCACTACAATTTTCAAACCATGTTCAGTAGCAAAAATTACACCAACCTGAAACAAAATAACAGTAACACTTGAATCAAACCATTTTACAAAAACACTTTTATTATTGAGTAGGTTAGAACGGTTTTATTTATGATCTTAGCTAAAGAGTTAATTTATTATACTATTACAATCAACGTTTCATTGAAATTCAATTGGTATAAAATCAGTAAAAACTTACATCTTTGAAATTGACTGCTTTCAATAATGACGAAATGTGTTTGACGTTGTCGGTTTTAGCAACCAAAAGATATTTGTCTTCAAACGAGGTATTTTTGTCAGTTTCCATGATGGCAACAAGAAACGACTAGATTTTCGATGATAAAACAAATATGGAATAATTACAATTGTTCTGACGTTATAACAAATATATATATTTAAAGTTTTAATAATCGTTAAATTAATAAAATAATATGGATTGAAAATGTTATTATAGTAATTATTACTCTAAAAATCAGTGGTTATCATACCCATTACAATTCATGATTAGGACCTTATATATGATCTAAGATTAGAACCACGGTCTTGTATACAATACCGTGATAAGGACCATTGGGGTAGATAAGAAGTCTGATAAACGTGATTACAACTAAACGTTTTCAGTTTTGCCAAATGCTTTGTGCCCAGCCCAGTTAATGTTCCCCGTGCTTGCATTACTATATAGCCAAACTGCAACAGCTGCTGTTGATGTACCATGTAGACACTGTACAGTATCACGATTTGGAAAATTATAGGTTAGTGTACAAAGTTTTCGTAAACAATTTTCTCTCTCTGACTTTTTTTGTTTTTTTATTCTACGTCTTGTTTCGTCCGATTCGGGTAAGTTAATTTTTCATCCACCTTAATCCTTACGTTTGAACACTATTATTGCTCGTTAATTAATCGGCACGCTTTAAGGTAACATAACAATAACAGTTCATTTAGCGCCTGCTCGTCGAGTCTTTCCTCCCGTATTTTTCGACTTCAGTTTGAAACGAAATATGATTTTTTTTTCAGCAGTAGTTTCACTATTATAAAATCTTCAACTGCGTACTAAGTGTTCAAGTACGCACTATAATTTGTGTTATTTGCTTGATTTTCAGTCTTGCAGACGAAAAAACGCAATGGCCAAGTTAATCAGAGAACGTAAACGCAAATCTGCCATTAATGAAGTGGTCACTCGTGTGTACACTATCAACATGCATAAGAGGCTGTTAAATATCGGATTCAAGAAGCGAGCACCTCGCGCAATCAAAGAAATCCGCAAATTCGCTACCCAACAGATGGGCACACAAGATGTGCGTATTGACACTAGGCTGAACAAGTTTGTTTGGTCAAAGGGAATCAGGTATGAGATACGATTTTTTGTGTTATACGTTGATAAATAAGGTACCTAATACTTATGGTTCTCATTTGAAATTTCTATTTACTTACTAACATTTTTGTCAGCTCAAGTTAACATGCCGTATCGTGTTTGGCATCTAAAGTAGCCATTTATAAGTTATTTTGTTGAATTAAATGATACATTTGTTTACTATTATTATAATTATTAAAATATTTATTTGGGTAGTTATGTTATTGTTTTGATTCTCTTAATGGTGTAATTTAGTTAAATATTAATTCAAGCTGATTTAATAACCCAGGGTACACTTTTTTTAAGTAAATTGTATGCATTGGACTTGTAATTAAGTATTTAGTATTAACTAAAAGCTAAAGTTATTTCTAATTAAATAGAAACTGTAGTTTATTGGGTATTTACTATGATCTTTATTCTATTTTTGTAAAATTACTCTATAAGCTTTTGAGCTAGTTTTATTGATTTTTTTCATGGATTCTTTTATTTTAGTATTGATATAATTTTGAATATAAAACAAACTCTTTTCGCATGCTCTGAACTAAATTATTTGAATGTACCTAACTACCTGATCAGTTTGACTTAATGTTTAATGACGAATTTATTTGGTAGGTACTTCATAGTTATCAATATTATTGATATATCATGCTTGTACTAGAACATGATGCCTATCACAACTAGATTTTAAATAAAATAAGTAAGCACTAAGCAATTTTACCGCAATGAGGGCTAGTTCAAATACATTTTGGACTTTAGCCATAAAAATTGTCAATAAATAGTTTTATATAATAATAAGTCTTTATTTTTACCTGTACAATGGTAATTTCAAATTTTTTCCACTTAAACTTGATTATTTATTTCAGTGTATTTGCTTTGGTTTTTACTTTTTATGTGGTGTTCTTAAATTCTGATTGTAAGCAAATCAACAAAAATGAGTTGGTACAATGTTAACATCTCAGCCAATTAGACTACTTTTATGACTTTGTTTTTATTATTTAGCATTTTCCTTAATCTTAATGTTACGCCGTTAGTTATAATAATTAGTTAGTGTCTATAATTTAGAATGTAATTATAATGTTTTTCTTTTTTAGGAGTGTACCATTCCGCATTCGTGTACAATTGGCTAGAAGACGAAATGACGACGAAGACTCACCACATAAGTTATACACTTTGGTTACGTGGGTTAATGTACCTACATTTAAAAAATTAGGTACTGAAAATGTTGATGGAACCGAAGAATAAGCTTGTAAACATTTTGTCTTTGATAATAAAATAAGTATAAAATGATAAATTGTTAACATTAATTGACTTCTTTTTTTTTTTCAAAACATTACCTATACATACATCTTACTCATTTAAAATAGTCTTAAGATTCTGTTAAACATGCATGCACACTTAAAAATTTTTCTATTTCTTGCTTTTAGACTGAGTGTAGAAAAAAATGTGATGGTTTTAACATAAAACAGTTTTTTTTTTTTTTTTTACCATTCTGAAACACTACCTTCAAAATGCTCCAATCTTTACACTCGTACCTAGTGTTTAGTAGCTCATGTTCGAATCACAGTACTTTGAGCATTTGTATTTTACAATTATTAAAACTTAAAAGTTATTGTCATAAAACTACCTAAGACGTGTGTAGAAAATGGTGAAATTTACAGAAACAAGTTTATAACAAAATTCAATTTTTTTAGTTGAGATTTCTCTCACAATATTTAACCAAACGACTTGAAACTTTCACACATAATACAACATAATATAATACAAGTACAATTCTAATTTTTTTCAACCAACTTAGAGCTTTTTAAAGTTTTGGTTTGATTAAAACTATAATTATCCAGAAAAAGTTTTGAACATATTGTACAAGCTTGAGGATATTGGTAGAAAAACATAAATCGTGAGGGACAATTTTGTTTTGCTTTTGTCAGTTCTGGTATTGCAAAAAACTGATATTGTTAATGATTTAAAAAGTGTTGTGTAACTAGGACAATTTTATTATATAAAAATGAAAATTTTAATATTTTTTGTTAAACTTAATTTGCAATCTGGGTACAAACATTTTCAAAATTCTGTCCAGTAGTTTCTAAAAGAGTATTCTTATAATTGAGTTATTTTGGTTATAACAATTAAAAATTACACACAATTGTGCAGATGATTCTTAAATCGTTGTATTATCTAAGTCTTGGATTTAGTTGTTAAATTATACTTATTTTTTTTAAGAAGTTATATAAATATAGGTACTACATTTTAGTACAGGGATGAGAAATGTCAATGAACTCGATTATTCTAAAATAGATGTAACACTAATCGCATTTATTAGATAAAAGTTTAAATCCTTACTTGATAAAATCATCTGTAATGAAGAGAATTAATTCTAGGTCTACTAGGATACTTGATAGAATAGCGTTTTTTTTCCAGATTAGTGGTTTGGAAGTTGTAGTTTGATGTTATTATTAAATCTATAAGCAATGGATTACTGACAAAAAAATTAGAATTGTGAGCAAGCTCAGTAGTGATTCTATACTCAACAAGTTCTAAATTTTAAAGTTTTATATTTGGCTAGTATTGTTCTCAAACTATTATACATGATTTTAAATATTATATCTATTCTGACTATGTGAAAATGTCAAAAGGAATTAATTCCAATAACAATGATGTTAGATAGTTTTTTTAATCAACATATCAACAATAAATTCAACATTTTATTTATGCCGCTTGAACTGTTTTATTCCAATAATGTGAGAGAAAATATCAATAATTCAATTACAAATTTTAGAGGAGTTGTTGCCTAAAGCAAATAATAAAGAAAAAACCAAATAAGCTAACTATGTAAAATGTTTGTAAACTAAAATTGTGTTTTCAATTATATACCTATTATGGTAAAACATGTTGTTGATTAGGTTATGATAAATTTTTAAGACTAAACTAAACATTAAAAGTTTTATGAAGAGAAAAACAGAAAATTAATAAATTTCAAAGTAGATATCATATTAAGATTTTTGAACGGTCAATTTGTTAGGATCAGAAAACACCAAGCTATAAGAGGACGTTTTTCATGAATTAAAAAAAATTAATATATGTATCACACTTAGGTTTTTGGATGGTCGATTTTTTAAGATGAGAAAACAGCAAACTATAAGAGGAAGTTTTTCGCAAAAGTAAAAAAAAAAAACCCTCAAAAAGTACCATCAGAGTTCATAGACCTTTCATTAGAGGTACTGACGTTAAAAATCGGAGCATTCTATTTTATACCCTTAAAATACTGTTCGCAGAGAAACAAAAAACAAAATAAACATCATTGTAAAAACAGTACGTTCTTCGCTGACGCTCAGAATTTAAATTAATAGCTAGCTGGTAGTCACCATGTTTGTAATAATATGCAGCCGTCAATGCTTATTATAATTTAATGCAAACTGATTCGTTGAACATCATGAGGCCGTGGACAGGGGGACGGTACCTGCAGAAGGGGCGGTGTGTGAGGGATGTCATATACCCCCCACAACTATAAAGGCATTTTTGTGACAGGTCGGCGGCATTCCGGCGATCTGTTAAAAACAAAAATTCTGTTCTCTATTCAGCAGGCAGGTATGTTACGCGTGCGGGGCTCGTTGTCAGCCGCGACGCGCACAAATATGGATTTGTGCAAATATAACTTTTCGCCATGGTTACGAGCGGCGCCCCGGGGGTGCACGCGACGTTCGAGTTGTGAGAATGTTGAGCGTTTCTGTGTGTGTGTGTGCGATCTGGTCGGTTTGTGTCGGTGATTCGCATAATAATATATTATAGCTTTGCACGTTTCCAGGTGTGGGGCGGGGCGTATTATACACGGCGACGGCAGCAGAAGTTCTCTGTATTATTATACATAAGTACGCATAATATGCCCTTCGCGTCTCAAAGGGTTCTCGGCGGATAAATCATCATCATTCTGTAAAAGCAGGAGGTGCTCTGTCGTTGTAGTAACCATGTCTGTCGGTCCCGGGCAAGGTTTTTGAGTTGACTGTAGGATTCATCCGTTCCTGTATGTCTTGGAAGTACGATGGTCTGGGTCTCGGTCTTTTTCCTTTTACCTTCCGATATATTTGTTATATGAAGTCGTTGTGCCTGATCAAGTGGCCCATTAACTTGATTTTTTTCTTCTCGTGAAGGTCTTCAGAAGCCAGAAGGGTTCTTTTTTCATTTATTTGTGATATGGTACATGGCCATAAATATCACGTAAAATACTGCGAAGTGAATAATAATGTACCTGCAGCGTTCTCGGCGTCGTTGTTTCTCGTTTCTGCAGTAAGATGTGATAAAATTGTTTTGAATGTTGGTACCGACCGCGGCAATCGAACTAAAGTCACTATATATAATAATCTAAAATCGGAACCCATACAATACTTGTTTTCTTTTTTTTTATGTATTATTATGTAAATATATTTTTTACATTAATATGTCCCTAGTTGGTGTAGTATAAGCCTATAGCATATAATATCATACTGGCATACTATATTATAGAAGGCGCTTACCATGTAGAAATAAAGATATACCTCAAAATGATTTATTTCACAAACACGATTTCGTACAATGGTCAAAACAAATGTACAGACAGAATTAATTGTGTCTTTTATTTAAAGTTCAATAACTATTGACCGTGGACCAATCAAATAACTTGTCGTCCGGGAATTTGTTACGTTCATAAGCGGAATTAAATAACGTTCTTAGCATCTCGTAGTCGGGTTCAGAAGAATGTTCTAAGTTTTTTACGTAATCAAAGTATTTGAGAAACTCTTCTAAAAATTATTGATAGAAAAAAAGACATTACAATCGTATAATTGTCTTGAATTTTATTATTGTGTTTTTATTTATTTATTATATTATACCGGGTAAACCGTCGCACAGTGTTTCCAATGTAATGTGAGCTTTTAACTCCACACACTTTTCCAAATCGAATTCACCTTTCAGGTACTTCATCCAAGGTAACGTACCATTGGCTAAGTACACTAACACGTATCCTAGTGTTTCCAAATCGTCTCTGCGACCTTGCTCTATGGATAGTTGTTGTTAAAGTATAAAATTAGGCACCTTGGCAGCATTGGTGTAACTAAAATAAAAAGTTTGGGGGCAAACAAATCTGATATTTAAAGTATATTTTTTTGCCTTTGACGTGGAAATTTCACAAATTTTCGGTGAGCTTTAAATGGTTTTGGGGGTCTTAGGCCATTTGCTTCGTTCTCAAGTTTCAAGTTTTAAATTCTTTTGGCGTACTTGGATTTAATAAAAAATAACATTTTTGGTACTTACATTTTCGTAGGGAATTTGAACGAGTGAGAAGACAACAGACAAAAATACAATTGATGTTCAACGGACATGCACCCTATAGTGTCTATATTCGATGTTACGCATTGAGCATGCGAAATTTTTAACAATTTTTTTTTCTATAAAATGTTTGTGACCATGTTTAAAATGTATCATAATTATTTTTTTTATATATCTGCAACAACGCGATTGTGTCAACTGCGATATCGATTGGCGTCGATTGATTTTGATGTGTATACAATAGTAGACAATAAATAAATGACAAAACAGTATTATTTCTGAATTATTCTGTAAACGAACAGTTTTTATTAACTTATTACAGCCACCACCGGAAACCCAGCTTTGCTCGAGTTGAAAAATTAATAGAAGGGTTTGAGTAAATATACGAGTTACAAATACTTTTCCACACCAGACCACAAGGGGAAGTAGATTTGAAGGGGCAGGTGCATGCTATAATATATGTTTTAAAATTGAAAGGTTACTCCAGTCCCTCACCCCCTAAATTCGAGAACTGTCGATAGGTATACCATATATAACATATTATATTATTATATTGACGCGTTTACCAATTTTCAAATTAGCGTTCACGCTCATGAACTCGTACGTGCCGAACACACCCACGTCTTTTCTGCACGGTACGTGCATGCCTGTCTCGGGGTCGACGTATCGCCTGGCCAACCCGTAGTCGATCAGGTACAGCGTGTTCTCTGTCGACTCGACGTACGGCAGTGTTTGCCGTGGACGGCCGACCAGCACGTTTTCCGGCTTTATGTCCCTGTGTATCAACGTGCGACCGTGTACATACTCCAATCTAGTTATCTATAAGGAACATAATATCATTGTCAACAGCAATCGGTGGAAATCTATCGCAGGAATCTCTGAGGGATATGAGATTCATACTCAGGGACGGACCTTAGAAATTCGGCCCTTTGAGTTTTGAAATTTGACACCGGCCCAAAAATGTAGATAAGGATGGTTTAAAATACCTATTATTGAACACTTATATCCTAGGATGTAATCACTATTTTTTATAAACTACTGCAGGTACCTACGTAGGTCAGTTGAAAAGTCATATATAATAAGTCAGCCCTTCAAGATTATCTCGCGAGAGCTCTAATACGTTCCATCCGGCCCTGTTCATATCAAACAAGGCGGATTTTATGTATATGTAAAGTAATATATTTTACAATTAATAACTATTATTATGTTTCAGATATTATAATATATATCCATACGTCTTCGGTGTTTTCTCGACGTTTTCAATCCGTCGCTGGTTTCATCATCAGTACACAGACGGTAAACATGTATAATATATACTGATTGTCTGTGAACATAATATATGGAATCTGCAATGGATCCGAAACGTCGGAAAAACACCGAAGACTTCCGAAAAAGAAAATAATAATACCTACAAATCCATTTAAAGGCTTTGACTAATTCATAATATTTATAATGTTTTAAAAACGCATTCAATAATGAGGAGGATGGTAAATTAAAGTATTGAGAGTGGGCTAAAAAGAATATGGTATACTTCACCGTATAAATAATAGTATTTTTTTCACAAAATACAAGTTTTAGTTTCTTTGGGGCGAGTTAAAATAATACAATGTCGTTATTTGGGAGTGAAAGCTTATGCGTTTGACCTAGTCTTGAATGACATATTTTAAAATAGTACTCATCAGTAAAACACGTTGAAAGTTTTGGTCATTGGATATACTATTATATTATTTTTGTATTTTTAACAATGTTAAAATTGTTCATTTATGATTTAACTTTTAAGGGTGGAGTAAAAATTAAACGCATTATGCACAAACCATTTGAATTGCTATCATTAATATAGTTTTTAAAGAAAACTTTTTCCCGCAAATTTGAAATAGATCGTTCAGCGACGGACCTAACAGCTCCATGGCCACGGCCGTACAATGTAAACCGATGTTGCCCTTGTAGTAGATCTCGGGTATGCCTGGTATGTTATTATATCTATCTGAAACCAAAAAAATGATTTTTTTCAATAAAAATAAACGGAAAGTTGAAAAAAAAAAACTATTAATCATTTTAATGACAAGAAAAGAATGTCAATTAAGAGGAATAGTAGTATACGGCTTAAAATGTACAAACAAATTACGTGTTGCCCCGAGAATTTCATAAGAATAATATCCTTTGAGTGACTGCACGGATTTCATCGGTTCCGTTTTTATTGCAACTTCTTCATAAGTGTGCAAATTCCTTCCTGTCACAAAACCGTAAGAAGATCATGTTATAATATCATTTTAAACCAAAATTTGTTTCCACCAAATGCGGTCACAAGTTTAACCTTTAAATACTCTGGCAAATGTGCCTTTTCCGATAATATTTCTGGTGTTGAACACGAATTTACCGTAAATTCCTCCATCAAATATTACATCGGTGTTGATTGAGACATCAGTTTCCGACAAAGATTGCATGTTTATAATATTCGACTACACAGAAAATTTATTTTTATAAATAATCAGTGGTTTAAACCAACTTTGTTAGTTATAAACAAATCACTGTTATTTATTATTTCGTACTAGAGTTTCAATGGAATAAAAATAATTTTTAAGCTCACTTATTAAAAAATTATTTGAAACACGGTTTAAATATTCGTATGGACTTATGGTGTTGAATTAGTGTAACTCTGCGTATAATTCGTAATATGCTATTTATTTATGTTATTATTTATTATATATTAGGTACTCACAAAAAATACCATAATTGACGTACTTACAGTTTTATATGATATTAACATTACAGGTTTACTTTATACAGCTCATTGGTACTTTTTGATATAAATAATTAGATGAAATCAGATTAAACTACGAAAATGTCATAGCGACGTAAACATTTATATCAACATTTAAAATTTAAATATAAACCTATAAAACGTGAAACGTCTTATGTTTTGTTTTCACATCACATAACAACAAACAATTCTATTGATTGTACAAAAACTTTTATACGTCGTGTTCTCAAATGACATAAAAGTAACATGCTTTATAATACGAAGCATATTTTTAAATGCGTTTGAAATCAAAACTCGATCAATAGTTATTTTAAGTTTCGGCAAAAGCATCTTTTTAAGTTTTAGTTGTTTATTTATTTTGAAGAAATTATTATCGTTTTATTTGCAAGGCCAGAAACCTACCGAAAAAAAACACAATTTCTTGTGGGCTAGTTGGTCAATTAAATAGGTAGTTTGTCAATACTTATTATGCACATAATATAGCTGGTGTCGGACAACGGTACCTACCTATTTTAATCACATAGTATACTAAAAAAAAATCAACAAAAAAAAGCCTACTAAAAAGTGACGCGCTTTAGGACCGAGACGTTTACAGGGCCTTTTTCGAAGCGACTAAATTGTTATGATGGCGACGACCAAAAGCGTTGCCGGAAACAATTATCGCGACCCGTTGTCTGGGAAGCGTGCGGTGACCTTTGAAAACGCCGGCGGACTTCGCGTGTGTGATCGCTCTTTTGTTGGCGGTGTAAGCCGTTGGGGTCGACGATCAAAAGGGGCCGAGAATGTGCGCATTATATACGCACATATACATCAATGGAAATAACTTTTCCGGCTTTGCTTTCCGACCGAGTGCGACACAAGAAAACGCGACGACAGCAAAACTATATATCCTCCAAACGTTCTACTCACTCATTATCTCGAACTCGTGATGGTTACCAGCTCTGTTTGAAATACCTAATCAAAGTTCTTAACATGTTATGTAATGAATAATTTATCTCATTCATCTCGATTAAGCAGCGAGTCAAAATATATTTAACAAATTGTACATTTTTGAGTTTTATACATTCGGCTCAAAAACGTTAGAAATTTTTTTGAAATTTGTATAACGTTTGAAATTCATCCGTTTGAATAACGTGTGAAAATTTTGTTGGATAGGAACACATTTTTAGAGGAGTATTTATTGCCAAAAACAAATAATGAAAATATTAACGTCTATGAACCTGGAACCAAAATTGTTTAACCATACACAGACGCGTTGTTTATTTGTATTTATATTTTGAGACTCTAAATAGGTTTTATAAAACAAAATTTGCGAAAGTTAATCAATTATTAAAAAATTTCAAAGTCTTAATGGAACCTATTCAAAAATAATAAAAAACTTATGAAAATTTCAAGCCTTTATGTAAACATAAATGAATTTAACCACTTTTAATGATGTGTAAGTTTCGGAAAAATGTTGACTAAGTATTTCTTTTTGGGATCATAAGTAAAAAAAAAAAAAAAAAACCAAAATTCGTAAAAAACGCTTTAATAAAAATACTAAAATTCTAAGAGAGGAAAGGAAGAAGTAGGGAGTAAAATGTAAATTCCAGGTTGGGTACGTCAGTGAGAAATTGTTTAAAGTATATGGCGCTACGCTTTGGAGTGGGTCACTTCTTTGCAACAATCGTAACAATTATAAAAGCTCATTTATCAGTGTTCGCATTAATTAAAATATTAACGAAAATCAATATAATACTTGGCTTATGTTTGAAAGTGTTGAAGAATGAAATATCAAACGATTGATAGTTTTTGCGTGGTACGTATTTTACTAATACAATGTTATTTTCATGTTGTAAACTTAAACACAAAAAATAGTCCTATTTCAGGTAATATGTACGTAAGTAATTTAATGTTGCTCATATTTTATTGTTAAATTTGTTTTTTTCCCAGGACGTATATTAGATAACCGAACTCGCTCAGAATCGTTTTATCGACACTAAATAATAAGTTTGAACCACGATTTCCAAAACATCGTCCTACCCAAAGAAGTGACCGGTAACAGATAATATAGATATAGTAGATACTCACGCATCTCAATGATATAAGAGATGTGACTTACACGTAGCATGATACGATGAAACGGGAAAAAACAACTAACGTGTCGTCGAATTAAACGTATATATACACATCCCTCCCGAGGAATCCTCGAAAACGAGTCGGGCGATAGGAGGACCCCGAGTAGGTGTCAGCGTCAAAGGGAGGGGCGTATACCTACGTATAAAATACAGTGTGTTCCATTTTGGAGTTAACGTGAAAAACGATTCTTATAAACTACGTTCAGCTTAATCCGGATTATTTTTATTATTATTTAACTAGGTACGTAATTATTTTTAGATTCTTATAAAGTAAAATGAAAGTTCTATTTTGATTTTATTACATCGTTTCTTTTTCTGTAAAAACTTTTTCGGGTACGTGGAACCGCTTCAATATTTATATAATATTGTAATCCTCCAAATTCGATAGGCGGAGAAATGAATGGAAACGGAACTTATTTCGAAGCGTTCTTTAAATTTTTTTATTTTTCAAGTTATATGACTCGAAACCCGAAAAATCCCAAACTTCTAAAAGTGCTTTAATTTGATTAAAATGTTTACTAAAATAAAAACGCAAAAAACAACAATTTATTTTGACCATTTTGAGCAAAATATAACAGTATAGAACTCTGAGTTTGAGTAATTTTTTAGTTTTTTTTTTTGCATAAAACCTATTAGTATTGTCCAGTTAAAAGATTCGACACTCTAGCCAAATTTAAAAAATAAATTATATTTTACAGATAGGTGGTACTGCAAGTAATAACGCAGTTTAAAAAATTGTTTCTTAAAATTTATCTTCATAGAGAATAATTATACTAAATAATTGTTATTTTCATTGTATTTTTGACATCATTACTCTTCATAACGTTTGCAGGAATTCAACAAATCATATTAGTGAAGTTGATACGAGTTACAATTTTCAAAGAACCAATATAACTTTTGGCAAATTATAAAACTTTGAAGTTTTCAACGGTCCGAGTATTTGCAGCCCGCTGACATTGCTCGGATTTGCTATTTTTAATAATAGTTTATCATCGCTTTCAAATTTAGTGCGAAACATTTATACTACGAGTATCTCAGTTACAGTCTATATACCGTCCGAAATAGTCATCCGCCCGAAATAGGCTAAAGCTAAATATTCTCCTAGTTTCCCTTGTAGACAATGTAGGTATAGAGATATTTTTCAAAATTGTAATGTCCGCTGCACTTGTAAGATCTGTGTAACGCTTGCATAATACTGTATACCCCTTAATTTTTACAAAATATTTTAGCGTAGGTACCCCTTCAAATTTCTCCTTGCAGCGATAAACAAAGGGTTTTTTTAGGGGTTCCTCTCGAAATACACGGATAAAATACAAATTTCAAACAAATTAAAATAAAGTTTGATAATTTTCAACCGTTCCGCCAAAATTTTTTCCCGCGTTCGCCCCTGTAGTCCTTTGTAGTCTAGTTTAGAGGAATCGCAACGCTGTTGTATAACTATTTCGCTCGAAAGCGTTTCCCCCTTCAATTATTACGTTTTCAAATCGCTCTGACGGATAAGTTTTCTACATATTATTCACGCGCCGTGGTTCACACGACACTGTTTTTTGTGGACTAAACTGTAATTAGTGAACAGAAGTGTTATCAATTTGTGCACACAATATACCTACATAGAATTTCGTTGTAACGTACGCATTGTAATTTGTTATACTGCACATATAATACCGTGCCTCTCTACTTATATAGTCCAGTCTACATATTATTAAAAATATACGCAAGTGTAGGTCGGTGTGAGTGGTATTATTATTATTATAGGTGGGTATAATAATAATATTATAAATAAGTTTAGAGAAGAGCAGTGGCGCAACCAGGATTCATTTTCGGGGGGGGTTGTGAATTTGGAAAAAAAAAAATCATTTTCAACAGGTATTTAGTTAGTAGTATTTAGAAAAATTTCGGGGGGGGTTACAACCCCCAAACCCCACCCCTAGTTGCGCCACTGGAGAAGAGTGCCGCGCGCCCGTTTCCGTCCATTTCGTGTCGGCGCGATTTTGTGCACTATCATCGTGTTATTGCTTGTGCTTTGGTATTCCGGTTACAAAGGGAAAACGCCGGCTCTTGGCACTTTATACGAAATGTAATTACAGGCCACCGCCACCGCCGGTCGACACTCAATATTACACTCATCGGTAATTTTTTTTATTTTTTTTAACACGAGTTTATATAATACAGCGTATAATATAATATGCGCGAGCCACGGCGTGCCCGTTCTCTATACGCATCGCCTCTGCGCAGCCACAACTCCGTATCGACGCTTTTATCTTATTATTATTTTTATTATTTTTTTTTTCTCTCCTTTTTATTATTTTCTTGTCTACCTTACAACTTGTTTGTCTTTCAATCAAACATCCGAAATCATCCGACTCATATATTATAATATCATACGCTGTACTGACTGTAGTCTTTCGTTAAAACGCGCATGCCGCCGACAGTCGAAAGACAACACACGCGTCTTATAATACACAAATGTAACATTATATATAAGTGTAGGTCTATATTGCGCTTGTATACATAACTTACAAGGTACCCGTATAATAGTGTACGTATTTATGCAGGACGTTCCTGTGCGTATTTTTACTTCTTTACCTAACTATAAAAAGATTATAAGCAATAAGTCATTAAAATTAAGTTTAATTAAATTTAATTGAGTTAATTAACTCGTTACTATATTTTGTTAACTGATATAATTCATTTTTAATTTAGCTTTAAGTTAATCTGTAATAATCAAAACTTAAAAAAAAAAAAAAATATTAGCTAGAACACAATTTCATAAGAAATTACAAAAAAAAAAAAAGTGTTCAAAGTGTAGGAAAATATTTCATCTTTGGTTCAAAACCAGCGTGTGAATTAAAAAAAATATGAGCTTATTATTTTAAGTTAATTTTTTTTTTTTGATAGTTTACTTTTAATTTAATAAATCTAAAAAATAACTCTAACTTTTTGTTTTTCAATTAACTAAACTTATAACGAGTTCAAAAAATTTGTTAACTTGCCAACTTTGTACGTATAATCATGTATTCGTGTCCAACGTCTTTATATTTCTCCACTTAAATGTATCCCTAAAAACATATGCTTTTCAGTAGTGTTTAAAGATAGTAAGACAGTACTGTTCTGTCACGTAACGCAATTCGAAGCACCTCAAATTGAAAACGTTTACAGTACAATTTTTATAATTTCAATTATTTATTGACGTTACACGATTAAGCATTATTTACTATTCGGTAGGGGTACTATTGAAAATTTTATACACCTAATAAGCGAATTGAAATTTACTACGCGCGGTTTTTATGTAAAAATAATATAGTTTAAACGTTTTCATTGTAGTTCAAATTAAATTTTTCGACAATTTTATACACGGTACACAGATATACCTAATAAAATTATTTCATTATTCATAGGTATATTTCAAACGGCCGCTGATGTAGCTTTTTTTAAAGAGATAGAGATATCATATTATTATATTTTAGCCAATTTTTTTAAACACGTTTTTTTTTTTAAAGTTGTTAGAGTTTAAAATTGACTGCGTCGTTGAAAATTGAGTTTCACGATTGTCTCTACTTTTTTTAATAATCAAAATTCCAAAGAAAAACCTCAACGGCAGTATACCGCAGGTATTCGTTATATAACATGATCCACCCTGTATGAAATACGGGTATATAATGTATACCAATGCCGTTACAATAAACGTCACGTCATTTCAATAATAATAATCTATTTATACTCGTAAGTCATCGTTTTTTAGTGTTTTAATAATATGCGCGTCTGCTGCAGACGGCTGTGGCGCTCCAAATGTCTTGTGTGCTCAGTGTGCTGGTATGCCGCAGCGCCGTCGATCGCCACCGCACATTGTTTTGATTGACCGAAATGCAACACGCTCATAACAAACGCGCGTTTGTTATTATATATTTTGTCGCTCCATTTGTGGATGTGAGACGAGGGAAAAAATCACGGTTGTTTGACAACGTGGTTCAAACACGATGATTGTTCAAAAACGAACGAATACGTTCTTACGCGCGCGCGCGCGTGTTATTGTAACACCTTCACTTGCTCCCGCCGACGTCCTGTTTCAACGTCAGTCCGACCCTTGAATTTGTTGTTTTAATACGCGGCCCATGAGCCAAATGAAAACACTATCAAAGCCCGAAGAAGTTTTAATACAAAAAATATTGTTAGTCATTCTGTTTTTTTTTTTTTTAGTCGAACCAAACAGATTTTATTGCAGACACTTGGAGAATTCGTATATTCGTGTAATATGCTGTCGGTTATGGAGTTATTAAGATAAAACAACAATATCTCATGCCAATATAGACATAAATAGATACGAATCGAGCAAATGTCTCCCTTTAAAATTTCCCATCAGCTAACACAATTTTTCAATTTATTGTAATTTTTCTCGTATACATAATGCGTTTTGCGACGAACACGTCATAATATAAAGTTTTACTTTGTGTATTCATACTCCTTTTTTTTTTTTTTTACAGATGAATCAGATATTTTTTTTTACTATTAATTCATAACTTTTCAACAACCCTACGCTTTTTTTCTGTTTGCATCAACAATAATATAAGTACGTGGGTCACTGCGATACATATGCGCGTAACTGAATAAAGTACACGGTCTACTAATTAGGCAACGCATAATTGTGTACGGTAAACGGTGGGTCCTCCCAAGTCCCTATAAGCCACCCTTGCTGGATCTTCACCTAGAATTAAGACAGCCGCCAAACTTCGGTTTGTTCTACTCTTAGCTGTACTTTGGTGAACAGCGTTTTGAACGTTTTGACCAGCTGTTCAAGTACGCATCGATTTCAAATCATTGAACGTTACTAAATGTACGCGAGCCCATATATTAGAGAACCGCGTTTCCGAACAAGCAGACCGCGTCGTCATGCGCGTTTCGGTTTTAAGACATTTTCAAAAAAAAGCTGGCCGGCTCGACCACACGTCGTTCAACCACAACAGGCTCGATCGTGCTTTGATTTATACCTACACGTACAGGATTTCAGCTGTATAAACATTACATTGTATGATATCTCGTAGTGATGACGATATTCGTATTCCGTTTTGTTCGCTGATCACGCATGTCACAGCCATAAGTACAACTTCGCGCGGTCCACTGCAGCAGCCACGTCGTATTCCGGTCGCACTCGCCCGATTGATTGATTTAGTGGAACCCTTTCTTTTCTATGGCCGGACCGTGGTATAAATATGGTACATTGTGTACATTATTGTAATGTTATGTTTTGGTGGGCCCATAAAGTATATATGTACGTGTATTGTGTTCGCTTTAGTAAATATCTATACGTAATATTGTATCGGGAAACCTTGTTTTTGCTACACATTATACACAACCAAACACATGGGCGATAATAATCTCGGGGCGCCCCGTAACGCCCTCGCATGCTGTACTTTTAATGTTGTACAAAATATAATATTGTATACTCGAAAAAGGCACCTTTTATCAGCTACTAACCCTTTAATCCGGCCGCGGCGCTCTATACATATTATGTATACACTGTATTATATAATATACTGCTGCACGCGGACGTTTATACAAACTGATGTATTCAGACGTTAATTCGACCGATGCCGGCCTGAGGCGCGTCCCGGAGGGTAGCGTGAACGCGCAAATCAAATGCAAATTGAATGTTAAACAGCAGCGTTTCAGAATTTATTTTCAAACCGTCTGCAGGCCGGCGTTCGGTAAACAGTTTTAAATCTCTCGGAGTAGAGAGCTGACCCCCACGCACCGTTTCTCTGCACTCTCCTATGTGTAGCTCGAACAACCGAAAAATTCGAAACTACCTTGTTTTCCTGCCGCGTTACTATAGGTTAACGCGGTTTATTATGATACAAATATGATCGTTTGCTTTGTTTTATAGCGGCCTGTATAGATCATAATATAGGTATTTTATATTCCAAATTCTGATTTTTGAATTTCGTATACACCGCAGGTATACTAAAAAAAAAAAAAACATTTTGTTCAGTACAGACGGTTCTATGTATACATAGGTATACTTAAGAACAGTACCGTTGCATGGTTGAGACTTTGTCGATTTTTGAGTTAATTTTTTTGAAAAACGTAATCGAAACTCAATTCTTAGTTCACCGCTATAATTTAATATTTTCTTCACTAAATGTTAGAAAGTATATTTGTGCGGAAATAGTGCTTGTATATACATGCCCGGTGTAATATATTTAATCTAAAAAACATTTCTACGTTAATCATAAATTACGATCGTCGATAAAAAGAAGTTTGCTAATTTCAAAACTCGCTTTCTCATGTTATATATACTCCCGAGTCAACATAGGTATACAATATAAGGGTATGCACTACGTATAGACAATGAAAATTTTTTACACTTCATTAAAATAAATAATCAACTACCTATTTAAATCTATAGTACGTAAACTGTACGAATTTTGGAACAATCGTCAGCTGCACTGCAGTAGAGTCGGTAAAAAAAAGTTTGTATGATAACAAAGCAAATATTAACTTTTAAAACTATATAGTCCTTTGGCGTTAAAAAACTCCAAGATCAAAATAAAAATATAACAAGCGTGGCTAAAAAAAAAAAAAAGTGTATGCGTCGAGTTGAAATTTCTACCTGCATGTTATTTAAACTATACATGGAACTTTAATACAACGATTTCTGCGAATTATTATAGTATCAATTATAGCTATTTCAAAAGTAGTCGGACCTAAAATTTCGAAAAAAGTTTTGCTGTGTTTGCAAAGTGAATTCTACCTGGATCGCCCCGTGCGTGTAGAATAAAGGTACCCAAAACGTCATTATAATGAACTACTGGTTTGGATCGAATAATTTCATTATGCAGTTTTAGAAACCTTATTGTGGTGGCCGGGGGGTGCTTCTGTGATGCGTCAAGCGCGTTGATTGAAGATTATTTCAATTACTGAAACAGTGGAATACTGCAGTCTGCGGTATAGTTCAATATCTATATCTTTGATCGTTACATACCTCGATACAGTGTTTATTTTGGGGAGTGTGGTGGAACTGAGCCCCGCTTATTTTAATATTTTAGCGTACTCTTTCTAATGATGTTCCCTAAATGATGTCGGACGTAATATATCACATCATTACAACATTTATTTTTTGTTTGGCGTCCCTTTGTATAACGTGATCTCTACCCGTAGTGAATTTAGACTAGTAAACTTTACAGACATTTTGTACTCGCATACATATAGATAGGTCTTACGTTTTATCATATGGTTTGATCATCGCTCATTTGCTTATGTGTACCAAAACTTGTGGCGTTTTACTATAAAAACAATTGGATGATACATATCTGCACAAAGATTTTTTTTTCTTTTTTATAGGTATACACACATATAGCTGGTAATACATATAAATGGCGTTAAATTGTTAACAAAAAGAAAAACGTACGACAGTTACACATTTGATTCACCGACAAAGTAAAGATGTAGAGCGAGACAACATTTGGGTTTCGGTCGAGTTACCACTAACTACACCGTACCATATCGCGAACCGTTTAGTGCGCCGCGTCGTCGTCGTCAACCGACGTGGACCACCGCACGGACTGTCCTGACTGTTATTGCAGATGATGATGATTTCATTACGACGTTTTGTTATATTATACGCGTCACATCTCGCGTGGACCGCGCGGTGTCGGGTTTCCGCGCGCAGATCGAGATCCCCCCGGGCCGCTGCTACAATGGGGATGCGCGGATATAATAATAATAATAATATATTATTGTAATATACATATTAATATATTACGCTGCACCACGCACGGTAATTGGCCCGCCTCGTTCCCCGGGTCGAGTGACGACGGACCGTTTCTCCCGTCGGCTGCCTCATGGGAAAACCGCGCGCCGTCGTGTGTGACGGTAATCATTTTAGAACGCACGTATAGATAGATGGCCCCGGGCCGCCCCCGCCGCCGCGGCGTTAACCGTTCGCGCTAATGACGCGGAAAACGCGGGGAGAAAACGTCGCGCGCGCGTCTCGTCAAAGAAAAACATACCCCAAAATACTCGCGGGGTGACGTCGTAATGTATGCCGGGCTGACCGTGTGTGTGTGTGTGGTGAGACTGGAAAAAGTTTTATCACTGGTGTAATGTTATTTCGATATATTTTTTTTTTTTTTTGTAACGAATTATTAATGTTTTTGTCAGGTCCTAGCACAGCGAAGAGTGTGGCGTGTTTTCTCCGTCCATCACACGCAAAACATAAGACTTTTTTGACTTCCGACATCCGATCAATCTGTAAATGCGATAACGAATCTCTAAACTGAATTGAATTCTTCAACACGTCTGATTCGCATCCGTCGAGACACACATTTTATCTTCTAAACGTCAACAAATTAAATTTAAAAATAACCAATATAAGTTTTCTGAATTTTTCTATTCTTAAAAAAATAATGACAAGAAAACAAAAAATGTAGCTCGACGAAGCAGACGTCTTGAAGAATTCAGACCAGCAGCTCACAGATTCCTTACAGCGGATCGATCGGTGTGTTAGAAGTCAAAATCGTTAAAAGTCGTATGATTTACGTGTGTCAGACAGAGTAAGAAAATCGACGTTTCCAACCGCTTTGTTTTCCGGATCTCTATCGTTCTATCGACAGTTTATTTTCTGGAAATTTATGCGGCTCTTATTACAAACCATAATACAGCGGGCAATGATAAAAAAAAACGATGGCTTTGCAACTAATGCAGATACGAGAGCACACGTCTAGTAAACCGGTGACTACTGCGAAGTACACCCATCCGATCATTAAATTGGCCACGATTCGGAGGTTCGCTGCTCTGTTGCGGCGGCGCGGTGGTGGCGGCAATAATGTTATACACGCGCGCGGTGATTAAGCGCACGGTCCCTTCGGTCCGTTTTCACGGGCCACCGGCTCGCCGCGTCGTCGTCGTCGCCGCCCTCATAAATTAGCAGCTTTCAACGGCATGTCATTACACACGGCCTGCAGCGCGCTAAAATTCAACAATTTCGAAATACCTCCCTTAAAAACGATCGAAATCGATTGAAATTTCAACAGCAAACTTGTTGAACCGTTTTTAACGACGCGTATAAATTTCGAGTCGAACGGAGCACTCTTGGGAATTTGACCGTTTTTGTTCTATCGGCTCCGAAAATAATCAAAATTTCAATAAACTTTACAAAAATAGTGCCATCTCCGTACATTAAAATCGCGAAGCATTCTTTCAACTAGAAAAAGTGATAACAAAAAAAACGAATCTAAATTGACGTGTAAAAAATGCGTTTTCCGTAATTATTTGGACCTCCCATACATGGTCGCCCAAAATAACGAAAACTTCAAAGTTCCACATTACTCCGTCTGATAAATGATCGAAATTTCAGCGGAACACCCATAACACCTTTCTAAATGGCATATATAAATTTCAAGTCGATCGGAGCAATTTAAAAAATTCGCCACTCCAGCTAACAGTATAAATATGTGTGTGTGTGTGTTTTCGGACTCGCAAAACGTGTAGAATTCAAAAGTTCGTCTGGAATAAGATAAAATTTATTTTGGTTTTCGAATCGGAGCGCTCCGATTCGAATACTTGTTTTTGGGGGAAAAGTAATCAAAGTTTAAAAAAATTCAGGACCAAAATATCACCGCAGACAATAAACCTATCCGAAAAGTAATACAACATCAAATATGACGTTGAAATTGTTACTAAGCTAATTGTTTAATGTGGTTCATTGATGAATATCTTTATATTAATGTACCGAGAACACGTCAATTTTGAATCATAAAAAAAAATTTTTCTTGGTGATTTTAATTAATATCATTAATAATATGTTAATTAAAATCAAACACGAATTAATTTTATTATTTTTAACGGGTTAAATGAGTGAAAGTAAAGATTTATCTATATATATACATTCTCATAAAGTAATTAATTATTCTATTGACAGTTATTATTAAGCCTTTATGAATTTTAAACACAAAAGTATTTTTTATAATTTTATCGCTTACACTTGACAGGTCAACAGTTATGTATAGAAAAGTATAAAACTACCAAAATAACCGCATAATATTTAATTTAAAGTTAATATTTGTGTCTGCAATGATTTAGTGCTTTAAAATTAAATTTTTAATTGGACGCTAGGATACAAAACTCTGCGTGATTTTTTCGTCAATACTCATTTGCAAATCGACCGGTATAACTTGCATCAATCGTTCGTTACCAATTTACTAAGTATATTGGAAATAATCCGCAGACAGTTTTTCTTTATGCAGAGCGCCAAACTTTGCAGACATCGGCCATTTCCATACGTAGATTGTTGCCAGCAATCTATAATTTAACGTACTTACGTATTGATGTTATTATCGTATAGTTATACATAAATGAATTAAAAAAAAAAATTAAATAACCGACTGGGCATGTATTATATGACAATTGTATATATTTTAGTAAGACATCAACAATACGAATAAAACAAAGCAACACGCTAATACCTGCGTATAAACCGTGTACATCTTGTTTTGTCATTCATAATAATAATAATGATCAACATGAGGTATACTCGTGTAGCTAAATTTGTTTTTTTTTTTAAGTATCGCTGTTATTTTTATATTCCGATCACGATATTTAATGATTAATTTAAAATTGTTTACACAATATAAGAGCGCCTATAATGCGTTGGTGTACAAATAATAATGTGGGTAATTGATTATTCGGTAGGATAAGGTACCTGCGTGGTGGTTACCTAAAAATATTTTTTGGGGCGCTTAGCATTTTTATAACTGACCAACTCGCCGGCAATCACCGTTACTTTATGAAACGGACTAAATTTGTTTTTACCCGCGCGTTTTTCCAAAATTAAGAGGGTGCTCAATTTCACAAAAGGCACAGACAAGCTATGCCATTGTAATTTTTGGCAAGCACTGTCAATGGTAAAAGAAACCCCCGTTTCAAATTCTTGAAGTGCTTAAATGTTTTCGAGTATTTTTTAAAGATACCCCCCCTTAACCTAAGGTCCTTTTTTTTTTTTTTGGTATTTTTTCCACGTTTACCTTTTATAAAGTTTTGGGCACGCCACTACTCCATACGACAAATGCCAGGTATTTTACTATAATCAATGCGTGTACCGCACACGACGACAATACGTCGTAATAATTGTATTACATTTTTTTATTTCACCGCAGCAGTACATGACGGAGATTGTAATCGTTTCCGCGGGAGAACTGCGGGGCTCGTGACCGATGTGCAGATCGACTATATAATAATATATAACAGTACATATTGAGCGGCTGCTGCAATATTATTTTATTGAAATCGAGACACACGTTTCCCACGTATAGAAAAAAATAGAAATAATTTCCAAAACGGGGCACTTATATATATATATGTATGTACGTTTATAATGTGTACAGTGTCGGAATACTGACCGCGGGGGGAGGGAAAAAAATCGTCGAAAAGATAAAAAAAAACTCTCGACCAACCCCCACGTGCATAATATGTGCCCAAAGAGGGTGCAGATGTATAGGGAGGAAACGCGCGTTATTGTCTGCACGCGATGATGACAATTGATTGTATAATTGAGCGGATAGGTCCCAGTTTCGTTTCCGTAACGGGTTAAATGTGTCGAATAGACCGATCCGGAACCGCGTCGACGTGCGACGTGCAGTGGTGGACGCGAGGTTTAATACCTGCTTAATTCTCTTGTTCCCTCGTAACTATCTCGTCCGTCCGCGTATGCGTGCGTGTGGGATCGAGTGCGATTTTCGCGAACAATTTTCACCGCGCACAATGACCGTGTAATTTACCGTCTCGTGCACGGCAAAAAAAGCGTGGCGATATTTATATACGAAATCCCGGATTTCGTTTTATTTTACACTTTTTTTTTTTTGATCCGAATCGACAAAAAAAAATACACGTTTGATGTACGTACGACGTAGGGATAATAACGTAACGTATATGATGATGGTGATAACATTTCACGTATTTCGAGATGTCCTGCCGATTCCACTCCCCTAATCCTGCTGGCTTTGCGAATTTCGCAGTTATTATATTATCCTATTATACCTTTATAGAAAGTCGTCGACAAATAATAGTTGTGGATTTACAAAATATCGTATTTAATTTTGTTCGAAACTGCTCGAGAAAAAATAGTTTAGAACTCTACACAAACATGGTTCATATTTTTAGACATTTTTTCCTCGGTCACGCTCGTGTGCACATACATGCCTATATTATGGTAAAAATGTCAAATAGAATAATTCTGAATCGTTTTCGTAATAAATTTATACATTCCACATTCTAATCTTATTTGTGATCGTTTAAAAAACGTTTTATTAATACCCATAGGGGAGAGTAGCCTATATTGGACCACCGCCTAATTTGGACCACTCGTTTATCTCGTTTGGTAATAATCAGAAATTATCAAAACATAATAATAAATGTGTATAAACACTTTCTAACGTCGTTGGAATTATCACACGTGCTCATTATCAGTAATTTCAATAATTATTCTATGTTTCATAGTAACCTCAAATTTAATGTTATTTTTTTTTTAATTTTCGTAAGAGATTTATTGGGAAATGATTCGCGTAATGAAAAAAATGTTTTTATAACTTTTTATTAGAAATTTAGTTAAGTTTTATGTAGTTTTAGTTATTTGTTATTAATTTCGTTATTAAAAGGTACGTAATGATATTTCATAAGTATAATAAAGTTGTTTATATTGGACCATTTAGTGTTGCCTAATTTGGACCACTTATTTTATTGCAGATTTTATTAAAAATAAATGTAATAATGTCAAAGAGGGGAAGTTATGGTAAATGGACTGAGGATGAATTGCAGATGGCTGTTGCAGCGTATAAAAATGGTGATGATGGGTTGAACAAGTGTGCAAAAGTGTATGGTATTCCAAAAGCTACGTTAAAAAGGCATTCAGAAAATAAAAAAAGTAATGCAAATCTAGTCAAAGTATTTGGCAGACCTACTGTATTTGATTCAAACATGGAAAAACAGTTAGTACAGCAAATTTTACAATTAGAATCCATGTTTTTCGGTTTTACAATTAATGACATACGTAAGTTGGCTTACGATATTGCTGAGAAGTATTCGTTAAATCATTCTTTTAATCGGGAAAAACAAATCGCTGGGAAAAAATGGTTTTACTCATTTATGAAACGTAATCCAACACTTACATTAAGACAACCTGAAGCTACATCAATGGCAAGGGCTAAAGGTTTTCAGAAACAAAATGTAATGGATTTTTTTGATATTTTGGAAAAAAATGTAGAAAAAGATAAGACTGAAAAAATTATGAAAAAAGAAAATACTGAAAAAATTATTCAAAATATAGAAATCCCCACCAAAAAAAGGAAAATTGAAAATGTACAATCGACATCAAAAGGGATAAGCAAATCAGACCATGGGAGTTGGTATTGCCCACTTTGCAAGGACGCAAGACTGTTGGATATGATAATGTGTCAACAATGTGATGTATGGTTCCATGAAGACTGTTTAGGGATTCAGCTAGAAGATAATTTTTCATTATCTCATTGGTGTTCTGAGGTCAATAAGTAAAAATTGTGATTCCTATTACCTTTTATTTTAATTTTGTAAGTTTGTACACAGCTAAAGTATTTATTTTTTATTTATTTTAAGTTTATATATTATATTAAAAGGTTATGAAATAATATGTGATCATTATAAATAAATTAATATATCATTCGTTTTAATTTGAATTTAACATTATTTTATTATCAATACTCCTTGCGCGTTAAGATAGAGCCTTATCGATGGAGTGGAAACCAGTCGCCACAGACTTAAGATTATTTCTTAACGTATTTATTAGTATACTTATAAGTGGTCCAATTTAAGAACCGGGTGGTCCAATTTAGGAGACCAGTTGCTTATATTGGACCACATTGTAAATTTTAAAAAAATGAAAAAATTTCTAAGTTAAAATTAAATTAAAATGAACCTTGATGTGTCAAATTATAGTTTAGATGTTTATGTATTAGTTCAACGCAATTTTATTTTAATAAAATTGAATAATTTGCTGGAAAACTATAAAATGTCGAAAGTGGTCCAATATAGGCGACTCTCCCCTATAATATATTGAGTAGTGCACATAATATTGTACCTACATATCTTTAGACTATATATACAGTTTTTGCTATAGGCACATGCGACAAGTAATATAGGCACATACGACTACTTATCTTACTATACACAAGTTTTGTTTTTTAAGCCAATTAATTATTATTTTTCTAATTTTTTTTTTTTTTTAAACGCAGTCTTGCGAATTACGGTTTTTGAAACTTCGCGCGAAATCGTCTTTAAATATTTTTCAAGTTAAATTATTGATCCGCGCAAGAAATTATACGACAATATATAGAAGAGCTATTCGACACTTACGCAAAAACAGACAACATACAATGTTCTTATTTTTGTTTAGGGTACCACCTGCCTACGTAATATATTACAATATACCTGGTCACTGGCAGTATACAGCTGGCGATTAGTCGGAAAACTAACAAATTTATTTTGCGCTCCAAATTCGATTGCAAAGACCGTTTACACGAATAAACGCGTTCGTTTTTCAGTGGCGTATCGCGTGCATACTGCAGGGGGCTCAACAGGGGCCACTGCAGCGGTTGTCCCGGGGTGAAAACATTTTGTGTTTGTGTGCTAATCTAATTTAAACCATGACGATAGAATCGTATAGTAGCAACAATAACATAACATACGCGAGCACATCGGTTATAATGTTTCGTACATTAAAATATGTACAACACAGGTACACGGGTAACTATGTATTTATGCGTTCGACACACACGTTCCGTATCCGCCCACACACAAAATACGCTTCGTCTGCGCGTGGACGTACCTGCAATCACTCGGTTCGCGAATATTTTATAAAATAATAATAATAACAACAATATGTGCAGTGTTCGCTTATATCGTTACTGTCGATATAATCGTGTACACTGTTTACTCCTTACCCCATCATTCGCATTATTGTGTGTGTGTCTGCACGCGGATTAATTGGTGTTGATTTTGTGGAACACGGGAAGCTGTATTAATAATATACATTGTAATACTTGACACTCGTGGTCGAGGGTCGCAGCGCCGCCGGACGTCTGATGGCCGGGGAGGGGGGGGGGGGGGGCTACCGGTATTTACCCACAACGCCGTGCGCGACGCGAACAATGCGAGATCCAGACTGATCTTCTTCTTCGGGTCGATCAGTTCCGCCGGAGACGCGATCGCGACCCCGAGGCCGTCGTCACGCCCCGCAACGCCGTCGTATTTGCGGCGGACGAACGGACGGACGGACGGACAGCTCTCCGCCGCCTGTCCGCGACCCGACGATAGTAATAATAATGATAATACGGCGATGTCGCCAGCAGGATAATATATATAATGGAAATAAAATGGGTTTTTCGACACGTCCACGCAGCGTCCGAAAAATAAATAGAACATTATAATATTATATTGTTATCGTTTCAACAATAATAATGTTCTCGAGTGCTTTTTGATTTTTCATTGAAAAACACAAATCGTTCGTTGGTCGCGCGCGATGTACACAATAATACGTATATCCTCTCCGTCGCCGCATCCTGCAGTTTACGCGCTACGATAAACACGTAGGTAGGTACAGTGTGCGCGTCTCGAACCGATGCAGTCGTTTCAAAATAGTGTCGGATCGTTCAACTAACGCGTTCACATACTCGTTTGTATTTTTTTTTTTTGTCCACCTCGAAGGTGTTCGGGAACCACATTTTATTAAATCTTTCAAAAAAAAAAAAAAAAGGTTAAATTGGAAATAAAGCGAAAAGATTATTGTAAAATCAATACAATAATAAACATACATCGCTTCGCTACGCCTTCGAAATCTAAACTAATTGTTACGATTAAAAAAGTATAAATTTCGAATCGAAAATCATACGGTTAATCGTATTAGCCCATCCGAAAATTACCCGGTTGCACGTATACAATACGAAAACAAAAATCTAAACGGACGGTGAAAACGTCTAATTTTTCCGCTCTAGAAAATCTACATAACGTTTGGATAACCGTTTGTTGACACTCTACAGATAGTACATCCTGTACATAACACTATAATAATATGTACACGCTGAGATTTTTTCAAACGTCTTTTATAAATGGACGGACTTGGCGTATGCAGTAGGTATAAACACGAACTCGTTGCTCGAACATTATTGTAAGCGGATTATAATATAAATATTTATAACATTATGTTCTTTTTTCGTCTGTACGTGAAATTACTCGGAATCGTGTAGTATTGACCGTTTGTGTGTATTGTACACACAAATAATAATATGATTCGTCTTGATTTACTACAGTTATTATTATTACTATACGTCCGTACAACACAAAATGTTCATGATGTGTGTCAGTGTGAGTTTTTCATTCACGATAACCACCCGCGGTGAATCATATCGTTCAATGACATTTCTGGACCATTGAGTTTTGTGTACCACATACATCTTGGTGTTTTAAACTGTCGTAGTGTTAAGTTCATACGTTTAATACTTGGTGTAAGCGATACACCTTCGCATAATGCACGTAGGTATAATTGCACACAATTTGTTTTTGGTACAAGTATTTTTTGGACATTCATCCAACTGTAACAGTTTGATTAAGCATAAAGTAGACACATGAAATAATACGATACTCACCGTACGATAGTATTTGTAAACCGTACAAGTTGTGTTTTGATACAACTGAAATACAAACGCAACATTTCATTGAATTCTAGAATCATCCAAATACATATATATATTTATTTATCCATCTAGTATCTTGGTCAAGTTTCTAACGCATACTTATAATAAAGAGTAGCAATATACTATACGAAATATTTAGTATTTACGTTAGTGATTCCCCGAACATTTATATACTGTTGTATACCAACACGGACCGTCTATTCCACAAAACAAATGAATCGCGGGGTGCGATAATATTCAAACTTTTTTTTTGTTTTGGTACTTTGGAGCGTATATAGTACCTATCCAATTCATACGAGAAAATATATATACAAGATTCACCCATACAATACTGTTTGATTCAAGTATTATCTATAGAAATATTGTATTATACATAAAATGAACGACAATCCGGATGTACCTGTTATAATGAAAACGCCAAAAATGCGTGTATATTGTGTGCAGCAACAGCGTTCGCAGCAAACAGCTGCTGCTAAAAGGAGTATTATATGTCGTACACGCGTGTTACAGAATTTCCAAACAGAAATTGAAAAATATCTTCCCGGTTTCACAAATCTAATAACTTTGGAAAATCATCACGAGTTAGGTAGGTACTGCTGTTGCAGCTTCGTCTGCGGGATATAATGCCGCGTCCCCGGAGACCGGATGAACGCGCGCACAAAACTTTAGACGGACTTGATTGCATTCTGCAGAGCGAAAACTTCTACAAAACCGTAATATACTTTACCTTGTCGTTAAACCGCGTATATAACTGCCATTATATCGAGCACATCGTACGTACACCTGCAGGGAATTTATTTATTTACTAAATTAATGTATACTCGCTAATGCCTCTGTATCTATATAATATATTCGTTCTGCGTATTCATTTTTCGTTTATGTACATCGTAAATAATAAAAATATAGATATATTAAGGATTATGCGGAAAAAAAACAAATATCTATACTTATAAAATATCATGTTTATTTTATAGACGGTCGACTTTTTTCATGAATTTTTTGTAAAATGACACATTAATAAAAAATACAATTTTAAAAACAACTGTGCGTGGGTGTACTTGATTTAAGTGACGGCCAACGGGTATAATCCACTGTGTTATCCAGATTTTGACGGGTTTCAGTCGAGACTGCAGTTTTGAAGAGGACTTGTCGTATAGCGGTTAACTTGCAGTGATCTAGTTACTAGATTCTAGTACCTATATCGAGTTAATTACACTCGTATAATATACACTACATACCTGTTGTATTATAGTAGAATAATTTGTATACTTGTAGCGGCCTTTTTGATTTTTAAATCCAATTTTACCCCGCTTCATGAAAATTATCGGGTACCGCGGCTACAATGGATGTTAAAGTTTACTTGTGGGGATCTGCAGAGTGCAGCGAGACAGAGAATTTAGCATTTATTTTTCCCCACAATCGCCAGATTTATATCATACCTAGCCGAACAGCAGACTTTTTTCTCGAGTATAACAATAATGATAATATTATCAATGTATAACGTGTGGAACACACACGCACGGTATGTAAAAACGTATATTGCACAACACGTATAAATTTCGTATTCAACCGAGCGTATTGATTATTGCAGCGATAATACCCGCGTTATAGTAGTACAATATAGTTGTATACGTTATTATAATCACAGTATTCACTGCAGGGTATTATTATGGTAGTAATAATAATATTGTGGTCGATACAGTGGTGGTGGTGGTGGCGATGGTACACGACGATGTTATGACACGCTGCGGCAGTGAATGGTTTTTTCTACTTCTTTTTTTTTTCGGTTAGCAAATCGGCTTAGTTCCCCCCTACGCACACAAACCCGCACCACCTCGAAAAATTAATCATCCACATCGCGTACGTCGTTTACCGTTATACACGTACATAAAAGGCTTTGCTTTTACAAAAGCTTCTCTTTTTTTCTTTTTTGTGCTTCCGGGAAACCTTTCGTCGCGTTATTTCTCGTAGGATTTCGGCTTTTCCGACGGCGGCTAAGCCATCGGGTTTATCCGTGCAGCGCGGTTTAATTAATTAAAAATATGTTTTATACGTTATTGTGTTGTACATTTGAGATGTCGTAAACGTGCGATTCGCGTACAGCGCAAAGTATATATACGTATAATATATTATTATACGTCTACTGCAGTTCTGCTGCCGGGTGTACCGTGTTGCGAAAAACGTACAGCTGTCAGCGAAACGCAAATGGTATTATGATTAGTTAGTTTTTTAGTTAGTTACCTTGCTGCGTAATAGGGCAGATTTTAAAATGCCGCTCTTATCATAAAAAATAAATGTACGCGCAACAACACTATATAGCATTTTTCAATCGCGTCATTTACTATCAGCAGTAGATTTTAAATGTCCGTTACGTTTCAATCGATAAAACTTAGAAAAATATACGCACAAATATTTGAGAAAAAAATTTTACGTTAAATCATATTTTCATAAAAAAGTTACTTAGACGGAACAAACGTATTGTTTCGTTTGTAAACTTTATGCACTGATCCACTCAGCAGCGCAATGAAGAAAAAATAAGGAAAAACAAAATCGAAAGAAGAATTGTTAAAAAATTTTTTGAATTTTAGGTATCTGGGAAAAAATTGCGGTTTGGTCTTTTTTATTTTTTTCCCTCGGTTCTTTTCGATCAATATTGTACGTGCGCTTTAATCTTATAATAAGTTATTATACATGAACAAGCCTTTGAAAATGTCTGTTTTTCACTTTCAGTTCTAAAGAGTGATTAAAAAACGAGGGACCTTTCAGCAACTGCTCAACAGCGTACAATGTGGTACAAATAAAACATTTGAAGTTTTTGATATCAAACTCAATATTCTGACGATTGTTATACATAGGTTATACACAGAAAATACGGTAATATATATGTAGGTCCCCGAATATAGTGTTGAAAAAAAAGAAACACATGAAATTACGCTACAGTACGTTTAAATTAGAAAACTTTAAACGTTTTTGACTCCAAAAAATTGTCACCCCTATAAAAATTACACTATACGCGAGTCTTGTTGATTTAAAAAAATGTTCAAAAATATTAGTTTAATGTAAAAGCGGATTCGCCGCCGCTTCTCACAATTTTATACGCTACGTGTTATATATTTTGTACCTATATAGTAATTTTCCGCCTGCGCACGTTGTGTATAGCAGCCACTATCGAATTACGGTAAGCGCAGGCAGTTTAAAATGCATTTTATTTTTGATCGTGCGGGTGTCGAATTCACTCCGATCGTCCGTCAAAACATTCTTTTCGTTTGTGTTTTTTTTTTTTCCGCAACAGTTATAAACGCGGTGGTGACAAATATGTATATTATTATGTGTATACGAATTTTTTTTTTTTTGTGAACAGTCTTCACCGTATTACTTCACTGAACGAATACCTGACGTGTGTATTGTATCTAATATAACGAGGGGAATTATTGCATTATTACTCGTATTGTTAGTATATCGTTATATGTTATTGCCGAAAAATAGCCGAATATGGCGTGAAAAAAAACAAGAATAAGAACCGTTTGTGCGGCGACAAAGACGCGCAAACGCGTAACCAGAAACCCACTTATACGGTTGGGAACCATTTGAAAGATCAGTCTTTACCGACACTTTTTTTTCCTCCCCAGCTCTATTCTCTTCCCAAATCGATCGACGCCGATTGTTCGGGCGCGAGCGGTAAAAATAAGTCTCCACAAATTGCCCCGGGGCGCGTACAATGCGGTGTAGTATTATTATTTTTATCGACGAGTCTTTCTGCGGTGTTTGAGTTTGTGTATCCGATTCTCTACCACCGCTTTATTATTTTATCACGTTATTATATCGAGACGGTAACATAATAATAATAATATAGTAATAATAACAATAAAATATAGTTGCGAATACCGCGGTTCGTGTTACTCGGGGGCTCGCGCGCGCGCGCGCGCGCTCATATTATAATATTGTAGAATAGTTTTGGCTGAGTGCGTCTTGTGTACAGTCTTGATGGTACAGGGTAGGTTTTGTACTTAGGGGCGGCGAATTTCGAGACACTGTCGGGGCGACGATAAAATATTATTATTGTTATTATTATTATTATAACGCTTTGTTGTGTCATCGCGTCGCGAACAAAGCATGCTGCATTAGTCCGATCGACAATCGTTTTGCGAAAAGCGATAATATGCGTAGATTTTGTAACGTTTTAATTTTTTGACGTTGTTATTTGGTCGTAAGACTCGTCAACCCGGGCGGCCGTGTATTTCTTATGGGGGGGAACAAATAATTACGTGTTTTTTCCACATCGAATTAGATTTTTTCGATCATAACATCCAAAATAAAGATCAGACCGAGCTGAAACTTTTACTTTAACGCCGGAGACGCGATTCCGGAAAACGCTGCGCGCGAACGTGTTAGATGCATCGCGACTGAGCAGCGTTCAATCTTCGAATTCCAAGGGCCGATGTAAGGGTCCCTTGGTGCAGTGGTGTGTTGAACCTTTTTTCTTTTTAAATTTTTTATTAGGGACTATAACTGACACCAGTGGCGTATTTATAAGAGGGAGGGGGGAGTCAGATCCTCCCCTTCAAAAACAAAACGTTTCTCGATCAAATGTGTATTATAACTTTGGTAAAATTTTGAAAAATTGCACTAAAAAATTTAAAAATATTTTCATATTTTGAAAGTGGCAGAAAATTTCATAAAAGCTACTTACATAAATCGGTGGCGTGTATTTTTCCTCGAAATTCCAAAACGAGCGAGACTGACGTGACGTAACTAAGTCTGATGATAATTGTTACGCATTGTTTTCATCTGCGATGAGCATCGTTCAATTGATCGCAAAGTTAAAAGTCGACAAAGTCATTCTTCTGTACAACAATAAACCGCCGTATAACAAAGATAGTTTTATTTTTCCAAGCAGACGGCGCGCATATTTAGTGGTTATATCAGGTGCATATTATGCAAACTTGTGAATTCACTCAAATAAATAACCGCGACGAAAACGAGGTGAAATTTTCGCTCTTCCCAAGGTTTTTGGCTTTTGTGCAAGATTTCTGATCCCCGTGTAAACTCGATGAATATGCATGAGCTCCTTTGCCCGTATAGTTGTTATTCAGACCGTGAAGCCACCATCTTCGTTTAGCCGGTTTATCATTATTATTATTTATTTACTCGACTATACAGTTATCCGCTTTACTTCTCACTATTACTGTTGTAAAGTTTGTGTTAAAATAAGAAAAAAAAAATTCGAAAACGTACATAAAAAGACGAGCGTTTAAATAAATCATTATAACACACATTTTGTGTTTTATAATGAAGTTTTTTCGCAAACGTTTGTATATCATAAAGATTAGGTTTGTGAACAATAATATTATAATGCGAGTTAAATCGATCAAAATACTTCTTACTCTAAAAATGCGTAGCAGATTGTATAAGTATTTCTAAATTTATTCAAACTAAAAATGTTACGATTAGTATAGTCGATATTATAAAGTTATAATTTTTTAAGGAATAGAAAATGATCTTAAGTTTCATTGTGCTAATGTTTTTGAGAAGTTTCCCATAAGTGTGGAAAATGTGTATTAAAATAATACAAATAGTTAAGAATAGAATTGTTTTACATACATACTCGTACTTAAAACATATAAATGTATATTTTTTATTTAACAAAATGTTCTTAGCCTGGAGTATTTATATTTTTCAATTTTTAATTTACATCAGGTTTCGATTTTAATAAAATCATTATCATGGAAAAATATTAAAAAAAGAATGAAGAAGAAAAAAATTAACATAACTATAAATAAAAAAAAATACAAGTTTCAAACATCTGTTTATAGTTACAAAATTATTTTTTGCTAAACCGTATGAAAATGTGGGAGTACGCAATAATAACAATGAAATCGCAGAGACTGGGGGAATATATTTCTTATTTATTATTCCAAGAACTTTCCTAAGGTTTGGTGAGACGTTCTGAAGTCGCGATAATAACGTCTATTATGTATTTACAAAGTAATATTTGAAGATATTTATTATGAAAGAAATTAATAATAATTTTTATGTACGCTATTATTTGTATTATGTTTGTATACACATATGTTATTATCATTTCTACTGACATAAACCCATACAAAGTCGGTAAACGATTTTTTTTCTCTTATAATATGTATACGTCATATACTTACACATTTTTATAATATAAGCCTATATGGGGTTATATTTTATGCACAGTGCGGTTTTATATTAGACGCTTTGTGGAACAGTATACGTAAGCGCGAAGCATAAAGGGGTTTAAGTGAATAATGGGGGTGCTTAAAAGTATGTATAATATTGTAATTGGTTTCATGTCTTTACTGAATGTTACAATATTTGCTATCTCAATTTTTGAATTCGGTATATATAAGCTTACATAAACATATTATATACTCAGGGAAACCATTTCACTGTATGATTTTGTATTTTTGAACAAAACGCGGTATAATAATGTAACCTATCAATATTGTCGTAAATACTGTTTTAGAAGCTGCAGTATATATATATATTATTAATTTGACTTAGAAGTGCGCACAATAATTGCGATTTTCGTATATTTGTTATTTCTCTTAGTAATTCTACGTTAACAACTAATAAAATATATACTTTTTAATACGGCCTACTCGGTACGTACCTATTATATTTATACACAACTATATAGGTCAACGATTTTTAAAGATTATGTGTGCATTATGTTTAGGTATAATGAATATATATATATGAATATATATATATATATATATATATCTTTAAACGACTTTAATTTTTATACTTTTTGAAAAACTTAGAAACAATATTTTAAGTAAATCAGTTAAAATTTTGAATCTGCAATTCGGTGTATATTTGAACACAATTATGATGCGTGATATATATAGCTGACTAAAATATTGATACAATACTATAGCTTTGGATTTTATTATTTATCCAAATATATTTCTAACCACTTGCGGCAAACTTCACGGGAGCCGTGTAAAGTTATCCGACAATCCGCAAATTTTGACAGGAATTACAAATATGGTCATTTGTAAGTATTTCGAAAGCATTATAAGGAAGTTTGTAAGTCAATCCTTGTTTACTTATCCCATGACAAGCCGACCCGGAAAACTTTGAAGTTAACCTTGAAGTTCTCATGAAGTTGGCCGCAAATCAATTAGCTTTCGTGCGGATAACGCGTGTGCCAGCTGCACTATCATACATAATCTGATTTTGTGCCAACTGTAATTTTTGGTAAAGTACATGAACTTTTTTGGACAAACTCGGGCGGCCAAACATCATTGCGCTTTTTGGTCTTCAGAAAAACGTGAAAATTTCACAAAAAACATACATTTTTATACCATCAGAGTATTTAATTGTTCTTTTTCGTTATAAAACCGCAATAACCGCACATTATACGTCGTACACGGTTATCTGTAAAGAAAATAGTTATTTTGTACCAAACCTATCCGTGGTTTTTTCTTTGTTTTTCGGGGGGGCATGATCTCCGGGCCACGGCATCCCCTTTGGAGCCGCCCCTACGAGTTGGTCGTCTGCAGCGCGGCGTGTATTTAATAATAAACGGTACAAAAAGCGTATAACCGAATTATCGCGAGCGTACACCTACATAGCAATATTATAATGCTACCGGCTACTACCTATATATATATATAATATTAATACGCAGAGACTGTTTATTATTATATATATATTATTTTATAAACGAAAAAAAAAAAAAAAAAGTGACCTTACACACGCGTGTTTTTCGTCACATATGGCCCCGGTTCAAAGGCGGTCTCTCCTTTCAAATTCAATATTGTCGCCTGTACAATGGACCGTTGCAGCAGTGTACCTATATATAGGTACATACACAAAATAATATTATTGTTGTCAGCCTGTCATTAAAATGTGCTCGTGTGCGAGTGTAAAATTCGCTGGTCCCACCTACGTATATACGCATTATTATACGTTATTATTAATTCGTACAGAGAGCAATAATAACAACGTAAGTGTACACTTTTTGAACATAACATGTACTTATATACATTGTATAATACATACTTATGATTCTATAAACGGTGAATATGTTTGTATTGTACGACGTGTATACCTAGCATAATATATATATATGTGTAGGTATACCTAGGTACAATGCATAAATAAGAAAAACTATAACGGCGCATACATTGATTTCATTGTATAAATTCTGTACATGGTTTTAAACGATTTACAGAATTATATAATTTTGAGATTCTATGTACGCCGACTTTCGCAGTTATTATTTGTTATTATCTTTAGTTTTTTCTCTTGAAATCTTCGCTCCAACCAAAAGAACCCAAGTACTTATTATTTATAAATACTTACCTGTGTTTAGATATAGGGTGTATATGGTTGGGAATTTTTGAAAACTGCGGGTCAATCGCACAATTTTGATAGATAGACGTTTATCGTTTTAGATTCTGAGCGGAGCGAGGATGCTATTTTATCGTTGTTTTTATTGTTATACCGTGACATATGGTCATGATACAGTGTATCATTCAAAAACTTATATAAGTTTTTACACGTTTGCAGCGGACGAATGCGAATATAATATATTTAATCACAATAAAGTACATATATGTATATATAGTGAAATAAATAAGGTCTCAAAAAATGTTATTCGTTTTCAAGTTGAACGTATACGTAACTTTAAAGTATTCGTATAAAATTATGTATAGGTACTTTATAGGTTTTGTTTGACGTATAATTAATTACCTTATAATGAGAAAAGATATAAAATAGAACCTATGCGTCCGGTGTAGAATATTTTAACTGTACGATTTTTATCAGACTAAACGCATGTCTTCATACAGCACATTTAAATATCCATGTATGTATATAGGTTATAGAGCGAAAAATGGACGTGTCAAGCTCTGAATTGTAAACCATGACACACATTACATACACGTGTATGCGCAACATATATACCGATATTTTTTACAAGCGAAAGTTACGTCATGAAAGTAAGTATATATGTAGGTGTATACGATTTTTTTATTCGCAATTTATACACATTGTTCAATCTCAAAGATGCTATTCATATATGACACAATTACGAGCAATTGTTTTACCAATGTAAAAAATATGGCTACACGCAATATTTTACGTAACGCGTTATACATACGTTTATCTGTATACCTACCATACACACAGTACACACTTAGGTAAGTCCCGTGCGTTACATTGCTGTTACGTACGAAATCTGTCTCCTCCACGTCTCCTTTCCCGCGTCATTCCCTGCAAGTCGTCACGTTCCTTTTATTCGCGCGTAATATTACGCGCATACAACAATATACAACACGCGCTCTATACACACGGAAGAATATTCACGAGCGAACGAACGCGCACGAAAACGAGCAAACGTGGGGTGTACGACGAGGGGTGGCCGGGCGGCCAGAGTGCTTGGGCGTGACCCGGCCGATCCAATCGGAACGTCGGCCGGGCGTCACGCCCCTTCTCTCACGCGGCGATAGTGTTTACACCCGTGTTTTCTCCGTGGCACAATAACGAATAACACGTATATACATACGCGCGACTGTAACGGCGAACGTTGAATACAAAAGTAGGGAAGAGAAATCGCTGAGAAACGCAGTTATACACACACAGAGAGAGAGAGAGAGAGGAGACACCGTAGGGATATACATAGAGAGGAGAAGAGAAATCGAAACGTACAGTAATGTCGGTCGGCACTGCGGGCGTGGAACAAAAATAAAACAAATTTGTATATTTTACTGCACACACACACACACATACACGCGGCGGCGGCTACTGCGATGTTTGTGTATTTGTTGTTGTGCACCGCGGCGGACCCGGGACGGCGGGGGTGCGGTGTGTCGGAGGCGTATACCGGCCGCGTACCGAAAACGCGTGCAGCGGTGGCGACGGCGAGCCACCGGCTTCATTCGCGACCGTACCGCCGCGCCGCCGTCATGTGTAACAGGCCTTCGGACGATGGCGCGGAGCCCGGATGCACCGCCGCGGCAGACTCGACGCAGGCCAACTACCAGCTCAACCGCTACCGTTTGCATCTGTACAATTACGCGCTGCAGGCCGAACGGCTGCGGCTGACCGGCGCGGGATGGGGAACCGCGGTGTGCCCCCCCACGTACCACGTCCCCGGTGCCTGTCCGCCCCGGTTTCCGGTCGCGCTGTTCCATCCTGTCGGGCCCGGCGCGCTGCAGAACGGCGACGATCCCAAGCCGCAGCACAGCTACATCGGACTGATCGCCATGGCCATACTCGGGTCGGCCGAAGGCAAACTCGTGCTGTCCGACATCTATCAGTACATACTCGACAACTACCCTTACTTCCGGGCCCGCGGCCCCGGCTGGCGCAACTCGATTCGACACAATCTGTCGCTGAACGACTGTTTCGTCAAGGCCGGCCGTAGCGCCAACGGCAAAGGCCACTACTGGGCCATACACCCCGCCAACGTGGACGATTTCAAGAAGGGCGACTTCAGGCGCCGGAAGGCGCAGCGCAAGGTCCGCCGGCACATGGGCCTGGCCGTGGACGACGACGGCAACGACTCGCCGAGCCCGCCGCCTCCGCCGCCGCAGTTGCCGCCGCAACATCAGCTGCACGGGCCGCTGCCGCCGTCCGCGTGGACGCCGCCGCTTATGGCGCCGCAGCCCGGCGGCCCGCATCAATCGTCGTTTTACTTTCAGCCGGTCGTGCAGCACGCGCCGCGGCCGATGCAACTGCTGCAGCAGCTGCAGCAGTCGGCGGCGCCCGTCGCGCAGAAAAGGCAGTTCGACGTGGCGTCTCTGCTCGCGCCCGATCCACCGAAACGACCGCGCAACGACCCGGCGGCAACGACCGCGACGACCGGCAGCAGCGAGGACGAGGACGAAATGACGACGTGCAGCGTCCGCGGCCAAAACGGGGGCGCCGGCGGCTGGGAATCGGTGGGCCTGTTGCAGCGGTACTACGAACATCAGCTGCAGGCCGCGCACCGGTTGCACGCGATCCGTCAGACGCTGGACCTGCACCGGATGATTGGCGGCGGCGGCGGCGGCGTCGCGGGCCCGTGGCCCACGGCCGTCATCGTGCAGGACAGAAACGCGATGGAGACGCCGACGCCGCCCCCGCAATCGTACTGTACGGCGGCCACGACGCCGGACGATTCGATCAAAACCGAACTAGTCGACTGAGGTAAAAAATAGAGCGTTTCCCCGGCCTCCGGTTTACGTATAGCGTGTAGATAGATACATATTCCGTTTGGTTTTTATTTCGCGAAAAAGTTTCGATATCCAGTCGATGATCTGCATGTTTTCTTCATTGTTATATATATATATATATTTGGGAGTTAAAAGAAATTCGTTTTTAGCTACATAACACCAAATCGCGTTTTATGTTTTTATACATACGACTATATAAAATATATTGTTGTATGTATAAATTATACAGTATACGAGTACGGTAATTTATGTGTATATAGCTATAATATATCGTTTGAGAAAATTATTCATCTCTACGATCTAGCTTTACATCCTTAAAAACGAACTCTATTACCATAGATTAGCATAATATATTACGCTATATTGTTTTGATGTGCAGTTTTATGATAAATTTATTACACAATTGTAACAACTTTATACGCCTAATTCGGATCTCGTAAACTGCTTTAGAACATTATGTAGATGCGCAGTTGATTCCGTGCGTAAGAACAAAACATTTTTTAATTAATTTAAAATCAACGCAGTACTATTATTATACAGAGGATATAAATATAGGTACGTTCGATATGTTCGTAGAATCCAAACGTATAGAAATTATTGTAACGATTCAAGCATTTATACATGTGTATAGTTTAAAAATTTAGAAATGTCACGTTATTATCGTTTTTCTCTTGCGAGCTCACCTATCTTCCATATTATCTTCCGATTCTTATGCACAAGATCACAACTACAAAATATGCACAGTTAGGTATTTACTCTATACAGACATTCAAAAAGTCACTTGCATATAAAATTAAAATAAACTCAACAAATTAAATTATATAAAACTACAAAAGTCATTAGACATTAATATTTATTTTTTCTCGTTTAAAACCTAATTGCATTGTAAGGGAGAGATCGTGACTGTGTACCACCCTATATTATAAGAAATGCGCGTGTACTAGGTTTTGGCTGAAAAATTACACTATTTAACAATATAATTGTACAGACGTAGTAATACAAATGACTAAAAATATAAATTTATATAATATTGTTATACTATACATATAGGTATATTTAAATAAAAATTGCGCATAATCAATATTATTATATAGCTCATACAAAAATATTCAATAATATCGTCACAGGGTTATTCGCGCAGCCTTTATATAACGTATTTATTTATACCCACCTTTGTCCAATATAAATAAGTATGTATATTATATTATTATCGTCACCACTTATTTCCAGAGGCATGTGAATTTAATGCTCCTATAAAAAATGTTAAACACTCGCGCACTAAAAACAGACAAAATACGCACTAAAAATTCCAAAACTATAAAAAAATTAATTTCCGCATGTACCCATACTTAATCTTCGTGGTTGTTCTTTCTCGCCTGATAAAAAGGAAACGTACAGAACACATTACATAATATTATATCCTTTAGGTGTGTAAAACAGCCAGAGTAAAATTCCTGATTAAAAAAAATAGAAATGTGTCGACATTTTAAAAGACAGCTGCGTTATGTACCTAAACAAAAACATCGATTGACCGAAAAAATATCACAGAAAAAAAGCATTATATAATAGTTAATAGGAAAAAAAAAATCATTAAAACACGCGTGTTTATTTGCATGCCCCCGTTACACTGATAAGTATACGAAAACATGCTAGATAAAATTTTGTATTTGATCTATATCAATAAGACAACACATATTTTTGCCAGATCAATTTTCTTACAATATTATGGTGCGTAACGAAAGAACGCATTAAATTCACAGCTCTGCCTATGTCTTATACGAACTCTGCCGTGTAAATTTATTACTCTACGTATTCAATGATATCATATTCGCTTGACAACATTATGTGCTCGCGCGTATAGAACATTTATGTTCTTAATAATATGTATTAGTATATGACTTTAATATAGAAATCAAAATTTGTTTACGAATAATTTGTTTAATACATGTAATATCAAAATGTTTTGAATCGTAAACATATACCTATGCTTATGAAGACTATATTATTATATATAACGTGATTTTGTATTTATTTTTGAACACCGTTGTATAAATATGTAGTTAGTTGTACATTAATTTTTATTTCATAGGTTTATATGACATACATAGGATGTAATGTATAAAACAAATTATGTATGAAATAAGTATATTGTATGATATAGGCAAACATCTATGTATTATATCTGTATATTGCATGTGTATCGAAAATTACTATACGTATAATGTTGCAGTTTTTTTTTTTTTCTGATACAACAACATTATAATAAACCATTTGTTTGTACATGGAATTGCCATTTTATACGTATTTAAAAATAAACATTATTTGACTATGTATAGTCTCGCACTTCAGGTCCCTTGTCCCTGCAAGTGCATAAATAATATACTTTATACACTGCAAACAATACGCGATGTGTGTGTGTGTGTACTTTAATATTTACTCATGTGAAAGTGTGTGAAAATTCTCACGTCATGTCATGCACAAGCCCGTGAGCAGTTTTGAAACGGTATATGCTGCAGGTACCTACCTATTTAGTCACTCGAAATTACGCAGGTGAGCAAATTACTAATTTGCTCACCTGTTAATTTGAAATTATAGTTATAAACGTCACAGTAGCATATGTATACTTCTTATACACACGTATTATGTTCTGTATGATGGGCGATTTTTTTGAGAAACAAAAGTATACAATTGAGTAGGAAGTTAAAGATTTTAAAAATAAGTCATTATCTTAGAAGTATAATATCAGTATATAAGGTACTTTACACATTGCAAGACTTTGAAAGATATTGTATAACTGTGAACGTTACAACAATCTTATAAAATCTTTTCGAGAGAAAACATATTTGTTTATATTTTATATTACGATGATCATGGTAATAACGGTTGAAATTCAAGAAAACATTGTGTTTTAAAATATAATATGGAAAGATGCTTAATATTGTTACATGATGTGAAACGTGAAAGTGAAACATTTATATTATGTTATATACTACTGTTTCATACCTACTAGTGCTTTATTACATTTGAGACCATATATTACATTAATAGGAGAGTATTGTCTTTCGCGTTATACATTTTATTTTATTTTAGCTGTTATAGCGAGTTTCGCGCAATAAGAATAGTCAATGCGTTCACAAATCCGTTCATTTCACAGCACTGAAATATGCGTATTACAACATGCATTTGTCTTAACCCTTTCAGTCCCGAATTATTTCGAAGAAAAATAAATTTTTTTTGCATAATTTATTTTCAACATAGTATAAACAGTGTGTAAACAATTTTGGTGAATTTTATAATTACAATGTGTCAGATAAAGCTATGGTTTTGTACCAAGCCACGAGGCGTTAAGGGAGTGAAATAGTTCCGATTTTCAAAGTGAATATTTTTGTAGTATAAATGAATGACACGATGATTTTACGATTTATATAATCTTCATAAATAATAAATATTCTTTATTTTTAACATTCAATTTAATAATTATAAAAAAAACAAAGTTATTACAAATTAAAATGAATTTGTCTCGGTCAAACGCAGCAGTAAATTGTTACTACCACAGCTTTTGAAAAAATTTTGTACGTAATATGTGACTAAATGCCTAATTGAAATCTTTTCGTTGCGGTTATCGCGATACTAAAGTTACTTGTTTGAAAAGGTAATAAATGAACTACTAAAATTGGGGTTATTCCTTCAAAGTATAAGTTATAATGTAATGTAAAATTTAGCCTGCAAGTATGCAAAAAAAAAATAGGGTATAGGTACCTAGAGTTGTGAAATGTGAAACCTAATATATTATCTGCATTCCATACAAGTTCTGAAGTTCTGTAAGTATATTGACTTATGTTATATTATGACAGTCACGACCACGTGGACGCAATATCTATAAAAATTGAAAGTATTTCACTAGGCGTATTCAAATATTATATTAAATGCTGTTTTTTTTTAAATCACGATTACGTAAAAAAAAACTTACCTACATCTCATTATGTATATATAATCAAAATATAAATCCGTGTATGAGTATGTATATATATATATATTATATTTATAAATATTTATAATATTATAACAACCAAAATAAACAAGTCCTCTACAGTGTACTTGCACATTCTTTGCTTGGTAATATAAATATGTATTTAGGTATACACTATGATATACGTTACCATAATATAATATTATACCTCGCTCTATGATGTTATTTTTAAAACAGTTTTATTTATTTAGCCGTGCCCAGAAAGAAAACTGTACATATACTGCAGTAAATACACACTCTTACGATGCTCTGTGGTGAATATAATTATAGTGTGTGTGGTATATCATAATATAAAATTCGTATATCGCTATTATATCTATACAACTATTAAAATTACAATAACACGATTTCATGATAAAAAGAAAATTATAATAAAATAAGACGAAAAAACGTCTAATGTCAATATATATTATACATAGGTACAAATAATATGCCATAGTTCCGTGTAAATATTTAGCTTTAGACTTAGTTTTATACATAAATATATAGGCTGACTGGCTGAATATATAATACATTGTAGGCACACATATATACACTGTATTACTATACTATTATAATATAACATAAGTACTGTCATTGTTTCTTCAAGTTTTCTACACTTTTACAGTATAATATAATATGATTTACAAATTATTATTTTTTTTTAAACGTTTTGAATTCTGGTTGGAGACATAACAATATGTTATGTATATGCACAGTTTTAAAACAAACAGGAACAAACGATAGCGTGAATCATAATATTTGATATATTTACAATCAATTTTGGCTTTTTTCGAAATCCCGTGGCACCGTAATCTTCATAGGCTATAATATAATATACTGATTCAATACAAAATCAAATCGACAAATATACGTATATTGCTATTTATTTTATTGTTTTAAGATAGTTAGTCGTTTTTACGAATAAAAACTTATATTTTATATGAATAGAAATTTTTTGAAATTTTAAATAAAATAGTTATGACTTATTGAGAAAACCCCAAAACAATAAGTATACACGCGTAGTATTGCCATATATAGGTATACTCAAGTTGAAAAATATCGGTGATTATAGCCCCGATGTTAATGATTTTTTTTCGAAAAATACGACCGTCCCAGAAGTTATAAGCATACATTACACAATAATGCGAAAAACATGATGAGTTATACTATTTTTACTATTGGGTAGCGTTCAACTATTCAAGCGCCAAAAAAGTAACAATTGTTATAATTACTCAATGAAAACGATTTGGTTAGATATGTTTTGTTAGTTTTCTCGATTCACACGGTATATGCAGAAGTTATAGAGGTATTTTTGGTAAAAAAAAAAATGTTACAAGACAAAGTCCCCTTGTGCTTGTGATCTGCGGCACATGGAAATTGGAACGTTTGTAACTATTTTTGCTCAACAGACTGCAACAGCGTCCATTTTTGTATTATTTTTTTTCCAATTCGAACACTCATTATTTCTTCAATGATTTTCAAACGATTGCCTACCATCGGGCGTGTAGAAAATCAAATCGTTAACACGCAGACGTCCTTATTCACGATGTATAAAAGTCTCGTTTAACTTGTTGTTTGCAGTACGATATGTGTTTCGCTCCATGAGGTCGTGTTAAAAAACGCCAAAAACGTAACGAAAATAACGTCCCCATTATAATGTATACGCATTCAGCACAACGGCTGCACTCTGGCAAACGTATAATGCGTGTTTTGAGAGCTACAGTAATTTCAAGGCGATTTTGCGGGGTTCTGCTATTTACCTTTGACGAGCGTTTCTAAATATTATCATTATATGCGCGTTGAATAAGAATAATAAAAAAAAAAAAAAATATTTATAAACGTTACGAAGACATCACGCTGAGACACGGGGCGACACGGTACTTTTTAACCGATCAAGACACTGCATAATAGCTGGTATATATTCGCATTTTGCCGAGCTCAACGCCTCGCTCGCCGGGACAATTGACGCGATAATTACAATTACAATAATCGCGTGATAATAAAAACACGGTCGAATGGTACACGCACAATATAATATAATATTATATACATTTATACAGTTGTAAACATCGCACATTTGCACGCTTAACCGCGTAAACAGGGGTAGAAAATCGAGTCTGAAGGGTCCGTGTCGAGAGAAAAGTACTCGACTATAATATAATACATATTATGCACATCATATAGGTATACAGAGTGTGTAAAATTATTGAGTATTACTATTGCTATATACTATCTATTACTCGATTATTATTTTCAATAGCTGTGTCAGCCATAATTAGTGTCATTTTTGGGATTTAAAAATTATTTTTTTAACCATCTACCCGATGATAAATGAACAACTATATTCTAATCATACGAAAGTTTTGTTGGGCAGTACGAATTGTATAGTTAAATATGAGCATAATTTCTCATTCTTATCAGGCAAGTGTTAAAAAGATGTCCCTGAAGTGTTCTTACAAAATTAAACATAGCTTAAACTTATTCGTACTTGTAGGCTACAGCTGCAATACACTACGATTGCTCGCGTTTTTACTTTTTAGCGGGAACTTATATTGTTGTATCTGTATAAATATTCATTTGTCATAATATTATATAACTCAAATTTTTAACTATATGATCAACAAATATAGGTACTAGTGAGAAGGCGATAATACATAATAATATATAATACAAGAGAAACATGCAATATGCCTACTCAGCGATAGTTCTATAGTACACATCCTAAACCTATTGTCTATTGATAAGCAAAAACAATGAACAAAATAATTTTAGTTAAAAATTTGAAACCGTTGAAAAAACGTGACAACCTTAAGTACAGAGAGTGTCGTTTATTTGGATCAGATTTCATCCATGTGCAGTAATAAGCTCAAAAAACAAGCTGTACATACTTTAAAACATTAAGTACACGAGTATTTTTATTGATCTATATGCACTTAAAATATTGTATTTTATTGTGGCGGTATAGTCGAATTTTTATGTCCCACGGCGCTTATTGTTGCACAAAATGTGTTTATTCGATTGTAGTACGTGTGTAACTGCACAGCGTTGTTGACAGAGAATTTCTTCAAATAAATGCAAATCTAAAAATTAAGGTATTAATACAAATAATTACTTTTCCGCATAAAAAATAAGAAATTTGTGCTGATTTGACATCTGAACTTTCAAAAATCAGTCATATAATCTGATGATACAATTTTATATTCTATTTTTATTTTATTTTATTTTACATTTTTCTATTTTATAACATAACTTTGTCAATTTAGTGTCACATTTTTGTGCTAAAAACATACTTGAGTAAATATAATTTTTATTTTGAGATTTTTATTCATACATAATAATATGAAAAAATATCCAGAAATATAAAAAATACAAAATTAATAATATCAAGTGAAAAATAACATCTATCTGAAAAACGTAAGAATAAAGGTATAGTGTAATTGTTTAGTATATAATACAGCAGTTGTAAATCTATACCTACGTCCTATTTACAGGGCCGGCGGAAGGCACAGGCAACACAGGCATTTGCCTGGGGCGGCATTTTCACAGCACCCCCCCCCCCCCTAAATCCGTTCCTGAGGGCGGCAAATTTGGATTTTGCCTATGTATAAATATTGCCTTGCGCCGGCCCTGCCTATTTAGTATACGAGGTGAATCAATCAAGACAAATTAATCAAAGAAAATATTTAATTTAAAGCCCTGGGAAAAAAAATAAAAATGTTCGCAGTAAACTTCATCTGCTATGCTACCTAACAGAACCATTAAAATATGCAGGTTTAGTCAAAATTGAAACCATCTCATAATAAATTGGTCCAGTCGTAAGCGCAGCATTATGAGTTTCATGTGATATACTGCATCGATTATCGATTGGCGATCCCTTATTGATGAACAATGGTCACCGATCATCAGGCCAAGTGGGAATCGATTTCTATCCAGTTGTAGTCCGTATATAGTTCCAATAATATTATATTGTGATGGCTTGGATACTTAAAATACACATACTCACACTTGTGTGCTGGCGAATTTGATTTTTTTTTTTCTTCAATCAAAACTCGCGTTGGGATCGTCTTGACATAATGGGTACATAATTGAACAACCCACACTGTATACACACACAAATTACCCTAATAGCCACCAATACGCATTCATTTTCATGACGTTATGAGCCCACCACTCGGTAATTTAGCGTCGGCCCTCGGGGTTCACCCTATTTATATACCTACTAATATGCACTGTACACAGCGTACACTGGCGCGACGGGGATGCCACCCTTTCATTTTTTTAGCAATATTTTTTTTTTGCGATCTCTACCAACATAATTTAATATCTGACATTCGTTGTTGTGTTGTGCATACATACCGGGTGATTATGATTATTTATACGTTTTGAAATCTTAAGTCTGTAAGGAGCGAAAATAATTATGAACATAATTTGTATTATAAATATTAGGTACCTACTTACAGCTGGGTATGTCCGATATACTAATATGTATACATAGATTTTCCCGATAGGCCCTCGTCTGTACAATATTTTGGGCCACCGGCCGCAACCCCGTCGACATAACGCTTTTGCCAGCAACCACGAATATAAATATATTATATCGCGTACATATTATATATATATATATATATATATATATATATTACATCTTAGTATCTATACATTCGTGCTTACGACGTAAATTAACAGTAAATCAACCACAATATGTAATTAATATATAAATATTTTGATTAGCTGGTTGCTTTTTGATGTTAGTAATCGGACAGTGGTGTGTATTTCACGCGAACGTTGAAGTCCTGCGACCTTGGTCCGTTAGGGGCTAAATTACCTATCTGCGACTTGTGCACAGTTGCGGTGGTGGAAAATACGGAAAATAATACACGGAATAAGTACGAAAAATTCGCTGGCGCGGTGTTGCGCATTCAGACCTCAGGCCGAGCAAATAAAAAGTGCGAATTTGCGAGCGAAGCGAACCACTTTGAAAACAGTTTGTTGAGTTTGCTTTATTAATGGCCCCGATAAATATCTCCCGTTTGGCTAAAACTCGCCTATCCGCCCCTGTGCGTACCGAATACTTTATGTATTTTAAATATTCGGTCATTACTTATGCGTACCCTGGTCATCTTAAAAACTGTAGGTAGATACGAATAAAAATATACCTACAATACATCGACTGTAATCATTTTTTATGATCTTCTTATAACAATATGTACATAGTTTCTTGCCGCAGGATAATTATTGCACCACTTTCCTACACCCTGCGTTTATTCATACACCTATATATATATATGCACACACACACGTGTATCACCTGCACTTAACATCATATTATTATTACGTATGATCGAGTGACTTACCCAGCTGCGATGCATAGGGAACACGCGAGTGCGCGGAGGAGAACGCGGGTGGGTGCACGAAAATACGATTATTGTTTTCGCACTTCGTACAGAGGTGATCGACTTTGCGTGTGATGAACGACAAAATCGAATTTACGCATTCCAGGTGCTCCTCCTCTCGTCGTTTGTACCACGATTTTCATTGTTACGGGGAGGACGCGCCAAAAGCGAAACGATACAACCACCACGACACAATAATAATTGGCTTACGCTCGTTCCATTTGCCCGCTCAAACGGTCCAATTATGCTTGTGTACGGCGTGCGTATAAGGCTTTTAAACAAAATATACGCTTTTCCGCCTCCCACGCCATCAACGTATATAAAATATATAGACGTTTAAATTCTATATTACATTTATATAATATAATGTATGACGTACACATAATGTATAAATATATCTTATATATAATATATTATATTTTATTATATTATATTATATAATATATTTTACCCATGTGGCACTGTGAGCTGCAGACGTATATACCCTCGCCGTATACATCCCCAAACTTTAGTCTCTTTATTACGCACAACCCTTCCATTCCGGCCGCTGCGCACTCTACAGCTAATATACCCTCCTACGTGCCCATCCTGGCAATAGGTAAATGCAGGTTTGTTTTTTTATCGCGCGACAGTTTCACATTTTCAAAGTTGATTATTAATATATAGACTACAGCGTGATGGGTGGCACGTTTTCTAAACGTTTCTGTGAAAAATAACACGTGTTTTTGTTCCTTTTGTTAAGTAGCTATACTGCACCAACAAAAACATTTGATAACGTCGACAAGTCGAGTTGCTAAAAGTTATAGGTACCAACCATTATTATTATCTAGCGTATGGTCCCATACAAATTTTATCAAGATCTGATGAAAACATTTATAGATATAGCCGAGAGCGGAACTATTTTCAAAAAACGTATATAGGTAGGTATACTGCAGCTAATATTTGGCTTTTCTATACGACGATTCACTCGTAACTCCGCCATTCTTGAGCCAGATCCCGCGTGATATTTTGTTTAATCAAAAAGGTGCACTTCCAGAGTGGCGGTCGATATAAATTTCATCAGGAACCGATGAATACACGTACCAAACATTTGAACGGTCTTTCTCCTGCACCAAAAATCCCTCATCGAACGACAGTTGTCACTCGGATGATTTATATAGAGCGATATAATGAAAAACTCAATACGAATGCTTTATTCTTAAGCAAGCGCATTCTTATCTTTGTATTCTTTTTTTTATTTTTAGGATGGTCGTTCGTAAAAAAAAAAAAAAACAAAGCCCAAAGTGTACATTTTTCACTTTTCATATAATTTTAAATAAATTTTAGAACCATAAATTATTTCCTCGAGTTCCCGGGGAAAATATCATAAAATTTTTTGTATCACATCGGATTTTTGGGTCCGTTAAGATTTTCCATAAAAAAATTACCAAAACGTTTTTCGAAAAACCTAAGAAAAAATATTCGATACATTATGACGTAAAATTTTCAATTGGTTTTTCACGGTGAATAATCTGGGATATTTGTTTTCTTAATAACCGTCATAGTTTGAATAGAAAATAGCAAAAATCGAGTTCTTATCTTTTTCATAACTTTTTTTTGAGTGCAAGTAATAACTGCAGTATACAGACCAGTGGCGTATATGCATAGATGGAAGCCATCTTAGACACGGCTCATTAGTGAAGTGTCAGGAATGAAGAAAAACTATAGAACTATTGGAATGCATTTTTTACACAATCATTATAGTTAAATTATCTAGGTTAAAGTTGAAAAAGTTAAAATATTTTTAAAAATCCCTCTAAAAACTCTTCTAAGAACCCCAAAACCTTCTTGTATAGAATTTTTAACTGAGGCGAAATCGTCCTATATAGTGAAAATAATTTCTATATCCGCCACTGATACAGTGGCTATAAAACAGTTTTGGGTATAGATTTCTAAAAAAAAAAAAAAAAAAACATTTTATTATACTCGTTGTGGTGTGAGCAACATAATTTTACTGTGTGCGTTCGTAGCATATATTACACTGTAGTATAGGTGGGATAAAGGTACATATCATATTATATTCAACTCAGAAAATCAAAAAAACTAATAGTATCTATATAATATGTACGTATTATTATAAAACCGTTGAAAATAAAAATTGTATCGTTTCGCAGCACATAATATCGTCCTGTTTATCACTTATATAATTGTTGTTATACGCGCCACTTTCGTTTTGGTCGTGTTATTTTTTTTTTTTTTCTCTATACTAATACCTCGTAGATTATAGTTAAATATTATACAATATATATGATTTGAATAAGTACAAAATCATTGTACAATACACACGTCGTATTATTATACGTTTTGAGGGCTAACACGAAGATTATTTTGTCAAAGGCTCCTGCAACGGTGTGATCACATTATTCACTGCATATTATACTATTTATATATAATATACGCACTTCTATACTATACTACGAAGGTTTATTATTATTATTGGTAGGAGCGCAGATAATAAACAGGGACGAATTGCACCCTCCGATCAGTATAATATATATTATTTATATAATATATTATATAGCTACGTCCCGTACGGGAATAACAGCCGAATTATATGATATTTATACAATAAACCGACGGTAGGTATATATATATAATAGTATAATAAAACGTATTATAGTTATAGGTATAAAAAAAATAATAATAACAATAATGAGTGAACGGTAGTGTGTATATGCCTAAATAAACATATATATATATATACGTGGTGTGAACTGTGCTACACATACAATATATATAGTATTATTGTATAAACCGCGGTCGGAGACGAGTGGTCCACTTCGGGAATGGGGAAAAAAAAACCTCGTAAGTGCGACTATAAAAAAAAATAAAAAAATTTGGTATTGTGTTCCCGTGGCCGACGAAGCCGTGCACGCGTCTATATAGATGCCATTATTATATTTGTACGCGTTTAATATGTAATAAACGACAAGCACATTTAATCGTCTTGTTTTCTTAACCCTATAATATATATATACAGCGGGAACGTGCTCCGAGAACCGAAATAGTCAGTACATAACAATTATTATAAGTACCTATATAATGTCATATGGTATTTTAATTTATCTTATTTCGTAAATTTTAAGTTTAATTTTTACATAATATTATGAATATGTATGTGTCATAATATGGTATTATTGATGTACGAGACGACCCGTTATGAATAATAGGACTCTACCATCATATTTATTGTACCTATATATTATATAATTATAATATGTATTCCTGAACGGGACGAGTTTGTCGCCCCTTTAATTTTCGAAGGGACGAGTGAATATCCAAAATGGCCCTCGATTTCGGTATAATAACACAATATATTGGTACTTAATGTCATTTTAGCGGGGTTCTGTTTTTTTATGTCGATCCATAATTATTATTATTACTGCGGCGGGACATAAGTAGGCCGTTCCCCGATATATTTGTTTCCATAGGTCTACTGCAAAAAACGACGGCTAATAATAAAATGATAGATAATAATAATAATTGTGAATACAAAACTAATAAAGGTGCCACCTATATATTTTGAAGTCCTGCAGCTGTAAGTGAAGGGTGGTTTTGTCCAGTGCTTGGAAATAACGGGTACATAGGAACGAGTTATTGTGAATTCGTTCACTTTTTAGGAACGAACCAGGAACGGATGTCTAAAGGAACGTAATGGAATTTCGTTCATTTTTTTGAAGGAACCGTTTTTTTTCGTTCCTTTTTAGATTCTGAGCGCAGCGAAGAATGTATTGTTTTTACCGTGATGTTTTTTTTTTTTTTTTTTTTGTGAACACTTTTTAGAGAATAAGAAATGCTCCGATTTTTAAAGTCAGTACATTTTCTAACAGATCTCTGATGGTACCTACTTTGAGTGGTCTTGACTCTTGGATTTATATAAAACGTATCCCCAGCCGGCGCCGCCACCGAAAACGCAAAAAAAATGGTCCGAAAATACGTATACCTAGGTAAACAAAACTCGATAACCTTTTGCTGTAACGTGGAGAATTTTAAATCGGCACTCCAAGAAAAAAAATTTCAACTACCTATATGAATTTTACGGGAATTAGAGACACTTTTGAAGATAAATATATATATATAAATACAGGTACTTATATAAGTCACTGAAAGTAATTTTTTTTAAAAAGTATGTGAACTCAATTTAAGTTCAATTTACATTTATAAGTCATTTTTTTCTTTTCTGTCGTGCATTTTATAGTAAGATATAAAAGATTTTTTAACCTATTCATTATTTTTAAATTCTGAGCGTTAGCGAATTGGTTTTACAATTGTAACGTGGTCGTGATGTAATAATTGTTACACAATGATGTTTTTTTTTTGTTTTTCTGTGATCAAAAGTTCTAGTAGAAAAACTGCACCAATTTTAACGTATGATACCTTAAAAGATAGATAATAGATCCGAAAATGGTACTTTATATGAAGCGTTTTTAAAATTTTTGATTATTTTTTAAGTTCTGAGGAAAAAACAAAAACGGTCAAATTCCCAAAAGTGCTCCGTTCGACTGGAAATTTATACGTGTCATTAAAAAGGGTTTAACGAGTTTACTGCTTAGTTTTCAATCAATTTTGATCTTTTTAAGGGAGTTATAGAACTTTAAAAATTTTTAATTTTTTAATTTTACGCAGTTATTGTTCTATAAAACCTCTAGTTTTTACGTTTAAATCTCGAAACTTTAACACAATTTAAACAAGATAGTTTTACATATGTGGTTAACACAATTTTGGTTTATAGCCGATTTCACGTTGTTATTTTGTCGTAAAACTCGTCATTCCGGCGGCCGAGTATTTCCTACGGGGGGAACAAATAATTACAAGGAATAGTGTTTTTTCCACATCAATTTAGATTTTTATATTCATAACATCCAAAATGAAGATCGGACGTTATACAATACCTAAATAGGAAAGATACAGATTTGACAAGAGTATTTATTGTTAAAATAATGTTCTTACCACGACGTATACTGGACAACTGAGCTCGCCCAGAATCGTATTTCCGAAGGCAATGATATATCGTTGCTTTCAAAAATTAAACAATGCGTTTAAAACACAATTTCTAAATTAGTGACCCACCCAAAGCGTAGTCGCTACCCCGTCAAACTACCCACGCGACCTAGGCTGATTCCGGCGCTTCCTTTTTTTTTATTAATTACTTTTATAGTTACACACTCATTTATGAGAATACATATTTCGTAGTGAATAGGTTTGCATATTAGACTAAGTTCAAGCCAATGTCCCTTGGTAAAGATACATTTATGTATTGTATTTATTTAATAGTCTGTATGACTGTATGCATAAATGTACTGATCGCATTTGAACTAAAAAGAAACATAAATATACTTTAAAATAAAAATATTTTTGACTCCATACGATACGACGTATCGTGTAGTATACAACAACAAAGACAATACTGCAGTCTACAAAAAGTTTTCATGTACATACGTGCAAAATATAGAAACGCTGCAGTGGACGAATCAAGAGTCCCCGTGGCCACCCAACGTTTTGCCGCGAGCCCAAATTGTATTATAATAAATAATAATTATTATAACAATAATAATTTTCCACAAAGTCATTCATTAGCGGTTCGACACAAAAGAGTGCTTGTTAGACGCGAGAACAAAAATTACGATTGTGTTTCGCATTATTTGAATACAAAATTGTGCGATTGTGTATGTACACGTTTTTGCTCTTTTTTCCCTCTCTCTCTTTCTCTCACGTTTTGTCTTTTTTTTTTTTTTTTTATGGAACACTGCGCCCAGCTAAGCGTCAATAATCGATTATTTTTGTCTAAACGCCAAAAAGAAGAAAGCTGCAGCGGGGTAGCGAACATAATAATAATAATAATACAGAAACTTTTTGGTTCGTTGATCCGCAAAATGTTATTCGCGTTACATTTTTGAATCCACTTCGTTAGTGTGTGTATATATGAACGGGCGCGTGTGCCTCACTCCACTCGGCGAACACGACGTGTGACCTATTCTTGGTGAGTTTTCGCGCGTTCAATGCGGTAAGCGTATAAGTGTGCATACGAAACATAGATACTAATGTACTATTATACCGGTTTTTATGTTAAATATTATCCAAAAAAGAAAAATAAATCTGAGGAAGTTTGCGTGTTAGATTCCACCCGATAGTTGAAATGATTTAAACAAGCTCGCACAGAGAGTTGTACAGTACTAATATAAGTAAGACTGTTTGAATATTTAAACAAAATTTTTTGTAGTTGGTGTACAAATATGACCTAAGATAAAACGATTGTTTAACACAAACATTATTGACAAATTGGTTTTTTAAAATGTACGAGAATTCTATATTATAATACTTTTATTCGTATTTTATTAACGCTATAGAAAACAGATTTTTCGAATGAACTTTTTTGGCTTATAGGAAAGTCTACAAAAAGAAGTTGACTCATTTGTTTTAAACCGTACATTATAGAATCTGTAGAAGACGTACCCGTTTACAAAGAGAGGGGATGTAAACGTGGGAAAAATAATTCATTTTAATGTAGATACTTTTCTAGTATTGAACCGAATTTGGACTCAGTAACTATACCTGTAACAAGTAGGGAGACTTGTATAAGACGGCTTAATCTTGTAAAACCACAAATCAAAATTGATGTTTTTAATGTTCACGTGTCCTTCGAAAAATGGTTTTTTTTTTTTTTTGCTTTTATCCTTCCCCCAACCTAAATGTTTGACTCAAATGTCGTCAATAGCCAGCGTTCAGACGTATTTTTAAAGAGTATATCAAGACCGAGAGCTAGAACCCGCGAGAACACTGCAGGAAGGAATTAACACGTATTAAAAGAACGGAAAATACGATGTGGAACGCTAAAATTCATTGTTAATCATAATTTACGTTTTTTTTTTTTTTTACTCTATACTTTACTATCGGTATTTTTATTGGCTTGTTATAAATCTACAATATGGTTTGCTATAAAAAAATCACAACGAGGGTTGGGGGGATATGACCTCCTCCCTCGGTGCGCGGCCCATTCAAAACAATTTTTTTGCCGCCGTTAAATTTGTAACATATACAGCAGTCGTATATATTATATGTACTATACGGCTGGTATTATATAGATACACGACTACAACCGACAGACTACATAATGCTATTTGTTATTCGTAAATACCTATAGGTATCTCTAAAATCTCTTTCCCCGAAATCCGACGTCCAGCGCACCGACTGCCGCACGCGGGACGTTCAACGTTTAAACGAAACGTGTCGAGTCACGGCGAGTATCGATGGCGCGGACGTGTGCTCGTCAGCACTGCGATGAAAAAAAAAAAATTTAATATTTTCGTCATTCCCGCCCTCGTCGACCGCGCGGTATTATAATAACGCTATAATATTGTGTAGATACACCTCTGTACAATGTTTGTTCAACACTCGCCCGAGCCGAGACTGCACTGACACATAATAACATAATGTACATCGTATAAAATAATATGAATATCATTACGTGGAGGACCTATACACAACCACGTAAACACACTATCCATCGTGGCGTATAGTATTAAGTGTCGGTATTATACCGTGTCAGTCTCGCGATCGAAACGGACCGGGGCGACGAGGTGTGGGCGACGGCGAGCGCGAGAGTATTTGTTTTTTATTTATTTATTTATTTTATTTTTTTTTTTCTCGCCTTCGCAGAGTCATCGACGATTGCCCGTGACTGACTGGGTGCTTGTTGCGTCGTATTAGTTAGGGACAACAGTATACGCAACACAACACAAACATAATAATAATAATAATATTATAGATATATATTATACACTCGGACGGAATGCCTGCGCGGAAATCATACGTATCATATAATATCGTTGTACGGCTGCTGGTACCAGCTGTACCGAGGTAGGTACACATCGGTAAGTTATTATTTAAATACGTACATAATACACAGTGGCGTATCTGACTTAACTTTATGGAAGGGGGGGGGGGCGATCTAGGGGCCTTTGCAGGGCCGGATTCAAGCGGGGCGAATGAAGACCATAGGGACGCTCACAAAAAAAAAAAAAAAAGAGTCCCGAGGGAGTCCATAGAAAAAATTATTTTCTGCTCCTCATATTATACAATATCATACTGTTTGGGCCACACAAAACGTTCGGCCAAAATGGGCCCGCAAAAATCTAGAGCATTCCAAAATTTTTCATACATTAATTTGTTTCAAGTATTTTAGCTCAGAGACAGTTTTTTAAAAATTACTACTTTTTATAATTCCTAAAAAAAAAAAAAAAAAAAAAAATTATAAGTGTGCCCTAGGAGTTTAAATGAAAAAATTATAATTATTATACGTTCGTAGGTATTAATAGGTACTTCGGTTTACCATATTACGTGTTTTATAAAACAATCTTACAATATCTGGGCGTATGCTACAGAGTGTGTTAAAAAAGTTTATTTTAAATATTTTATCACTAAATGCAAATACGACAATTAATAAAATGTTTTATACGTCGTATTAAAGTATTTGTTAAGAGCGACACGGGCTGCTCTCGTTTCTAGTGGCTACTTTTTGTTTGTTTTATCATATTTTAGATTCTGAGCACAACAAAGAATGTATCTACTGTTTTTAATTTTTTTTTTTTTTGTGAACACTTTTGGATAGAAAGAATGCTCCGTATTTAAAGGGAGTAGTAACTTTTCTGATACCTAGGTTTATATGGACTCCGGTGAGACTTTTTCTCCAGTTTTTTTTTTTTTTAATTTCGCTTGACATTTGAGTTACACCACCCCTAACTCCTAAAAAAAAATTGATAATTTTACGCCAAAAATTTAAAATTTTCATCCTGTTTGTGATGATGTTTTTGTGTAGGAGTGCTCCGATATTTACGTTAAATAGGTAGGTGGTACCACAAAAAGTTGAAATTTTAGCTTTAAATTATATTTTGTTTGAAACTTTTTTAGTTATATTTTTAATTTTTCTGTGAACACTGATGATCAGAGTGCGCACTCGATCCATAGACATATTATATAAGCAACTATATAGATAACCAACTTTGGTACATAATTTGTCGCCAAAATCCACGGTTAACCGTGGACAAAATCGCCATTTGTTTAAACATCTATGTCTACATTTTTTGTGTGATAACTGATAACAAAAAATATATTTCGATTTCAGCAAATATATTGATTAATAAAAAAATGCATCCGGATTAGATGTCTGCGTACCCGGATAAATAAATATGGAAATAAAAAGTTTTTCGCCACGAGTCCGCAGCGTTTTTTTTTTCGTTATCGATATAATGTCATCATGTGAAAATGTAAACATTGCCATTTAGGCGAATGGCGATAATGATCGGTATACTGGTGAGGAAAAGTCGGCAAAAAATTGGAAAGTAGACTTAGATTGTAAGTCGGTACCTTACGTGAACCTTTCTTAGAAATTTTGTTTTGTTTCTTAGTTATGTCCGAATAAACAAAAAATGTTTTGATCATTTTCGGAAAACTGCTTGAAATTTCTACATTTGTCAAATGCGAATTAAAATATGTTATCACTTTTACGGGTAGCAGGTGGCTGCGAATTGTACGCTGAATACCACAAACAAATTTAGATTTTTAAATACCTATATTTTATTTTGAAACATTTTTTTTATATTTTGATACTGAAAACGACAAAAATTGGAACATTTCAATTACTACAATTACATCAATTAATTTTGTTTTCGAGTGATGGGAGCATTCTGATAAATTCGCTTTATAGCACAATAAAGTTATGCAATTTGATTTAAATTAGATGTTATACGAAACAATATTTAAAATGTTACATACTAAGCAAGTTTTGATCCGAAAACACACTAATTTAGACTAAAAACCTCCGATGAAGAGGCGAGATTTGGTCGGATTTGGTCAGATCTTTTAATTACAGTAAGTACTTAAAACAACAAACTTTCGGTTGTTATTTAATTCGTAAGTTTAGAGTGTTATTATTATTTTTATAATCAAAACTTATTATGATTCTTGTATGTCTTGTATAGGGGTTGTCCACAAAGGACGTCACGCCTTAGGGGGGGGGGTTCGCAAAACGTGACCATTTGGTAAAATTTGGACCATTCTTACCTAACCATTTGTGACAAGGGGGGGGGGGTCAAAAATTGCCGGAAAAAGCGTGACATCCTTTATGGACAACCCCATACACTAAAAATCTACGTCATAAATGTTTTATACTTAGCAGACAAAATGTTTTAAATCAACCCATCACATAATATCTATATCATTGTTTATATTATAGAGAGTATGTATACATGTCATACACCACTATATAGATAGAGAGCTGCGTATGATCTATGGCCCGAAACCGTGACGCTTATTTATTGACTATCTATACAGGCGGTATGTACAGTGTCCAGTCCTATGTATATGTCCGTGATCAAATCATAAACGCAGTTTAATCACAGAAAATGGTTTAATCACAGACGGTACAACAGCTGGGCCACGGGGTGGCTATAAACCATATATTTTATACCGTGCTACAAACGTTTCATAGTAAAGCAATAAGAAGCAATAATAAAACTTCAGTATGACCAAGTTCAACAAAAAAAGTTACCGTACAGTATATATTGTAGTTTTGTCAACAAAATAACTGATAACATAATGTATTGGTGTTATATCAACCACATATTTATAAAGAATTTTTTGTTTCTTTCGTGGTCACACTGGTTTTTGTTCTTTTAAGTTTCAACTGCTTCACTTTCTGTATTATGCTAATTATCTGGTAGTTCATCTCTATATATTATTACCACAGATTATATAATCTGTGTTATTACTCTATGAACTATACTATATTCGATGAGAGAACGCATGGAATATATATAGGCCTAAGCATTATAGATCCGTGCAAGGGTGAAGGGATTTCAAAAGTATAAACACTGGTTATCATTTATGTTATCACCGAACGCGGTTGACAAACGGCAAGTCGGTTATGAAAACAAAAAACTAAAAAAACATGTTGCGAGTTTACTCTCATTTCGAATTTTCCGCTATTCCCGTAAACCGGCCACCGCCTCCGTTGGAAAATGTCCGAACGCTCGGACTATGAAAGTGTCGCATCCGACGAACGCGACGCGGCCGCCTCCAGTCGTCCGACACGTCGAACCGGCGGCGATGATGATTCGAGTACCGGCAACAATAATTCCAGAACCGGCGAGGACGATGATTACAGAATCAGCGACGACAGTTGTTATTCCAGAATCGTCAACGAATCGTCGAACTACAACATCCAACAACAGCACCGCGATGCGTCCCTCACGGACAGCGACCACAGTCTGTTAGAAGTACCGAAACGACCGAACGCGTCCTCGCCGTCCAGCGTCTGTTCGACGAGACCGCTGGAATGGGATAGTGGGGCGGACGTCGGGTACGACGTGACTTCCGGAAATCACCGAAGCCGCGAGATGAGCACCATCGAGCGAATCGCGGTGAGTGGACTCGTTAATCATGCCAATTCGACACCTATTGGATACAAAGAAAACGTCGTTAGCGGCAGGCCAAAAAGCAATTCGCTGGCCGACTTGAACGGACCAGAACCGGTAACGGGCGCGAGGTCGGCTTCGTTCGAAGCACTGAAGTCGGCCGCCGCTGTTGCGAAATGTGACACTCTGCCCAAACGACGTTCGCCGATGGCGTCCACGCAGTCCGTGTCCACGGTTGTGCACAGATCGGAGCAGCGTCTGGAAACGTTTAGAAAAGTGAACGCCAGCAAAGACCAAAAGTCGTCTGACAGCAGCAAGGAGTCCAACGGCACGTTGAGCAGCGCGGACACTGCCGGGTCTTGGGTGGCAAAGGAGTCCCGTGACTCCACTAACACCACTACGGATAGGGTGAACAGCTTTGAATATTTGCCTGGCAACGCATACTATAGCGGCAGAAGTGACCAATTAGAAGACAGTGGTTCGGACAAAGAGTACAAACGGAGCTCTATGATGTTGGTCGAGGCCATGAAACAAAATGGCCTGACAGACGAAATTCAAAGAAAAAAGATATTCGAAGAAATTATTGAAAGTGTTCTTAAAAATTATGCTCAGAAAAACGGCAGTTTGTCTGTAAAAAGTACATCGGATACTGATCAGAGTCCAATCAGACAAGATTTTACTTCTCAAACATCAAACACTGTCAACACAATTGTCAACAAACAAACGAGTAAGTTTTGTTATTGAGTGAATAAAACAAAAATTTACCTTGTTAAATACCTATACTTTATTGTTGATTTTTATTTGTAAATTGTAGATAATCATTCCAGCACAATAACATTTACATCTCCAATAACTTCTTCACGATTTGGCGATGATGTAGATTCTAAATATGATGAATCTTCTATGGACTCTGGACGACATTTAGACTTAAAAAAATGCAAATCAAAAAAAATATATACCACAACAAATGTAATTATTTTATTATCAAACTTAATTAGAATTAAACACTTTCTATTTTTTTTATAGTTTTCTAAAATCATTATTTTATTATCAATTTTAAGTAATGACGTACAAAATTTTTGTTATCTTTACATTTTTGTATTTCCATTTAGATACCTAGTTAATGTAGGGTTACTAATTATAGTGTTTCACCTAAGGCCTATTGTCCTTATTATTTGTTAGCACCAACTTATGTTCAAATTTAGTTTTTATTTAAAATTGTTTTTACGAGAACAGTATTGTAGGCTACTGTTATTTGTGGTTTAATTGGCTGACAGATTCCATTATTAAGTTATTTTCCCACCTGTTATTTCAGATTACTATAGTCAATAGGTAGTTTTCATTGTTTTTTTATTTTTATTACACAGAATTTGTTAGTGTAAATTAACAACGTTGTCAGTTTGGTTTTGTTACTTACTTAAAAGTTTAAAATTTGTATGCCAAGAGTGTAATTTGTTAAATTTTAAATCTGGTAGTGGTTCATAGAAGATCATTAATGCATTCAATGGTAAGAATTGAAATTAAACAAAAATTTGTCCCAGTTTAAGTCAAATAAAATGTGTAAATTTTATGATGTTAGCCAAAGTTAGTATGAGGTTTTAACAATGGTTTTGAGTCTTAAGAACATGTATAGTAAAAAAAAAAAACTATCTGTCTAGGTCGCGTGGGCAATTTGACGGGGTAGCGACTACGCCTTAGATGGGTCACTGGTTTAAACTCATAATTTTATATCTGAAAGCAACAATGAATCATTGCCTTTGAAAATACAATTCTGAGCGAGCTCAGTTGTCTAGTATACGTTGTGGTAAAAACAAATTTAACAATAAAAATTTTTCAAACCTGTATCTATTCTATTTTGGTATTGTTTAAAAGTTTCAGCTTGGTCCAATCTTTATTTTGGATGTTGTGATCAAAAAAATCTAAATTGATGTGTAAAAACACGTCTCCCGTAATTATTAGTTTCCCCCTAAAAAATAGAGAATGATGAGTTTTACGACAAAATATCAATGTAAAATCAGTTATAATAAAATTGTGTGAACCAATTTTTAAATTTTATATGTATATGTAAAACTATCTTGTTTATATTGTATTAAAGTTTCGAGACTTAAACATAAAAACTAGAGGTATTATGGAATAAAAACTGCCATAAAAATTAAAAAATTTCCAAGTTTTATTACTCCCTTAAAAATGATTAAAATCAATTCAAATTTCAACAGTAAACTCATTAAACCCTTCCTAATGACGTGTATAAATTTTAAGTCAAACAGAGCACTTTCAAAGATTTGACCGTTTTTTTTTTTTTTAGCTCATAACTACAAAAATAATCTAAATTTCCAAAAATGCTTTAATTAAAGTACCATCTTGGATCAATTATCTATCTGTTGAGGTATCATACGTTAAAATCAAAGCATTTTTTCTACTAGAAAAAGTGATCACAAAAATCCAACAAAAAAAAATTTTAATTTAAATGTAAAAAACACGTCTCCTGTAATTATTTGTCCCCCCATAAGAAATACACGGCCGTCTGAAATAACAAAAATTTCTAAGTTCCATAACTCCCTTAAAAATGATCGAAATTGATTGAATTTTCAACAATACACTCACAAAACCCTTCTTAATGACATATATAAATTTCAAATATATTGGAGCAATTACGAAAATTTTCTTATTCTTAGGCCGTTTTCTTATTCTCCTCAAAACTTAAAAAAAAATCAAAAAACGCTTCAAATCACCAAAAAAGTACCATCTCGGATAAATTATCTTTTTTTATTATATGTAAAAATTGGAGCAGTTT